>QRDG01001322.1:0-600000 GCA_012064385.1 Puccinellia tenuiflora
ATGCCCCCACATCCCTTCTCTCGCTATGTCTCCCTCTCCCCCCTCCCCCCGATAGCACAACCGCGCTAGGGTTTGCCGCAACCATCCATGCTCCCAATCGAGCTCCAGGCCCCACCCGTGAGTGGCGAGCGGGCATGGCATGTGGGGTCCTCCTGCCCCCTCGGGTGCCCGATGCCTTCTTCTTGAAGTTTCTGAATTTTGGTAAATTTCCCCATATTTTAGTGACCCGTGAATGGTGTTTTTCTGTGAAGAAAAAATAGGTCGAAAATAGTAATTGAGACTTGGCACTACGTTAGTCCATGAAAAATGATATAAATCATGGAATAAGCATACAAGAATGGTATTATAATAATAGCATAGATTAATAAAAATTATAAATAGGTCTGGGACGTTGAAAGTGCATGGTTGCCCCCATGTGTGGTTTTGGTAATTAATGACAATCTCTATGGACTAATGTTTGTATTGAGCTATATTTGTAGGTGTGTCCATTTGCATTGCTTGATCCCCATTTGTTGGAGTCAAGGCTAAGGGAAGAAAAGTATGTGTTGATCAAGGCTAAGTGCGTGTTGATCAACACTCAAGTCCAAGTGAAGATATGCCGAAGAGGTGCTTTCCCCATCTTGGTGTATGGGGGAGCGTCATGTGAAATCTTCACCGAAGCGCAATCGAGAAAGGTGGTTCGTCTTGAGGAGATGAAGATCGTCTTCATCGACCTCAAGGGGATTAATGCGCAAGGCAAAGGTATGATCTTGATAGGGTTTCTATTTTACCGGTCTCATGATGTTTAGTGAGAGACCGGGTTATAGGATAGTTAACCGTACTATCAAGAGGGGCTCTCGACCGAATGTCGTGATCGTATCGTCGTAGAGAGCGCAATCCTTTGCATCCATGCTATCATCTTTATTGGTCCTTATTTAGCTTTTATCCATGTGAGAATTTAGAGCTTGTGTTCATCTCCATACCAAGCTCTAGTTCATCAAAAACGGATCTCATGAATATCTTATTGCGTTTTTTATTTTGGAGGTTTTACCGGTTCGACTTTTCCAAGAGAGCTCAAACTCTCTCCTTGTGTATTCCTCCTCACATGATGGACCATGATGTTTCTCTGCATGATCTTGTAGAACTTTTCTCTGCGAATCCAACGAGCCCAAGATCATCGAAAACGGAGTCCGGATGATTAAGTTATGTTTTTTCTCGTACCGGGTGTTCTGATGTTTTTCCAGTTGCCGGTACTACCGGTCCCTCTGGCGGAACTACCTCTGGTTTGTTCCGGACCAACTTCCGAAGGCCACTTCCGCTTACGAATTTTCGGTTCTGTTACCGAGCGGAAGTGGCACCGGAACTTGTTCCGGTACTACCGCTATTACCGGAAGTACCGGACCTTTTTCCGGAAGTTCCGGTGTCCATTGCCGTGCCCACTTCCGGGGCTTCTTCCGCCTATTTCTTTCGGTACTGGCCTCTCGATTTTTTAACCGGAAGTTTGCCCGGAAGTGGTTCCGGTAGTACCGGGTCAATCGGTACTACCGATCCATTTTCCGGTACTTCCGGTCTTGCGGGTGTTCTTCTCTAGCCGTTGGTGGGAGTTTTGTGTGTGGGCCGGAAGTACCGCCCTTTGGGCCGGTACTACCGACCCTGCGGGATTTGTTCGGCAAAGAGCCGTTGGGGGCAGTTTTACGTGGGGCGGTAGTACCGCCCCTTGGGCCGGTACTACCGGCCTTGCGGGATTCTGTGCCCCAACGGCCAGATTCCCAGGGCACCTTTTTAAGTGCCTCTTCTTCCCCTTTGGTTCAACACTTCTTCCAATCTTTTGAATCTCTTCTTGCTCTCTCTCTCCTCCATTGTTGCACATCTTTGAGAGCTTGTCTCCTCCACTTCCCTCCAATGATTCTTGCCCATCTTTAGGGAAACAAGAGAGGAGATCTAGATCTACCATTCCTCCAATCCTTTCCTCCTCTAAGTGAGGGGAACCTAGTGGATCTAGTTCTTGGAGTTCTTTTGTGTTCTCCTCTTTGTTCTTCCTCTCAAATCCCTCCCTAGCATTAGTTGCTTTGGTTGGATTTGGAGTGAAGGATTTGACCACTTAGTGTGCTCTTGCCATTTGCATTAGTTGCATCGGTTTGCTCTCTTGCACTGAAGATTACGTGAAGTTGAAGGTTGAGAAGCTTGTTACTCTTGGGTGCATTGTGTTCCCAAGAGCTTGTGCCTCTTGGGTGCATTGTGTACCCTAGACAGTTGGTGGTGCCGCGAAGACTTCGAGTTGTGAAGCTTCGGGCAAGATTTGGGAGCCCCCAATTGAGTTGTGGGTGTGTGTCCCAAGAACGGTGTAAAAGGCTCCGGATTCCGCTCTGAAGGATTCCGATAGTGGAAGGTGAACCAAGCCCTTTGGTGCGGTTCATCGGAGAATAGGGTGAGGCCTTTGTGGCATCTTGAGTAGGCCTCTTGTGGCGAGCTCATACCCCTCCAACGAGACGTACTCCCTTAACAAGGAGGAACTCGGGAATACATCCTAGTCTCCGCATGCCTCGGTTATCTCTATACCCGAGTCTTTTACTTTTGCAATTTACATTATGATAGCCTTCGCGCTTGAAGTTTATATCTTGCTATCACCTTGTTGCTTGCCTTGCTTAGCATAAGTTGTTGGTGCACGTTAGGTAAACCTAGTATATTAGGTTGTTGGCTTGTTAATTTAAACACATAGTTTTATTCCGCAATTATCAAGCCCTAAATAGAAAAAGTGTTATTCGCCTATTCACCCCCCCTCTAGGCGACATCCGGGACATCGTTTGTTCTTTCAATTGGTATCAGAGCCTCGTCTCTCTTGTTTGGCTTTACCGCCTAGAGAGTAAAGATGTCGTTTAGAGAATTAGTGCATGATCACACTTTTATATTCGATGGCACAAATTTTAATTTTTGGAAAACTCACATGCTTAGTCACTTACGGATCTTGGACCCCAATATTGAGCGTATCTTAGATATAGGTTTTTCTCCTCCAAAGGACTACGAAAGTACGACTTTAGAGGATGAGAAAAACTTATATCTAGATGCTCTAGCTTCTAATGAGTTTTGAAAATTTATAAATGTTGTAATTTTTGAGTCAATCATGCCTCTCCGGGATGCTCATGAGCTTTGGACCAAGCTACAAGATAAATATGGAGTGTCCAACTCTATTGAGGATGATTGTTCTCCCTCCACCTCCGGCCGTGACGAGTTCTCGTCTTCGTCTACTTCACCAAAATGTGGTAAGCCACAAACCAATGTAATGGTGAGTAGTGATAGGTTTTGCAATATTGATAGTGAGCTCATTCTTGATGATCTTTTATCCCTATCTTGTTGTAATGCCTCATCTTTGGACCTAAACACACATAGCACTATAAATGTATACATGCTAGTGTTGATAGTCCTTGCATATCATCCAAAAATAGCTTAGATAAATCTAATGATGATATGCTTGCTTTATCTTGTTCCCATGATAAAAATGCTTGTGTTCCCTCTAACTCTTGTATGAATAATAATGTAGAGGAAACCCAATTAATTGTGGAACAAGATTTGAACTTGAGTAGTTCAAAAATAAATTGTTTCTCTTCATCCATCACTCATTGCCTTATGGCTAAATCTTCTAGTAGTGATGATAATAATAATGATAATAATGATGAAGAAGATGATGAGGAAAATAATGATGCTCTCCTTCATGGTAAAGGTATAATGATTCTTTAAGCTCTTTCAAAAATAAAAATGCTTGTGATAACCTCTATGAAATCATGAGCGCCCTTGTTGAGCGCGGGGAAACTATTGAGGCTTTGGAAGCAATCCTTGAAGAAAAGGGTAAGATTGAAAGAGATGATGCTATGGAGAAAGCATCGTTAGAAGATGCTCTTGATGAAGAGCAAGAGACTCGGGCTTCTCTTGAGGAGAAGCTAGAATCTATTGAGGAGTCTCATAATGAAATAATTGCTAAAATCATTAAAGAACGTGATCATGCTCATGCAAAATATAAAGTGTTTAAAATGGAAAATGCTAGATTAAATGATGAGCTTGACAAGCTTTCTTCTTCCATTACTAATGATAGTGATGTTTGTGCTACTAACTCCATTTCTTGTGAAGCATCTACCTTGAAGGAGAATGTTGAGCTAAGGGCTCAACTTGAGTTGCTAACTAGCAAGTACAGGGAGTTGGAAGATAGTTATAAAAAGCTATCTAGCTCTAATGATAATCTTCTAGCATCCTATGCTAGTCTAAAGTTAGCTCATGAGGCCATCACTACAAAGGTAACATCTAGTGAGCCTCATATGGATAATAGCACAACCGTAACTAAAAATGCTATATTGTCATGTGCTAGTCCTAGTAATTCATCAACTAAAAATGTTGCTATATCATGTGATGAATTACTTGCTTTGCCTTGTTGTCATAACAATGAAGCCTCTACTTCCTCTAGTGCATTTGTTGCCACTAACCATGTAGAGGAAATAAAATACCTCAAGGCCCAAGTCACTTCTTTTAAGAATGACTTGGAAAAGCGTCATGGGGGGAAGCGTGCACTTGACAACATGTTGAGTGTGCAACAATCCCCTAATGACAAGAGTGGACTTGGATTCAACTCCAACATCAAGAACAAGTCCAAGGTTGAGAAGAAGAAGAAGGGCCAAGTGCAAGTCAAGAATCCGGCCAAGATCATTTGCTTCAAGTGCAAGGTTGAAGGGCACCATGTTCGGGATTGCCCAATGAAGAAGAAGCCTCTTAGTGAGAAGCAACTAGAGAAGCGTCCTCTTGCTCAATCTCGTGGTGCACCACGAGTTGAACAAAGACCACCTCCTAAGAAGACTCAAGTTATTGCTCCTCAAGTTGAGGAGCCTATTAAGAAGAAGAAGAGTCGGTGTTGCTACCTTTGCCGTGGCAAAGGTCATTTTGCTTCTTCATGCACTAACGGCACCTCTTCCTATCCTATCATAATTAATGATGTATATTCTCTTAGGAAGGATAGGTTTGGCAATGTGTTTGCCAAATATGTGGGAGCTCAAAGTGGTGGCAAGAAAAACACAATTTGGGTTCCCAAACCTATTGTGACTAACCTCTTAGGACCCAACTTGGTTGGGGACCAACAAGGTTCAACTTGATCAATAGGTGATTGTGGAGGACATTGGTGACTTGGCTATTTCTGAAGAATTAAGGGATCTTCATGGTTTTATTTCTCAAGTCAAGTCAATTGGATTATCACATATCTATCTCATATCCAATGCTCCTCCTTGCGGTAACTTGTATTTAATTCATATATACATTGATAGTTGCTTGCTCCCTTGCATGTGTTAGTTTTGTTCCTAGCATGTGCTTGTATGTGATATGCTACCTTCCTACTTGTCTTGTTATTCAAGGTTGTGTATGATAGTTGTGTATCATGTATGTGTAACTTTGTGTTGAGCTTTATTGGATCTTGTGTGGATTTCATTTGGCTCTTTTGAGATATTAATGGACTTTCCCATTTTGGGGGAGTGATGTTCTTTTGTGCACTTCACAAACCTAAAAATGTGTGTACATGAGGCATACCACATAGTATTGATATTTCAATATTATCTAGCTACTATGTGGTATGACATATTCATGAGAAATTCAAATTCTATAATGTTCATTAATTTCTCTAGTTGGTTTTATTTGCCTCTTGCTTAGATAAAATGAATTATCACATTATGGGGGAGTAATAAGCTATGTGCATATTAAAATCCCACAAAATGTGAACATTTCAGGTTTGCCACTTAGATTTGATATTATAAATTATCTTCCCAATGTGGCATGTTTGCTCAAACAAGTTCCAATTTTCCTTTGGTTATCCTTTGGCTCTTGGTTGCGTGAGTTTGCTTGGTGTTGTTTTTCTCTAATATCCATTTCCATATATTATGTGAGAAACCATCTGTTTCATATTATTTTAACCATGGCTATGCCGGTTGGTTCGAATAATTGAAACTACCAACAAACCTTTTACAAAATATGGCGTTTTATTTCTTATCTCTTGCCATATGCTTATTTGTTGTGAAGTTGGTCTTGAACATCTTTCCTATATACCACCGAGAAATATCTCCATACTCCTTGTCCATGACAAGTGATTCTAGTAATTGTGGTGGATTTTGTAGATCATCTTCACATTGGTTCTTGCTTTAAATTGCCCTATTTATTGCCGTCTTTACCTCTTGCAAGGATCCTATTTTTTCAATCGGTAATGTTTAGTGTTATAGATAAAATATGGAGAGTAATGATCCCTTGTGTGTGCATTTTGTATTCAAATGCAAATATCTAAGATAATGCATTAATCTTGGGGGAGCATTCCTTTTTTATTTAGAACACTATTCTATCTATCAATATTTGATCCTTTCAATTGGCATTTGATTCTTTATCTTATGTTTTGGTACCTTCAATTGGTATTAATTGGAATTTAATATCTCCTCCATTGATATTTGTTTCAATTGATATTTATTGTGGGAGTCTTGATACCTTTTTGCCTTATTTTTCTTTACTTGATTTCGGTCAAGTATTATCCTCTTCTTGGTATCTTTTCTCCTAGTTGGTATCTTATTTTCAATTGGTGTCATATCGATCATTTGTTGTGTTGATTCGATTCCTATTGATATCACACTTCATGTGTTGATGTGTTTTGGAATCAATCATATGGTTATTTGATTTTTCCTCAATCATGTGTTGATTTGGATTTTGATATAATTTGGACAACCTCTTTGTGTCACACCTTGGTGTGCTCTCTTCTTGGTTTACTTGGTGTTTTCGTCCAAATTGTATCTCGTTTGGCTCTTGAAAGACTTTATATGTATTTCCTTTAACATATATGTTTTGCCATGCTTGTCTTTCTTGATCCAATATATAGGGTATACTCCACCGAATCCTAAATCGGCTAAGATGTGCATGAAATTCAATTTCGTATCTATATGCACATATTTATGTGGAGTGCTTCCTATATATTGTAGGTTATCTAACTACTATGGGACCCAATGAGTTTGGGAACCATTTTGTACTCTAATTTTGTTTTAGGTACAATGGAGATGCATTGGATGCTTGCCTCATTCATAAGGAAGGTGTTCTCACCGTGTGATTGTCGGAGTCAAGCTTTGATGACAAACCAACTCTCATCATCAATGCATCTCGGTAACAAGTATCTACCTCATGCATACTTTTCTAGTCTCAACATTGTGTAGGTTGCTTCTTGGCATGTTAGCTTTTATGTGCAATTGTTGTGGTTTGGCTTATTTCCTTCACGTGGTATATCTTTGTGATATTTGTGATGTAATTGCAAAACCTTTTTCTTCAATTGGTATTATTGGTTTGTGATACTTGTTGCCTATCTCAAAGCATCTTCACTATCTCTTGTTCCCTTAGTGATATGTGTGATGCATTTGATATATTTGAAGTTAATTCATATACAATGAGATAAATTTGAGCTATNAAGATTCTAAAAGGCTTTTTACATAAGTTATCCACTTTTTGCAGATCAGTGCGCCAAGGCACATATTTCTTCATCTCCAACGCTTGTAGAGAGAAAAGCTTCAGGAGGATACCTCTCGAGGCAATCGCCTCTCGAGGCATGTTCCTGACGCTACTTCAAGAGGGCAGATACCTCGCGCCAAAAGACAACGGACGCCTCGCGAGATGTGCTTCGCGAGGGTTTCGCTTGGCGAGGATGAATGCCTCGCGAGGGTGCCACCTCTCGAAGCCAGAACCTCTCGAAGCCAGAAGAGAAGTATGCGAGTGTATGTAACGCCCCGACCCCGGAATTATACAGAGAGGCTATGTATTCGTCACAACCGTCTATGTATAAAACAAAGATCGAGACTTGTGGAACAAACCGGCACATTGCATGACTCTACGACACAAGATATACAGCAACTCATATAATGAGAAGAATACAAATATTACACAACAAAAGGATCACAGATCCAACAAGTCATCAAACGGAAGCGGGTAGTGTTGTCTAACAACAAGAAGCAAATATATGGCCTAAGAGGCCTACAATAAACATCATCCCAGCCAGCTTGTTCCACGGTCCCAAGCTGCCACCTGGGAACCCCAGACTAGTAGTCGACGTCAATGAAGAACCCACCTAGTTGCTCGGTGTCGTCCTCCTCTGAAATACAAAATCATAGAGGCAGCAAAGAGAGACTGAGTACGATGTACTCGCAAGTTTAGTAGGGCGATATAGGCCCAATGACTGACGGAGGCTCTAAAGCTTTATATGTATTTCTTTTGCATAAAGCTGATTTTTCATAAACAGAAATATAATTGACACATGGCATTCGTCTACTCAGAGTATTTTTATAAAGGGGTAAGAGAGTATCATCATCACTTTTCGGTTCTCGGCGAACCTACTCACAACCATCACCACTCATCTCACACAAAGGCACTCCCTCGACTCACCCTCGAGGAAATGAACCTTTATCACAAGTTTATTATGCAACCTCTAGCTGCCATATCAATTAGGTTAAAGTTATCTATGAGCTAATCCGCCTTTCCCAAGAGTTTGTCCATAACCGTGGACACGGCTTTTCGAAAAGATTAACCCTGCAGGGGTGTACTAATTTACCCATTGGTACCGTCCGGCTCACCTGAGTGGCCCTCTTCCGGGGAAGGCCGACAAGCGGGCGCGGTTAGACCTTTACAATGCATGAGGCTTACTCAAGGACCATCAGTGGCGGAAGGACAGGTTCAGCGCTCCCAGCGCCCTGCCCCACCGTCACGTCCTAAACATCACCATCCTCGTTCCTTTTCCACTCACACCACACACGCGCAAATGGAAATAGCAAACTAGAGGACCCTTGACAAGCCCCTCACAAATTATTCGGTCAGCGAGGCGCCCATACACCCACCAATGGAAGCACGCTCGGTTCTTGGTTCTAGCTAAAAGCACTCTCAACCTAGGCGGCAAGAATGAGGCAAACCACCCTCCCCGAGGGCAACTCATCCAAGCCTTCTTAGCATTTTATTTAAACATCACAATTATCCACCAAGTCCGCATCATTCCATCTTCAACAACAATATGGAAATAAACAACGGACATAACTAAAATATTTAACTAAGCATGGATAAGCATAGCTACGCATATGAACACATTAATTCTATCTTATCTCGGGCCAACACTTCAACCCTAGGTTTCATAGGTAGGGATACATGTGATTGGCTCGGGGAGGAACATGCATTCATAGGATATTCTAATATTTACCAAGAAGGGCATTAGAATCGCATGCAATATTATGGTGGATAAAATAATTTGATGAAATCATAGGATGCTAGATGCCAAGAAGGTTAGGTTATCTCTTGCCTTGCTGCCCGGGCGTGAAGTAGTGCTCGTCGGGGTAAGTAGAGAGACCCTCGACTCCAGAATCTATCGATACCCAAAAGAAAAGCAAAGAACACATAAATCACACAACTCAAGATGCAATGCTCAATCACATGATGACATGTCAAAATTTATGCAAGGATTCCATTATATAACTTAAGGGCACAATTAAATGGGGAGCCAAATAATTAGGGAAATTATTTGGAAGCAACCCCACGTTTAGCTTAGTGACCACGTTCTACATAACTTATTGAATTATTAGAGAAGTGGCTCAAAATGCATGAACATTACATGGAAAAGGTTAGGGTTTATCAAACCGATCATTTCGGTAAATTATTTGTGATTTTCGGAGTACCGAGGAATAACTAGCAATTTAATTACTTATTGGATTTATATCTTCTATCCAATTCAAGATTAATAACAAAGTCCAATTTCTTGTCATGCGATGATACTAGCATATTTAGATAACATTTGAAACACTGAACAAAATGGTATACCATTTGCAAGATTTAACAAGAAGGAGTTAAATTACAAAGTTCACAAGTTTTTCAGCTTGGTTCGGAATTCATTCGGATTGGTCCGGAATATTCCGGATGGTCCGGAATAATCCGGGCTAAATCCGAACCAAATCCGAGGTGACCTCAAAATCTTTCGGTTGGAGTTTCGGAAATCGTCCGGAAATGTCCGGAAAAATCCGGTCGACCCGGAATCGATCCGGAATAATCCGGGCGATTCCGGACGGCTCGATACTGGGCAGAAAAGCAACGGCGGCGGCGGCTTCGCACGAAGAGCAAGCAACAGAGGGAGAGGGGGATCGGGAGAGGGTTAGCAAGCACGCATGCCTCACCTTGAGCTGGTGAGTTGGGCTGGTGCGGAAGGGAGAGTCGAGGGCGCCGGAATTCGGCCGGAGGAATGCGGCCGGTGAGGTAGTTGTCGAGGACGAAAACGTCGGGACCGAGCCACCCCGGCTCGATTCCTTGCTCCAGGAGGGGGAGGAGGTCTAGGCGGAGGTGTTGGCGGCGGCCGTTCGTCCCGGGGAGCTCCAACGGCGGCGAATCGACGGCGGTGGCGGCGGCACTACGGAGAGCTTCCTAGGGAGCTCGGGAGGGGGACGAGAGAGAGAGGGCAGAGGGGAAAAGGAGCAGGTGAGGTCGAGGGCGTCACGGCGTGCGGCATTGACCTCAAGGGGGACCACGGCATCGAGCGGCATGGGCAGGGGAGCAGGTGGCATCGGCGGCATGGCGCCAGTGTCCATCGTCACTGTGCTTCGTCCGGAATTTTCCGGATGGATCCGGAAAATTCCGACTGGCCCGGAATTAATCCGGAAATTTCCGGGCCATTCCGAATGACCACTGATTTTGCAGAAAGGCCAGCTTTTGAAAGGCATTGTACCCAAGTCCAAAAATTACAGAAAAATTTAGGGATGCTCCCAACCAGAATAGGAAGCTCCCCATATTTTCCTTTGGATTTTTAGGGCACCACAACATGGTTCACAATTAGGAAGTGCCTTGCATAACAATTGAAGTTTGAGACTTGGAACAAAACTAGAGGACAACCCATTTGGTTTCTTGAGCATTGATTGAACTTAGGTGAACTTCCTAGACCATAAGGTCACTTGCCATGACAAGGGTTACACCACAGTTTGCATTTCAAGAAGTAAAAGTTTTGGGAAGTTTGGCTTCCCTCTTTTAATTATTTCCCACAAGGTAACTTGTTAACATTAGCAACTTAGGGACATGCCATGATGCAAACAAGAATGCAAAAAGTGGAAAAATTCTTCGTATTTTTCATTACCAAGTTAGGGATGTTACAAATCTACCCCCCTTACAGGAATCTCGTCCCGAGATTCTAGGCTTGAGTGAAGAAGGCGGGGTACTCCTGACGAAGACTAGTTTCTCTCTCCCACGTGGCTTCTTCCTCGGAATGGTTAGACCATTGGACCTTGAGAAACTTGATGGACTTGTTGCGGGTTTTCCTCTCCGCTTCATCCAAGATGCGGATAGGATGCTCGCGATAGGTCAAATCCTCTTGAATGTCCAATGCCTCATGATCAACCCCACGGATGGGATCCTTGAAACACCGGCGGAGTTGGGAGACATGGAAAACATCATGGACATCCGGGAAATTGGAGGGCAACTCAAGTTGATAGGAGAGATCTCCTCGCTTGGCTAGGATGGTGAAAGGGCCGACAAAGCGAGGTGCTAATTTGCCCTTGATTCCAAAGCGACGAACGCTTCGGAGAGGAGAGACTCGAAGATAGGCCTTGTCACCAATTTCATAGTGGACCTCTTGATGGTGCTTGTCATAATAGCTTTTCTGACGGGATTGAGCGGCTTTGAGGTTTTCTCGAATGACACGGACTTTCTCTTCGGCTTCATTGATCACATCAGGACCGAAGAGTGACCTCTCCCCGGTTTCAGACCAATTGAGAGGAGTCCGGCACTTTCTCCCATAAAGGACCTCGAAGGGAGCCATTTGCAAGCTGGCTTGATAGCTATTGTTGTAGGAGAACTCGGCAAGAGGGAGGTACCTTTCCCAACTCTTGCCGAAGGAGATGACACAAGCCCGAAGCATGTCCTCAAGAACTTGATTCACCCTTTCAGTTTGACCATCGGTTTGAGGGTGGTAGGCGGTGCTGAAGTTGAGACGGGTTCCAAGAGCCTTTTGGAAACTTTGCCAAAACTTGGACGTAAACAAGCTTCCACGGTCGGAGATGATCCTCAAGGGAACCCCGTGCAAGGGGACAATCCGAGCCATATAGAGCTCGGCCAATTGAGCGGAGTTGATATCCTCTCGAACCGGGAGGAAATGGGCGACTTTGGATAGACGGTCAATGACGACCCAAATGGCATTGTTACCCTTTTGTGACCTCGGAAAGCCGGTGATGAAATCCATGCCAACTTCATCCCACTTCCACTCAGGAATGGCTATGGGGCGGAGGGTACCGGCTGGCCTTTGATGTTCAGCCTTCACTCGGCGACAGACGTCGCATTCAGCAACATACTCGGCGATCTCGCGTTTCATGCAAGACCACCAGAATTGAGGGCGAAGATCTTGGTACATTTTTGTGCTACCCGGGTGGATAGAGATGGGTGACTCATGAGCTTCAGAGAGGATCAACTCTCTCATATTCCCACTCTTGGGCACCACTAGGCGGTCACCAAAATAGACCACACCATGGTCATCAACCAAGAAACAATTGGCCTTTCCATTAGCGATCTTCTCTTTGATCTCAAGGATTTCATGATCATTTTGTTGGGCGGCCTTGATATCATCCTCGAGAGTGGATTTGATCTCAAGGTTAGCTAGACAACCCGAAGGAACAATTTTCAGGTTCAATTTAGCAAATTCCTCGTGGAGAGCCGGTTGCGCCTTTTCAACCATCACGGTATTGCAATAGGCTTTGCGGCTCAGAGCATCCGCCACGACATTTGCCTTGCCGGGCTGATAATTGAGAGTCACATCATAGTCCTTTATCAATTCCAGCCATCTCCTCTGCCTCAAGTTCAGATCCGGCTGGGTGAATAGATATTTCAGACTTTGATGGTCGGAGTAGATCTCGCAACGGTTGCCCAAAAGGTAGGGCCTCCATTGCTTCAGAGCATGTACCACGGCGGCTAGCTCCAAATCATGAGTTGGATAATTTTGCTCGTGTGGCTTGAGTTGACGGGAAGCATAAGCGACCACATGGCCCTCTTGCATCAAGACACATCCCAAACCTTGTAGAGATGCATCGCAATAGACGACAAAGTCCTTGGCGGTATCGGGAAGGACAAGTACCGGGGTGGTGGTGAGCTTGACCTTGAGGGTTTGGAAACTCTCTTCAGCCTTGTCTGACCACTCAAATGGTTTGCCCTTCTTGAGGAGTTCAGTCAGCGCCTTTGCTATTTTGGAGAAGCCCTCAATGAATCGACGGTAATAACCCGCCAATCCAAGGAAGCTTCGGATATCCTTGACGGATTTGGGAGTTGGCCAATCCAGGATTGCCTGAATCTTGTCGGGTATCACCGCTACTCCGGCAGCTGACACCACATGACCGAGAAATATGAGCTCCTTCAACCAAAACTCACATTTAGAGAACTTGGCATATAGACGGTGATCTCGAAGCTTGGTCAGGACAAGTCGAAGATGTTCAGCATGTTCGTCTTCGGTCTTGGAGTACACAAGGATGTCATCGATGTAGATGATGATGAACTTGTCGAGGTACTCGTGGAAGATGGAGTTCATTAGTCTCATGAATGTAGCCGGAGCATTTGTGAGGCCGAAAGACATGACGGTGTACTCATATAACCCATAGCGGGTAGTGAAGGCCGTCTTAGGAATATCCTCCTTCCGGATCTTTATCTGATGGTAACCTGATCTCAGATCCATCTTGGAGAACACAGTGGCTCCAGCTAATTGATCGAACAAGTCGGTTATTCGAGGAATTGGGTACTTGTTCTTGATGGTCACCGCATTGAGAGGGCGGTAGTCAACGACCAGTCGAGGAACATTGGTATCCCTCTTCTTGACAAAGATAACCGGGCAGCCCCAAGGCGAGCTACTCGGTCTGATGAATTCTTTTTCCAGCAGCTCATCAAGCTGCTTCTTCAATTCAGCTAGCTCCTCCGTTGGCATACGATAGGGCGTTTTGGAAACTGGGGCGGTTCCCGGAACCAACTCAATCACAAACTCCACGCTGCGATCAGGTGGCATGCCGGGCAATTCCTCCGGAAACACATCGGGGAAATCACACACCACAGCGACTTCAGACATCTCAGGCGGGGTGATTCCTTCCAGGAAATAAAGACTGATCTCCGGTGAAAGAGGAGTGGCTGCGGAAGGAGTTGCAGAAGTTGGGGACCAATAACGCACTTCCCCATACCTTGGGTGGAACACTGTGACAGTCTTGGCAGCACAATCCAGGTTGGCCTGATATTTCACTAGCCAATCCATGCCCAGAATAACATCGATACCCTCTGACCTCAGGGCTATCAATGAGAACGGAAAAGGGACTGACCCTACGGCTATTTGAACATCGGGAGATATCCAATTTGTACGCCAACTAGAGCCCGGTGTCTTGACCACTAACGGGGGATCCATCATCACAAACGGTATTTGATGATTGTGTGCATATGATATGGATATGAACGAATGCGAAGCTCCAGAATCAAATAGCACTGAAGCTGGATAAGTATTGATTTGAAGCGTACCCATAAGAACTCCGGGGTCCTCCTCAACGCCTTCAGCCGAGACGTGGTTAAGGCGGCCACGGCTGACGGTGCTAGCCTTGGCGGCTGGGGTAGAGGGTGCTGGTGCAGGTGCTGAGGGAGCCGGTGCCTTCTGGGGACACTCCCTGGAGTAGTGCCCCGGCTGGCCACAAGAGAAACAAGTGAGCCCCGGTGGTGCAGGTAGTCGAGGTCGAAAACCGCCTCCAGCCGCACCCAAGGTCGAAGTAGCTGGGCGAGGCGGAGGTGGCAGATACCCGGTGGGCTTCGGCGCGAAGGGTGCCTTTGGCACGGCGCTGAAAGGCACGAAGACCTTGCGCTTCTTGCCCTCAGATGAGGAGGAGCTCTGGTGGTCGGTGGAAACTGGCCTCTTAGAAGCCTCTAGCTCCTTCCTACCTTGCTCCATGGTGAGAGCCTGATTGTAGAGCTCTTGATAGGAGGTGAACTTGAAGGGTAGGAGCTCGTATCGAAGACGAGGTGCGAGCCCCTTGCGGAAAAGGTATTGCTTGTCCTCATCATTCGTCACGTCCCGAGGGGCGTAACGGGAGAGGTGGTTGAACTCCCGTCCATAGGACTGGACGTCCATGCGTCCCTGGGTTAGGTCCAGGAACTCCCGCCTCTTGAGCTCGAGGATGGGCTTGGGGATGTACGCCGCACGGAAGGCGGTGCGGAACTCCTCCCATGTGACAACATGGCCCGCGGCGACCATTGCCAAGTGGCTCTCCCACCAGGAGCCGGCGGCTCCTTCCAGAAGGTAGGTGGCGAAGTTGACATGTTCTGTCGCCGGAACGTGAAGAGCGGCGAACTTGCGCTCGATAGCCCGAAGCCAATCATCCGCATCAAGCGGCTCCTTAGCCTCGGAGAAAGTGGGAGGTTGGGACCGCAAGAACTGGTTGAGAGTGGTGCAGTCCGTGTTCCTCCTGGCCCCTTGCTGGACCAGCTGCTCGAGCAACCGCTCATTGCGCAGACGGTTTTGTTCGATAGCCATCATCACCTCCGCCATTGAGGGTGGCGGCGGTGGATCAGGGCTGCTATGTTCCCCACGACGGGTAGGAGCCATTCTGAGGAATTGGAACAACGACAAGTTAGTAACCAATTCTGACAGTTAAGAAAGATCATTGGTTGCTCCCATATATAGACATTTAAGAAGCAATAAACACCAAAGGCAGATTTAGGCAACCACGGTGACATCACGTCATCGAGGCGATATCAAACGGATATAACGGACTCGAGGCATAACTGGACGGTAAGAACCCCAACCCCGAGAACCTAAACCTCGACACCAAGCACAAAACAAATAGAGGTAAGAGTCAGAGTAGAGCGAGTTGGATGAGAAGCAAAAAGAATCCTAAGAAGGTTTTCACAACTCATTTTTAGGTTGAAAATAATTTTCACTAGACTCGACATCGACCAAAAGAAAGGGTTTCCTACAGGCAGTCCTGCTCTGATACCAATTTGTAACGCCCCGACCCCGGAATTATACAGAGAGGCTATGTATTCGTCACAACCGTCTATGTATAAAACAAAGATCGAGACTTGTGGAACAAACCGGCACATTGCATGACTCTACGACACAAGATATACAGCAACTCATATAATGAGAAGAATACAAATATTACACAACAAAAGGATCACAGATCCAACAAGTCATCAAACGGAAGCGGGTAGTGTTGTCTAACAACAAGAAGCAAATATATGGCCTAAGAGGCCTACAATAAACATCATCCCAGCCAGCTTGTTCCACGGTCCCAAGCTGCCACCTGGGAACCCCAGACTAGTAGTCGACGTCAATGAAGAACCCACCTAGTTGCTCGGTGTCGTCCTCCTCTGAAATACAAAATCATAGAGGCAGCAAAGAGAGACTGAGTACGATGTACTCGCAAGTTTAGTAGGGCGATATAGGCCCAATGACTGACGAAGGCTCTAAAGCTTTATATGTATTTCTTTTGCATAAAGCTGATTTTTCATAAACAGAAATATAATTGACACATGGCATTCGTCTACTCAGAGTATTTTTATAAAGGGGTAAGAGAGTATCATCATCACTTTTCGGTTCTCGGCGAACCTACTCACAACCATCACCACTCATCTCACACAAAGGCACTCCCTCGACTCACCCTCGAGGAAATGAACCTTTATCACAAGTTTATTATGCAACCTCTAGCTGCCATATCAATTAGGTTAAAGTTATCTATGAGCTAATCCGCCTTTCCCAAGAGTTTGTCCATAACCGTGGACACGGCTTTTCGAAAAGATTAACCCTGCAGGGGTGTACTAATTTACCCATTGGTACCGTCCGGCTCACCTGAGTGGCCCTCTTCCGGGGAAGGCCGGCAAGCGGGCGCGGTTAGACCTTTACAATGCATGAGGCTTACTCAAGGACCATCAGTGGCGGAAGGACAGGTTCAGCGCTCCCAGCGCCCTGCCCCACCGTCACGTCCTAAACATCACCATCCTCGTTCCTTTTCCACTCACACCACACACGCGCAAATGGAAATAGCAAACTAGAGGACCCTTGACAAGCCCCTCACAAATTATTCGGTCAGCGAGGCGCCCATACACCCACCAATGGAAGCACGCTCGGTTCTTGGTTCTAGCTAAAAGCACTCTCAACCTAGGCGGCAAGAATGAGGCAAACCACCCTCCCCGAGGGCAACTCATCCAAGCCTTCTTAGCATTTTATTTAAACATCACAATTATCCACCAAGTCCGCATCATTCCATCTTCAACAACAATATGGAAATAAACAACGGACATAACTAAAATATTTAACTAAGCATGGATAAGCATAGCTACGCATATGAACACATTAATTCTATCTTATCTCGGGCCAACACTTCAACCCTAGGTTTCATAGGTAGGGATACATGTGATTGGCTCGGGGAGGAACATGCATTCATAGGATATTCTAATATTTACCAAGAAGGGCATTAGAATCGCATGCAATATTATGGTGGATAAAATAATTTGATGAAATCATAGGATGCTAGATGCCAAGAAGGTTAGGTTATCTCTTGCCTTGCTGCCCGGGCGTGAAGTAGTGCTCGTCGGGGTAAGTAGAGAGACCCTCGACTCCAGAATCTATCGATACCCAAAAGAAAAGCAAAGAACACATAAATCACACAACTCAAGATGCAATGCTCAATCACATGATGACATGTCAAAATTTATGCAAGGATTCCATTATATAACTTAAGGGCACAATTAAATGGGGAGCCAAATAATTAGGGAAATTATTTGGAAGCAACCCCACGTTTAGCTTAGTGACCACGTTCTACATAACTTATTGAATTATTAGAGAAGTGGCTCAAAATGCATGAACATTACATGGAAAAGGTTAGGGTTTATCAAACCGATCATTTCGGTAAATTATTTGTGATTTTCGGAGTACCGAGGAATAACTAGCAATTTAATTACTTATTTGGATTTATATCTTCTATCCAATTCAAGATTAATAACAAAGTCCAATTTCTTGTCATGCGATGATACTAGCATATTTAGATAACATTTGAAACACTGAACAAAATGGTATACCATTTGCAAGATTTAACAAGAAGGAGTTAAATTACAAAGTTCACAAGTTTTTCAGCTTGGTTCGGAATTCATTCGGATTGGTCCGGAATATTCCGGATGGTCCGGAATAATCCGGGCTAAATCCGAACCAAATCCGAGGTGACCTCAAAATCTTTCGGTTGGAGTTTCGGAAATCGTCCGGAAATGTCCGGAAAAATCCGGTCGACCCGGAATCGATCCGGAATAATCCGGGCGATTCCGGACGGCTCGATACTGGGCAGAAAAGCAACGGCGGCAGCTTCGCACGAAGAGCAAGCAACAGAGGGAGAGGGGGATCGGGAGAGGGTTAGCAAGCACGCATGCCTCACCTTGAGCTGGTGAGTTGGGCTGGTGCGGAAGGGAGAGTCGAGGGCGCCGGAATTCGGCCGGAGGAATGCGGCCGGTGAGGTAGTTGTCGAGGACGAAAACGTCGGGACCGAGCCACCCCGGCTCGATTCCTTGCTCCAGGAGGGGGAGGAGGTCTAGGCGGAGGTGTTGGCGGCGGCCGTTCGTCCCGGGGAGCTCCAACGGCGGCGAATCGACGGCGGTGGCGGCGGCACTACGGAGAGCTTCCTAGGGAGCTCGGGAGGGGGACGAGAGAGAGAGGGCAGAGGGGAAAAGGAGCAGGTGAGGTCGAGGGCGTCACGGCGTGCGGCATTGACCTCAAGGGGGACCACGGCATCGAGCGGCATGGGCAGGGGAATGCTCCCAACCAGAATAGGAAGCTCCCCATATTTTCCTTTGGATTTTTAGGGCACCACAACATGGTTCACAATTAGGAAGTGACTTGCATAACAATTGAAGTTTGAGACTTGGAACAAAACTAGAGGACAACCCATTTGGTTTCTTGAGCATTGATTGAACTTAGGTGAACTTCCTAGACCATAAGGTCACTTGCCATGACAAGGGTTACACCACAGTTTGCATTTCAAGAAGTAAAAGTTTTGGGAAGTTTGGCTTCCCTCTTTTAATTATTTCCCACAAGGTAACTTGTTAACATTAGCAACTTAGGGACATGCCATGATGCAAACAAGAATGCAAAAAGTGGAAAAATTCTTCGTATTTTTCATTACCAAGTTAGGGATGTTACAGTGTATCTCCCTTGCGCTGCGCACGCGTTTGAATCAGCAAGGAGGGAATCGATCAACTTGGAGGAGAAGAAACCAGAAGAGTCAAAAAGGTGATAAAGTAGGGAGCAGACCATGTGTGTCCGGGCAAAAAGCTGAAAAGCGACGGCGGAAGTTCCCGCCTCGCCACCAACCACGCCATCGACCGCGGCTCTCGCCACTTCCGCAGCACCTATAAAGCGGCTTCCTTGTCCAAGAAGAAGAGAGCTCCGCATCCAGGAGAACCACTCCACCGCATCCACCAGATCCAAGACCCAACCAACCACTCCACCCAGACCAAGAACCGAAGAACTAGGAAGAACTTTGGAGAAGCATGGCGAAGACGATCCGTGAGGAACGAGAGGAAAGAAGAAGCCCTTGATCCGTATCTGTCCCTGTCTACTTCCTTGCTTCTACTTCATCTGTATCTTTCTTAGCCTCCCGCCTCTGCTCCCTCTACTGCCGCCGCGACGAACTAATTCGATCCTCTCCAACCCATTCGGTGAAAACTCTCTGTAACTCTCTAAACCGCTCTGTTTGTGTGAACTTAGTAATTGTGCTGTGACTTTGTTGCTTGTGAACTCTTCCTTAGCCTCCCCTTTGCTGTCACCATTTTTATTTTCTGTTGCTTGATCCGCAAGAACTAGCCTAGATCCGTAAAACACCAACCCACCTTTTCGTTGTGCCAAGCTTCTGGAAAGGAAAAGCACCAATAGATTTTGATCCCTGTGGAGACGATAACAAAAACCCCCCTAAACCACTACCGATCACTTGCATGCTCTCCGATGTGCGTAGTTACTTTGGCCAAGTGATTGTGTGTATCTCCAAGAGAGGGTATTTGTCGTGTCTTGGATCACGCACACCGGGAGTTAAGGATACCCCTTTTTAGGTTCGGTATGGGGTGCGAAGGAGGCTGAGTGACGTCTTTTGCCCGGGGGCTTCGTCTACGCTCGAGATCTACGTACTAGCAAGCATCACAGAGACACAAGGAGTTTACCCAGGTTTAGGCTGCCCGGAGGCTAACAGCCCTACTCCTGCATGTCTGGATCGAGAGGTGTATCATGGTGTAGCTTTACAGTGGTGGTTGCGGGTGAGAACCTGGGAGGTGTTGGCTATAGGTTGAAGACGAGCAGATCCTGGCCCGGAGGAGATCACCTCTCGCCTAAGCTAACCTTGGACTCCTGCACTACCTAGCCTAGTCTCTCCGAACTTGTCTTCTGGACTTGTGCTCTGCTTCCCTTTACTTGTCCTCCCCTTGGGTGCCTTGGTCCTCCTTTTATAGGCTAAGGGGATACCACAGGTGCACCCTTGGGGCCAGAGGGGTTTTGGCGGGAAAACCCCTCCGGGTTCTCCTTGGAGGCTACGTGGCCTCTCGTCCAAGTATTCTTCTTAGAGGGGGTAGGTGAGGTCGCCCACCTTTTCCAGAGAGGGCGGACAGAGACTGACAGCTTTTCCGCCTCTGCCCCCCTTTGGCGCCTCCATCTTCTTGGCGCCCAAGTCTTCTAGGAGCCTCCAGCCAGGGCTGGCAAGCTTATCCTCTTTGCGCACTAGAGGTTGGTTCCCGGGGTGAGCCTGACCTCCTGCCGGGCGTCGGGGTCCCGGGACCTCCATGCCTGCTTCCGGGTCGAGGGGGCCCCGGAGGGTCCCCGAGTCCTTTGCCTTGGTTGTCGATGCTGCGCGCGCCGGGACGTAGTGGGGCAGATGGGGGGCCCATCTGCCAGTCTTGTACCTTGGCCTTGAGTGCCTCCTTGGTGGGCCCATGTGCGATGGACCCACTTTGACCGCATCAGGGGAACCCCATGTTCCACTGTTGCGACAGTAGCCCCCGGGCATAGTGCCGGCGGCCACGCCCTTCTGCCGCCGGGGCTATGACCAAAAAGAGTCAAAGTGGGTCCCCGGCGTCAGGTCTTGTACGTCTTGTCACATCCGTCAGAGCCGCGCACTATGGAGGTGCGCGTCCCACGGGTCTTCTGAACTTTGCGATCCGCGCGGACCGCCAACGCTCGCCTTGAATCCACATGGAGGAGACGATCGAACGGAAAGCCTCCTCGATCCCCGCGCCGGCTGGAGCGGTGGGGCCATGACGCGACGCGTGGGGAGCCTTATAAGCCACGGTTCCAAGGAACTGTAGCCGTTACTCCTTCCCATACACAGAGATCTCGAAGCGCTGCCGGAGAGCACTTCGTCTTCACCTTTCGTAGCACACCGCAAATCAGCTCCCCTCCCCTCGCCCATGGCGCCTAGGCGAGCAAAGCGAGCTGCGAAGAAGCAGACCGGCAGGAAGAAGAGGGCGGTGGCGGGCCCCGCCCGGACCGACCCTCCCTCACCAAGAGTGACACAAGCTGTGTACGATCCGAGTGAATTTGCCAGCGAGGAGAGGATTGCCGCCGTCCGCGAGACGCTGAGTAGAGAGTTTATTGGGGGCGACCAGTTGGAGATCCGCCCGGGGGCGAGTCCCCTGCGAGACGGTGAGGTGGTGACGTTCCACAATTTCTCGGTTATGGGGTTGCTTCCCCCCTTCTCAGATTTCTTCATGGCGGTCTTGGAGGCGTTCGGGCTGTACATGCTTAATCTGCATCCGAACGCGGTGATGATCTTGGCAACCTTCGCACACGCCTGCGAAGCAGTCGTCGGCGTAATACCCTCCGTGGCATTGTTCCGACACTTCTTCAAGCCCCGAAGGGGGAGATCAAGATGGATAGCAGGTGGGGTGTCCTTCTGCCTCAAGCAGGAGAACGCAAGCCAATATCCGGGGACCAAGATCCACCCCAGCTGGAAGGACTGGATGCGGAACTGGTACCTTGTTCAAGCGGGCAGCATCAGCCCGCACCTCCTGGTGCCGACGGCCCCAGCCGAGAGATTGGCCAACTCGAGGGATGTCAGCGCCCAAGACGAGGCCCTTCTGCCGATTGTCGAGAAGTTCGCGGAGCTTCAGAACAGTCAAGTAACAGGCGCCATGATCGCCGGAGACTTCGTGCGGAGGGGGATTGCTCCTCTGCAACGCAGGCCCCGACCATTGTGGGAGACCCGCTAGGGGATGGAGTCTCACATATCGCCTGGGATGCTGAAGGGGAAGATGCACTTTGTCATGCGGCTACCTTTCGGGTGCCCCACGGTGGTGATACCTGGGTCACGCCAAGAGGAGCCCATTGAAGCCCATGAAATGTACCGTGTGGCCCAAGTAGTCGGTTAGGCCGGTGAGAGATCTCCTTATCTTGTAACGTGCAATCTGCACCGTCCACCCGAGACCTGGCCTGTGATATAAAGGCCAGGAGGGTGCGTCGTCTAGGTCAAGCAACCAGCAAGCAAACCCTAGCGAGATTGCATCTCGCCATTGTAGCCACCTCAATAATTCCAGACAAGCAGGAGTAGGTCTTTACCTCACCTCGAGGGGCCGAACCTGGGTAAACTCGCCCCCTGTTAGCCGTTTCAGCCACCAACGATCATACTCTCTCCCCCTCAATCAACCCGGGGTGTTCAACCTTGGGATTTGCCGAGCCCTAACCTCGACAATTGGCGCCGTCTGTGGGAAGAACAGATCGTTGGAGTCATGGTTGCGCCGGCCTCATCAACAATGAAGAACGGCATCAGCGCCCGGGAGTCGATCTACACCGGCTTCCTCGAGTTCGTCCACCACTCGCCGGCGGATCTCCCGGCGTACTCTGAGGTGCAGCAGAGCACGTGGATTACCTTTGGTAGTCTGCGCTATCTGGTGGACAGTCGCGGAACGCTCCGGCCCACGCTGGCCACGTTGCGCGCGACGGACGCGCCAGCATCTACACCGACTGCGCCGACCGCGGCTTCACCCGCCGCGAAGATCGCATCTACTGCGGCCACGGCGATCGTGTCATCGACTGCCGTGAAGATCGCATCTGCTTCGACTGCGTCAGCACCATCTACGACCGCGTCAAAGGCGACTGCGGTGACCACACCCGCGGCTACCAGGAAAATCGCATCTACTGCAACCTTGGCGCGGAACAAGTCTACTCCGACCTTCTTGTCCGCGCCTCGGACGAAGCCAAAATTTACGCCAATTTCGCCTACGCCAACCGCGCCTCTGCGTCGCGGAATCGCCAGTAGCAGTGACCGTGGCACCCGCCACGTTGCTGTGATCTTCGACTCTGAGCATAGCTCGGACGAAGGAAGCAGGACTGGGAGCATCAGTCCCACTCGACGGGTTTACCCCGCGCAAGTCTATATGGCCAGCCCAGCACGATCCAACGGCGGGGAACACGTATATCCGCTGGAGGTGACCATGCCGGACAGGGTGACAAGACTCACCATCACTCGGGAGATGGCGATCCAAGCCATGAAGCACGTGGACGAAGGCACGTTCCCTTCACCAGATGAACCTCGAGAAGACCAACTGGCGGTCCAATACTTGCTTTGGAAGGAGTCCGAGCGAGTCCGCCAAGAGAAGGCCGATCTGATTCGGCGCAAAGAACTAGCCGACGCGTCGAGTGCCAGGAGGGCAGCACATTCGTTCTTGGCCGGATCGGAGGAAGTCTCGCAAGGAGGGCGTCACAGGGCTCGCATGCCACGGGTGCCAGAAGCTGATCGCGTCCACCTCACTCGCAATCTGGAGTCGTCATTCATGACGGAAGATGCGGACGGAATCCCCGTCCCCAAGACACCCGCTTCGGCCCTCATGGCGGTCGAAACCTACCTGCGACTAACACAGCCGCCGGAGGGTGACGCCCACGCCCGCCTCCACAGGCGACAAATTCAATCCCTCAGGGAAGTCGAGGAAGTCTTGGCAAAGTCAGCACCAGCAGGAAGGGTGCACGAGAATCGAGACCGCCGCGATCGTGAACCCGCACCACTTGCAGACCCAGCCCCAATTCGACTGCGACAGCCGCAGCCAGGCGAAGATGTCCGTAACGTCGTCGCACAGAGAAGGGTGGACCGCAGTCGACGGCTGCGAGCGGCGAGTGCACAAGCCAACGACTACGACGACGACGATTTCGAGCCACGCGGAGCCGCATGTTTCAGCTTCAACATCCGCGACACGAAGATGCCCAAAGGCTTCAAGCTAACAGCGGAGACACCCAAGTATGACGGGAAGCAAGACCCAAGGGACTGGCTGGAAGACTACCTCATCGCGTGCAGCTGTCAAGGTGGTACTTCGACTACTGCCATGCAGTACATCCAGTTGATGCTCACGGGATCTGCTCGCGGGTGGCTCAACACTCAGCCCAGGGACGCTTTCAGCACCTGGGAAGAGTTCAGGAACGCCTTCGTGAAGAGTTTTCTGGGGACATACGCAAGGCCAACAACCCTCATTGAGCTCCAGGCGTGCAAGCAAGGTCGAGACGAGCCACTCCGTTCGTACATCCAGCGGTGGACCTTACTTCGCAACACCATGGATGGAGCCACCTCAGAGGACAGGGTGATGGATGCATTCATGCACGGCGTTTACCGCCACGACCTCCGTGAGGAGTTTGGTAGGCTTAGGCCGAGGAACATGATCGAGCTCATGCAGATAGCCAACCAGTGGGCAGATGGAGAAGACTCTGTTTGTGATGCACCACGATCCCGAGGCAAGAAGCAGGACCCAGCAACTGGCGAGAAGGGCGCCTGAAGAAGAAGCCGCGTTACGTCGGCAACGACTCGATCGAGTTAGTAGCGGCGGGATTCGAAACCCCCCGTGAGAATGAAAGGCAGTACAACCAGGACGGTGGCAGCAGCTACCATAGAGACGGAAGTCGCAAACGCGAGTGGCGGAGACGCCCACTGACTGAGGAAGAGGAGTTAGAACAACCTTGCAAGCATCACATGTTCAGGGACCCAGAAACAGGCAAGTGGGGATCCCGCCACCTGTTGAAGGATTGCAGAAAGGCGCAAAAGATATACAGGGCGTTTGCGCGAATAGTCCCCCAGAACGGACAACGTGATAATCAAGCGGCACCCGTGGCACAGCCAGCCGCACAGCTGGCCCTCCAGGCGCCACCTCCTCCTCCAGTCGCCAACCCAGCGCAAGCAGCGCTGGCCTTCTACCCGCAACAGCAACAACAGCCACAGCCACAGCCGCAGGATCCTGCTAACGCGTTCCCGGCAGCACGTGGGCAGATCAACATGATACAGAAGGGACGTCCTTCCAATAGGACACAGAAAATCATCACCCGCCAGGTCTACCAAGCACTCACCAATCCACCTGCAGTACCCGATTACCTGAGAGGCTCAGAAACAGCGATCACTTTCACCAGAGCGGATCACCCGCCGGCGATACCACGACCCGGACACGCTGCTCTGGTAGTCGAAGCTCAGATCGGGGAGTACACCTTGAAGAAGGTGTTCATGGATGGAGGCAGCGGTATCAATATCATCTTCGCCGACACCCTGAGAAGGATGAACAGGTCAACGTCCAACCTAACGCCATCAGCAAATACCTTCCACGGTATAGTACCAGGGCAAGCAGTCACGCCCATGGGAACCATCACACTCGATGTCATATTCGGCACACCCGAAAACTTCCAGCGAGAGGCGATCGACTTCGAGGTAGTCGACTGGAAATCACAATATCACGCCATACTGGGTCGTCCGGCCTTCGCCAGATTCATGGCAGTGCCCCACTACGCCTACCTCCTGCTCAAGATGCCGGGACCAAAGGGTGTCATCACGGTGAAAGGTGACTTCGACCGGTCGGACAGCTGCGACCGCGAGTTCAGCAGGATTTCTGAGTTCTTTGGGATGGACGAGCACCTGGAGATGATGGCAGTCGACAACGACAAGACTCTGTTTCCGCCACGGAAGAAATCATCCAAGGAGTCGACATTCAACACAAGCGACGACACAAGGGCTCACCAGGTACACCCGACGGACGCCGACAAGACGGTCAGGGTGTCATCAAGCCTGACCAACGCATAGGAAAGCGCGCTCGTCGAGTTCCTGCGCGAGAACTGGAAGATATTCGCCTGGCAACCTTCTGACATGCCAGGTATACCAAGGGAACTCGCCGAGCACTCCTTACGCGTTCGCAAAGACGCCAGACCAGTCAAGCAGTCCATGAGGCGCTTCGCGGGTCCCAAGAGAGATGCCATCAGCAAGGAGATTGACCGGCTGCTTCACGCCGGATTCATTCGAGAAATAAAGGATTCAGAGTGGGTAGCAAACCCGGTACTGGTGGAAAAGAAGAAGACGAAGAAACTCCGCATGTGCGTCGACTTCACCGCCATCAACAAATGCTGCCCCAAGGATCATTTTCCGCTCCCGCGGATTGATCAGATCGTCGATTCGACTGCAGGCTGTGCACGCCTATCCTTCCTGGATGCCTACTCTGGGTACCAGCAGATAAGGATGAAAGTCGAGGATCAGGAGAAGACAGCATTCATCACACCACACGGTGTATTCTGCTACCAGATGATGCCCTTCGGGTTGAAGAACGCTGGAGCGACGTACCAGCGCACGATGCAGGCTTGCTTGAAGGAGCTCATAGGACAGACTGTCCAGGTCTACGTCGACGACATAGTCGTCACCACCCGCACAGAGGACAGCCTCATCGACGACCTCCGCAAGGTCTTCGACGCGCTCAACGAGTACCAGATCAAGTTAAACCCAGAAAAGTGCGTCTTCGGCGTCCCAGCCGGAGAACTACTGGGGTATCTTGTTTCTGCGAGAGGAATCGAAGCCAATCCTGAGAAGGTGCAGAACATACTCGACATGCCTGCACCGACCAAGCTCCATGAAGTACAACGCCTGGCCGGCAGAGTCGCAGCGCTCAGTCGATTTATTAGTAAGTTGGGAGAAAAGGCCCTGCCCTTCTACCAACTGATGAAAAAGGCAGACAAATTCGAGTGGACAGAGGAGGCACAAGATGCATTCGACAAACTGAAGCAGACCCTGACAACTCCTCCAGTGCTGGTGGCACCACATGAGAATGAGCCACTGTACCTGTATGTGGCAGCCACGAACAGGGTGGTTAGTACCGTACTCGTAGTCGAGCGGGAGGAAGAAGGAAAGAGTCACCCTATTCAGCGACCAGTGTATTACCTCAGCGAGGTGCTAACTGATTCCAAGCAGCGGTACCCGCACTACCAGAAGCTGGCATACGGAGTCTTCATGACGTCCAGGAAGGTGGTCCATTATTTCTCCGAGCACCCGATCACGGTGGTAAGCTCCTCTGCCCTATCCGACATCCTCACTAACCCAGCCGCGACAGGAAGAGTCGCTAAGTGGGTTGTCGAGTTAGGACCATGGGGGCTGAAGTACGCACACCCGAAGGCGATCAAGGCTCAGGTCCTCACAGAGTTCACCACAGAGTGGATAGAAGCACAACTGCCCGACGAGCCCGACTTGTCCAATGCATGGACAATGTATTTTGATGGATCCAAGAAATTCAACTCAGCCGGAGCAGGAGTCGTGCTCATTTCACCTAAAGGCGACAAGCTGAAGTACGTGCTGCAGATGAAGTTCCCAACTCCTTCCAACAACGAAGCAGAGTACGAAGCACTGATCCACGGCATGCGGATGGCCCAGAACTGCGGTGCCACTCGCCTCATGATCTACGGCGACTCCTATCTGGTCGTGCAGCAAACCATGAAGCAGTGTGATGCCATCGCTGACAACATGATAGCCTACAGGGAGCTGTACAATCAGCTGGAAGGCCTCTTCGACGGCTGTGAACTGCGGCACATCGGCCGCGAAAGCAACGAAGAAGCTGACATCCTAGCCAACCTAGGATCGGATCGAGCTCCGGTGCCACCCGGAGTCTTCCTCGAGTGCATCACACAGCGCTCAATCAAGGTCCGGCCCCCGCCAGGACCCTCTACATCGACAACAAGCACCGCCAACCCGCCAAGCACGGAGAAGGAGGTCATGGAGATAATGCTAGTCGAGCCCACGTGGACAAGCCCGTATCTGGCCTACATGCTGCACCAGCGGCTGCCGGAGAACCCAGTCGAAGCAAAGCGCATCGTCCGCCGTTCCAAAGGCTTCACCATCATCAATGGCGAGCTTTACAAGAGAAGCATCTCAGGAGTACTCCAAAGGTGCATTGATCCAGCCGACGGCCAAGCAATCTTACTCGACATCCACGCCGGCACATGCGGGCACCACGCAAGCAGCCGAGCACTAGTGGCCAAGGCCTTGCGAGCAGGATTCTACTGGCCCACCGCAATGCAAGACGCAGAAGAGCTGGTCAGAAAATGCGTTGGTTGTCAGGAGTTCGCCAACAAGCCGCATGCACCAGCGTCGGCACTGAAGACAATACCACTCGCGTGGCCCTTCGCGCAATGGGGACTCGACATGGTAGGTCCCTTCAAGAAATCCTCCCCAGGCGGACACACTCACCTCCTGGTTGCAGTCGACAAGTTCACGAAGTGGATCGAGGCGGTCCCAATCACAAGCTCAACCGCAACCTCAGCGGTCAACTTCATCAGGTCAATCATCTTCAGGTTCGGTGTGCCACACGGCATCATCACCGACAACGGGACAAACTTCACAGCCGAAGAATTCAGGGATTTCTGCTCTGAACAAGGTGTCAAGCTCAGTTATGCATCCGTCTCGCACCGGCAGTCCAACGGGCAAGTCGAGAGGGCCAATGGTCTAGTCGGCAAAGGCATCAAGAAGCGTCTGCGAGTACCATTGAAGCGAGCTGCAGGAGCCTGGGTGGAGGAGCTACCAAGTGTGCTGTGGAGCCTACGCACCACGCCAAACAGATCTACCCAGTATACACCATTCTTCATGGTATACGGTGCCGAAGCAGTCCTGCCCTGCGACATCAAATTTGACGCTCCACGAGTGGTGGCATACGACGAGTCTGATGCTGAAGAAGCACTTGAAGATGATGTGGATGTCCTGGATGAGGCATGCGACATCGCCCTCAGCCGCACAGCCGTGTACCAGCAAGACCTGCGCAACTACCATGGTCGGCGACTGCGACCTAGAGCATTCGTCCCAGGGGACCTGGTTCTCCGGCTCAAGCAGAAGAAGGTGCACAAACTCGCCTCCCCATGGGAGGGGCCATACATTGTGACAGAGGCAATCGGCAACGGAGCTTACCGCCTGAAGGACTCGAAGACAGGGACAGTCTGTAGCAATCCGTGGAACGTGGCACAGTTACGCCGCTTCTACGCCTGATAAACCCCAGCTTGTAAGCTTCACCTTGTTAAGTAGCAGCAGGTTTCTTACGCACTCTTTCCCTCGCCAGGGTACCTAAGGGGACTGGAAGGGTTTTAACGAGGCGGCCTGTTTGCGAGAATCAATAAAGATATTTGAAGGAAAAGACTTGTCATTTCTTCCTTTGCGAGCAATCAACCTAAATCCTAGGCCGCCACTCGAACCACTCGGGGGCTCGCGCCATACAGGTCTAAGTCTAGCCTAGGCCGCCACTCGAAACACTCGGGGGCTGCGCCACACAGGCATAACTCGAAAATCCTAGGCCGCCACTCGAAACACTCGGGGGCTCGCGCCATACAGGTCTAAGTCTAGCCTAGGCCGCCACTCGAAACACTCGGGGGCTGCGCCACACAGGCATAACTCGAAAATCCTAGGCCGCCACTCGAACCACTCGGGGGCTCGCGCCATACAGGTCTAAGTCTAGCCTAGGCCGCCACTCGAAACACTCGGGGGCTGCGCCACACAGGCATAACTCGAAAATCCTAGGCCGCCACTCGAACCACTCGGGGGCTCGCGCCATACAGGTCTAAGTCTAGCCTAGGCCGCCACTCGAAACACTCGGGGGCTGCGCCACACAGGCATAACTCGAAAATCCTAGGCCGCCACTCGAAACACTCGGGGGCTCGCGCCATACAGGTCTAAGTCTAGCCTAGGCCGCCACTCGAAACACTCGGGGGCTGCGCCACACAGGCATAACTCGAAAATCCTAGGCCGCCACTCGAACCACTCGGGGGCTCGCGCCATACAGGTCTAAGTCTAGCCTAGGCCGCCACTCGAAACACTCGGGGGCTGCGCCACACAGGCATAACTCGAAAATCCTAGGCCGCCACTCGAACCACTCGGGGGCTCGCGCCATACAGGTCTAAGTCTAGCCTAGGCTGCCACTCGAAAAACTCGGGGGCTGCGCCACACAGGCATAACTCGAAAATCCTAGGCCGCCACTCGAAACACTCGGGGGCTCGCGCCATACAGGTCTAAGTCTAGCCTAGGCCGCCACTCGAAACACTCGGGGGCTGCGCCACACAGGCATAACTCGAAAATCCTAGGCCGCCACTCGAACCACTCGGGGGCTCGCGCCATACAGGTCTAAGTCTAGCCTAGGCCGCCACTCGAAACACTCGGGGGCTGCGCCACACAGGCATAACTCGAAAATCCTAGGCCGCCACTCGAACCACTCGGGGGCTCGCGCCATACAGGTCTAAGTCTAGCCTAGGCCGCCACTCGAAACACTCGGGGGCTGCGCCACACAGGCATAACTCGAAAATCCTAGGCCGCCACTCGAACCACTCGGGGGCTCGCGCTATACGGGTCCAAGTCTAGCCTAGGCCGCCACTCGAATCACTCGGGGGCTGCGCCGCACAGGCATAAACTCGAAAATCCTAGGCCGCCACTCGATTCACTCGGGGGCTCGCGCCATACAGGTCTACAAGTGCAAAATCACACATACAACGTCATATGGGCATGCATACATGCGTATTTATGTTACAAGCTAACATCATACAACAAACTGCTTTTCTCAGTCGACAGGCTCTTCCTTTGGCGCATCCAGTGGCCCTACACGTCGCTCTGTATGATTCATGACCTGTTGCATCACCTGACGAGCGGCTTCAAGGGATTCAGCATAATCAACATCCCTAGGCAAGCCATCAAGTATTCTGTCCAAGGGAACATGAGGTCGATGCAGTCGAACATATGCAAACGCCGTGTTGGCCCCGGCAACAAGTTGATGAAAGACGGCCTGCTTCAACGCCCTGCTACTGCGGAACCTCTCCAACAGCGCGGGCAACCCAGTCGGCTGCTCACCAAGGGGGAAGAACACTTTGTTGATTTGCCAGAGTGCTTTCCTGCAACCTTCAAGAATGAACGCAGCTCGCCAGGTGCGATCCAGCATCCGCGCGAGTATACGGCCCTCTCCCTTATATACCCAGAATTGGCGAGCTTCGACCGAATTACCGGTAGCCTCACTCTCCACGCGCTCGTCCACTCGAGCGTTCTCGGCTTGCCAGTCGGGGTTAACAACTGCAATTAACGGGTCAAGGTTCAGAACAACACAAGCATGAAGAAGTCAAAGCGAAGCAGCTAGAACCCAAACCTTGTAGCTGTCGACATATCAGATCAATCTGGTCAAGAAGGAACCGTTCGCGCTGATTGAACGGCCCAGCGGAACGCGCCCGGAGGCGTTCAAGCTCCACTTCAGTTCTCCGCAGCTTCGACTCAAGTTCAGTGATCTTGTTCCTCATATAGTTAAACACCCGCTGGTCGTTCACGCTCCGTCTGGGAGTTGGACCAGCTAGGCCCTGTTGACGAGTGGGCGCAGCAGAAGAGGTACTCTCACCCTCATTTACACGGGTGGTCTCGGCGACTTCAAGAGCAGCATTTTCATCAGGCTGCCAAATTAAGTGGTGTCAAACAGAAGCCATATTCATTATAGCAAAAGACTCGAAGAGGTACATTGACATGGAGGAATCAGGAATTGCATTGATAAATAGACTTCATTATGTTCACTACAAAAGGAGAATCAAAAGGGAACCCTGCTACACAGACTACACTGCAGACTCCGACTGCGAGCGACTCTTCTTGGAGGCCAACTCTGCAGCCCTGGCAAGCTTCCTCTCAAAGGTATCAATCAGCTTAACAGCTAACTGACTTGCTCTTGCCTTGACGCTGTTTAGCGACTTGGTCTTGCCATCGGGCCTTCGAGGAAAGTCGCTGACAACTGCCTCGAAGTCGCCTGCAACCTCATGACCAAGCAAAAGCCGGAAAGTGAACTCTGAGCCGCGTACCGTCTGGGCACGCGTGTAGTCCGCCAGGGTGGTCGCCTCGCCTTCAAACGGGGACGCAAGCGCGTCAACATCGGTCGGCAACGGCTGGTTGGGGAAGACGCTCCGATGCACACTCGCCAGAGCATCCTTAGACTTCTGCAGCTCCGCCGAGGATTGCTGCAGTGCAGTCGAAGCATACGCATGGGCACGGTCAACGAAGCCAACAGCCGTCTCCAGGTCGACATTCTCACTGGAAGACTCTTCTGGAGGAGCGCCTCCGCACGGCCCTGAAAAACAAGGAAGACCACACTTATGACACAGCAGAAGTCGACACAAGACAAAGTAGGCAACGAGCCGAGATACTCACCTCCGATCGCATTGGCGAGTCCGAGCAACCGTTCAACCTGGGTTTTCTCTAGTTCACCCCGGGTTTGCTCACGCTCTTGAGCTGCACCCAGAGACTTCTCCAGCTCGGCGACCCGCCTCGCCAGACTCTCCTTTTCGCCTGTGAATCACCGGATCAAGGTCAAAAACAAAGATAGTCGACACACCTCCTGAATGCACGGGTTGGTACTTACCGTTGGCCCGCTCCAGAGCAATGCGGAGTCGACCGTCCTCTTTCTCCATGCGCATGAAGGACTTGGCTCCCTCCAGCAGCTGGCGACAAAACGGCTGTGCAAAGAAGCAAAAGGGTCAATCTGTGCCCGACTATCCTAGTCACGCACATCTTCGGGGGCTACTACCATCGGGAGCGCTATTCGCGCACCCGACACAAGAAATTGCAAGGCTAAGACAGAATATACTTACATGCTCCAGCAGCTCAGCATCCACTGCAGTCGTATCAGCAGCTTTTTCTGGCCCCCTGGAGGTTGACGTCTTCAACGTCAAGGGATTATTGGCCTCAGGCGCCTCTTCGGGTGCCCCAGTGGTTCGTTCCGGGACAGCCGCGGATTGATGTTCCTCTTCTCGAGGCGAAGAGCCATCTCCACGAGTGTGATGGCTGTGTAAAGAAGCAAAACTTCAGAAAAGCGTCCGAGGAGTCGAAAGAAGAACAAAGCCAAAAAGGTGTACTCGAAGAGGCTCACCTGTTGACATCTTCATCCTCGCTGCTCATGGGAGGAGATGCCATCCCCCCAAACCCAGCGGGCGGCGCCGAATTCAGTGGAGACACGAACAGCGGATCAACCGGCTCACTCGCATCCGAGGATGAGTCGCGGGCTTCCTTGTCCTCTGCAACCACTTCCTTCAAAGGAGACCACCCCGAGATGGAGTCGACATTCCTTCGTCTTAGCCGCTTCCGCAGCGGCTCTTCGTCTTCGTCATCCTCTTCCACTTCCTCATTCGGCGAGTGAGCAGAAGGGAGTTCATCTTCATCGTCGTCCTGCTCGACGACTGTGGCCTCGTCGTGAGGACCATTCTCCATCAGCGGAGGAAGGCTCACATAAGCCCTTCGATCCTGACGAGCAGCGAGCAGAAAAGTGAGTCAAGAAAAACAGTCGACTAAAGCAAAGCAAAGAGAATTCAAGGTGCTTACCTCAGGCACGGGATTGTTTGCCCCATATGGTTCGACTGGGCAGCTAACGTTGCACGGATCGGCGGCCCGAAGGCTGGTGATGTTCTTCACCTTAGTCGCGATCTGTGCGTCATCAAGCGAGGTGTCGACTGCAAGCTCCCACATTGGCTGGCGTCGACTCAGCGGCTGCACCTTCAGCTTGTGGAAAGTTGCGATAAGGTGAATGCCACCTGTCTCGCGTCCGAGCGTCGTCAGCAACCCGCGGAGCAGCGCCAGCAGTGGCTTGGTCGACTCCTTGTCCTCCTTTGACAGAGGGTGCGACCAGGCCTTGGTCCTTCGCAGCGGTCGATCAGCGGCGAACTCGGGAAGGCCTTCTTGGTCCCACTTGATGTAGAACCATTTCTTCCGCCAGTTCTGGACGGAGTCGGATTTCTTCAGCTGGAAGAAGCTTGTGTCGCCGCGCAGCTGGATTCCGAAGCCGCCCACGGGGAACGTCTGCTTCGACCGCCCCACCATCCGTCGCACCATGAAGAGCGACTTCCACAGATTCCAGTTGGGTGCGATCCCCAAAAAGCACTCGCATAACACAATGAAGCTCGCAATGTTCAATACGCTGTTGGGATTCAGATCATGCATCTGAATCCCATAGGCGTAGAGAAGACCACGAACAAAATCGTGGATGGGGAACCCGAAGCCGCGTGGAAGGAACTCCACGAAGCACACGCGCTCCCCATCACGAGGAGAGGGGATCACATCCTTACCGGGGGCCCGCGTCGTCGCCGTGCTCATCGGCGGCAGCAACCCTTGTTCGCGGAGGGTGTCCAGCTCCGCCGCCTTCACGGACGATTTCCCCCAATCGCCCTCCAGCTTCTTCATCCCGGCGTCGTCGCCGGCGGCGGAGCCTTCCGCTCCCTTCATCCTCTTCTGGTCCATGGTGCTAGCGGGGGAGGAGAGAGTCTCTGGTGAACTGGGCGCGAGGGCAGCAATGGAGGAACAGCACTGGAGGAGAAAGCAGACGAGATGGCGGCGAAATGAGGAAGGCGTGAGCTGTTCCCCACCGCGGTGAAGATTATGTACCGTGAGGTCAGTTCATCCTGGCCGTCCTCCACGAAGCCACAACTCGAGGCAACATCTGGCCGTCCACGCATCGCGCGGAGATAGCAACCGTCACCGGCCACGCCGCCCACTACGCGCGGGAATCGAGGCGCCATCATCATGCCACGAAAATTTCGCGCCCAACGGTCAGAACAGTCAACACTGACACCGGGACCACTCTGTTACGTCCCATCGGACGCAGAGCACGCCGAAAACGTCAGCCCTGACGTCATCAGCGGAAGCGTATAAAGTAAGCCAACGGGCTGATGGAGCACCCGGACAGTTTTTCGAGTGCAACAAGGAACAGTAAGCTCTGAGAGCTGAGTCGACTCGATAATCCATTCGAGTGAGACAAATACATAGTAAGCTTTACAAAGCTGATGACACCCGAATTCATCATTCGAGTGGACTCCAACCAGTAAGCTTTCATAGCTGAGCTTAAGTCGATTCCGTAGGCCATTAAGGCTGAGTACAAAGTAAGTCGAACAAGGCCAGTTTTGACTTGGGCATTTCGAGTCATCTTTTTACTCCCATCGGGAGCGGGCTTTTCGACTGAAGAACAATTGAGTTTAACCTCAATTGCAAGCAATTCAGCTTAATCTCGGGGGCTACTCCCATCGGGAGCGCTGTTCGCGCACCCGATGACTAAGGACAACGACAGTCGAAAGCTGGCGAGTCAAGAAAATCATGAAGCGCACTCGATTATTCAAGACAGTAGCAGCCGAAGATTGGCTTGCGAAGAAGTCAGGTGGCGTGCCCGGAGGAAGGAGTCCTTTACTCGACTCTGCGATTCGACTAAGCACTCGGGGGCTACTGTCGTGGGGCTACCTTTCGGGTGCCCCACGGTGGTGATACCTGGGTCACGCCAAGAGGAGCCCATTGAAGCCCATGAAATGTACCGTGTGGCCCAAGTAGTCGGTTAGGCCGGTGAGAGATCTCCTTATCTTGTAACGTGCAATCTGCACCGTCCACCCGAGACCTGGCCTGTGATATAAAGGCCAGGAGGGTGCGTCGTCTAGGTCAAGCAACCAGCAAGCAAACCCTAGCGAGATTGCATCTCGCCATTGTAGCCACCTCAATAATTCCAGACAAGCAGGAGTAGGTCTTTACCTCACCTCGAGGGGCCGAACCTGGGTAAACTCGCCCCCTGTTAGCCGTTTCAGCCACCAACGATCATACTCTCTCCCCCTCAATCAACCCGGGGTGTTCAACCTTGGGATTTGCCGAGCCCTAACCTCGACACACTTCCTACTGCTGGGGGAGCGGTATGACCTTCCGACGGGGGATTCCTCGTTGCTTGACCGCATCGCGAGAGGGGACGCGGTGCCTCTCCTGCCAGGGTGCAACGCTTACGGTCTTCAGGGTACCGAGTTCCTGGACCCGCTTCCGGTACCCCGGGCGACGGCAGCGGAACCGCCGTACGGGGACTTCTCGCCAGACGAGCCCGAGATCTTTGACGACGAAGATGAGGAAGAGGAGAGCCCAAAGGAGCTGGGCCGCACCCCTCCCCCCGCGTCCCCCAAAGGAGAGGGGGAGGCGCCCGCGGGACAAGAAGACGCTGGGGTAGAGCCGCCCCCCGGGCAGCGAGCGCCTCAAAGTCCGCAGGCGGGGCAGAAACCGAGGGAAGAAAACGAAAGCCTCCTGCCCCCGATTCCTGCCGAAGACGGAGACGACGAGAGCATGTCGATGCCGGACCCCTTCGAAGGCCTTGCGGGGAACCGGTGGGGCTTTTCCAGCGCTAAGCGAGCCCGAAGGTAACTCCGGCGGCTACCTTGATCCTTTCTTGCTTGATAGGAGCCGCGGCAGCCAGGCCGGGGTGCAGGCCGGCCATATGGCCGGGTCACAACCCGAGAGGCCCCGGCCACCTGCCGGCCATATGGCCGGGCCACAACCCGAGAGGCCCCGGCCTCGTGGCCGGTCAGGCCGGGGGGGGGGGAGGGGGGGGCCAGGCCGGGCGCGCGTGCGACGGCCACCGGCGGAGAACGGCCGGCGATGACCGTTTCCTGGCGGCGCGAATCGGAGCGGTGCGTGCGCAAAAATGTGTGTCGCGCGGAGGCGGTGCTACTTGTGGAAACGGAGAAGGAGAGGGGGGCACAGGGCGATGCGTGCGTGCTCGAACTGCTCGGCCGGCGGACGGACGACGGCCGCTTGGCACGGGCACGACGATGCAGAGGGGGAGGAGGGGAAAAGGGTTGTCCGGGAGGGACGCAAGCTCACCAGGAACGCGTGGGTGGGCTCGGAGGCGAAGGGGACGGCCGGTAGCGACGGCAATCGCTCCCGTCGGCCGCCGGACCGGAAGGAGGAAGACGACGGCCAAGGCTCGATTTCGGGCTCCCTAGCCCGATTCCTTCGGCGGGGAGACGCAACTCGGCGAGGCGGAGATGGTGGCGGCGACGGCTTGGCTCGGGGTGGCCGGAGTCGTCGGCGAGGTGCGGCACACGGCGACGGAACGGCGTCGGTCTCGGGAGCGTGCTACGGTTCGATCGCGATCCGGGAAACGGGGAGCTGGGGGGGGGGGGGGAAGAGAGAGAGGGGGCAGGTGCGCATAGGGGCGGTCCACTTGACCTCCAGGGGGCGAGGGGAGCGACGGCCGCTTGCGCGGCATGGCGCCAGTGCGCCATGGCACATAGAGAGAAGAGAGGGAGAGAGAGAGACTGACAGTGGGACCCATTCGTCAGAAATTTAAACATTTGCATAAATCTGTTTTTCCCTTTTTAGTTCAGCGACTTCAGGGCTTTAAAAGAGGCACTAAAACATGTTCATAAAATCTGGAAAAAAACACATAGGCCCCATTTAAGCTGTTAAACTTCCACAAAAATTGGTGAGGTCAAATAAAATGTTTTGACCAACTTTTGTTCATAGTTTTTAAATAGGGTAAATTGGAGCAAAAACCAAAATGTATTTAATTAGAGCATTTAGACCATTCCAAAAATCATGAGAATTTTCATGGAGACTCTCACATCCATATGGAGACTCACCATGATTTTATTTTGAATTTTAGGAAGTTATAACTTGGTTCCAAAAACAGGAATTGAATTCAGCCAATTTTCCTCTCTCATGTCATTTCTCATTTGACACAATTTGAAGAGTGAGAAATTGTTATACAAACAAAGTGGGAACTTCCTAAACAATTTGGAAGTTCATTTAGTTGGTTGCCAAGTTGGGCATTGCATTTGGTTGGAGGTTTTGGAAAAGGTTGGCCTCCCATTTCAATGTGTTTCCAAAACAATGGCATTGTTAGGAATGACAAATGCATATGGATGCTATGATGCAAACATGGAAACAAAAAGTGGAAAAATTCTTCGTATTTTTCGTTACCAAGTTAGGGCTGTTACAAATCTACCCCCCTTACAGGAATCTCGTCCCGAGATTCTAGGCTTGAGTGAAGAAGGCGGGGTATTCCTGATGAAGACTAGTTTCTCGCTCCCATGTGGCTTCTTCCTCGGAATGGTTAGACCATTGGACCTTGAGGAACTTGATGGACTTGTTGCGGGTTTTCCTCTCCGCTTCATCCAAGATGCGGATAGGATGCTCGCGATAGGTCAAGTTCTCCTGAATGTCCAATGCCTCATGATCAACCCCACGGATTGGATCCTTGAAGCACTGGCGGAGTTGGGAAACATGGAACACATCATGGACATCCGGGAAGTTGGAGGGCAACTCAAGCTGATAGGAGAGATCTCCTCGCTTGGCTAGGACGGTGAAAGGGCCGACAAAGCGAGGTGCCAATTTGCCCTTGATTCCAAAGCGACGAACGCCTCGGAGAGGAGAGACTCGAAGATAGGCCTTGTCACCAATCTCATAGTGGACCTCTTGGTGGTGCTTGTCATAATAGCTTTTCTGACGGGATTGAGCAGCTTTGAGGTTTTCTCGAATGACACGGAACTTTTCTTCGGCTTCATTGATCACATCAGGACCGAAGAGTGACCTCTCCCCGGTTTCAGACCAATTGAGAGGAGTCCGGCATTTTCTCCCATAAAGGACCTCAAAGGGAGCCATTTGCAAACTGGCTTGATAGCTATTGTTGTAGGAGAACTCGGCGAGAGGGAGGTACTTTTCCCAACTCTTGCCGAAAGAGATGACACAAGCCCGAAGCATGTCCTCAAGAACTTGATTCACCCTTTCAGTTTGACCATCGGTTTGAGGGTGGTAGGCGGTGCTGAAGTTGAGACGGGTTCCAAGAGCCTTTTGGAAACTTTGCCAAAACTTGGACGTAAACAAGCTTCCACGGTCGGAGATGATCCTCAAAGGAACCCCGTGCAAGGGAACAATCCGGGCCATATAGAGCTCGGCCAATTGAGCGGAGTTGATATCCTCTCGAACCGGGAGGAAATGGGCGACTTTGGATAGACGGTCAATGACGACCCAAATGGCATTGTTACCCTTTTGTGACCTCGGAAAGCCGGTGATGAAATCCATACCAACTTCATCCCACTTCCACTCAGGAATGGCTATGGGGCGGAGGGTACCGGCTGGCCTTTGATGTTCAGCCTTCACTCGGCGACAGACGTCGCATTCAGCAACATACTCGGCGATCTCGCGTTTCATGCAAGACCACCAGAATTGAGGGCGAAGATCTTGGTACATTTTTGTGCTACCCAGATGAATAGAGATGGGTGACTCATGGGCTTCAGAAAGGATCAACTCCCTCATGTTTCCACTCTTGGGCACCACTAGACGGTCACCAAAGTAGACCACACCATGGTCATCAACCAAGAAACAATTTGCCTTTCCATTAGCGATCTTCTCTTTGATCTCAAGGATTTCAGGATCATTTTGTTGGGCGGCCTTGATATCATCCTCGAGAGTGGATTTGATCTCAAGGTTAGCTAGAAAACCCGAAGGAACAATTTGCAGATTCAATTTAGCAAATTCCTCGTGGAGAGCCGGTTGCGCCTTTTCAACCATCACGGTATTGCAATAGGCTTTGCGGCTCAGAGCATCCGCCACGACATTTGCCTTGCCGGGCTGATAATTGAGAGTCACATCATAGTCCTTTATCAATTCCAGCCATCTCCTCTGCCTCAAGTTCAGATCCGGCTGGGTGAATAGATATTTCAGACTTTGGTGGTCGGAGTAGATCTCGCAACGGTTTCCCAAGAGGTAGGGCCTCCATTGCTTCAGAGCATGTACCACGGCGGCAAGCTCCAAATCATGAGTTGGATAATTTTGCTCGTGTGGCTTGAGTTGACGGGAAGCATAAGCGACCACATGGCCCTCTTGCATCAAAACACAGCCCAAGCCTTGGAGTGAGGCATCACAATAGACGACAAAGTCCTTGTCGGTATCGGGAAGGGCAAGTACCGGGGTGGTGGTGAGCTTGACCTTGAGGGTTTGGAAACTCTCTTCAGCCTTGTCTGACCACACAAATTGTTTGCCTTTCTTTAGGAGGTCAGTCAGTGCCTTGGCTATCTTGGAGAAGCCTTCAATAAATCGACGGTAATAACCCGCCAATCCAAGAAAGCTTCGGATATCCTTGACGGATTTGGGGGTTGGCCAATCCAGGATTGCCTGAATCTTGTCTGGTATCACCGCTACTCCAGCCGCGGACACCACATGACCGAGAAAGATGAGCTCCTTTAGCCAAAACTCACATTTAGAGAACTTGGCATAGAGGCGATGATCACGGAGCTTGGTCAAAACTAGCCGAAGGTGTTCAGCATGTTCGTCTTCGGTCTTGGAGTACACAAGGATGTCATCGATGTAAATGATGACGAACTTGTCGAGGTACTCATGGAAGATGGAGTTCATCAGCCTCATGAATGTAGCCGGAGCATTTGTGAGGCCAAAGGACATGACGGTATACTCATATAACCCATAGCGGGTAGTGAAAGCCGTCTTCGGAATATCCTCCTTTCGGATTTTTATTTGATGGTACCCTGACCTCAAATCCATCTTGGAGAATACCGTGGCACCAGCCAGTTGATCGAATAAGTCGGTTATTCGAGGAATTGGATACTTGTTCTTGATGGTCACCGCATTAAGAGGGCGGTAGTCAACGACCAGACGAGGAACATTTGTATCCCTCTTCTTGACAAAGATGACCGGGCAGCCCCAAGGTGAGCTACTCGGCCGGATGAATTCTCTTTCCAGCAGCTCATCAAGTTGCTTCTTCAATTCAGCTAGCTCTTCCGTTGGCATACGGTAGGGCGTCTTGGAAACTGGGGCGGTTCCCGGAACCAACTCAATCACAAACTCCACGCTGCGATCGGGTGGCATGCCGGGCAATTCCTCCGGAAAGACATCGGGAAAGTCACACACCACAGCGACTTCAGACATATCAGGCGGGGTGATTCCTTCCAGGAAATAAAGACTGATCTCCGGTGAAAGAGGAGTGGCCGCGGAAGGAGTTGGAGAAGTTGGGGACCAGTAACGCACTTCCCCATATCTTGGGTGGAACACTGTGACAGTCTTGGCAGCACAATCCAGGTTGGCCTGATATTTTACTAGCCAATCCATGCCTAGAATAACATCGATACCCTCTGACCTCAGGGCTATCAATGAGAACGGAAAAGGGACTGACCCTACGGCTATTTGAACATTGGGAGATATCCAATTCGTACGCCAACTAGAGCCCGGGGTCTTGACCACTAATGGGGGATCCATCATCACAAACGGTATTTGATGGTTGTGTGCATATGATATGGATATGAACGAATGCGAAGCTCCAGAATCAAATAGTACTGAAGCTGGATATGTATTGATTTGAAGCGTACCCATGAGAACTCCGGGGTCCTCCTCAACGCCTTTAGCCGAGACGTGGTTCAGGCGGCCACGGCTGACGGTGCTAGCCTTGGCGGCTGGGGTAGAGGGTGCTGGTGCAGGTGCTGAGGGATCCGGTGCCTTCTGGGGACACTCCCTGGAGTAGTGCCCCGGCTGGCCACAAGAGAAGCAAGTGAGCCCCGGTGGTGCAGGTAGTCGAGGTCGAAAACCGCCTCCAGCCGCACCCAAGGTCGAAGTAGCTGGGCGTGGCGGAGGTGGCAGGTACCCGGTGGGCTTCGGCGCGAAGGGCGCCTTGGGCACAGCGCTGAAAGGCATGAAGACCTTGCGCTTCTTGCCCTCAGATGAGGAGGAGCTCTGGTGGTCGGTGGAAACGGGCCTCTTAGAAGCCTCTAGCTCCTTCCTACCCTGCTGCATGGTGAGGGCCTGGTTGTAGAGCTCTTGGTAGGAGGTGAACTTGAAGGGTAGGAGCTCGTATCGGAGACGAGGTGCGAGCCCCTTGCGGAAGAGGTATTGCTTGTCCTCATCATTCGTCACGTCCCGAGGGGCGTAACGGGAGAGGTGGTTGAACTCCCGTCCATAGGACTGGACGTCCATGCGTCCCTGGGTTAAGTCCAGGAACTCCCGCCTCTTGAGCTCGAGGATGGGCTTGGGGATGTACGCCGCACGGAAAGCGGCGCGGAATTCCTCCCAAGTGACAACATGGCCCGCGGCAACCATGGCCACGTGGCTCTCCCACCAGGAACCGGCGGCTCCTTCCAGAAGGTAGGTGGCGAAGTTGACATGCTCCGCCGCCGGAACGTGAAGAGCGGCAAACTTGCGCTCGATAGCCCGAAGCCAATCATCCGCATCAAGCGGCTCCTTAGCTTCAGAGAATGTAGGGGGTTGGGACCGCAAGAACTGGTTGAGAGTGGTGCAGTCCGTGTTCCTCCTGGCCCCTTGCTGGACCAGCTGCTCGAGCAACCGCTCATTGCGCAGACGGTTTTGTTCGATAGCCATCATAACCTCCGCCATTGAGGGTGGCGGTGGTGGATCAGGGTTGCTATGTTCCCCACGACGGGTAGGAGCCATTCTGAAGAATTGGAACAACGACAAGTTAGTAACCAATTCTAACAGATAAGATAGATCATGGGTTGCTCCCAGATATAGATATTACGAAGCAATAAACACCAAAGACAGATTGCACACGTGATATTTAGGCAATATCAAGGAGATCGGACCGAGGCTAATCTTGGTCATGTAGAATAGATGATGCACAGACAGATTTAGAACACGTGACATAACGTCATCGCGGCGATTCTCGGACTCGGACATAACTGGACGGTAGAAACCCAATGCGATAACCTAAACATCGACACCAAGATTAAAACAATAGAGGAAGAGTCAGAGTAGACGAGTTCGGTGAGGCCGTAAAAAGAATCCTAAGAAGGTTTTCACAACTCTTTTTAGGTGAAAATACTTTCACAGACTCGACCATCGGGCCCAAACGAAAGGTTCCTACAGGCAGTCCTTCTCTGATCCCAACTTGTAACGCCCCGACCCCTGAATTATACAGAGAGGCTATGAATCCGACACAACCATCAATGTATAAACAAAGATCGAGACTTCTGGAACAGAACTGGCACAAAGCATGACTCTACGACACAAAAGTATAGCAACTCATATAACGAGAAGAATACAAATATTACAAGCAAAAGGATCACAGATCCAACAATTCAACAAGCGGAAGCGGGTAGTGTTGTCTAACAACAAGAAGCAAAATATGGCCTAAGAGGCCTACAATAAACATCATCCCAGCCAGCTTGTTCCACGGTCCCAAGCTGCCACCTGGGAACCCCAGACTAGTAGTCGACGTCAACGAAGAACCCACCTAGTTGCTCGGTGTCGTCCTCCTCTGAAATACAAATACATAGAGGCAGCAAAGAGAGACTGAGTACGATGTACTCGCAAGTTTAGTAGGGCGATATAGGCCCAATGACTGACGGAGGCTCTAAAGCTGTTTATGTATTTCTTTTGCATAAAGCTAATTTTAATAAACCGAAATATAAAGTGACACATGGCATTCGTCTACTCAGAATATTTTTATAAAGGGGTAAGAGAGTAACACTTTCATCTTCGGTTCTCGGCGAACCTACTTGCAACCATCACCACTCATCTCACACAAAGGCACTCCCTCGACTCACCCTCGAGGAAATGAACCTTTACCACAAGTTTATTATGCAACCTCTAGCTGCCATATCAATTAGGTTAAAGTTATCTATGAGCTAATCCGCCTTTCCCAAGAGTTTGTCCATAACCGCGGACACGGCTTTTCGAAAAGATTAAACCCTGCAGGGGTGTACTATTTTACCCATTGGTACCGTCCGGCTCACCTAGTTGGTCCTCTTCCGGGGAAGACCGGCGAGCGGGCGCGGTTAGACCTTTACAATGCATGAGGCTTACTCAAGGACCATCAGTGGCGGAAGGACAGGTTCAGCGCTCCCAGCGCCCTGCCCCACCGTCACGTCCTACACACCATCATCCTCGTTCCTTTTTCCACTCACACCACACACGCGCAAATGGAAATAGCAAACTAGAGGACCCTTGACAAGCCCCTCACAAATTATTCGGTCAGCGAGGCGCCCATACACCCACCAATGGAAGCACGCTCGGTTCTTGGTTCTAGCTAAAAGCACTCTCAACCTAGGCGGCAAGAATGAGGCAAACCACCCTCCCCGAGGGCAACTCATCCAAGCCTTCTTAGCATTTTAATTAAGCACCCACATATCCACCAAGTCCGCATCATCCCATCTTCAACAACAATTATGGAAATAAACAACGGTCATAACTAAAATATTTAACTAAACATGGCTAAGCATAGCTAAGCATATGAACACATCAATTCTATCTTTATCTCGGGCCAACACTTCAACCCTAGGTTTCATAGGTAGGGATACATGTGATTGGCTCGGGGAGGAACATGCATTCATAGGATATTCTAATATTTACCAAAAGGGACATTTGAACCGCATGCAATATTATGGTGGATAAAATAATTTGATAAAAACATAGGATGCTAGATGCCAAGAAGGTTAGGTTATCTCTTGCCTTGCTGCCCGGGCGTGATGTACTGCTCGTCGGGGTAGTTAGAGAGACCCTCGACTCCGGAATCTATCGATACCCAAAAGAGAAAATACAAAGAACACATAAATCACACGATCACAAGGTGCAATGCGCAAACACATGACGACATGTCCAATTGATGCAAAGATGTCATTATAATTTAAATAGCAACATTAAATAGGGAGCCAAATAATTAGTGCAATTATTTGGAAACAACCCCATATTTATCTTAGTGGCCACATTCTTTATAAATTAACAAATTATTAGAGAAGTGCTTAAAATGCATGAACATGACATGAAATGGATAGGGTTCTTCATTGCGATCAATTTGGTACTTTATTTGTAATTTTCGGAGCACCGATGAATAATTGGCGAATTAAATAAATAAAAGAGTTTAATTCTTTTAAACCAATTATGAATAACATCAAATAAAAGTTTGTAATCATGATGTGATAAGTGCATGGTGTGATAGCATTTGACATGTTGATCACTTTGATATTTAATTCATAATTTTTGGACAATTATTTAATAAGTTATGGAAATTCCTAAATTGTTATCATTTATGCCAATTTAGGAATTCATAATTAAACATCAAAATTATTTATTCAAAAGGCAAGACAAATATTATCCAGAGATAGGAAATGTTTTTCTGAGCAATTTCATATTTACTTTGCAATTTTTGGAGCCATATTTGAAAAGATACACAAGTTTTAATTTTCAGTTTGAACTCAAAAAGGGAAAACCATTTCCCAGGCGGGCCGGCCAGGCCGGGGTGCAGGCCGGCCATATGGCCGGGTCACAACCCGAGAGGCCCCGGCCACCTGCCGGCCATATGGCCGGGCCACAACCCGAGAGGCCCCGGCCTCGTGGCCGGTCAGGCCGGGGGGGGGGGGGGGGGCCAGGCCGGGCGCGCGTGCGACGGCCACCGGCGGAGAACGGCCGGCGACGACCGTTTCCTGGCGGCGCGAATCGGAGCGGTGCGTGCGCAAAAATGTGTGTCACGCGGAGGCGGTGCTACTTGTGGAAACGGAGAAGAAGAGGGGGGCACAGGGCGACGCGTGCGTGCTCGAACTGCTCGGCCGGCGGACGGACGACGGCCGCTTGGCACGGGCACGACGATGCAGAGGGGGAGGAGGGGAAAAGGGTTGTCCGGGAGGGACGCAAGCTCACCAGGAACGCGTGGGTGGGCTCGGAGGCGAAGGGGACGGCCGGTAGCGACGGCAATCGCTCCCGTCGGCCGCCGGACCGGAAGGAGGAAGACGACGGCCAAGGCTCGATTTCGGGCTCCCTAGCCCGATTCCTTCGGCGGGGAGACGCAACTCGGCGAGGCGGAGATGGTGGCGGCGACGGCTTGGCTCGGGGTGGCCGGAGTCGTCGGCGAGGTGCGGCACACGGCGACGGAACGGCGTCGGTCTCGGGAGCGTGCTACGGTTCGATCGCGATCCGGGAAACGGGGAGCTGGGGGGGGAAGAGAGAGAGGGGGCAGGTGCGCATAGGGGCGGTCCACTTGACCTCCAGGGGGCGAGGGGAGCAACGGCCGCTTGCGCGGCATGGCGCCAGTGCGCCATGGCACATAGAGAGAAGATAGGGAGAGAGAGAGACTGACAGTGGGACCCATTCGTCAGAAATTTAAACATTTGCATAAATCTGTTTTTCCCTTTTTAGTTCAGCGACTTCAGGGCTTTAAAAGAGGCACTAAAACATGTTCATAAAATCTGGAAAAAAACACATAGGCCCCATTTAAGCTGTTAAACTTCCACAAAAATTGGTGAGGTCAAATAAAATGTTTTGACCAACTTTTGTTCATAGTTTTTAAATAGGGTAAATTGGAGCAAAAAGCAAAAATGTATTTAATTAGAGCATTTAGACCATTCCAAAAATCATGAGAATTTTCATGGAGACTCTCACATCCATATGGAGACTCACCATGATTTTATTTTGAATTTTAGGAAGTTATAACTTGGTTCCAAAAACAGGAATTGAATTCAGCCACTTTTCCTCTCTCATGTCATTTCTCATTTGACACAATTTGAAGAGTGAGAAATTGTTATACAAACAAAGTGGGAACTTCCTAAACAATTTGGAAGTTCATTTAGTTGGTTGCCAAGTTGGGCATTGCATTTGGTTGGAGGTTTTGGAAAAGGTTGGCCTCCCATTTCAATGTGTTTCCAAAACAATGGCATTGTTAGGAATGACAAATGCATATGGATGCTATGATGCAAACATGGAAACAAAAAGTGGAAAAATTCTTCGTATTTTTCGTTACCAAGTTAGGGCTGTTACAATGGTGTTTTGTCTCATTCCTGCCCCTAGGTGCAAGTTCTTATCTCTTGAACCAAGATCTAGCATGCTACCAACGGTGGGGGTATGGGCCCCTTACTAACTGAATAACTTGTGTGGGCGTATCCAAGGATCCTCTAGTTTGCGCTTTCCATTTGCGAGTGTGTGGTCGGTGATGATGGTGATGATGATGATGATGTGATGACGATGGTGGTGATAGGAGTGGCGATGGGGCAGGGTGTTGAAATAGGCACTGGACTTGTCCTGTCATCACGATGACCCTTGGATAGTCTCACGCGAGGTAAAGGTTTAACCGCGCCCGCCCTGCCGGCTTTCCCCGGAAGAGAGCTAATTGTACAGGCAAGGGGTCGGACAGTACCAATGGATAAAAACAGTACACCCCTGCAGGGTTTAATCTTTTCGAAAAGTCGTGTCCGCGGTTATGGACAACTTGGGAATAGATTATGAGATCACAGATAACATTTAACCTAATTGATATGGCAGCTAGAGGTTGCATAATCACATGTGGTAAAGGTTCATTTCCTTGAGGGTGATTCGAGGGAGTGCCTTGGTGGATACGAGTGGTGAATGCTGGTTACTGCTGGTGCAAGGTGACCCGAAGAAGAAAGTTTTACTATCTTATCCCCTTTGAGAGAAACCTTCTGAGTAGTCGGTGCCATGAGTCCTAGTGTTACCCGAAAGGAAAACTAGCTTTCTGCAAAACCAACTAATTACATCTTTGAAGCCAAACAGCATCGGGCCTATACCGCCCTACTAATTCTTGCGAGTACGTCGTACTCAGCCTTGCTTTGTTGATTATTATTTGTTTCAGAGGAGGGCGTCACCGAACTGGAAGTTGGGTTCTTTATCGACATCGACGAGTAGTCTGGGGTTCCCAGGTGGCAGCTTGGGACGTCTCGGAACAGGCTGGCTGGGATATGTTATTGTAGGCCTCTTAGGCCATAATTTGGATCTTGTTGTTAGACAACTATATTTGCTTCCGCTTGATGTAATGATGGGTCTGTGACCTCTGATTATGATATTTGCTATCTTTCTCATATGTGAGTTGAACTATGATCTCTTGTGTCGTAGAGTCTGTGATGTGCCAGTTGTTCCGCAGTCTTGGTCTCTTTGCTATACGTGAAAGCGATGTCTGAGCTTATGGTATTCCGAGCACGCCTGCCAATGAGTTTTGGCCTGGGATTGGTAAACCTAGTAACACTTGATTGTGTAGCATGACCGGTTACACAACGTTTCACTGTATAGTTCTGGGGTCGGGGCGCTACACCTTGCTGACACCCTTGCTGTGCCGGTCCGGAGACCCTTCCTGGCTCTTTTTCATTGTCGCCCGGAGGCCAACCACTTTGCAATCCGATACTATTGCGGCGTCCCGCTCGGTCCCGGGTGTATTGTCACGATGTGACCCGGGAGATCCCATTCTGGCTGACTTTCGTTGAAGTAGGTTCGATCCCATTCAGAGGCAGCCACTGGTGGACCCGTGGGGGTCGTCGGTGGTGAAGGCGAGTTGTCGGTTTGGGTGGAGGCGTCTGCAACAGTTCTTGATGACTTCTTCTTCTTCCGGGTTTTCTTTGGCTTTGAATTCAAAGGGCAATTCCGGCGGAGGTGACCAAGCTCTCCACAGACGTAACATCCCTCGTCCCTTGGACGCTTTCTGAGTTCGCGGCAGTCATCGATATTGTGCTTGTCGGTTTGATGGAACGAGCACCAGGGTCCCAGTTGTCCATCTTCGCCCAACGGGAGCTGGACTTCTTGCAGCACGTATGGTTCGTCCCTTGCGACCTCAGTTTCTTGACCTTGAATCTGACGCTCCCCCTCCAAGGGGAGAGTCAACGGTGAAGTTTCCAAGCAGAGCTCTTCCTTCACCACGCGCGTCCGCGGGGAAAGAGGGGTGTCAACGCCTATACTACTTCACGAGGGCAAACCCCCACCAACAACTGCATCGGCCCGAGCCACCGGGGGCACATACCGAATCCCGCTGGTGAGACCTTGCGCGGACGGCGTCGCTGAAGCTTCCTCGGGGTCGAAGCCGAGTCCCGAGTACCGCAGGTACTCCTCGCTGGACTTGGGCTTCTTCTTCCGCGCCATTCCTATTGGAGAACTTGAGGTCGACGGAGACCTTGTCAATGACCTTGAGGTCGACGAAGACCTTGTCGATGACCTTGAGGTCGACGGAGACCTTGTCGATGACCTTGAGGTCGACGGAGACCTTGTCGATGACCTTGAGGGAGATCTGGCTGAAAGATCTAGAGAATCTGACGTAGATCTCCTCGAATATCTCGAAGCCAATGAATAAGAAATCAGCACTTGCGCCCCCTACCTGGCACGCCAGATGTCGTGTCTTGGATCACGGACACCGGGAGTAAAGGATACCCCCTTTTTAGGTTCGATATGGGGCGCGAAGGAGGCTGAGTGATGTCTTCCGCCCGGGGGCTTCGTCTACGCTCGAGATCTACGTACTAGCAAGCATCACAGAGACACAAGGAGTTTACCTAGGTTCAGGCCACCCGGAGGCTAACAGCCCTACTCCTGCAAGTCTGGATTAAGAGGTGTATCATGGTGTAGCTTTACAGTGGTGGTTGCGGGTGAGAACCCAGGAGGTGTTGGCTATAGGTTGAAGACGAGCAGATCCTGGCCCGGAGGAGATCACCTCTCGCCTAAGCTAACCTTGGACTCCTGCACTACCTAGCCTAGCCTCCCCGAACTTGTCTTCTGGACTTGTGGTCTGCTTCCCTTTACTTGTCCTCCCCTTGGGTGCCTTGGTCCTCCTTTTATAGGCTAAGGGGATACCACAGGTGCACCCTTGGGGCTGGAGGGGTTTTGGCGGGGAAACCCCTCCGGGTTCTCCTTAGGAGGTGATGTGGCCTCCTCTCATCCAAGTATTCTTCTCAGAGGGGGTAGGTGAGGTCGCCCACCTTTTCCAGAGAGGGCGGACAGAGGCTGACAGCTTTTCCGCCTCTGCCCCCCTTTGGCGCCTCCATCTTCTTGGCGCCCAAGTCTTCTAGGAGCCTCCGGCCAGGGCTGGCAAGCTTATCCTCTTTGCGCACTGGAGGTTGGTTCCCGGGGTGAGCATGGCCTCCTGCCGGGCATCGGGGTCCCGGGACCTCCATGCCTGCTTCCGGGTCGAGGGGGCCCCGGAGGGTCCCCGAGTCCTTTGCCTTGGTTGTCGATGCCGCGCGCGCCGGGACGCAGTGGGGCAGATGGGGGGCCCATCTGCCAGTCTTGTGCCTTGGCCTTGAGTGCCTCCTTGGTGGGCCCATGTGCGATGGACCCACTTTGACCGCATCAGGGGAACCCCATGTTCCACTGTTGCGACAGTATTTATGCTAGATAGTGGGTTCATGCCCCCTTTTGTTCCTGGGCACGAGTGATAGAAACGTCTAAGGGCGAGGGTGTGTTGTTGCTACTAAGGGTAAAACAGCGGTGTTAATGTCTCTTTTGATATTAGTATTGCTTACTTCATGCACTTTACTTAATGCAATTGTCTGTTGCTTGCAACTTAATACCGTTGGGTGACAGGCTGGATAGCGATCCCACGGTGGACTTTTTAGACAAAGACGCAGTTGGACTCAACGGTCTTTGTTCCTTGTCGTGATGCCTCCATAAATATTATCATGTCCTTTTTGTCATAGCTAAATTGGGTTTGTGTCATGATCTTATCAATTGCCTAGCTATAATTCGTTCACCCATCACATGCATATTTTATTTACTTGAGAGACTCCACTAGTGAAGCCATGGCCCCCGGTCCATCTTTTTACATTGTTTACAACCTCATTTACTCGCTTTTAATCATCATTACTCCTATGGTCACTTTTCATATTTCATCTATTTCATCATACAATTAACTGCTTTGTTTTCTGCGAGACCGGAAAGATTGACAACCTTTCCGTCATTGGGGGCAAAGTATTTTGGTTGATGGTGCAGAATAAGGCTAAGTTCAAGAAGAGTTCTTGGACTAAGAAGAAGAAGACTAAGTCAGGAGGAAACGCAAAGGACTCCGTCCCGAGCGCTGCCTCAGGGACTAAGTCATCTCCTGCAGCCGGATCCACTTGCTTCTGCTGCAAGACGGATGGCCATTGGAAGAGGAACTGCAGCAAGTATTTGGCCGACAAAGCCAAGAGTGGAGGTTCGACTTCCAACTCCGGTACACTTCTGTGCAATGTTATAGACATTTATCTTGCCGATGCTCCTAATAGTTCTTGGGTATATGATACCGGATCAGTGATTCACATCTGCAACTCCTTGCAGGGACTGGTAAAAACTAGGAGCGTGGCGAGAGGCCGAGGTTGACATTCGGGTCGGCAACAATGCGAGAGTCACTGCGTTGGAAGTCGGCACGATGCAACTTCATTTACCTTTAGGATTCTTAATGGAGCTAATTAATTGTTATTATGTTCCAGTGCTTAGTTGAAACATTATTTCCGCCTCATGTTTAATGAGAAAAGGTTATGAGTCAAATATTAAGAACAATGGTTGCTCTTTATATTTGAAAGGTATGTTTCACGGCTTTGCACCCGTCCAGAACGGGTTATTTGTTTTGAATCTTGATGGTGAGTCGGTCTATAACATAAATGTGAAAAGGTTGAAACCAAATGATCTGAATATGACTTACTTTTGGCACTGTTGACTTGGTCATATAAGTTGGAAGCGCATGAAGAAGCTCCATGATGATGGACTTCTAACATCGTTCGACTTGGAGTCGTTCGAGACAAGCGAGTCATGCCTACTCGGCAAAATGACCAAGACACCTTTTGCAAAGAGTTGTGAAAGGGCGTTAGACTTGTTGGGACTAATACATAGTGATGCATGTGGTCCAATGAGCACAACAACCAGAGGTGGTTATGAGCACTTCATTACCTTCACTGATGACTTGAGTAGATATGGATATGTCTATTTGATGAAACACAAGTCGGAAGCCTTTGAAAAGTTCAAGGAATTCCAGAATGAGGTACAAAATCAACTCGGCAAGAAAATAAAGTTTCTACGGTCGGACCGTGGAGGCGAGTACATGAGCCATGAGTTTGATGACCATCTAAAGAGTTTTGGAATAGTTCCTCAACACACCCCGCCGGGAACACCACATAGGAATGGTGTGTCGGAACGGCGGAATCGGACCTTGTTGGACATGGTATGATCAATGATGAGTCAAACAGATCTGCCTTTATCATTTTGGGGTTATTGTCTAGAAACTGCAGCGTTCACGCTAAACAGAGTACCATCAAAGTCTGTAGAGAAGACACCATATGAGATGTGGACTGGCAAGAAGCCGAGTTTGTATTTTCTTAAGATTTGGGGTTGTGAAGAATTTGTCAAGCGACTTCAGTCGGACAAGCTCACACCCAAGTTGGATAAGTGTTTTTTCGTGGGGTATCCGAGGGAAACCTTGGGATACTATTTCTACAACCAAGAAGTGGGCAAAGTGTTTGTCACTCGGAACGGCGTCTTCCTTGAGAAAGAGTTTCTCAGTCGGGGAGTCAGTGGGAGCACGGTGCAACTTGAAGAAATTCGAGAGGAACCGACTAGAGGCGAATCGAAAAAGGCCTTGGAGGCTGAGCCGGTCGTGGTACCTAATCCGGCAACAACACCTGAACTATGAAGATCGGCATGATTACGAAGTGTTCGTGATGTATTGCTATTAGACAGGGATGAGCCAGCAACTTATTCGGAAGCGATGGTGGGATCTGATTCCGAGTCATGGCTTGGAGCCATGAGATCCGAATTAAAGTCCATGGATGAAAATCAAGTTTGGAACTTGGTTGATCTGCCTGATGGTGCAAGACCCGTCGAGTGCAAATGGGTCTTTAAGAAGAAAACAGATATGGATGGAAATGTCTCTGTCTATAAAGCACGACCTGTCGCACAAGGGTTCCGACAGGTTCAAGGAGTTGAATACAACGAGACTTTCTTGCCCGTGGCGATGCTTAAATCAGTTCGGATCATGTTAGCAATAGCAGCCTATTTCGACTATGAGATATGGCAGATGGATGTCAAGACGGCTTTCCTTAATGGAAATTTAACTAAGGACGTGTATATGATACATCCTGAAGGTTTTGTCGATCCGGCTAATGCTGACAAGGTATGCAAACTTCAGAAATCCATTTATGGGTTGAAGCAAGCATCTCGGAGCTGGAACATTCGCTTTGATGAAGTGGTCAAATCGTTTGGCTTCATCAAGAGTGATCATGACTCTTGTCTATACAAGAAGTTTAGTGGGAGGAAAGTCAACTTTCTAATCTTATATGTGGATGACATATTATTGTTTGGAAATGATGTCCAGATGTTGCAATAAACTAAAGAGTCATTGGAAAGAAGTTTCTCAATGAAAGATTTGGGTGAGGCGACTTATATATGGGGAATAAGAATCTATAGAGATAGATCAAGGCGACTCATTGGATTGAGTCAGAGTACATATTTGGACAAAGTGTTGAAGAAGTTCTGTCACATCCCAAATATTTTGTAACCAGAGAAAAAAACCCTTTATGAGGAGTTAAAAATTTAGAACCAACAAAAACCTTCTATTATTTCATGTGATGCCTATTTAGCTTTCTATTATTTCATGTGGTATTTGTTTGCTAATGTGAGTACTCTTGCCTAGCTAATTAATCAAACAACAATCAGTCAATTGACCAAACTAGTCATAAATTGGAATGTGACTTGAAAATAAAATAAAAACCCCTAACTACTCAAAAACCCTAATTTTTAAAGAGGTGAGTATAAGAGGGTAAATTCTTAACCTCTAACCTTTTTCTTCTATATTAAAATTCTTTTTTTTAGAAGAATGATTCTTGAGTGCCACAAATCAGAGGGCAGTGAGTTTACCTCCTACAACATACTTTGGCCCACTAATCGAAATTGTTTTCCTAAAATTTGAATTTAATTTCAAGAATTCAAATCCTACCTTTTTAATTCGACCATCAAAGGAAACCTCATTTTCTTCTCTCCCAAAAATTCAGGAAAATTAGGGGAAGTTTCTAACACCCTACCAAACCCAAAAACAAGCAGATTTTAAGTTAAACAAATTCAAAACTTCATAGAGGCATTCCAGCAAACACCTTGTGGGCACAAACCGAGACTTTCCAAAATTTAAACAAAACCGTGGCATGGGTGCTGCTGCCCAGCACCCCCTCACCTCTCTATCTCTCCTACACCTGCCCAACCACTTGCCTCTCCATTTAATTCGGCATGGCCGACCAGAGCATGGAGGAGCATGGCAGCCGAGCTGCCATGGCCGCTCTCTCTCTCCCTCGCGTCTCTCTGGCCCCCTCGACCTCGACATGTGTCCGCCGCTCAACTGGCACAAAACTGGGCCCCCTCAAGCCAGGAGCTCCCCGAGCTCCCTCTCCCTCGCCATGGCCCCCCTTACCCGAACCCTAGCCACCCGTCGCCCGCGGACGCAACCTTGCTCGCCGTCCGTGGTCGCCGCGTCGTGGTCGCCGCTATGCACCCGGCCGTTCCCTACACCTTAGCTCTCGCCACTGCACCCACGGGCACGGATGGATGACGTGGTTCACCCCACCACCGCGTCGCCATTGACCTACCCCACACGTGCGCGTACCCACCTTCGAGCGCCTTGACTGCGCCCTGGACCCGCACCACGCCCGAGCTCTAGCTCAGCCCTACCTCTCTCCCCTCGCTCCCTCTAAACCCTAGCCGCACCGGAGGCCGTTGCCACACCACCTAGCCGTTAATGGCGCGCTCTCCCTAACCCTAGCTCTCTCCCCGCTCCCGGTCTACCGTGAGCCGCCGCTCCGGCTATAAAAGCCACCCCGAGCCCTCCAAAGCAACCCGCACCTCTCCCTCCACCCTCACTCGCTCCTCCTCACTCGCCACCATCTCTCTGCACCACCAGGAGGGCGGGAGCCCTGCTGCTATCTACTCCGGCCGAGGAGACCGAGCCCTCCGTGCTCGGCACCGTTCGAGGTCGACGACGGCCACCGGCCTTGCGTTCTCTCTTTTTCTCTCTGTCCTCTCGCCCCTCTGTTTCTCCCTCCACACCAGCCGCTCACCCACACACCTCTTCGTGCCCAGGTTCACCGCCAGGAGCTCGCCAGACGTGCTTCGGACCGAGGCCGATGCGGAGCTCAGCGCCATCGACCACGACGTCCCCGAGCCATACCACTCCGCCAGCCGGCCCCGTCAAGCCTCCGCCACCGTCCGCACCCTCTCCACCGTCCCTAGGAACCCTAGGTGAGCCTCCCCGAGCTCGCCACCGTCGTCTACCTCTCGGCCGCCACCGTTTCTAGGTCACCGGCGACGCAATCGTCACGGGCCGTTGGATCTTAATCCAACGGCAGCGTACCGGTTCGGTTATTCTTTTAAAACTGACGAGCGGGACCCACCAGTCAGAGTTTTAAACATTTCCAGCGCGGTAAAATCCCGTGGGCCGGCCCGTTAAGCCATTTTCACCCGGGCCGTTTTCCATTTTCGTATTATGGATTTAAATTATGAAAATCAGCACCCTACTTAGAAATTAAATATCTGGAGATTGGTATGTCCAAAAATTATAAAGTTTTATGTGCTGGTAGCTTGTTAAAATGTCTATCCAATGGTACTGGTCCCACCTTAATTAGATTATTATTGACCAAACGGTAAAATAATTAGTACAGACGGTTTTTAATCTAAACTTATTTGTTTCTGATGATCCAAATGCCCAAATAATGTGAATCCAATCTTGTTAGCTTAGTCCAGAGAAACTCTAGCTACCATAGAAATTTCAGATTAAATTGAGAAGCATAAATTAAATGGCATCCAGATTTGTAGTTGGACTCATTTCTGTACTGTTTAAATTACAACTTGAGTTTGTAATGCCCAAATTATATGAGGCCAATTTTTCTAGCTTTGTATTGTGAATATCTAGTTACCCTCAAAATTCCATAATTTTATGTTAAGCAGAATATGATTGAGCTCTAAAACTTGACTTAAGCACTTTCTATACTAAACCACTTGTTTCTGCCAATTAGTAATTTAAAATTGACCAAATCCAATTTTCCTAGGTCACATTTAATAAGTACTAGCTGCCCCTAAAAGGGCACATTTTTCTAAACAACAGAAATTAAATCGTGGCATAACTAGTGTTATAGCAAATTTCTGTCCATTAAATCTTTATAACAAATTAGCGGGAGTTTAAAATCTGCCAAACCCCAAATGTGATGATGTCAAAATTATACCAGTAGCTTCATGTGAGAATTTAGTTGCTTTGTTTGTGATGATTGTTGAGTAGAGGTGTGATTGTGTGTTTTGCTTGTTATTTAACGTTTAGACGAGAACGTTGCCGAGGATTTCGAGGAAGGAGGTTTCTTTGATCAAGAGTATCAAGACCAGGGACAATTTGCTGACCAAGGCAAGCCATCCATTTGATCATACCCTTTGTCCTACTATTTTGATTAAGCATGTTTTACATATGTTAAGATGCATGAAATGTTTTCAAGTGGTGTGTGCCACTAAAACCCTTTTTAAAATGTTACCTAAGTTATATGCCATGATTAGGACCCCTTATATAGTAGTGTTTAGTTAGAGAGATGAAAAATTCTAGGTTGGGAAAAACCAATGTTTTATTCAAAAATCCTCTTTATGAAAATCTTTGGGTGAACTTGTGTTTTACCCAAGATGTTGCTAAATGATTAGCTTTGGACTGGAGTAAAGATGGAGTATGAAGGTTTTGAGAAAAATGCACATTGTGTCTTAGTACTTACGTCGACCAGCCGAAACCTGTGCGACCACATTACCCCACATATGGGCACGGGGCTTAACTCGTAGTTTGTCCATGTTAGTATGAGGTGCCTCAAACTCCTCCTAAGGGTCCAACGACCCTCGAACCGATTAATAAAAGTGTATGCGTATCATACCGGGTGACTACGGTGGGTTTCCCGTCGTGGCAGTGTGGAGTCCGGATTTGATGAAAGGACATGTGAGAATATGTTGGATCCACATGGTGTGCCGGGGATGATAAACCCATTGAGAGGAGCTTTGTACTAGCATGGACATAGCGAAAGGTTATGATCGGTTACTCAACTTCGCATACAACTTGTATGGCGGGACGTGGCTGAGACGGTGAGTTTACCGGATGGTGTGGGTAAAGTGTGCAACCTCTGCAGAGTGTAAAACTATTCGAATAGCCGAGTCCTCGGATATGGACAGTTGGAAGGGCCTACTTAGACCTATGTGCAAGTTTTGTGTTTTTAAAAAACGGAGATGTTGTTAACGTCATACCAAGGGATCGGTATGAAGGGAATGGAAGGGAAGGGCTTCACGACGGGTCGTGATCCCACTGGAGGAGTTTTGAAGAAAAACTATTTCTTTTGAAAGGAACTTCTTCTTTTTCAAACATATTATCTTTTTCAACAAGGATATGGAGATATCTTCTCTTTAAAGGAAAAATGTTTTTGCAAAACAAAGGAATACCCTTAGAGCCTCCCACCTAAGTAGTATGCATTAATATTGACCACACTTTACTATCGGATGGTTTGCGAGTACATTCAAATGTACTCATATTGGTTTCGTCCCTGGCTATTGTCTTGGCCAGACTTTGAGGAGTCGTATGAAGGAGGAGACTACGACGCCGATAATGCGAACTAGGGATCTTCATCAGCCAGCTGCCTGTAGGGTTGTTAAGGCACTAGCCTACGACGCTTGTTGCTACTCCGCTGCTTGAAGGATGTTAAGCCCTCTGAGGCATTTATGTAAGACTGTGGTCCTCGTGACCCTTTTGTTGTAAGACTTAAATTCGGTACTGTAATGGATGTAAACTTTGGTATTCAGTTCAAGTTATGCGCAACGACAGACTGATCATGGGATCGTTGTGTTAAGCATAACGGGTATTTCGGACAGCTAGTCCGGGGCACCCACAGAGCTGGTATCAGAGCCATCCTGACTGTAGGAGACCTTAGTTAGCATGGGTGTTAGATAAGGGGTTATCTAAAAATATTTTCTAAAAAGATAAGGAAGTTGAGTATTTGGGAAAAGAAAATGCTTAATTCTCGACCCCTCCTATGTTACCAAATCTATAACTCATATACATATTACATTTACTCCCAGTTAAAATTTTGCACCCTAATTATCTCACTAACTTAAAATTTGGCTTAAAATTGTAGATGGCACTCCACTTCACCGAGTTTCTGCAAGTTAATGAGAAGGGTAACCTCATGTTCGAGAAGGACTTGTACAAGTTGAGCGACATTTTGGGTCGCCCAGCTCCTGAGTTCCGTGGAGCGTAGGTCGACGCTCACGATCGGGATAACCTGAGTTGGCTCATCGAGTCGTCTGTCCGGGGGAACATTAAGTCCCCCCATTCCAGGACGATGGCTTTCACCACGATGGATGCCAATAGGGACGACGGACTGTGTCGTGCCATGCAAAGGCTGCTGGCCCGACTTTGTGAGGAGCACAAGGAGGAGTTGGAGAACTCACCTTTCAGGTTCTACGGGAGGCGCGACGCCGAGGGACGTCCCACTTCCACCGTTCGTCACCCCACCTTCGGGGAGCACCTCGTGGACATGGAGGTCCTACTTTACCGTACCCAGGAGGACCTACGCAGCGTGAGGTACCGGTCTCACTTTGAGCGCATCGCGCTCGAGGCGAGCCGTGCCCGTGTCGCGCTCTTGCAGCAGGACAAGGCCGACCTTCGCCAGAGAGGGATCCGCCTGAAGAAGACCATCGCCAAGCTCCGCAAGAGGGTGGCGGAGCAGGACGAGATGATCGAGGACCTTGAGCGTCGGGCCGATGAGATGGAGGAGGAAGGCGAGGATCTCCGCAAGGAGAGCAGCGCCTTCATCAGCGACGATGAGGACTACTTGGAGGAGATGGACTACGAGGAGGACGACGACAAGGAGGAGACTGTCGACGAGGAGGAGGAGCCGACCGAGCCCCTCCTTGACGAGGACGAGGAGGACCCAGAGGAGCGTGTCTTCGAGCCCGACACCGATGACGTGGAGCCGAGTGTTCCGCCACAGTAGTCGAACTACTTAGTTGTTCTCGAGTTATCGTAGGGTTAGGTCACCCTAGTTGTAGTCGTGTTTGGGTCGTGTAATGGTTCCTATGAAACCATATGCTTGTAGTAACTATGTAATGATGTGTGGAACTTATGCATGTGATGCTTTTGTTTGATGATGTTGTGTGTTTTGAAAATTTCAAAATTTGCAAACTCCTTTCGAAAACTTCTATGAAGTGAAGGCCTCCTACCCCCAACAACTCGAAACCTTACCCTCCTACCATGATAAAGAAAACACTTCCGGTCTATTTTGCCTCTTATACCAGTTTAATCTCAGGATGGTGGACACACGAGGAGGAGGAAGCCATGGCCGCAACGACCCACCGCCACCACCATCTGAGCCTACCCCAGCCCAACTCCTTGCGCTTATCTTAGAGGAGCGTGAAGCCACTCGCCAAGAACGCCAAGCCCACCTTGCTGTTCTCCAACAACTTGCGGCCAACGCCCAGAACAACAACAACGGGAACCCCAACTATGGGGACGACCATCGGTCTTGTCGAGGGATCAACTCGGTAGTGTCCCTCCTTGAGGGACTTGGGTTTATGGAGAACTTCATGACGTGGGTGACACCGGCGGCTAACAAGGAACGCAGGAAATCGCTGGGGTTTGGATCCCCGGTGAGGTAAACGATCTGTATTCTCTTGCTGGTTTGTGTTACAGTGTCGCCGTAAGGGCTTACGGTGGCGATGCGATCTAGGTCCCTCTAACCGGCGGCTCCTCCCAGCCTTTATAGTAGGCTGGGTCTCGGGTATCCGTATCTGGGTAGGTTTACAAGGTCTAGAGCGTAACCCTAACCCTAATCCGGCCCAACAAGGGACCCCGCGCTGCCCTTTACATGGGCCTGGGCCTTCTTCCGGACGTGCTTGCTGATGAGTCCTTTCCAGTAATGGTTACCAGGTACCCAACAGGTGGGACCCGATGATCATAACCATGTCAGTAGCCCCCGAGTCTTCAGGTGATTCACATAATCGGGTGGAGACTCTAGTTCGAGTACCCGACCGTTACATAATTCTTTTACTGAGAAGCCATTACTCGAGTCCGGAAATAACATCGGAACAAGGAGATTCGCGGAGATATCACTTCAACAAGTCTAGAAAACTTGACAGTTCAAATTCAGCTAACTGTGCTTGACAGGTTGCCTCGAGTTCGGGTTCCCAGACTTGAGCACTGGCCCAGGTCTGCCTATAGGTAAGCAAAACTGAAGCCCGAGTCCAGAAGAGCATCAGAGCAGGCGGATTTGTGGGGATGATGTTTAGCGAGCCTGGAACACACGACGGATCGGGTCCAGTTAACTGCACTCGGGCAAAACAACACTAAACTACTTCAGATTCGGGTCCCCGGACCCGAACCCGGATAAGGCAAGCGTAGCCGGATTTTTGCCGTTTGAGGTCTTACAAAATCTCGACTCTTGCAATGTGATGGGTACCCAACGCGTCCGTCAGGGTTTTCTTCACACCGTAGGCGTGGATATTTACTGGGTACTTCACAGTCTTAGGCGAGTCCCAGGCCAACGGAACGGATCCGTTGGTCTTACCTTCACGTCGTGGACGCGGCATCCAGAGATCTGTTGCCGCGGAGGAAATCTGGGAAAATAATAATTTGCCCAGGATGCGATCGACTGGGGCTTAGTCAAATGACCGCGAGTACGGTTCGCTGGAAAGGAGCCGGAAACCTTATGACGTCATGGATGACATCGCCTCTAAGCACTTGATTTGACGTAACTCTGCGACAGTTGCCAGAGCAAGGCTGCTTCGCACGCCGGTTCAGTGGCTCATTGACTGCTCGTGGCACGAAATACGGAATGACACCCTCGATTCCCACGCCCAGCGGTGTAGTGGGGGGGTGTCATTTCATTTCCTGGCAGACACGTGGACGGCTCGATGCAGGGCTGGAAAACGCAACCGCACGTCCGACGGCTACGGTCGCCAACCGTGAGCCTTGATAAGGGGCAGAATCTCTCAACGTAGTTCACCTCCGCTGCCATTCTCCTTTTTCTCGTTCCTCTTCCTCGCATTCACCGATTTTCTTTTCTCCCATACTCCTTCGCCATGGGCAAGAAGAGCAAGAATCTCTCCAGCAACGTCACCGCGCCGCCAAAGAGAATGAAGGGAGACTGGGAGGCATCCACCGTCAGCGACCGCCAACTCTCCACTCTGAGGGCCGACGGCCGCTTGCCGGCGGCGGCGAGCAGCAGAGTACGCTGTGCTGGGAACGAGGTAACTCCTTCTCCTCGCGCCGGCGAGCGCGTCGTCTTCATGGATTTCCTGACGCGGGGCCTGTCCTTTCCCCTCCATGATTTTGTCCGAGGCCTCCTGTATGCTTATGGCGTGCAACTGCACGACCTTACCCCGAACGGCGTCCTCCACATCGCATGCTTCATTGTGCTTTGTGAGTGTTTCCTGGGCGTGCATCCCCATTGGGGATTGTGGCGTCGCATTTTCTTCGTGAAGAAACACACGGTTGCTCGACGTAGCTTGGCGACTGGAGGCTTTGGCATTCAGACTCGCAACGATGTCCCCTACTTCGACATCAAACTTAGCGAATCCGTGCAAGGATGGAGGAAACGCTGGTTTTACTTCGCAGTCGAAGGAGAAGCGGAGGTGCCCAACTTCTCCCTCGAGGCTCAGGTGAAATCAAAAAGGACCTGGAGGCATGACCTGAGTCCCACAGAAGAAGCAGAGGCCAACGACCTCTTATCCCGAGTCGCTTCTCTCCATTCCGCGCCTGGCAAGGAGTTGACTGGAATGCAGCTTATCTGCACTTTTCTAAACGACGCATCCAACCACTCCAGGCAAGAGTCCGCGGTATGTGGGAGTACTCCGGGATTCAGGACCCGTCAAGAACGTCATCTGAAGAAATTTCGGGTGACGAGCTGGAGGCACGGGTGCGCCAGATCACACACCTCAAGAGAGATGACTCCTTCGTCGAGTTCACTGCCGCGACTCCTTTTAGCAACGAAAATCCCCTTCCCGAGGTAACCGAAGTTTTAAATCTACTTGGCGCTTCTTTCAATTTTATGAACTCTTTGGCTAACATCCTTTTCCTTGCAGGGGCATGTTATCTTGACTTCCTACCCGACAATTCCTTCGGATAAAGCTCCGGTGGAGACAGATGAGCCTTCGGGTTCTGTGTCTGAGGCTCTTGCCGAGGAGTCTTCCGATGATGAAGAAAACAACTCCTCCCCTCGAGCTAACGAGAGAGTCGTCCGAAAATGAAAACTCGAGTTTGCCGGCGAGAGCGCGAATGCGGGGACGGACGACCCTTCCAACGTACCCGGTGCTCCTGCAGTTACCTCGAGTTCTTCTCCTGCTCCGGATCCGCCTATTTTGGAGGGCACGAAGTGATAAACGCGACTCCTCTGCCATACAAACCTCCTCCACCGGCGAAGAAACCTCGGGTGTCGACACGGTGGAACATCTATAACAAGGTGCCCGTGATTAATGTCGAGTGCGACAGGTGAGGAACTTTTGTCCTTAACCCTGATACTTTTCTCCTTTATTGCGTCTTGCTTAGTCATCTACTGTCTCTGTCAGGGATGATCCTGCCAGCGGCTCTCCTCCTCGTGCTAGCGGTTCTCCTCCTCGTGCTGGCGGTTCGGCTCCTCCCGCTGATAGTTCTTCGGGTCTGCTCCCGAGGCGCGAAGGACACATGAGTTTCCATCGAATTGGTGGGTTTACCCTCAGTAGCCCCTGAGGCCGGGCGCAATTGTGTGCAATTGGGCGTGGGCTCTTGCCTTGCCTTCTAAATTTTTATTGATCTTTTCCTTCGCAGCCCTATATCCATAAGATGCTGGACCTGGCCTCCGAATATGTGCATGTGGAGACAGAGAGGAATGATTTGCGGGAGAAGTTTGCGAACTTGCAAGGTATGCTTTCTCCTTCATTGCTGTGTATGTCTTTGTCATTTATTTTGACCGTGTCGATTCCCTCTAAACTTTGCGGCTCTGCACAGGAGCACTTGATGCTGCGGTTACCGAGAACCAGAACCTTGTTCGCCGTGCTACAAATCTGGATACTCGGGTTACCGCACTTGAGAAGGAGCTATAGGAGTTGAAGGGTCAGCGGGAAAGAGAATCCCGGGAAAACTTCAAGCGTGATGAAGACTTGTCTGGCCAGGCGACTCTGTTGGCGACTTCCTTGTCGAGTAAGTTTAGCTGCGATGCTTATATTGCTTTGACCTATGTAATTGGCTAACTCGACTTCCTGCGCAGGTGCTCTTGGTGTGGAGCTCAATCTTGCGGGTCGTGAGCGCGTGGAATGTCTGTCGGATGCCATATCTTTGGCGTGGGACTATGGCAATCGCGTTCGCGATCTTGTGTTGAAAGCCACGGGTGTGTTCTCCTGAATCAGGAAAAGTATGTATCCTGAGGAAGAGGACGCACCCGAAACTTTCAATGACCTTGTTGAGTCCTTCGGCGCAGAGGGCGACCCACTTGGCGAGTTCAGTCGTGAACAGACCATCTGTGGTGCGGAGACCGTGCTGTCGCTCGCGATGGGGCATGGAGTGCAAGGTGACCTCGACAAAGTTACCTCGGAGTTTCCAAAGGGACCCGACGGCGTGGAGGTAGACCTTCGACCCCTCCAACCACGTGCGCGTAAACTTGCGGAGCAGCTGTCGCAGATGCTGGAGCGGCAGGCCTATACCTTTGATACGCCTGCTGCTCCCTCTTCTTAGTTGTTTGGTCTTGTAATGTTCCTGCTATGCTTTGTATTTGTAAGCTGTGTTGAACTTGGGAATCAATTCTACTTTTGCCTGTATATGAGTATGTGTTGTCTCTTGGCGGGTTGCCGCGTGCGAGTGTACTGCTGTGTCCTTAGGAGCAGCAACTAACCCGGGCTTTACCAGGCCAGACGGGAGATCTAACGTTTTTGCTTGGTTTTGCTGTGTTTGTTCGTCAGGCTGGTGGTTCCAATTCTTCGTCCATTTCGCCGAACTGTGATAAACAACCACGCGCCTCCCCCATTTCTGCACCGCCAGAAGAAGAAACCTTTCAGGTCAACCGCTTGCGGGTACGGGCTGAAGAGGCCGAACATCGTCTTCGGGTAGTCGAAGCAAATCTGGCTGTGCTGAAGTCGAAGCAGGCCGCTGTTGTTGAACGGGAGAATTTTATCCTTTCCGAGTTGCGACGGCTGAGCGGCCATCTCCTTTGTAAGTTTTGCCTCTGCTCGTCCCTTAGCGGTTTTGCTGTAGCCTTGCGTAACTGAGCTTCTCTGACAGGTGTTCAACTTGATTCCGGCGAAGAGGTTCGGCGGGTCTGGCTTAAACTTAATGCGGTTGCGGATCTTGTTGCTCGTGGCGCTCCCAGCTTCTGGTCGGATCGAGATACAGGTCACGTACTTGTTACTCTGCAGGATCGGGTCGATCAGGTTGATTCCTTCGTTGAGTCTTGCCGTTCTGCCTTGGAATTGGTTTACAAGGCCTTGTTTCCTCTTAACTCGGCGCCTCATAGTTTGGCTGACTTGTTGAAGAAATTTCTTCGTGGCGAGGCTATTGAAGGATTTGTGCGGGAGCAATTGGAGGCGGGTGCCCGTTTTGCTTTTGCAGTTGTCCTTATCCACCATCCGCATCTGGATTTGGAAAATATTTCAAGAGGGCCACCTGCTGGTTTTGACTGGGAAAATACATTTCTGGATCCATTTTATGCGGCTGCTGATGGACCCACGAAAAATGCGGTTGCTCTCCTTGAAAGGGAAACTGCTGCAACTCTCCGTCGTCCGCATGCTGATTTGTAGCCCGAATTGTCTCATGTAAATCCATGTACCTTTGTGCAGTTGCGATGATTTGTGTGATTTTTCTTGTCTGCTGTACGGCGAATCGACCCAAGATTTGTCTCCTTTGACGAGCTTGTTCCTGCTATTGTTGATCCTGCATCGGGGGTAGCGTGGGCTGAGCCAAAGGAGAGTTAGGTGAACTCTTCGAGTAGATTATGGGGCGCAGCCCCCGAGCGTCGGGTGCGGCCCGAGACAGGTCGACTCGTAGTAGAGTTAGATGAATTTTTCGAGTAGCTTGAGGGGCGCAGCCCCTGAGTGTCGGGTGCGGCCCAAGCTAAGTCGATTCTTAAGTGATTTTTTCGAGTAGCTTGAGGGGCGCAGCCCCCAAGTGTCGGGTGCGGCCCAAGGTAAGTCGACTCTTAGTAGAGCTAAGTGATTTCTTCGAGTAGCTTGTGGGGCGCATCCCCTGAGTGTCGGGTGCGGCCCAAGCTAAGTCGACTCTTAGTAGAGCTAAGTGATTTCTTCGAGTAGCTTGTGGGGCGCAGCCCTCGAGTGTTGGGTGCGGCCCAAGCTAAGTCGACTCTTAGTAGAGCTAAGTGATTTCTTCGAGTAGCTTGTGGGGCGCAGCCCCCGAGTGTCGGGTGCGGCCCAAGCTAAGTCGACTCTTGGTAGAGCTAAGTGATTTCTTCGAGTAGCTTGTGGGGCGCAGCCCCCGAGTGTCGGGTGCGGCCCAAGCTAAGTCGACTCTTAGTATAGGTTCTGCTGGTTTGAAATCTGAACATATGCGCATACCCACTTTATTGATGCTTGTCGGTGAGAAAAAGTAGCAAGATGGCCAAGGGACCTTATTTCACAAGATGTGGTAGTCACAAAAAAAGAGATAATATCTAGGGGTAGAAGCGTTGTAGATGCGCAACGTTCCACGGGTTGGAGTAGACGATGCCCGTTGCCAAGTCCTTTAGCCTGTATGCTCCTTTGCCAACGATCTCGATGATGGCGTATGGTCCTTCCCAGGGAGGAGATAGCTTGTGGCCTTTCTTCTGTTTTAACCGCAGTACCAAATCGCCTACGGCGAAGGATCTGTCGCGCACTCGTCGGCTGTGGTAGTTGCGCAAGCTCTGCTGATAGACCGCCAATCTCGAGAGTGCGGTGTCCCGTGCCTCATCGACTTCATCTATGCCATCTTCGAGTGCTTTGTTCGACCCAGCTTCTGTATAGGCTGCTACCCGAGGCGAGTTGTGTCGAACCTCGGCAGGTAGTACTGCTTCGGCTCCATGTATCAGGAAGAAGGGGGTGAACCCTGTTGAACAGTTTGGTGTTGTGCGCAGGCCCCATAATACCGATGGTAGCTCTTCGACCCATGCGCCAGCAGCTCTCTCCAAGTGCGTGAGAAGGCGTTTCTTGAGAGCACTACTGACGAGCCCGTTTGCACGCTCGACTTGTCCGTTGGTTTGCGGGTGCGCGACGGAGGCAAAGTTGAGCCTTATCCCCAGCTCCTTGCAGTATGTCTGGACTTCATCGGCGATGAAATTGGACCCGTTGTCCGTGATGATGCTGTGGGGCACTCCGAAACGGAAGACAATGGACTTGACGAAATTTAGTGCTGCGGTTGCACCCGCGTTGGTGACCGGTTTGGCTTCGATCCATTTGGAGAATTTGTCTACTGCCACCAGAAGGAAAGTGTGTCCCCCGGGAGAAGATTTTCTCAGCGGGCCTACCTTGTCGAGTCCCCATTGTGCGAAGGTCCATGCAATTGGTATCATGTTTAGCTCCGTTGCGGGGGCGTGCGGTTTGGTTGCAAACCGTTGACACCCAGCGCATCGGCAAACTCTCTCCTTGGCGTCCTCCATGATGGATAACCAGTAGAATCCTGCTCGTCGCATTTTGGCTGCGAGTGCCCGACTACTCGCGTGATGTCCACATATACCTTCATGAATATCGAGTAGAATTTTCCTCCCTTCTTCTGGTTCAACACATCGCAGTAGTATCCCTGATGCGCTTTTCTTGTACAGCTCCCCCTTGACCGTGACGAATGCTTTGCTGCGCCGAGTGACTCGGCGGGCTTCGACTGGGTCCTCTGGTAACTCTTGGCGTAGCAGGTACGCTATGTACGGCTGAGTCTAGGAAGGTTCCACGAGGAAGACCTCATAAGAGTTGGCTTCTGTTGGCTCGTTCTTTTGTTCGGCTGGCTGCTCGAAGCCGACGGCCGGGGCTGCTGCTGCCGGAGCGTCGGGGTCCTTGTACTCTATGGAACATTTGCTTATCTGCTCAAGGAAGACTCTATGTTGGCTAGCCTGTCAGCCTCCTCATTGCTTCCTCACGCGATGTAACACAACTCGCACCCGTCGAAGCTCCCTTCCAGGGCATTGTAGAGGTCCCTGTAAGCTGCCTTGTTGGCAGATATTGCGTCGCATTCCTTCATCGTCTGTTGGACTACGAGGTTCGAGTCCCCATAGATCATGAGTCTCGTTGCCCCGCAGGCCTTTGCCATCCGCATGCCGTGCAGTAGGCCCTCGTATTCTGCCTCGTTGTTAGATGCTTTCTTGAAATTCATCTGCAGTACATATTTTAGCTTGTCTCCTTTGGGTGAAATCAAGATAACCCCTGCTCCGGCTCCTTCGTGCCTCTTCGACCCGTCGAAATACATGATCCAGGAATTGGACAGGTCCGGGGGACCTGGAGTCTGAATCTCTGTCCATTCTGCGAGGAAATCTGCCAAGGCCTGGGACTTGAGTGCGTCTCTGGGTCGGTATGTGATGTCTCTGGGCGACAACTCGATTCCCCACTTTGCTACTCCACCTGTTGCCTCCGGGTTGTTGAGTATATCCGACAGGGGCGCATTTGTTAGCACCGTGACGGGGTGCTCGGAGAAGTAGTGCGTTAGCTTTCGCGCCGTCATGAATACTCCATATGCGAGTTTCTGGTAGTGCGGGTACCGTTGCTTTGACACCGAGAGTACCTCGCTGACGTAGTAGATTTTTTTTTTGAGGTATAAGACTGTGAGGCAAAAGCCCCACAGCATTTTATTCATAGAGTTTCAAAGTATTTACAAAATTTACAGGCTGTGGAAAGAAAATAAAACCTACCTGTACAAACTAGCATAAGAGTCCAAATTACAAGAGGCTGCCTATCCAGGCCATAAGATCAGAGTGATATTTATGTTTAATCCTATGCCCAAGCAAGGATAAATCATGGACGAAATCCCTCTTCCAAGCAGCAAAGGAGGGTCTTTTGGCTTCAAAGATTTTACCATTTCTTTGCTTCCAAATATTCCAGCAGGCCAGAATAACAACCTCCATGAAGAAAGGTTTATTGAAACCCTCTCTGGCAGCAGATGCAGCAGTCTGAACATCAGTGCTTGAGAACCAATCAATCTGCAAATAGTTCCAGACCCTTTGACTGAATTGACACTCAAAAAACAAGTGCATCCTGTCTTCATGAAGATTCTGGACACAAAGAACACAAGAGTAGTCATCGGTCACCTGCCAATATCTCCTCTGAAGGAGATCTTTGGTGTTCAGTCTATCCTTGAGAAGGAGCCAAGCAAAGAACTTAAATTTCAACATGCAGGAAGATCTCCAAATCCATTGATACATGGGCAGTGTGTCCTGATGGTGATGTATATGCTTGTAATATTGTGCTGCAGAGTATTGAGTGCCCCAGCAATAAACCCAAGTATCATTCTCCAAGGACAATGGTCCTAATTCCAGTTTAGCCGAGAGTTCTTGGAATTCCTCGAAAGCCTGCTCAGATAGAGGCAAATAAAACAAGGAAAGCAAATCTGGGTGCCCATAAACCTCAGCAGCTGACATCTTCTTGTCCAACACATAAGAGAATAGCCTTGGATATCTGAATGCAAGAGGTTGGGTTGAATCTCCAATAGCCCAAGCATCCTCCCAGAACATGAAAGTATTTCCTTTCCCAGGTACAACAGTCGACACTGAACGAAACTGCCCCACTAGCTTCATGATATCTCTCCACCAGAACGAGCCACATGGATTCTCAACATGGGGGACACAATCAACATAATGAGCATTCCAAATCAGACTGACCCAAGGAACATCGGCCATATTATAAAATTTATGTAGATGCTTCAAAAGCAAAGCTTCATTCTGCTTAGGGAAATTAACAATCCCCACCCCACCAACACTCTTTGGTTTACACAGCATATCCCAAGCTGCCAAAGACTGTTTAGGGGTGTCAGAATTACCTCTCCATAGGCACTGTCTCAGAACCCTGTCCATTTCCTTGATAATACCAGAAGGCAATTGAAGAGAACAAAGGAAATAGATAGGCATAGATGATAAAGCATAATTCACTAATTGTAACCTTGCACCCTGAGACAGGAAAGAGGAAGTGGAACAAAGCCTTCTCTCCAACCTAGTAACAATAGGTGTTAAATCACTGATTCTTGGCCTGGTAGTTCCCAGAGGCAGTCCCAAGTAAGTAAAAGGCAACCCACCAATCTGACACCCAAAGACAGATGCCAACTGTGCAACAAGGTTATCGGGAACATTGATAGGTACCATACTGGATTTGTGGTAATTGACCTTTAAACCCGTTGAGAGAGAAAACTTATGTAATAACTCTTTCATTGCAACAACTTGACTTAAAACCGCAGGCATGATCAAAAGAGTATCATCAGCATACTGAATAATGGGATAGTCCTCCTCATTTGTGACAATAGGCAAATCAATTCCCCCTGCTGATAAAGATCATTCACCACCACCTGAAGTAACTCAGATCCCAAAACATATAGAAGGGGTGAAAGAGGGTCCCCTTGTCTAACTCCTCTTTTACAATGGAATTGTTTACCTGGTACACCATTTAGCAGAATTTGCGATGTGCCAGTGGACAAAATATTTCTGACCCAATTTAGCCATTTACTATTAAATCCCATGCTCTCCATTACTTTTATAATCGCCTCATGCTCAATAGTATCAAAAGCTTTTGCAAAGTCCAACTTCAGAATAATAATTGGCCTTTTAGAGGTATGACAGAGGTGTAGATATTCAAAACCCCATGCAACACAATCCTGAATTGACCTAGACTTGAGGAACCCATACTGGTTCTTATGCAGGCACTTGAGAATATGAGTCTGTAACCTGTTGGCTGCCAGCTTGGTCAGAAACTTTAGACAAACATTAGTTAAAGAAATGGGCCTAAAGTCATTGACCCCCTCAGGGCTAGCCACCTTGGGTACCAGGGTGATGTAAGAGCTATTGATACTTTGCAAATTCAGATTTTCCTCATGAAAGTCCTTTGCCAGTTTATAAAAATCATCCTTAATAATACCCCAACATTTCTTGAGGAACAATCCATTGAACCCGTCCGGGCCAGGGGCCTTATGTGCTGGCATCTCTTTTACAACCAAGTCCATCTCCTTAGTTGTGAAAGGAATAGTCAGATCTTCCAATCCATCCACCCTGCTAAATAGTCTGGCAAGATCAAACTGCATATTGATTCCATCTGCCTGTCCCATTCTGTTTCTGTATGAAGACCATAACATTCCAGCCATCTCATCATGACCAGAAACAATTCTGCCATCATCATCCTTCAACATAGCAATAGAGTTCTTCCTGTATCTGTTGGTCGCCATCGCATGAAAAAACTTGGTATTGTCCTCAGACATTTTAACCCATCTGACAGTGCATCTTTTCCTCCAATATTTGCATTCAATCAAAAGTAAATCCTCTAGATGAAGCTTCACAATTTTCCTGAAATTAAATTCAGAAGTATACAAAGGCCTAACCTCTTCCAACTCATCCATAATAAAGATAACCTCATTGCACTTCTTGATAAGCAATTTAAGCTTTGATAATGACATATGCCACTTTTTCAAAACAAATCTAAGTGACTTAAACTTATCAGCCAACACAGCAGCAGAGGAAATTTTATGTGATGAATTCTCCCAAGAACTTTTCACCACCTCCAAGAAACCAGGCTGATCCACCCAGAAGCTCTCAAATCTGAACAGGGTAGCCTTTGGGATAACTATACTTATATTCACCATACATGGAACATGATCAGAGGAGGATTTTGCCAAAGGAAGCACCACAGTATTAGGATAAGCAGAGGTCCAGTTCACTGAAGTGAAAAACCAATCTAGTTGCTCTAATAAAGGTTGTTCTTGCATGTTAGACCAAGTAAAAGCTCTTCCCTTGAGGGGTAATTCCACAAGGCCCAAGTGCCCAATGATGTCATTAAACCGGAACATATCATTAACATCTCCCCCAGGTCTATTTCTGTTCTCCTCAGATCGAATGAAATTAAAATCCCCCAGAAGCAGCCAATTATCCAAAACTGGAATCTGAAGATTATAAAGCCAGGACACGAAATCCTCTCTTTTCTGCCCATTACACGGTCCATAAACCGAAACCATGGTCCAGGTTTCCCCATTGTGCACAGAAGTAAATTCAATAATAATGCCAAAATCATTAATCTGGATTAAGCGCCCACTGAACACGGATGAACACCACATAACCAAAATACCACCCGAGGCTCCAACAGAAGGACTATAGGCAAAATTATCAAAACGTTTCGGGCTGAATTTCCTGAGAAGCCTTTGGTCAATGAATTCACATTTAGTCTCTTGAACACAGATAACAGAGCACCTACTCTCTTCAATTTTAGAACGCAAAGCGAGTTGTCGATTTTCACCATTTAGACCGCGCACATTCCAACAAAGCACACACCAATTTCTAGTTTGTGTCCCCATTAAAACACCAAGGTAGCAGAATAAGGTAGCAAATATCACCAGCGCAGCTAGCAAAAATAATTACAGACCAAAAGTATGACAAAGTCTAGAACAGAGGATCCCATCCTCAAAGCCTAAATAAGAACAACAACACAAAAGAGGACCGGCTGTTCTCCCTCCATACTGACAGGCTCTACTCATCATCATTGGAAGGTTTCTTGGTAGGAGCAGATGGTGGCGCCTTAAGCACCTCCTCAGATAACTTGTCTGCAACAATACCTAGGGCAGCACCAACCTGCTGCATCACATGAATTGGGATCTCACATATCTGCACCTCTTCCTTTTCCTTATCAGCCTTCTTCTTTCCTGCTTGCTTCCTAGGCTGTCTCTTGATCTTCTTCCTTGCAGCAGAATTCTCCACAGAAACAGGTCGGAAGCCATCCCTCTTAACACTACTGCGAGTACACCTCCTCACTAGAGATTCAACAACAGGTGTTTCAGCCCTTCTCATCCTGGTCTTGCTCTTGGTGACAGCTGGAGAACAAAACAAATTTGCTGAGGCAGTATCAGGTGTCATCACATTGTCAAAACATAGAGACCGAGCCACTGGCCGTTTCCTAGCAGACAAAACAACTCTGTCCGTAGCACAAAGCTTTGGAGCAGAGAAGCTGCATAACATATCAAAAGCTTCAGACCATGACCTCTTGGAGAGCAGAGCAGAGGAAATTGGATAGCCGACAACAACTTTAGGAATGTTCAGAGAGAAACACTTCTGCAGAACTGGACAAATATTCCTTTCCCAAAACAGAGATGGTGGTACCGTAGGACCCACAAACCTAGTTGTTACAATTCCAACATTAATAACCAAGTTAGCCTGCTGCATCTGCTGACCTGGCACAAGAGCAAGATCATTGACTTGATTTACTTCAAAGTCTGCCTGGTTAACTGAGTCATTAGAGTTCCCAGAAAGATCAAGCACAATGGAATTATCAACCAGCATCTCCACAGGTTGTTCAACTTCCTCTTCTTGTGGCATTGGCTGGTCCTGCACCTCAGGGATAGGCTCCTCATTATGCTGAAGATTCTGGTGGTCACCATTCCACCCAATTTCAGGATACTGGGGCAACACAAACATGTGTGGATCTTCCACTAAGTTACCTGGTAAAGGGTGTGGGTTCCCATCCATAGGCATTGGGTCCTCATCTCCTGGTATGACATCAGCAAAATCTGCACTTAGGACATAACAAGGCGCTGTCCAGGTTTCCTTCACAGCTCCTAAATCACTGTAATCCCCAAAAACAACATCACGGGGAACTTGTGCCGGGGAATGGAAAGCTGCATAAACAAGCGTTCGGTCTTTAACCGCATCATCCTGGTGCCAACTAATGAACTTCCCAAAAGCAGCAATGGCATTGGTAATATCATAATCGTTCCTATAATCCAAAGGAACACCTAACAACATCAACCAACCTCGGCGAAATCCCTGCACTGCCCGATGAATCCTCTCTCTATTGTCATGATTCACAAATCTGACGAAGACATTATTGTGCAGATGATATGGGCCATGGTGAACCAAAGCAGATAAAGCGGCAGGGCTACTAAGCTCAAACATCCCAATCCCAAATAAGCACGGACTAACAGATCGGACCTGGCGCTCCAACACCTCAGTAATGAAGATCCTAACCTGTTCCCTCCATTGAGCTTCTTGATGCTGCGGCTGCGGAGGCAACAACGAAGCCACACAGAAGGCACCATGTCGGCGCGGCGGCCTGACCGAAGAGTTGTAGTAGGTACGGGGAAGTCGCGTCGGACCACCGTCGATGATCTCGTGACCCAGAGGAACAAACCGACCCGGGTCAAGTTCAAAGGCCGCCATGCAGCTACTGGAACTCAGGCAAGCCGACGGCAATGGTGGAGGAGGAGGGCAGGGGGGCGGCGAGGTCGGAGCTGTCGAAACAGGGGTTGGGGTTTTTGGAGACGAAACGGCAGGGGAAGCCTCTGTGTCCTTGATGTGACCGGTATCGGTATCATTACTTGTCCTCTTAGGTACCCAGATCTTTTCTTTTTTGGATAGGCAGTTTTTCCGATAATGACCCAGCTTGAAACAACTCCTGCAACGAACCCTATTAACGCAATCTTTAGTGTCATGGCCCATGGAAAGACACCGTCCACACTTCCAGAAGCGATAAGCAATATCATCAACCACCTCCTCCAGCCCAGTGGGCTCAGCATGGGGCGAGTTGTTTTCTGCCACTGTCCTGTTGGACTGCAGCACATGGGCCGTAGAAGGAGTATCAGTCAGATCATTTGAAACCCAATTTGACGCGCCTAGCTCAGAAGAGTTAAGAACGACATTGGTGGATTCAATACTATCCTTGTCAATGAAATCAATAGGTCGAAAGGAGCCAAAACGAATCACTGGCGTCGCCTTTGTTTTGTAGATGATCTCTGGCTGCCTTGGAACAGAGGCAGGGTCAATATACCCCTTGCAAGCAGTGTATTTCAACGATTCAGCAAAGTTCAGACGCCGACCAGTGCCATGTGCACGCTGTAAAATAGATTTTGGCCTAGGCAGTTTGAGAGCTTGGAGGCCAAGCATCACTCTTTTCTTAGAAGGGCTAACAATAGTCCATTCCTCATCTTCTTCTCTCTGCCAGTCCCTAAATTCCTTTCTCCAATTGGGACCCCCACGTCCCCAGAGATGGAAAAAACATTTAAACTGCTTACATTCAAACTTACGCAGATTATAAATTTGAAAGCCAACTGCCTTGCAGGAAACATTAAAAGAGAAAACCCTGTCTCTGAGATCAGAAACTTTCATCTCTTCACATGAACCACCAATGGCTGCCTCGAGAGCCAAACCAACCGAGAAAGGGTTCAATCTGAAACTGGCTCTATCAAAGGAGACGACCATAATGAAATGGCCTTCCTTCTTCTTCTCGTTCGACTACGAGCGCCGCACTGACTACTTGTTTGGTTGTAGCCAGGTACAGGTATAGAGGTTCCCGTTCCTGGGGTGCCACCAGAACTGGTTTCGTTGACAATGTCTGCTTGAGTTCAGCAAATGCTTTGCGAGCCTTCTCTGTCCACTCGAAGTTGTCTGCTTTTTTCAGCAGCTGGTAGAACGGGAGGGCCTTTTCTCCTAATCTGCTGATAAATCTGCTCAAGGCTGCGACTCGCCCCGCTAGGCGCTGGACTCCCTTGAGGTTGGTTGGCTCCTCCATTGACAGGATTGCTTGTATCTTTTCAGGGTTCGCCTCGATGCCCCTGGTGGATATGAGGAACCCAAGCAGTTGCCCGGCGGGTACCCCGAACACGCACTTCATTGGGTTGAGCTTGATGTGATACTTGTTGAGTGCTGCGAAGGTTTCGGCTATGTCGTCGAGGAGCGTGGCCTCATCTTTTGTCTTGATGACAATGTCGTCCACATATACTTGGACGTTTTTGCCGATCTGGTCCTTAAGGCAGGCTTGCATGCACCTTTGGTAAGTTGCACCCGCGTTTTTGAGACCAAAGGGCATCGTGGTGTAGCAGTATACACCATAGGGTGTGATGAATGCTGTCTTCTCTTCGTCTTCTTCCTTCATGCGGATCTGATTGTAGCCTGAGTAGGCGTCCAGGAAGGACAGACGAGCACATCCCGCGGTCGAGTCAATGATTTGATCGATGCGTGGGAGGGGAAAGTGGTCCTTGGGACAATGCTTGTTGAGAGCCATGAAGTCTACACACATGCGTAGTACTTTCGAGTTCTTCTTCGGGACAAGGACGGGGTTTGCTACCCAGGTGGCTTGTTTTATTTCCCGGATAAACTTGGCTGCGAGGAGCCGGTTGATTTCTTTGCCAATGGCTCTGTGCTTCGGTTCTGCAAAACGCCGGAGGGACTGTTTGATAGGTCTGGCCTCAGGGCGTATCTCAAGTGCGTGCTCGGCGAGTTCTCTAAGGATGCCTGGCATGTCCGCAGGACACCAAGCAAATATTTCCCAGTGCTCACGGAGGAACTCGACGAGCGCGCTTTCCTATGCGGAGGGCAGATTGGCGGATATGATTGCTGTTTTGGTTGGATCTGTTGGGTGCACCTGATGTGATGTAGCCCCACATGTGGACAACACCATGGACACCACGCCGATTGGCCCAATGACAAGATCAAGAGTAAAGGCTCTTCATGAAAAGGTGACCTCGCTCCTCTCGATGTGTGATCTCGACCTCCCTTTGAATGGTTTGCTACTTCATGCCGGTACCTTGTGCATACTCAGGATCCAACCGGATGATGTCCCACAATGGAGTCGAGAAGAGGTCCAAGATGATGGAGAAGGTGACCAAGAGAAGGCCCCAAAGGATGGACAACGAGAAGAATAAGGAGGCGAAGACAGGCAGACCGGCCTCCAGCCCGGCCTAGGCCGCCCCCAGGCCGGCATCCCTTCAGTGCTGGCCGGCCTCCCAGCCGGCCTAGGCCGGACCCCAGGCCGGCCACCCTGCCGAGACCGCCGGCCTCCCAGCCGGCCCGGGCCGGTCTCCAGGCCTGCCACCCACCCACCAGAGGCCACCGGCCTCCCAGCCGGCCTGGGCCGGCCCCCAGGCCGGAGCCCCACCTGCGCCAGCCGCAACCTCCTGCTCCTGCCGGCCTCCAGGCGCCTAGGCGGTTCCAGGCCACCCTACAGCACCCGCCAGCCTCCAGGCCGGCCCAGGCCGGCCCCCAGGCCGGTTCCCCACCTTCCTGCCCAGTTTTGTATTAAGACTTTAAATAGCTTTCCCCTTTCCCCATTCCAGGGTTAGACTGAATTTTAGACTTGTGTGAGCTATGCTCCTCCTCCCTCGTAGCTAGGGTGCCTCGTTGAGGTAGATCTTGTTGTTGCTACTCTTTCACTGCGGTGTCTCTAGTAGTGCAAACCAATCTTTCACTACGGTGATTCTATTGGATCGGTGGACCGGCCGGTAAGAGCAATCGGTTTCAACAAGAGTAAGTTTGGCTTTGATTCTTCAATCCAAGGGCTACCTTTTTGAGGGTTTGTTGTTGGGTGGAGTTCTCAGCAGGATTTGCTAGTTATCCTTGTGTTTTGCCCACGAATCTCCCTCGCTACCCCTCCGTGTTCTTCGTGTTCATCCCCTTTTTCCACTCAAATCCGTGAAGATCGGGCCTAGCCCTACATCATTTGGTATCAAGAGCAAGGGTTTCCATGGATTTGGATCGTGTTTCCACCTCTTATTAGCCATTTTTCCACCAAAATTTTTCTTTTCCATACCAATTTCGAAAATTCAAAAAAAAAATAGCCCATATGGATTTCGTTTGATCTTTCGATTTGGTGAGCGATTTGTGGTTTTGATCCACGGATCTCGTGCTTAAGACCTTTTCCCCACTTTCCGTTGGTGTTTTCCGGAGGCCTTTTCCGCTCCAAGCCCAAGCATGCCGCGCAATTCGTCGCCGGCGGTACTACCGTCCGAACGGCCGTTACTACCGCCCGCAATCGGTCCTACCGCCCGTTCGGCCGGTGCTACCGCCGCACGACTACTCACCGACTTCATCTTCGTGTCGCTTCATCGCTACGTCGACGGCATCAAAGGTATAGCTTCCGACACATCCCTTTCCATTTCGCGAAACTTTTTCTTAGGAGCTAGCTCTTCATAGTGTGAGCATTGCACTAGTGTGACACCAAGTGACCATATCATAATCTTGTGAGCATCTAGTTGTAGCGGACTCGGCTCGAGCAAAAGCATAAAGAAAAAGAGAAATAGAAAAGATTCAAAAAAAAAAGAAGAGAAAAGCCGAGCCGTGATCCTAGTCGTCCTCAAGCTCCAATAACCAATAGAGAAATGGGTACACTTGTGCAAATCGGGTGCTCCTTCCCATACACTTGAGCTAGTTGTTCTTCGAGAGGTGGTGCGGAATGAGCATAGTCTTCGTTAGGTCCAAGTTGCTCCTCCCTATAGTCGCACCATCCACGTTTGTCTCCACATGTGAGTCTCCTTTGTTTCTCGGATTGTGTGGTTAGTCTCTTTTGTTCCTTGATCTTTGTGGTTATCCTCCACTTCCTGCAATAGCCTTTTCGTTGGTTTCGTTTCGATTTCTTGCCACTTTACCATACCTAAGCTCCTCATAAGTGTGTGTGTGAGTCGCTTTTGGATCACTAATCAACCAATTCTTACTCTTGTGACACCTTTGTCTCGGAAGGCAGGCCCATTGGTCCAATACTATCAACCAAGGTAAGAGCAGTTATTAGCCACCACATATTCCACATATCACTTGTGTTTGCTTATCATGGCTAGGAAAGAACAAGATGCCGACTTCGGCAAACAAGCGGAGTCCCTTAGGAGGTACATCGACGACAACTTACGCCGCTATGAGGAGCGCCACCATGCCGCGCAACGTGAAAACGCCGAGCGTTTCGCTCAACTACAAGACGCCCAACGCGAGAGCAATGAGCGTTCCATTCGTATCGAGGAGCTGCTTCTCGAAAGACGACACCGGCACTCCTCAAGACCAAGCTCAAGGTCTTCACACCGTTCCGACGCAAGAAGCAAAGTTCCAAGCGACGTTGGTCAAGGTCCACAAAACGGCCGCCATCACCACGAGATGCCTCATCAACAAGCGAACTTGTATCCTCAACAACACCAAGATCGACATCGCCATGACTTACCTAACCAAGAACGCCATCGTCAAGAGATACTTCATCAACAAGCGAACATGGATCCTCAACAACACCAAGACCAACATCGTCAAGAAGAGCCGCACCCCCAAGCGATCAGTACACCATCAACAACATCAAGATCGCCATCGACAAGAAATTCCAATTCCAAATGTTAACTTGGATCCCCCACACCGCCATGAGGACAATCGACATCATCGTCATGATCTACCTCCACATCGAGCCCGTCGAGTGCCATTGGCCGACAATCATGTTGATATTGAAGATGACAAGGATTATGTTCCACACCACCACCCAAGGCATCGGCTCCGAGACCGCCATCGCCACCATGAAGATGATGATGAGGATGATCACAAAAACCTCTTCAATCCTCCCAAGCTCGTTATTCCTAAGTTCCATGGCACCAACGACTCGGAGGACTACATGGCATGGGAATCCAAGGTCTCCAAGCTATTTCGAGTCTACAAGGTGCCGCAAGACAAACGAGTTGACCTCGCATCCCTCGAGTTCGAAGGCTATGCACAACTATGGTGGGAACAACTCCAAGCCTCCTTTGAAGACCCAATCGACACATGGAATGACATGAAGAAGGAAATGCACAAGCGCTTTGTGCCACATCATTATGCGCGAGATTTATACAAGAAGCTACAAGAGCTCAAACAAGGCCTCAAGACGGTCGACGAGTACTACAAGGAGATGGAGTCAACTCTCTCCCGCGCACACATTGTTGAGTCCGAGGAACAATCAATGGCACGTTTCTTGAACGGCCTCACGTACCCAATAAAGAAGATAGTGGAATTCCAACCTTATGAGAACCTTGTTGAGCTAGTTCATCAAGCCATGAAGGCCGAGCGCCAAGTCGCCGAAGAACTCAAGTATGTCAAGGCCAAGTCCTTCTTCGCCACTAGAGCTTCTTCATCAACACAACCCATCACTCAAGTCCAAGCTCAAGGCAATATAAAAAGTCCTACACCGCAACCCACTACAACCTCCAAGAAGACGTCGCCCTCACCCCAAGCCACCAAGTCATATATCACTTGCTACAAGTGTGGAGGTCAAGGGCACAAGTCATTTGAGTGCACCAACAAGAAGGTGATGATCGTCAATGAAAATGGAGACTATGAGTCTATGAGTGATGATGAGTACCACGCATTGAACAAGGTGGCCACGATGCAAAGCTTGGATGACGCCGATGACTACATCTATTGTGATGGTGACCCCAACCCCACTCTAGTTGTCACTCGAGTTTTGACTACAATCAACCAAGGTGATGACACTCAAAGATGCAACTTGTTCCAAACCAAGGCCGGCATCAACGGCAAATCAATCAAGGTAATCATTGATGGTGGGAGTTGTCACAACTTGGCAAGCAAGGAGCTATGTGAGAAACTCAACTTGACGTACAAGAAGCACCCCAATCCTTACCATGTGCAATGGCTTAGTGACTCCGGCACCGTGAAGATCCAACACACGGTTCAAGTATCCTTCAAGATTGGCTCTTACGAGGACACGGTGGATTGTGATGTGGTACCAATGTCGGTTTGCCACTTACTTCTTGGCCACCCTTGGCAATTTGACAAGGCCGCTACTCATGATGGGCGCACCAACTACTATAGCTTCAAATGGAACAATAAGATCCTAGTGCTCCGCCCAATGACTCCAAGCCAAATTATCGCCGACAATGCCAAGACAATTGTAAGAGCGCAAGAAAAACAATCCCCTAGTGAGTTGAGTGGTGAGAGAGCGAACCACATTCACGTGAGTGAGAGCCACAAGCCAAATATGAGTGAGAAGGGGAAAAGAGTGAGTCCCGGCGTAGTCTTGTTAGCCACCAAAAGTGAGATGAGAGAAGTGAGAGCAAACCCATCCACTTTCCACTTCGTGCTCTTATGCAAAGGAGATGGCAAAGACACTAACGACTTAACCCAAGTTCCTCCGTCTATGTTGTCTATTTTGCAGGAATTCAAAGATGTCTTTCCGGATGAGCTACCTCAAGGACTTCCTCTCCTCCGTGGAATCGAGCATCGCATCAACCTCATTCCCGGCGCCCCTCTACCCAATAGAGCGCCATACCGCACCAACCCCGAGGAGACAAAGGAGATCGAGCGCCAAATTCAAGAACTCCTCGCCAAGGGACATGTTCGTGAAAGCTTGAGTCCGTGCGCCGTTCCGGTCATCCTCGTCCCCAAGCAAGACGACACACTCCGAATGTGCATGGATTGCCGTCCCATCAACAATATCACGGTGAGGTATCGACATCCTATCCCACGACTTGATGACATGCTAGATGAGCTTAGTGGTGCCACTATCTTCTCCAAAATTGATTTGAAAAGTGGCTATCACCAAATCCGTATGCATGAAGGAGATGAATGGAAAACCGCATTTAAAACAAAACTTGGTCTTTATGAGTGGCTTGTCATGCCCTTTGTCTTTCCAATGCTCCTTCAACATTTATGCGTCTTATGAATCACGTCTTGCGTGCTTTCATTGGCAAGTTTGTGGTTGTCTACTTTGATGACATCCTTGTTTATAGCAAATCTTTGCATGAACATGTCGACCATGTGAAGCAAGTTTTGTTGGCCCTTCGTAATGCTTCGCTTTTTGCCAACCTCAAGAAATGTAACTTTTGCACCGACAAGCTTGTGTTTTTGGGTTATGTAGTTTCTTCCAAAGGGATTGAAGTTGACACTTCTAAGATTGAGGCAATCACAAATTGGCCACCGCCAACTAACCTTGCTCAACTTCGTAGCACTCTTGGTTTGTTTGGGTTTTACCGTCGCTTTGTGAAAGACTTTAGCACAATTGCTTGCCCCTTGAATGAGCTTACCAAAAAGAATGTACCCTTCTTTTGGGGCAATGCTCAAGAATCGGCTTTCAATGAACTCAAGAAGAGATTGACCGAAGCTCCTTTACTTGCTTTGCCGGATTTCTCCAAAACTTTCGAACTTGAGTGTGACGCTAGTGGCCTTGGCATCGGTGGCATCCTCATGCAATGTGGCCGTCCCGTTGCCTATTATAGCGAAAAACTTGATGGTGCTCGCCTAAACTACCCAATCTACGACAAGGAACTCTATGCCTTAGTCCGTGTTTTGGAAGTATGGCAACACTACCTTTGGCCAAAAGAGTTTGTTATCCATTCCGATCATGAATCTTTGAAATATTTGAAAACCCAAGCCAATTTGAACAAAAGGCATGCCAAATGGGTTGAGTTCATCGAGTCTTTTCCCTATGTGGTGAAGTACAAGTCCGACATTAGCATGGATTTCGTCTTAGGATTACCTCGAACAAAAAATGGCAAAGATTCAATATTTGTTGTTGTCGATCGCTTCTCTAAAATGGCACACTTTATTCCTTGCAATAAGACCAACGATGCTTCACACATTGCAACTTTGTTCTTTAGGGAAATCGTTCGCCTACATGGAGTGCCGAAGACCATTGTTTCGGACCGCGATGTCAAGTTCACAAGCTACTTTTGGAAGGCATTGATGGCAAAGCTAGGAGTCAAGCTCCTCTTCTCCACCGCTTACCACCCACAAACCGATGGCCAAACCGAGGTGGTGAATCGAAGCTTATCAACTCTTCTTCGCGCATTAATCAAGCCAAACATCAAAGGTTGGGAGGAATGCATACCGCACGCCGAGTTCGCCTACAACCGTGCCTCCCACCGAGCGACCAAGCGAAGCCTGTTCGAGGTTGTCTATGGGTTCAACCCCAACACCGCCCTAGACATCCTCCCACTCCCTCTACACGAGCGCACCGACATGGACGTCGACAAGAGAGCCGACTACATGAAGTCATTACATGAGTCAACTCGAGCAACTCTAGAGGAGCACACCAAGCGCCAAGCTACCAAGATCAACAAGTTGAAGAAGCCCATGATATTCGAAGAAGGAGATCTTGTGTGGCTACACCTCCGCAAGGACCGTTTTCCAGATGAAAGAAAATCCAAGCTTGCTCCTCGCGGTGACGGGCCTTTCAAAGTGCTCAAGCGCATCAACGACAACGCCTACAAGATCGATATCCCCACCTCCAAGTTCTTGGTGCATGACACGTTCAACGTCGCCGACCTATCCCCTTTCCACGGAGATGCAAGTGTTCAAGAGGATGACGAGTCGAAGACGACTCTTTCCGAAGGGGGGGGAGATGATGTAGCCCCACATGTGGACAACACCATGGACACCACGCCGATTGGCCCAATGACAAGATCAAGAGTAAAGTCTATTCATGAAAAGGTGACCTCGCTCCTCTCGATGTGTGATCTCAACCTCCCTTTGAATGGTTTGCTACTTCATGCCGGTACCTTGTGCATACTCAGGATCCAACCGGATGATGTCCCACAATGGAGTCGAGAAGAGGTCCAAGATGATGGAGAAGGTGACCAAGAGAAGGCCCCAAAGGATGGACAACGAGAAGAAGAAGGAGGCGAAGACAGGCAGACCGGCCTCCAGCCCGGCCTAGGCCGGCCCCCAGGCCGGCACCCCTTCAGTGCTGGCCGGCCACCCTGCCGAGATTGCCGGCCTCCCAGCCGGCCCGGGCCGGTCTCCAGGCCGGCCACCCACCAGAGGCCACCGGCCTCCCAGCCGGCCTGGGCCGGCCCCCAGGCCGGAGCCCCACCTGCGCCAGCCGCAACCTCCTGCTCCTGCCGGCCTCCAGGCCGGCCACCCTACAGCACCCGCCGGCCTCCAGGCCGGCCTAGGCCGGCCCCCAGGCCGGTTCCCCACCTTCCTGCCCTGTTTTGTACTAAGACTATAAATAGCTTTCCNCTTCTCAATGAGCGGTGGTAGATGGATGATGTTGGTAGATAACTTGTGAGAATCCGACGAACTCTCCGGCTGCTCCCCTGTTGCCAATGCAACAACTCTTCAACCCAATGGATATTCGCGACGCCTCACACCGATGCAACGTAGCCGCCAGCCACGAAGCGGTTTCTGCGATCTACTAATTCCCAATGGAACAACAGATGACACTCAAACTTTGGTAGCAATAACCTCCAGATCGAAACAAAGTGGAGGGGTGAATTCCTGATCGAAGCAAAGAGGAATTCTGGTATAGATGAATGCTTAGCAATCCAATCTAGGGTTTAATCAAAACGTGGTCTAACTATTACAAAGAGACTCCTAGGGTATATATGGCGGCTAGGGGGGCAATCCCACGCCCAAATCACGACTTGGTTCGACCTAAACTAGATACTAACCGACTTGGTCTCGAAAAAGGCTCGCAGCCTGTTTTACTCGACCGGATATTCCGGGTCACGGGAGACCGGATAATCCGGTTGACCGGATATTCCGAGTCAAGTTGAATCGATATTCGACATAGTCTAGTACCTCAGCGCAACATATTTCTCTGGAACCGGATAATCCGGTTCAGTAGTGGACCGGATATTCCGATAATGTCCAGTACTCCTTTTCTTCAACGTCCCCTCTTGCGCATGCCTCCCGCTCCTCCCTCGCGCCATGGATGACGTTGTACTCCAATCCTTGCTGCTCCTTTGGCCCATGCTTGTGTTATCAACAACCCTGATCATACACAGATGCATAGGCTTAGGTAGTATAACATTCTCGTTTATCAAAGTATTATTTTCAGTTAGGAAAGAATTCACCTTATAATAAGACACCTCAGTGAAAGAGTACCAACAATAAGATCCATCCTCTAAGAGGAACCCTAGCACAGAGGGATGAGGAGCATGGCTCACAAGTCTCAAATTCAGTCTAATCATAGGAAAGGAATGGGAGGTGCTATTTATAGTCTATTACAAAAAGGTGCAGAAAAGTGGGAAACCGGCCTGGGGGCCGGCCTAGGCCGGCCGGGAGGCCGGCTAGCGCAGGCGGGGCACCGGCCTGGAGGCCGGCACGGGGGCCAGCTTGGGCCGGCTGGGAGGCCGGCACGGGGGCCGACAACGTCGGAGTGTAGCCCGGCCTGGGGGCCGGCCTGGGTCGGCTGGGAGGCCGGTGGCCTTGGGTTGGGGCCCAGCCTGGGCCGGCTGGGAGGCCGGCAGCCATGGGTTGGAGCCCGGCCTTGGGGCCGGCCACCCTGTCTTCGCCTCCTTCCTCCTCTTCTTGTCCATCTTCTTGGATCTCCTCTTGTTCATCTTCTCCATCATCTTGGACCTTCTCTTGGTCACCTTTTGGACTCCATTATGGGTCATCATCTGGGTGGATCCTGAGTATGCACAAGGTATCGGCATGAAGTAGAAAACCATTCAAAGGGAGGTCGAGATCACACATCGAGAGGAGCAAGGTCACCTTTTCATGAAGAGCCTTGACTCTTGATCTTGTCATTAGGCCATTTGGCGTGGTGTCCATGGTGTTGTCCACATATGGGGCTACATCATCTCCCCCCCCCCTTCGGAAAGAGTCGTCTTCGACTCGTCATCCTCTTGAATGCTTGATGTAGCCCCACATGTGGACAACACCATGGACACCACGCCAAATGGCCCAATGACAAGATCAAGAGTCAAGGCTCTTCATGAAAAGGTGACCTCGCTCCTCTCGATGTGTGATCTCGACCTCCCTTTGAATGGTTTGCTACTTCATGCCGGTACCTTGTGTATACTCAGAATCCACCCGGATGATGACCCACAATGGAGTCAAGGAGATGACCAAGAGAAGGTCCAAGATGATGGAGAAGATGAACAAGAGGAGATCCAAGAAGATGGGCAAGAAGAGGAGGAAGGAGGCGAAGACAGGGTGGCCGGCCTCCCAGCCGGCCTAGGCCGGCCCCAAGGCCGGGCTCCAACCCGAGGCGGCCGGCCTCCCAACCGGCCCAGGCCGGTCCCCAGTCCGGGCTCCCACCCGAGGCCGCCGGCCTCCCTACCGGCCCAGGCCAGCCCCCAGGCCGGGCCACACCCCGACGCTGCCGGCCCCCGTGCCGGCCTCCCAGCCGGCCTCCCGGCCGGCCTAGGCCGGTCTCCAGGCCGGTCACCCACCTGAACCGGCCGGCCTCCCAGCCGGCCTAGGCCGGCCCCCAAGCCGGTACCCCGCCAGTGCCAGCCGGCCTCCAGTTTTGTAATAGACTATAAATAGCTTTCCAGTTTCCCCTTTCAAAGGTTAGACTGAATTTGAGACTTGTGAGCCATGCTCCCCATCCCTCTGTGCTAGGGTTCCTCTGATGTAGGGGTTGGCCCGATCTTCACGGATTTGAGGGGAAAAGAGGATGAACACGAAGAACCCAGAGGTGGAAACGAAGAACACGAGGGGAAAGGGCAAATTCGTAGGTGATAACTCGTGAAGCCTACGAGGGAGAATCACCCGGCAACAAACCCCCAACGGAGCAGCCTCTGGATCCCAAAACCCAAGTCAACAACACGCTTAATAAAACCGATTTCTCTTACGGCCGGTCCACTGATCCAATAGAATCCACAAGGGAAAGATTGGTTTGCACTACTAGAGACACCTCAGTGAAAGAGTAGCAACAACAAGAGATTCATCATCCTGCTCGGAGGAACCCATCACGGGAAGGAGCAACGCTCAACTCTAGTTCATTCTTTTCTGCCTCAAATGGAAAAGGGGGAAAGCTATTTATAGTCTTAGTACAAAAGGGGGTGAAAGGTGGGGGTCCGGCCTGGAGGCCGGCGGCGTCTGGAGGGGGCCGGGCCTGGTGGCCGGCGTCATCTGCAGGGGTGCCGGCCTGGGGCCGGCCGGCTCTGGTTGGGTGCCGGCCTGGGGGCCGGCCTAGGCCGGCTGGGAGGCCGGCCGGCTCTGGTGGGGTGCCGGCCTGGGGGCCGGCCTAGGCCGGGCTGGAGGCCGGCCTGCCTGTCTTCGCCTCCTTCTTCCTCTCCTTATCCATGACGCTTCCTTCTCCTCATCCACGCGTATGCCTTAGTTGATTAGAGTCCATGGAGTTCCTTGCCACCCTTTGGAGTCCTTGGTGGCTTGTCGTACGTTGGAGTGCTTGACATGGTGTTGTCGTTGGGTTGGCCTACATCATCTCCCCCTCCTTCGAAAAGCGTCGTCCACGACGCTAGCACGTCCTCATCAAGTGAAGGAGATAGAAGTCTCGAGATTGAAGTGGACGTCACCATGCCGCTATTGATACCTATACGCACCAAAGAGCAAGCAAAATATGTGTGTGCATGATAGAGGAGCACATCATTGATGACATGTCCAAATTTGTTCATAACACCATTAGCACAACACAAATATATGGAATGGAATACAAATGCAAGGTCAATGTGCAAACAACTCGTCCAAACATCCTCAAAATGTGGGAACACAAAATCTCCAAGAAAATTTGAGAAGGCTAAGATAGCTATCTCATTTTGAACCATATGATGTTCATTGCATTGAAAGCATCGGAAAGAGAGGTTTGTGAACCACACAAGGTGAGAGAGGCTCTTATCATCGCCATCATGGGTGCAAACAAAGCAAAGAGAAGAGCAAGTGTTCATCAATTTTGTTGCAACACCAAGAAGACAACATCCAAAGGTCTCATGACAAGACATGCTCAAAATACCATTATGGTTGCAAAGAAGCCAACGGAAAGAGCAATTGTGCATCATACTTGTTGCAACACATAAATCATCTACAAGGAAGGTCAAGGGAGCATGAATGTCACAAAGGAAAACCAAAGCACTCACATGTTTGCACGTGAACCAAAGGAAAGAGCAATTGTTCAATTTGTTCGATGCAAAACATGGAAAAGGAAATAGAGGTTGGTCGGAGCCACAACTCTCATGGAAAATGCTCTCAAGAGCTCTTTTTTTCAACTCATGCTCAATTGAGGTTGACATTATGAAGCGTGAGCCATTACACACGAAATTCCATAAAAAGAAATTGTGTGCATGGTACATGAATGCATCATCCATTATGACGCATATATCCATTTGCACATCACCAAACACACCAATATCAAAGGAATGTATGACATATGTGAGTGGTCAATATGCAAAAGGAAGGGTAAATTCTCAACATGGCAAAAGGAAGAATCTCCAAATTTTGAGAAAGCTATGGGGGCATTCTCATAAGACATCATATCAACATTATTGCAAACCAAGCATTGGAAAGAGAAATTGTTCAACTTCTTGGATGCAACAATGGGAGAAAATTCGAAAGTTTCATAACAAGGCATGTTTATGGGAAGATCATCACAAATAGATAATTCCGCATGATCAACATTGGTTTGAAACCCGGTATCACATGGGAATATGAACGAAGCATGTGTGACATCAAAAGGATCATCCATAGCATGCAAGCAATTACAAGTCATCATGTCCACTAGTGGGATCATGGCATCATCAACACCCATATGCGTACCTTTGTAGTCCCGCTCATGAGAGGTAGGTGTTGTGGTAGAGGTAGCGGCGTCCATATGGCCGACTTGTTCATCATGATGTAGACATGGGGTGGCATCGTCTTCATCCTCCATGTACATCTTCTCCATCATAGGCACCATCATGTCGAGGCTTGGCGACTCATCATCCATGGAACCTAGTAGAACATGAGAGAACACACTAGAGGTAGAGGGTAAGTTGTTAGAAATCGAAATGGCCTCACTTGACCTATCAACTACCTCTCCCAACTCAAGTGGTGCATCACTCATTCCCTCAAAGTGGAAGCACTCAAACTCGCATATGGTGGAGGCACTCAACTTGATGAGGACTGTTTTCCCGATCTTTCACGATGCACCTTGATGATCCATATAGGACCGATAAAACTTGAACTCCCTTGACAGATTCAAGGACGCCCAAGCACACATGATTACTCTTGACAATTCAAGAACTCTCACGTCTTTATTGATAGATAACTAGACGAACGTCCGAGACGCCGTCATGGGGGCCAACCCCGTAGGGCTGGTGGTGAGCTTCAGGATTACAAGATTTAATTCAACCAAAGCTAAGAAACCCTAATGCGCCCAGCCCCTTATATAGATGAGGTGGGGGCATACTGGCGCGGTACTGTAGCTACAGTACTGACCTAGTTGGTGCGCCCCACTAATGGGCCTAGCTAGTTCGGTTGGACAGGCCCAAACCGAACACTTATTAAAAATAGCAAAGACATAAATAAATTAGACTGCACCTCCTCCGTCATGCCCATATCATCCTCCCCCCCTTCAAGAAGCGTTGTCCCCAACGCGTGAGGGTCTGCCGGAAAGGGTGGCGCCAGATAAGCAACATCGCCGCTCTCCATCCCCAAGCCTCGCCAGTCTTCCACACCTCATCCTCCCTCTCGACTAGCTTGACTTGCCCTTGGCGCCCTTCGGTCTTCGACGCCGTCAACCTGATGGAGACACAAGCATCCTCCAAATGCAAACTGAAGGTGCAGCATGCATATCACCCAAAACACACAGAACAAACTCCTGTACGCTATGGATCCAAATAAGCTGAAACACCTGAGTATACACCCGTCTGAAAAACCCGTGTCTTCTTTTATTTTCTTTGTCCTTTCTTTCCTCATACAAAATTGCGCCATCGACTGAACTGAAAATATCAGGTAGAAATAGTACCAATCAGATGTGCACCAAATTCTTTGCCTTACGTATCCACTAGATGCCAGCAAGTCTGTTTTTTTTATCTTTTGCTAGCTGGACACCACGCACCACAAAGGAAGACAAATCCGATCCAATCTTTCCTTTCCTATATTTTTTTTTCCTGGACTCTGCACCTGGACTTCACGATCGCTGCGTCAATCGTGTCACACGTGGGACTCTGGAAAGGAACACCCGGCCATGTCCAACTACTGCTCCTTCCCTCATGATCAGATCGTGCTCCTCCTAGCGCGGCGGCCGCTGATTTCACAAGACAATGCGGATCAACATCCACGTGATGTTCCTCTGCTGCTTCTTCCTCGTGATCAGCACCACCACGACGTGACGAAGCTGGATCCAAATCGATCTTCGCCCTGCAGCCGATCCTGATCCTTTCTGGACGCTGTTCCGTCTATGTGGGCGCGAGCAGGCCGGATATTCCGGGGACTAGGCCGACGTAACTTTTTCTGGTTCATTGTTTCCTTCCTCGCCTTTCGCCTGCGCCCCCTCAAAACGATCTGTGATGAACGCCGCCTTCTTCCTGGTAACTTGACGCTGCTGGTCTCCACGATCTTCACCAACAATAAGGCGGCGGCGTACCCAATGGCAGCCACTACAAATCGAACAGAAAAACCAAACAACAAATCAATCTGCACCGTGATCAACCTGGCGCTCTGATACCACATGATGAGGACTGTTTTCCCGATCTTTCACGATGCACCTTGATGATCCATAGGACCAATAAAACTTGAACTCCCTTGACAGATTCAAGGACGCCCAAGCACACATGATTACTCTTGACAATTCAAGAACTCTCACGTCTTTATTGATAGATAACTAGACGAACATCCGAGACGCCGTCATGGGGGCCAACCCCGTAGGGCTGGTGGTGAGCTTCAGGATTACAAGATTTAATTCAACCAAAGCTAAGAAACCCCAATGCGCCCAGCCCCTTATATAGATGAGGTGGGGGCGTACTGGCGCGGTACTGTAGCTACAGTACTGACCTAGTTGGTGCGCCCCACTAATGGGCCTAGCTAGTTCGGTTGGACAGGCCCAAACCGAACACTTATTAAAAATAGCAAAGACATAAATAAATTAGGTTGCACCTCCTCCGTCATGCCCATATCACAACTCACATGCACTCTCACTCAAGTGTGCTAGGTGGCTCTCATTCTCACATGGGATTGGTGCCATATCATCATTCGAGCACATAGGGATAGGCTTGGTAGACTCAACTCCATTCGCCGCCTTGGTTGAAGGGACACTCCCATGCTCAACCTCTTCACTTGGCTCGCCGTCACAAGTGGTAGCCTCTTCAATGCTCGCCTCCATGGTCGAAGGGAAAATCCCATGCTCGACCGTCTTCTCGCCATCTTCATGGTCACCATGTTGTAGTGGTGTGGACAATAAGCTCGGTGAAGAGTCATGTGAGGGCTTGAAGAACTTGGATAAGCCGGCGATGAAGTCCTCACGGATGGTCTTTAGCTCGGCTTGCTCGATCTCGAAGTTGGCATTGTCGGTGTCGAGCTTGGTCTTCAACTTGTCGAGGTCGGCTTTGAGTTTGAGAAGCATGCCCCGGTCCTTCTTGGAGTGTGATCTACTCTTGGATGCCCTTTTGGTTATGGCACGCGGAAGAGACTCCTCATGATGTGTACTTGCCACCAACTTGCATGTGGGAGTAGTTTCTTGATGGCGTGGCCTTGAGTGGCTTGAGTCCTCACAGTGACGTCGATGATGATCATGAGTAGACATACGCCGATGACGATTTTTGGTGTTCCTTGACGAAGACTCATATGCATAGGCACTTTGCGTTGGCCGCCGTCTCGAGGGTGAGGTAGCTTGACGACGAGGAGGAGGGCGAGTCTCCTTGTCCTCTAGGCGAAGATGCCTTGAGCTCCGTCTTCTTGAGCTTGTAGGTGCTTCATGGCGGTGGCGCTCTTGAGTTCGTGGCCTTGAGTATCGTCTAAGTGGGGGATCATCGTCGGTGTCGTCGTCCACATGATGTGTAGCGCGTGGCAGATCCTTGACATGCCTTGAGGAGTCGTAGTCCATGTAGGGTCCCGCCACATCATTGGAGTTGTAGTCGTTGTAGTGGTCCGCCATGACGTTGATGCTTGAGGGCTCGAAGTCGGTGTAGCTCGCCATGTCGTGGACGGTTGCGGCATCATAGTCGTAGTAGTGGTGGTGCTCCGCCATGTAGTCCATGCTCGTGGAGGTGTTGTCGATGTCGTGGTCCACCATGTCATCCATGCTCGGGGCGCCGTAGTCGTTGTTGCTCATGATGTCATCCATGCTTGGCGCACCGTAGTCGTTGTCGCTCATCATGTTCTCATCATCATGGCCTCCATAGGATGCTCTGCTCTCACTAGACATGGTCAATCACAAGACAAGTGTATATATATGTGGAGTGGGAGGAACTAAGAAACCAACCTCACCTAGTAGATAGTATTGGAACTAGTGGACCATGCCAAGAGAAACCGATACACAAGAATGCGGGTGACTTGAATTTCAAAGATCCAAACGCAACTCCAAAACACACACGGCTTATGAGTGGATAGGTATGAAATGTGGAAAGCAAATGGAACAACCGGAAACCAAGATATTGTAAAGGCAAGTAGAGAACCACGATGACCACAAAGCAAATACAAGTCGATCTCAAAGGATAGGAGTGAAGCACATAGAAACACACGCTTTGGAAAGTGGGACTTGTGCAACCAAAATGAGCTAGTGATGGACCTAGCGAAGACTAAAGCTCAAGTTATACAAGTGCAAGAGAAACCAACTCGATTGCAAATTATTGGTGGGCTACAAGATTTGCACAAAGATACCACACCTATGAATTTTTCATCGAGCTTGCGCGACCTACAAGAGATATGGCATTGAGGCTCTTTTTTTTTCTCTTTTTGATTCTTTTCTATTCTCTTTTCACTATTTCTCTTTTGCCTCTTACTTGCTTGCCAACAAGAACTATATCAACTAGCGCATACTAGGTTTGCTCGGAACACTACGAGGTATCAAGTGTGCAAAGCCCAAGCAATCATAGGTGAGCTAGTCTCAATAGGTAAGATAGGCACAAATGGCTTGGCTAACAAGTGATGCAAGGTGGGAGAAGAATTGGGGATGTTATACCTTCCGTCGACGATCTTCACCCGTGGAGTGGGATGCCTCTTCCTTGATCACGAAATATGGTGGCACTAGATGATGGATCAACCGCTATGGTGATGTAGAGCTTGTCGGTAGCTTCGATTTGAGACGAAAATCACCAAAAACGGAGTCCGGAGTGAAAAGTTATGGCCAAAACAAAATTTCTGCAGGGGTGTCGGCCTGGGGGCCGGCCTGGGCCGGGCTGGAGGCCGGCGGCTTCTGCCGGGTGTCCGGCCTAGAGGCCAGCCTAGGCCGGGCTGGAGGCCGGCCGGGCTACCTTCCCGTGACGCGAAAAAGTGCGATTTCGGCGGAAAAACGGCCCGAAAAACACCAAATCGGAGGGGAAATCAAAGGAATTTGGCCATGGGAACGCAAAGGGAGGTCGATCAACAAGTATAGCAATGGATCCACGGATCAAAACCTACCAAAACTCACAAGAATCTCAGATCGATCCAAAAGCAATTTGGGGCTATTTTTGGTGGAAATTTTCGAAATTAGCAAAATCAAAGAAATTTTTTGTGGATTTGGGGGTGGAAACAAAGGTAAATCCGTGGCAACCCTTGCTCTGATACCATATGATGTAGGGGGTTGGCCCGATCTTCACGGATTTGAGGGGAAAAGAGGATGAACACGAAGAACACGGGGTGGAAACGAAGAACACGAGGGGAAAAGGGCAAATTCGTGCGGGATAACTCGCGAAGCCTACAAGGGAGAATCACCCGGCAACAAACCTCCAACGGAGCAGCCTCCGGATCGCAAAACCCAAGTCAACAACACGCTTAATGAAACCGATTTCTCTTACCGGCCGGTCCACCGATCCAATAGAATCCACAAGGGAAAGATTGGTTTGCACTACTAGAGACACCTCAGTGAAAGAGTAGCAACAACAAGAGATTCATCATCCTCCTCGGAGGAACCCATCACGGGAAGGAGCAACGCTCAACTCTAGTTCATTCTTCTCTGCCTCAAATGGAAAAGGGGGAAAGCTATTTATAGTCTTAGTACAAAAGGGGGTGAAAGGTGGGGGTCCGGCCTGGAGGCTGACGGCGTCTGGAAGGGGCCCGGCCTGGTGGCTGGCCTAGGCCGGCCTGGAGGCCGGCATCGTCTGGAGGGGTGCCGGCCTGGGGCCGGCCGGCTCTGGTTGGGTGCCGGCCTGGGGGTCGGCCTAGGCCGGCTGGGAGGCCGGTCGGCTCTGGTGGGGTGCCGGCCTGGGGGCCGGCCTAGGTCGGGCTGGAGGCCGGCCTGCCTGTCTTCGCCTCCTTCTTCCTCTCCTTGTCCATGACGCTACCTTCTCCTCATCCACGCGTATGCCTTAGTTGATTGGAGTCCATGGAGTTCCTTGCCACCCTTTGGAGTCCTTGGTGGCTTGTCGTACGTTGGAGTGCTTGACATGGTGTTGTCGTTGGGTTGGCCTACATCATCCTCTTAGAGGATAGATCTTGTTGTTGCTACTCTTTCACTGCGGTGTCTCTAGTAGTGCAAACCAATCTTTCACTGCGGTGATTCTATTGGATCGGTGGACCGGCCGGTAAGAGCAATCGGTTTCAACAAGAGTAAGTTTGGCTTTGATTCTTCGACCCAAAGGCTACCTTTTTGGGGGTTTGTTGTTGGGTGGAGTTCTCTGCAGGATTTGGTAGTTATCCTTGTGTTTTGCCCACGAATCTCCCTCGCTACCCCTCCATGTTCTTCGTGTTCATACTCTTTTCCCCTCAAATCCGTGAAGATCGGGCGTAGCCCTACATCATTTGGTATCAAGAGCAAGGGTTTCCACGGATTTGGATCGTGTTACCACCTTTTATTAGCCATTTTCCCACCAAAAGTTTTCTTTCCCATACCAATTTCGAAAATTCAAAAAAAAATAGCCCATATGGATTTCGTTCGATCTTTCGATTTGGTGAGCGATTTGTGGTTTTGATCCACGGATCTCGTGCTTAAGACCTTTCCCCACTTTCCGTTGGTGTTCCGGAGGCCTTTTCCGCTCCAAGCCCAAGCGTGCCGCGCAATCCGTCGCCGGCGGTACTATCGTCCGAACGGCCGGTACTACCGCCCGCAATCGGTCCTACCGCCCGTTCGGCCGGTGCTACCGCCGCACGACTATTCACCGACTTCATCTTCGTGTCGCTTCATCGCTACCTCGACGGCATCAAAGGTATAGCTTCCGACACATCTCTTTCCATTTCGTGAAACTTTTTCCTAGGAGCTAGCTCTTCATAGTGTGAGCATTGCACTAGTGTGACACCAAGTGACCATGTCATCATCTTGTGAGCATCTAGTTGTAGCGGACTCGGCTCGGGCAAAAGCATAAAAAAAAAGCCGAGCCGTGATCCTAGTCATCCTCAAGCTCCAATACCCAATAGAGAAACGGATACACTTGTGCAAATCGGGTGCTCCTTCCCATACACTTGAGCTAGTTGTCCTTCGAGAGGTGGTGCGGCACGAGCATAGTCTTCGTTAGGTCCAAACCTAACGGGAAAAAAGGATGGAGGCTTCGCGCGCACATTGGTAGGCCATCTTCCACAGGTCCTCCAAGGCATCCATAGCATGGATGCTCAGCTTCTCGCGCATTTTCAAGTTGCGGATGTTGATCTGGAAGACGGCGATGACGGAGATCTCTCGGAGGTCCGCCGAGGGGATGCGGTCGATGACGCCCCGGAACCTCCAGATGTAGTGACGCAGCGACTCCCCGGACTCTTGCTCCAGCCGATAGAGGTCCGGGGGTATGGCGTGCAGCAGGTCTTGAGGTGCTGGGTCGTCTGGCCCTCCATTTCCTCCCGGAAGCGGCGCCTAGGGCTGGAACTCTTTCCGATACCTTCGTGGGGAGATTCCATAGGTCTCTTGCCCCGGAGGTCTTCAGATGTTCCTCTTCTAGGGGTGCTGGCGCAGGGACGGCGGTGCCGAGGCTAACGGTCGGTGCAGAACTCATGGGAGCGTGGTAGTGGTGAGCATAGTCCAACAAACTTTCCAAGCTAGCGATCCATACCCTCGCACGGGGATCACTCTTGCACTGCTCTGGTGGGAAAGAGAGAAGCGCCCGGACCGCGCCCAGAGCTTCCTCCAGCCCCCAGCTGACCTGAGTCGACCGGCGTGACGGTTCACCACAGACCTCCTGAGTTCCTGACATGGCCCTTACTTGCTGACGGGGCGACCATTCACCCTGCCCAGAGGAAGCAGCAGTTCCGTCCGGAGAAGAACGGCTCGAAGCAGATCCTATCACGAACGACGAGCTCAACGTAGATCTTGAAGACGAGCTTGGTGTGGATCTCGACGAGGAGCTTGACATGGATCTCGATGGCGAACTTGAGGCTGATGAAGATCAATCCAGCTCTTGCGCCCCCTACCTGGCGCGCCAGATGTCGTGTCTCGGACCACGGACACTAGGAGTAAAGGATACCCACCTTTTAGGTTCGACACGGGGTGCAAAGGAGGCTGGAAGACACCCCCCCGGGAGTACCTCGCCAAGTTCTTCCTATCAACGTGCAAGCAAGCAACACAGGGACACAGAGAGTTTACCCAGGTTCAGGCCGTCCGGAGGCTAAAAGCCCTACTCCTGCATGTCTGGATTGAGTGGTTCATCATGGTGTGGCTTAGAAGGTGGATCTAAGGTGAGAACCCGAAAGGTGGTGGCTAGAGGTAGACAACGAGAAGATCCTACCCGGAGGAGATCGCCTCTCGCTCTACCCTCTTCGCCTTAGCTAATCTGTCTTGTTCTCTCCTTGGTCCAACCTCCCCCTCATCCATGCCGTGGTCCTCCTTTTATAGGCTAAGGGGATCCAACAGGAGCATGCGAGGAGCGTGGGGGGTTTTAGGCGGGAAAACCCCCGGTGGTCTTTAGGAGGCGACGTGGCCTCTTCTCGTCCAAGTATTCCTCCAAGGGGTTAGGTGCGGTCGTCCACCTTTCGGAAAACGGGGTGCACAGGGGCTGACACCCCCACCGGACGTGTCCCCACGCGGCGCCTTCACCTTCTTGGTGCCCAAGTCTTCTAGGAGCTTCCTGCCTGAGCTGGCAAGCTTATCTTCATAGCTGTACGGAGGGAAAACCCGAGAGCGAACCTGGCCTCCTACCAGTCGTTCTAGCTCCGGGTCCTCCGCGTTTGTCAGACTATGGGAACCAGGGTCCCCTGTCCCAGCTGTCAGCGGCCCGTACGTTTCACACCATCGCCAGGATCCAGCACGCACCTCGTGAGGGACCCCGCTCCCTCACGGATCAAGACCTATGGACCACGCCAAGCTCGCCTCGCGAGGCGTCCGAATGAAGGCCCCTCTGCGACTGCCCTACAGAGGGAGGAGATGACACCAAAAGTGCGCAGCAGAGCTACGCCAGGGCGGTCTGCCCATTTTGGTGATTAAAGACTGGGACTGATGGGGGGATACTTTATAGATAGGCCCATGGACCCGAAAAGTAGACCCGCCAAGACCAAGAAGGCCGAAGCCGGGTCGCACTTCAAGCTACATGGGCTGGGCTGGAGACAAGCCGACCAAGGCCCAGGAAGAAGGAAGGACTCGTTGAAGAAGAGTCCTGGTACAACCCGGAGTTATAACTTGTAAGATCAAGACATGGAATTGGACTCCGTATCCAAGTATGACTCGGTGTAAACTTGTAAGTCCGGGGACCCGACCGCCTTTATAAGGAGGGCCCTGGACCTTAGATCGATCAAGCAATAAGCAATCAAGAAGCCAGAGACCCGTAGTAGCCGATTCCCCAGATAGGAGTCGAAACCTTGTAATCGAGAACTAGACCACAGCAATAAAGTAGAAGCAGGAAGTAGGTCTTTACCTCCTTCGAGAGGGGTCGAACCTGGGTAAATCCTTGTCCTTTGGCGAGATTAACAACTCCTATGTACTTCGATCACCAATGGCCCCACAACTAATCTTCCCTGAGGAAGAACTTGCCGTGACAACCCCACGACAGTTGGCGCCCACCGTGGGGCGGAAGATGAAAGGAGTTGAGATCGTAGGTGAAGCTCGCGGAGGTATGGAGAAACTCGCCATCGGGCGACTTTTCACCAATCAGTTGGGAGAGACAGAGATCGATGACTTAGGATGGAGCTCGGAGATGGATGAAGTCGACGAGGGCTATCAACTCATCTTCGGCCATATCAATGTGTTCGTTGGCATGGTCAGCACCACAGGTAACCGTGCTAATGAGTTGGAATCTGTTTCAGATTTAACAGCTGTGGTGGAGTCCGATGGAGAGGAGTCCGTTGGAACATCACAAGTCGGCATAGTAGCCGAACCAGAGGAATAGCTTATCATCAACAATGAGAAGGAGTCGCTGGCAGAGCCATATATGGAGCCAGACTATGACGCAGATTCAGAGTCAATTTACGTTTATTTGAAGATCGACTTGGGTATGGAATAGAGGAAGAGTACGTACAATCACCAGTACGTCCACGTCATGTTGGAGTGTACATGTCTGGACCCGAAAACGGTGGAGAAAACGTGGGTGGAAGTCAATTCGATCCCAATCTACTGACAAGGGAGATCACAGCAGAAAACGCGGCAGCTCGAGCTGAGCAGTTGCTGACGGCTCGTCAGGCAATAGAGAAGCAGCTGGCAGATGTTGCAGAGGCAAATCGCAGGTTAGCAGCAGATCAAGCCCTTGTGCAGGCAGAGCAGGCACGTATACAAGCTGAGCAAGCTCTCATACAGACAGAGCACGAGCGTGTACAAGCTGAAGCAGCAGCAGTGCGCAATCACCAACAGGAACTCGCCTCAGTTCAGTATCGGAGGACTCGGAGTCGACTCCATGAGGGAGTCCTGATCAATCCAACCAACCTGTTTAAAACGCCACCGGGCGCAGGAGTCGGAGGACCTACACCCGGTGCAGGAGCCGCACCACCACCACCACCGCCGCCACCACCACCACCACCACCGCCGCCACCACCACCACCAGGAGGAAACGGAGGAGTCGGAACAGGAGGAGGAGCCAATGCACCACCCCCACCACCTGGCGGAGGAGTCGGCGGTATGGGTCCACCACCGCAGAGGTTTCATACACCAGCAGGACACTACTCAAACCCAATAGATAATGTACACGCAGCAACCATGGTGTTGGACAGGATCCCACTTATGGAAAATCCAACAGGTCAAGAGGCACGACTCGCCATAGATATGTTAAAAACGACATTAGCGCAACAAGCCCTCTATCCCAATTTCCTAGATGCAAGCCGGCTTCATTCAACTCCATACAACTCCAGAACAAGGAGTCGACATGATGAGTCTCATCCGGCCAGGTCGACGAGCGCAAGGCGCCGCGAACTGGCAAGGAATCAACCACATCAGCCCACTGTTTCGGAAGCTCAAAGACGAGTTGACGAAAAAAGGAACAGCAGAGCTGCTGAGGCCAGAGTCCCAGAAGCCGGAGGAGCCAGTGGACCAGGGCCAGCAACAGCAGCACCAGTGGTGAACCCGCCGCATCGTGCGCTCACTGAGGTAACCTCACCAGGGAGTTCTCCATCATTAACAGGACCCGCATGTCTTTTAGAGGCCATTAGAGCCGTGTCTTTCCCAGATAACTTCAAGGAACCGTGCAAGGTGGGCAACTATGAACCAAATATGGACCCGACTTCGTGGCTTAGCAGTTATGAGATGGCAATGAGCATCAGAAATGCTTCAGAAGGGCTGCGCGCCAAATTCATGTATCTTATGATGGATGAGACATCCAAAGTTTGGATGAGGAACTTGCCCCCCAGGTCCATCAACTCATGGGAGCAGTTGAAGACAACTTTTGTGCAAAATTTCCAAGGAACTTGCAGGAAGCTGAGCACCATAGAGGACTTAGAGCGATGCACTCAGTGGAAGGGCGAGTCCGCAAGACACTGGATGAAGCGAGTCTCAGAAATCATCAATTCATCGCAAGGACTCCCACCCATCTCTGTGCTGATGGCGTTGGAAAGAAACTGCAGTTATAATCCTTTGAGCTGGAAGTTGGGACGTATGAAAGATAGTCTAAATCAGGGCATACCTATCACCATTGGAGAGATCATGGCTGGAGCCAATAAGCATGCATCCACGGACAAAACCAAGGACCCGCAAGAAGCTGGAAAGGGACAAGGTGGCAGTGGACCAAATCAGAATCAAAGTCAAGGTCAAAACCAAGGTGGCACTAAGAGGCCATACGGAGACAGCTCTAACCTGGTAGCTAAGACAAACACTGGGGTTAGACGCAAGGACAACAACTCTCAAGGATATCAAGAGCGTAGGCCAAGTACAGAGGAGATTTTGGCGAGTCCATGTCCTAAACACGCCAGAAACGGGAGGTGTGGTCATACCTTAGGACAATGCGTGGATTTGCAGCGTGGCAGGGTCGCAGGACCAGGCAATAGGAACAACGACAATGGATATCGAGGAAACAATGGTAATGGAGGACCCGGCAACCATGGCACAGGAGCCGGCCATAATCCCAACTTACAGCAAGGAGGAGGCAACCAGCAGGGCGGGTTCCAGCAGAACCCGAACCAGCTTCATGATGGCCAAGGGCAATATTATGTCACAACTCGACCGCAGAACCCGAGTCGGGGTAGTTATCATGTCTTCACAACAAGCACGTCCAAACGTGCCAGGAAATTGAAAGTTCGAGCTGTTAATGCGGTAGAGCCAGCAGCTCCACAGTGGCTCAAGTGGTCAGAGCAAGTCATCACATGGAGTAGTGCAGATCATCCACCAAGAGTCGACGACCCAGGGCTCCTAGCTTTAGTGGTAGCGCCTCAAGTTGGGGGCTACACATTAAACAAGGTGCTTATGGATGGTGGAAGCAGTATCAACATCTTGTACTATGACACATTCAAGAGGATGAAACTACAAGATAGGCAGTTGATACCAACTGAGACAGTTTTTCATGGGATAGTACCAGGGAAGTCAGCAAAACCCATTGGTAAGATCTATCTTGAGGTTGCTTTTGGCACAATGGAAAATTTCTGTTCAGAGATTATGCCCTTTGAGGTAGTTGATCTTAAGAGTCCATACCATGCTCTTTTTGGTCGACCAGCATACTTTAAGTTTATGGCCAGACCGTGTTATGTTTACTTGAAGCTTAAGATGCCAGGTCCAGCAGGAGTCATTACAGCTAATGGTAGCAGACAAATGGCATTGGAGTGCGAACAGGGAGATGCAACTATGGCCGAAACAGATTGTGCTCAGGAAGAGCTGAAATTTTATAAGGCAAATGTGGACCCGGAGGACAACGTAAGCCGGCCACAGAGGAGAAGATGAAAATCAAGTCAGCTCAAGACACAAAGCAAGTTGATTTCACCCCTGGTGACTCCTCCAAGCAGTTCATCATTGGGGCACACCTCTCTGACAAATAGGAAAGCGCGCTCGTCGGGTTCATCCGTGAGAACCGGGACGTCTTTGCAAGGAAGCCATCTGACATGCCAGGTGTCCCGAGAGAACTCGCCGAGCACAGCTTACATGTTAACCCTAATGCAAGACCTGTAAAACAGGGACTTCGCAGGTTTCATGATGACAGAAGAAAAGCCATTGGAGAAGAGGTGGTTCGGCTCCTTGCAGCTGAGTTCATCAAGGAAGTTTTTCACCCAGAGTGGGGGCCAACCCAGTACTAGTACCAAAGAAAACAGGAGAGCTACGTATGTGCATCGACTTCACGGGTCTCAACAAGCACTGCCCTAAGGATCCGTTCGCTTTACCTCGTATAGACCAGATCATTGACTCCACAGCTGGATCAGAGCTACTTTGTTTCTTGGATGCCTACTCAGGGTGATGAGGACATCCCTAGTGTGTCTACTACTTCTCCAGTTGAAGATGTTGCTGTCCAAGATAATTCTAAAGAAGTGAGACTTGGTCCAATGACAAGGTCAAGAACCAAGTTGATAGAACAACAGGTGAATTCTCTCCTAGCTGATTGTGATAATTTAATTGATGAGAATTTTATACTACCTAAGTCTATGCATTTATGTGTGATTAGGTTTGTTGATAACACAAGTGCTAATGGAGGGGAACCTCAAGACATGAAGGCATGTGATGACACATATGATCATGGAGACGCTTGCCATAATGAAGGCACATGAAATCATGGAGACACATGAAGGCCATAATATTACAAGTGTGAAGACTTCGTATCTTACATATACATATGGGCCTGCGTGTCATCTAGACCGAACCCATCATGGGTCGGTTTGTATCTTCCCTTAAGTCGAATTAGAGTCCAGTCCAAGTTGGAGAAGGAGTGCTTGCGCAAGGGACTTGTGGCCGCACCCCCTCTCCCTTAAGTAGCCGCCACCTGCGTGTGGAAGAGTTAGATCAAGTTTAAACCAAAAACCCTAGCCTCCAGATTGTAAGCTCAAGCTTTCATCTTGAAGTATTACCTTTGCAAATCTAACGTGCTATCTTGTTGTTCCATTAGAAATAAGGGGATACAGGACTACCTGTGATCTTTGATTGCATGTGCAAGAGTGTGTAGTTGAGAATAGCTAAAGGGATTGATTGTTGTTGCATTGGCAGCAGGGATTAACCACGGTGAGATCTCAGTGTAGCACTAGTTATCAAGTTATCAAATCATCCACAAAACATCCACCCTCAAATTCGAGTTGCTCACAAGAGAAGATCGGGCCACCCCATATCATCTTGGTATCAGATTCTCGGGTTTACTCGGTGAGCGTTTTCTTTTCCCTAGATTTGAGTGTTTTTATTACCTATACAGAAAAAGCCAAAAATATTAGGTATAGAATTTGCCATAGCCTTAGATCACACCAATTTGCTTAGTTTAATTGCTATTTGAGTTGGTGTTTTGGTGTCCCTGTTTTTCTTTTTCTAGTCGTCGAGTTCTTCGGTTTAGGGTTTAGGTTGTTTCCGAGTCGAGTCCTTTTTCTTCTTCTGTTCGAGTCCATAAATCAAAAATCCCAAAAAGAGTAGTGTTCCGAGTTGTTTTCCTATCCGAGTTGAGATCAGGTTGCTGCCACGGCACAACAATTGCCGCTTTTCCCTGCCGCGCGCCTTAATCCTACTTCTACTCGGAATCAGCTTCCTGCCACGGCACCAAAAACGCGTGAAAACGCTGCCACGCCGTGTCCTAGTTCTACTCGGATCCGATCACTGCCGCGTTCCTGAAAAGAGTTGTTTTCGCTGCCGCGATCACCACTCCCACGCTCGCCCGCGCCATTTCTCTGCCCCGGCACAACAACGCGATGTTTTTTCTGCCGCGCCGGCATGACTCCGAGCAATTCCTGCCGTGAGTCTTAGTGTGTTCTTTTGTGTTTTCATGCCAATTTCACTAGGTTTCCAATCAGTTTCTTTGAGAACCATAGATACAGCCTACCTACACATACAATTAGGAGCTTACCCATAAGACTAGCTCTTTTATTGCTCACAGGCTGCTCAATAGGTTCGTTGCACGATCTTGTTTTCCTGAAAATTTTAGCTACAGTACCCGTGAGGAATATTGCTATATCCAAAAGAGAGTTTAAAAAAAAAAGAGAGACAAGAGAAAATTCAAAAGAGGCCGAAAGTTTCATACAAGTTCGAGAGTGGAGCTATATTGTTATCATCTTGACACCACTTTGAGCAATCTTGTGCCTGTTTTCTCTTGAGCATAGCTAGTGTCTTTCGAGTGCATTGCAAATTTTCCATCCATATATTTGCATTGCCACATTTGTCTCCATCTTTTGTGTGAGTTCTATAGGTGTGTTTTGACATCATCACAAAAAGCAAATTAGGCCTTGTTATTTTGGTGTGTTAGGATTCCCTAAGCCAAGCTCCACCAAATAGCCTGTTTGCCGTGTGACACTTGATATCCTGGTTATTCTCTTCTCACACTTGGTACATCCTTCATTGATACTTGTTGGTAAGTAAATCCTTTTCACTTTGGAACAAGTAAAGGTACACTATTATTTGCTGGTTTGAGTGAGTTGTGAGAGAACACCACATCCCATTATTATTTTGTTTTCACTAACATCTTAATCAATGGATTCTATGAGTGATCTTGTTGTGCAGGATAAGAAGAACCCTGAGGATACGGTCAAGTGGAATGAGTATGAAGCATTGAGAGAAACCATGATATGGGGTGGCCCGATCTTCTCAGCAAGCTGCGGTGGTGATGATGATGATGATGGATAGATAACTTGTATGTCGCCGATGAACTCTCCTCGCTTGATCCCTGATGCCAATGCAGCAGCTCTCAACCCTTTGGATATTCACAACGTCACACACTTGCGCACGTAGCCGTCGACCACGAAACGGTATAACTGCAATTCACTAATTCCCAATGGAACAGCGGATCACACTTAACTTGCAGTATATGATCTCCAGATCGAAACGAATTGGAGACGAGGATTCAAGATGAATGCTTACAGCAGTCTCATGAACTAGGGTTTATCTTAAACGTGGTCTAAACTCATCTATGGCGGCTGGACTAGTATATAAAGGGGGAGGGGCGTACTGTAGCTACAGTACCTACCCGGTGCAACCGACTTGGTGCAACCCTAAACCGGTTCGACTCAAACGATACAAACTGACCCAAAGTGTTGGGTTCAGCCTTAAGGCACGCAGGCCTGATTTGGCGCCTGCCCATGTGTGGCGTGGTGGCCTCCCTGGCCCTTGGACGCTGCCTCCCTCTCCTCCCTTGCGTCCTCTTCATCTTGTGTACTCCACGCCTTGATCCTCTTGCTCCAAGTGCTGCAGCTCCTCGCTCCCTCGTGCTACGCCTTCTTCTTCAACGAACCTGAGTATGCACACAAACAAAGACTTAGGCAGTAATATAGAAAAATTGCTGCTTGAGATAGAGAAGAGTGATGATAGTTTGCGGAGAGGAGTTGAACACTTTGGACCTCAAAATTGATGCTGCTGCTACTCAAGAATCTGTGAATATTTTTACAGAGGCCGTGACCAATTTGACCCGACAAGTTGCAAATTTAACAACACTCCTGGAGAATAATAACAACCAACGGCGAGTTCCACCCAATGCTGCTAATTTGCATGGCCGTGGCAATATTTGCATGGTGGCCGTGGAGGAGTTGCTGCAAGGGGGGTCCAATTGGACACAATCGAGAGGATGATGGTTTGGGTAAACCAAAATTTTCTATTCCTACTCTCACTTGTGATGCTGAAGATGTAGAAGAATACTTGATGTGGGAGCTGAAAATTGAGAAACTTTGGAGATTGCATGACTATTCTGAAGAGAGAAAAATTAAGCTTGCTTCTTCTGGTTTTGAGGGTTATGCACTTTTGTGGTGGGATAGCCTCACTGAATTGAGGGCCGAAACAGAAGAACCTGAAATTGCTACATGGGGAGAGATGAAACAATTGCTTCAGGACAGGTTTGTACCCAAAAATTATATTAGAACTCTCTATGATAAGCTCCAACAATTGAAGCAAGGTACAAAATCAGTGGATGCATATTACAAAGAGATGGAGTTGATCCTCCAAAGAGCTCGGGTTAGAGAGGCTCCTGACCAAACAATGCAAAGGTTTCTTTCTGGTTTACAATTTAAAATTAAGAGCATTGTGAGGCATACACAATATAGTGATATGAAAGATTTGTTACATCAAGCAAGAGAAGCTGAAAAGAGGTTGGCTGAGGAAGCACATATGAGTACAAGGAGGAGTTTCCCACCGAAAAATTCGGTTGTGTCACCATCAACATCTCATGATGATCACAACCCGAAGTGCTCCTAGTTCAAAACCTGAGAGTAGTAATTCTGGAGCAAGGAAAACAACTCCACCCACGACAAACAATACTACACGAAATAGAGATATGTTTTGTCATACATGTGGAGGTAAAGGACATTTTAAGAGAGAATGTCCTAATAAAAAGGTTATGATTCTTAATGTTGATGATGAGTATGAGACATGAGATGATGCTGATCCTAATGAGGATGATATATATGATGATGATGATGGTCCTCTTGATGCCTTTGCTTCACATTATCCAACTATTGTTTGCACACAAGCTTTGAGTGTTGTTCCAAGTGAAGAGAGTCAAAGGTGCAATTTATTCCAAACTAAAGCAATTGTAGGTCCCCAAATGGCTTGCAAGGTGATCATTGATGGAGGAAGTTGCAGAAATTTGGCTAGCAAAGAATTGTGTGCAAGGCTCAAGCTGAAGTATATTCCGCACCCATACCCTTATTATATTCAATGGTTGAGTGACAAAGAAGAAATTAAGGTGTGCCATATGGTGAGAGTGGAATTTCAGATTGGACCATATAAGGATACAATTGAGTGTGATGTGGTTCCCATGTCAGTTTGTCACATGTTATTGGGCAGATCGTGGCAGTTTGACAGGAAGGTTATTCATGATGGGAGAGCCAACACATATACATTGAACTGGCATAACAAGGACATTATATTGAGGCCTATGACACCGCAGCAAATTGTTAATGAGTCTAGACAAAAAAATGAAGTGCATTTAGAAAAGGAGAGTGATAGGCAAGAAAAGAGTGAAAACAATTTTTTTGTGGGAGAAAACAAACCTAGGCCGAGTGGTAAAATTAAGGGAGTGAGTCTTTTAACAATGTTCGCCACCAAAGATGATTTGAGAGAGTTTCGTGAGGATCCTAGTTTAGTACCTATAGTGCTCATGCATAAGGGGGAAATTTTAGTTTCTAATGACATGACTCCTCTTTCTATTGGTGTTTCTAATGTCTTGCAGGATTTTGGTGATGTTTTTCCAAAGGAGGTGCCCTCGGGACTGCCACCATTGAGAGGGATTGAGCACCAAATTGACCTTATTCCTGGTGCTACATTACCAAACAGAGCTCCCTATAGAACAAATCCCCAAGAGACCAAGGAAATTCAGAGGCAAGTACAAGAGCTTTTGGACAAAGGTTATATTCGAATAAGCCTTTCTCCTTGTGCTGTTCCTATTATTTTAGTTCCTAAGAAAGATGGTACATGGCGCATGTGTGTGGATTGTAGAGCAATTAACAACATCACTATAAGATATAGACATCCTATACCTAGGTTGGAGGATATGCTTGATGAATTGAGTGGTGCTGCTGTTTTCTCTAAAATTGATTTGCGTAGTGGTTATCATCAAATTAGGATGAAAGAGGGGGATGAATGGAAAACAACCTTTAAAACAAAATTTGGTTTATATGAGTGGTTAGTAATGCCTTTTGGATTAACTAATGCACCTAGTACTTTCATGAGATTAATGAACCATGTTTTGAGAAATTTTAATGGCAAGTTTGTGGTAGTTTATTTTGATGATATTCTCATATATAGCCACAATGAACATGAACACATTGATCATATAAGACAAGTTTTGCAAGTGCTAAGAGAAAATAAATTATTTGGTAATCTTGAGAAGTGCACTTTTTGCAAAGATAAGGTCATATTTCTTGGATATGTTGTCTCTAAGCATGGGATAGAAGTAGATGAGTCTAAAATTGAATCAATTAAAAATTGGCCTATACCCATGAATGTGAGTCAAGTAAGAAGTTTTTTAGGACTTGCTGGATTTTATAGAAGATTTGTGAAAGATTTTAGTACCATTGCTGCCCCTTTGAATGATTTGACTAAGAAAGGTGTGGATTTTGTGTGGGGGGTTGCTCAAGATATTGCTTTTGATACTCTGAAAAATTTGTTGATTTTGGCTCCATTATTGATGCTTCCTAATTTTCATAAACAATTTGAAATTGAATGTGATGCTAGTGGCATAGGTATTGGAGGTGTATTAATGCAAGATAAGAAACCACTTGCTTATTTTTCTGAGAAATTGCATGGTGCTCAATTGAATTATTCTGTCTATGATAAAGAATTATATGCTCTTGTTAGAGTTCTTCAAGTTTGGAAACATTATTTATGGCCAAAGGAATTTATAATACATTCTGATCATGAGGCATTGAAATTTTTGAAGAGTCAATCTAATCTTAATAAGAGACATGCTAAATGGGTAGAATTCATTGAATCGTTTCCATACATTATTAAATGCAAGAAAGGATTAGAGAATGTGGTAGCTGATGCTTTGTCAAGAAAGAATATGTTACTCACCAAATTAGATGTCCAAGTTTCGGGTTTGGAGAGTTTGAAATCTCTATATGCTGATGATAATGAGTTTTCTATGCCTTACACTAAATGTTCTACTGTCAAGGCTTGGGATAAATATCACCTACATGATGGCTTTCTTTTTAGAGCTAACAAATTATGTATTCCCGAGTGTTCCTTGCGTTTGTTGTTATTGCAGGAATCTCATAGTGGTGGATTGATGGGACACTTTGGACGTGAGAAAACATTGCTCATGTTAGCTGGAAATTATTATTGGGCACATATGAGGCGTGATGTGTACAGGTTTGTGCAACGTTGCATCACATGCAATAAAGCAAAGTCCAAGTTGAAGCCTCACGGGTTTGTATACTCCTCTACCTGCACCTACTACACCTTGGGAAGATATTAGTATGGATTTTGTGCTAGGTTTACCAAGGACTAAAAGAGGACATGATTCTATATTTGTGGTAGTGGATAGATTTTCTAAGATGTCACATTTTATTGCATGCCACAAAAGCGACGATGCGTCGCATATTGCTAATCTGTTTTTCAGGGACATTGTGAGATTACATGGAGTGCCAAGGACAATTGTTTCTGATCGTGATGTCAAGTTCATGAGCTACTTCTGGAAGACGCTATGGGGGAAGCTAGGAATGAAGCTGCTGTTTTCAACTACATGTCACCCCACTACAAACTGAAGTGGTGAATCGCACACTATCAACATTATTGTGAACCATGATCAAGAAAAATTTGAGGGAGTGGGAAGAGTGTATGCCACATGTTGAATTTGCATACAACAGGGCTGTTCATTCCACTACTCAACTTTGTCCTTTCGAGGTGGTCTATGGGTTTAAGCCTATTACACCACTTGATTTATTGCCACTTCCCATACAAGAGAGAACAAACATGGAGGCATCCAAACGAGCTGATTTTGTGAGGAAAATTCATATGAAGACTAAGGAGGCCATAGAGAAGAAAGGGAAGTATGTGGCTGATAGAGTAAACAAGAAAAGGAAGGAGGTATTGTTTCAGCCAGGAGATATGGTTTGGGTACACTTTAGAAAGGACAGATTTCCAACATTGAGAAAATCCAAATTGATGCCTCGAGGTGCTGGTCCTTACAAGGTGCTTGCAAAAATAAATGACAATGCATACAAGATAGACCTTCCAGTTGATGAGTTTGGTGTGAGCAATTCTTTCAATGTTGCTGATTTGTCACCGTACATTGGAGATGATCTTGCATCGAGGACGATGCCTTTTCAAGGGGGGGAGGATGATGAGGACATCCCTAGTGTGTCTACTACTTCTCCAGTTTAAGATGTTGCTGTCCAAGATAATTCTAAAGAAGTGAGACTTGGTCCAATGACAAGGTCAAGAACCAAGTTGATAGAACAACAGGTGAATTCTCTCCTAGCTGATTGTGATAATTTAATTGATGAGAATTTTATACTACCTAAGTCTATGCATTTATGTGTGATTAGGTTTGTTGATAACACAAGTGCTAATGGAGGGGAACCTCAAGACATGAAGGCATGTGATGACACATATGATCATGGAGACGCTTGCCATAATGAAGGCACATGAAATCATGGAGACACATGAAGGCCATAATATTACAAGTGTGAAGACTTCGTATCTTATATATACATATGGGCCTGCGTGTCATCTAGACCGAACCCATCATGGGTCGGTTTGTATCTTCCCTTAAGTCGAATTAGAGTCCAGTCCAAGTTGGAGAAGGAGTGCTTGCGCAAGGGACTTGTGGCCGCACCCCCTCTCCCTTAAGTAGCCGCCACCTGCGTGTGGAAGAGTTAGATCAAGTTTAAACCAAAAACCCTAGCCTCCAGATTGTAAGCTCAAGCTTTCATCTTGAAGTATTACCTTTGCAAATCTTACGTGCTATCTTGTTGTTCCATTGGGAATAAGGGGATACAGGACCACCTGTGATCTTTGATTGCATGTGCAAGAGTGTGTAGTTGAGAATAGCTAAAGGGATTGATTGTTGTTGCATTGGCAGCAGGGATTAACCACGGTGAGATCTCAGTGTAGCACTATCCACCCTCAAATTCGAGTTGCTCACAAGAGAAGATCGGGCCACCCCATATCACAGGGTACCACCAGATCAGACTCAAGAAAGAGGATGAGCTGAAGACATTTTTCATTACACCCTTTGGAGCATTTTGTTATACGACAATGCCCTTTGGACTCAAGAATGCAGGAGCTACATATCAGAGGTGTATCCAGAACTGTTTCAAGAAACAGATTAGAAGGAATGTTCATGCTTATGTGGACGATGTAGTCATCAAGTCTCAGAAAGCTGACTCTTTGATAGCAGACCTGACAGAAACCTTTGATAACCTGCGCATGTACAAGATGAAGCTCAACCCAGCCAAGTATGTTTTTGGAGTCCCTACAGGCAAACTCCTCGGCTTCATTGTTTCAAAGAGAGGCATTGAAGCAAACCCAAAGAAAATCATGGCTATTCACAACCTGCAGAGGCCGACTTGTCTAAAAGACGTTCAGAAACTCACTGGTTGCGTAGCGGCTCTAAACAGATTCATCTCAAGACTCGGAGAGAAGGCGGGTCCTCTCTACTGACTCCTGAAGAAGTCAGACAAATTCTTATGGGATAAAGAAGTCGACGATGCTTTTGAGGGCTTGAAGAAAACCCTATCATCAGCACCAGTACTTGCAGCTCCTACAGATAAGGAGCCCATGCTATTATATGTGGCTGCCAATGAAAGAGTTGTCAGCGCAGTAGTAGTTATGGAACGTTCAGAGGAAGGTAAAGAATATCCAGTACAGAGGCATGTTTATTACATTAGTGAAGTCCTTACAGATTCAAAGCAAAGGTACCCTCAATGGCAGAAGCTAGTTTATGGAGTTTTTCTTGCAAGTAGGAAGCTTAAGCACTATTTCCAAGAGCATCCAATCAAAGTGGTGAGCTCAGCACCACTAGCTGACATCATACGTAACAGAGATGCAACAGGGCGAGTTGCCAAGTGGGCAATTAAATTGGGTCCTTATCATATCACATATGAGCCTAGGACAGCCATTAAGTCTCAAGCTTTGGTCGACTTCGTCAGTGATTGGACTTACTTCACCTCCTCACCAGGTTCACCCTACACCAAATATTGGACAATGCACTTCGATGGGTCCAGACAGTTGGAGGGCTCAGGAGCCGGCGTGGTTTTAACTTCACCAAAAGGAGATAAGTTGGTATATGTCCTTCAATTGCATTTTGATTGTACAAACAACATGGCAGAGTACGAGGCTTTGCTACATGGGCTCCGTTTGGCCAAAGAAATGAACATCAAGGGTATCAGGTGCTTCGGGGACTCAGATCTCGTGGCACAGCAAGTATCTGGAACCTGGGACTCGAAGGATGCAAATATGGCGGCTTACAGAAGAGCAGTCGAACAGATAGACGGGTTCTTTTCTGGTTATCAAGTAGAGCATATTGACAGATGCAAGAACGAGGCCGCCGATGCATTATCATGACTCGGCTCTCGTCGAGAGAAAGTACCTCCCAACGTGTTTGTGGATGAACTCCATCATCCATCTGTCAAGTTACCTTCAGAGGAGGAGTTGGCCTTCCCAGACCCAGAGTCAACACTTGTGGCAGCAGTACGGACAATCCCAGCATGGACAGAGCCCTACCTTGCATATCTCCTCCAAAGTGAACTCCCAGAGGATGAAGTCAAACAACGACAACTCATCAGACGGTGCAAGTCCTACACAGTCATTCATGGCGAGTTATATAGAAGAAGTACCACTGGAGTCTACCAGAGATGTGTGTCTCCAGAAGAAGGCAGGCAAATCTTGCAAGAAATCCACGCAGGTGATTGTGGTCATCATGCATCCACTAGATCCTTGGTGTCAAAAGCTTTCAGGCACGGGTTCTTTTGGTTAACAGCACATTTGGATGCAGAAAAGATAGTACGAGTTTGTGATGGATGCCAAAGGTACGCAAGGCAAGACCACGTGCCAGCCCAAGAACTCAGAACTATTCCTATCACTTGGCCGTTTGCAGTTTGGGGGCTCGACATGGTGGGTCCTTTCTCAAAGTCGCCATGGCACAAGACCCACCTGCTAGTAGCAGTTGACAAGTTCACAAAGTGGGTAGAAGTCGAACCTGTAAGCCGAGTCGACGGACCATCAGTTGTGAGGTTCTTCAAGAAGATAGCCACACTCTTTGGATATTCTCACAGCATCATTACAGATAATGGGACCAACTTATCAGTTGGAGAGATGGCCAAATTCTGTGGTGAGAACAACATCAGACTCGACCTAGCCTCAGTGGCACACCCACAGTCCAATGGACAAGCAGAGAGGGCAAATCAGGAGTTGCTCAAGGGAATAAAACCCAGGCTTCGAGTCCCCTTGCAAAGAGCCGCTGGATGTTGGGTTGAGGAGCTGCCAGCAGTACTTTGGAGTATAAGGACGACTCCTAACATATCTACTAGCTTTACACCATTCTCCATGGTGCATGGAGCAGAAGCCGTCCTACCTAGCGACTTGCTGCATGACTCGCCACGGGTCGCCAATTATGTCGAGACAGAAAATGAGCTTGCTCGTCAGGACTCGGTGGACGCACTCGAAAAAGCAAGGGAGTTAGCCCTTGAGAGGTCAGCAGTTTATCAACAGGACTTGCGGCGATATCACGCTCGTCAAATCAAGTCTCGGACTTTCCAAGAGGGCGACTTAGTGCTTCGCCTAGTCCAAAAGAAGGAAGGGATGCACAAGTTATCTCAACCATGGGAAGGACCGTTCGTCATAAGCAACAACTTGCACAATGGGTCGTACTATCTAATGGATGTGCGAGAGCCGGCAAGTGCAAGTAAAGGAGCTGACACAGCTCATACGCTAGATCCCTATCCAGAGGCAAAGAGGCCGTGGAACATAGCTCAGTTACGTCCCTACTATAGCTAAATTGTAATATTTTCTATGAGTTGCAAGGCAAAGAGCCCAGTGAGCCATGCCTAAATGTAATCAAATTGTTATGATCAAAGGAAATAAAGCCGGCTTCTCTAAATATGAGTTCTTTAGTCGAGTCACCCAGTGAGTGCGCTTTATTCTTTATATTTGATCATCAGGTTCTTGGGGGCTTGCTTTTCAGAGAAAAAGTCACGCTTAGACTCTTGAACCCGGCTCAGTAGCCAAATTTTTCCTAATTTTCTCGCTGGTAAGTTAGATGCAGCCTGCACAATATGAATAATCTACAGGCATGACTTGTCTCTAACTCTTATGAATCCTAAAGGACATAAGAAGTTGGGAGCCTGTCAGCACAAACTGTAAGAGAAGTCATGCAGGGCCTACTTATTCATCAGTGAAAAGTTAGATGGGTTATAAGAACCAAGCAGTGGCTTGCATACATAAGACATATCAATGTCACAGTTGAACAAGCAAGTCATTACAAGCCGATTGGCAAAATTTCAGGACAACTAGTTCAAAAAACCAAAAGGTTTGCACCAGCAGTGTAGCATTACAAAAGTTTAAAAATCATCAAGAAGATGATCCTTCAGAGGAGTTGACTTCTCGGTTGGAACTGGGGAGTCCTTCTTGACAGGAGATTTGTCCTTCTCTTGTGCAGTAGAGGCACGAGCCTGCTTCACAGGAGGCTTGGTGGCAACTTTCTTCGTTTGGAAACGGTACCTCGTGGGCTCTTCATATGTTGAGCTAGCTCTTCTTCTTGAGGCTGGGAACCCCAGTAGTTGCTCTTGAAGGAGTGGGCGCAGTAGGAGTCTTCTGTACAGGCTCAGCACTAGCTGGGTTACCCAGAACAGGAGCCGCCGGTGTAGAAGTACTCGGTACAGTAGAAGAGGAGCCACCTGCTGTTGCCTGTGAGGGGCGACCGAAGTTTACAACTGCAGGAGTCTCTGGGGCAACCCTCTTGTTCTCCAAGTCATAGTGATGAACCCATACCTCAGGGTCCATCTTGTTGGCAATCTCACATGCATAAGGACGCACCAGCTTCTCCTCAGCCTTGAAGTCATCCTGAGTAAAGGGTTTGCCATCTTCATGTTGCTCCGGTGATAAGGGGTGGCCCGATCTTCTCTGTGAGCGGTGGTAGATGGTTGATGATGGTAGATAACTTGCGAGATTCCGACGAACTCTCCGGCTGCTCCCCTGTTGCCAATGCAACAGCTCTTCAACCCAATGGATATTCGCGACGCCTCACACCGATGCAACGTAGCCGCCGGCCACGAAGCGGTTTCTGCGATCTACTAATTCCCAATGGAACAACAGATCACACTCTAACTTTGGTAGCAAGAACCTCCAGATCGAAACAAAGTGGAGGGGTTGTATTCCTGATCGCAACAAAGAGGAACACGGCAAAAGATGAATGCTTGTAGCAATCCAATCTAGGGTTTAATCAAAACGTGGTCTAACCTCTCACTAGCAGCCGGCCCTAGCTTTATATAGGGGGCCAACCGACATAACACAAAAACCTAACTTGGTTCGGACTCCAACGGGTACAAACCGACCCAAAAGTGGGTTCGGCCGAAATCTGGCGCGCAGGCCGGGTCCAGGCCGGGCTTAGGCCGGGCCAAGGCCGGGCTGGAATTCGTCTGGCAGGCAAGCCGGCCTGGCCGGGCGGAGGCCGGGCTGAGGCCGGCCGCTTCGGGTGCATGGCCGGCCTAGGCCGGGCTAAGGCCGGGCTGAGGCCGGCCGCTTCGGGCACATGGCCGGCCTAGGCCGGGCTTGGGCCGGCCTTCCTGCGTCTCAGAGGCCGGGTGCTTCGGGTGGCAGCCCGGCCTGGCCGGGCTGAGGCCGGCCTCAGGCCGGCCTGACTGGTTTTCTTCCTCTTCTTTCCTTGCGCCTTCCTCCCGCTCCTCCCTCGCGCCATAGGTGACGTTGTACTCCATTCTTTGCCGCTCCTCTGGTACTCCTCCAATGTTTGTGTTATCAACAACCCTAATCATACACAAGTGCATAGACTTAGGCAGTATAAAGTTCTCGTTATCACAAACATCATATGCAATTAAGAGTGAGTTCACCTGTTGTCCAAGTAGCTTGGCACGAGCTCTTGTCATCGGTCCAATCCTCACCTCATTGGGCTTGTCTTGAGCAGCAACATCATCGATAGAAGAAAATGGTAAAGGACTAGGGATGTCCTCATCATCCTCCCCCCTTGAAAAGGCGTCGACCTCGACGCGTCAAGGTCTTCTCCAGCATATGGCGTCAAATCAGCAACATTGAAAGTATTACTGACACCAAACTCAGTTGTAGGAAGATCTATCTTGTATGCATTATCATTTATCTTGGCAAGAACCTTGAATGGACCATCACCCCGCGGCATCAACTTGGACTTGCGCTGAACAGGAAATCTGTCTTTACGAAAGTGCACCCAAACCATGTCGCCGGGCTGAAAGATCACCTCCTTTCTCTTCTTGTTGACACGAGCTGCATTGGACTTGCCTTTTTTCTCAATTGCCTCTTTAGTCTTCTCATGTATCTTCCTCACAAAATCTGCACGCTTCGATGCCTCCATGTTGACTCTCTCATGTAATGGAAGCGGCAGCAAATCAAGCGGAGTAATGGGTTTGAAACCATACACCACCTCAAACGGACACAGTTGTGTGGTAGAATGTACCGCCCTGTTATATGCAAACTCCACATGCGGCAAACAATCTTCCCACTCACGTAAGTTCTTCTTGATCATGGCTCGCAGCAACGTTGAGAGTGTGCGATTCACCACCTCCGTTTATCCATCAGTTTGGGGATGACAAGTGGTACTGAACAGCAGCTTCGTTCCCAGCTTGCCCCAAAGTGTCTTCCAAAAGTAACTCATGAACTTGACATCTCGATCGGAAACAATCGTCTTGGGTACTCCATGTAAGCGCACGATGTCCCTGAAAAACAGATTAGCAATATGCGACGCATCGTCGCTTTTGTGGCAGGCAATAAAGTGTGACATCTTAGAAAAACGATCCACTACCACAAAAATAGAATCATGTCCTCTCCTAGTTCTAGGCAATCCTAACACAAAATCCATGCTTATGTCCTCCCATGGAGTTGTAGGTGCAGGAAGAGGAGTATACAAACCATGAGGCTTCAGCTTGGACTTTGCCTTGTTGCAAGTGATGCAACGCTTAACAAACCTGTCCACATCCCGCCTCATCCTTGGCCAATAAAAGTGATCAGCCAACATCAGTAACATCTTCTCACGTCCAAAGTGTCCCATCAAACCGCCACCATGAGATTCCTGCAACAACAGCAAACGCACGGACGATTCTGGCACACATAATTTGTTAGCTCTAAACAAGTATCCATCATGCATATGGTATTTTTCCCAAGCTTTCACAGCAGAACACTTAGCAAAAGGCATGGAAAAATCAGTATCATTAGCATATAAATCACGCAAACTCTCTAAACCAGGAACTTGAACATCCAAATGTGTCAAAAGCATGCTTTTCCTAGAGAGTGCATCAGCAACCACGTTTTCTTTGCCTTTCTTATACTTAATAATGTATGGGAAGGATTCAATGAACTCAACCCATTTAGCATGACGTTTATTCAAGTTAGATTGGCACTTCAAATACTTCAAAGCTTCATGATCAGAATGTATGATAAATTCTTTTGGCCACAAATAATGTTGCCAAACCTCAAGAACACGAACAAGTGCATACAATTCTTTATCATAAACAGGATAGTTCAATTGGGCACCATTTAATTTCTCCGAAAAATATGCAATTGGTTTTCCCTCTTGCATCAACACACCTCCTATTCCAATACCACTAGCATCACATTCAATATCAAATTGCTTATTGAAATCAGGAAGCATAAGCAAAGGTGCAGAAATTAAACGACGTTTCAGCTCATCAAAAGCGACATCTTGGGCTGCGCCCCACACAAACTCAACACCTTTTTTAGTTAAATCATTCAAAGGTGCAGCAATAGAACTGAAGTCTTTCACAAAACGTCGATAAAAACCAGCAAGACCAAGAAAGCTTCTTATTTGACTAATAGTCATGGGAATAGGCCAATTTTTAATTGATTCAATTTTAGATTCATCAACCTCAACACCATCCTTAGAAACAACAAAACCCAGAAATATGACCTTATCTTTGCAAAAAGTGCATTTAGCAAGATTACCATATAGCTTATTATCACGCAACACTTGCAAAACTTGTCTAATATGATCAGTATGCTCAGATTCATTGCAGCTATAAATCAATATATCATCAAAATAAACTACCACAAATTTACCAATGAAATGCCTCAAACATGATTCATCAATCTCATGAAAGTACTAGGTGCATTAGTTAACCCAAAAGGCATCACTAACCACTCATATAAACCGAATTTTGTTTTAAAGGCAGTTTTCCATTCATCTCCTTCTTTCATTCTAATTTGATGATAACCACTACGCAAATCAATTTTTGAGAAAATAACAGCACCACTTAATTCGTCTAACATGTCATCCAAACGAGGAATGGGGTGTCTATAACGAATAGTGATGTTATTTATCGCTCTACAATCTACGCACATGCGCCAAGTACCATCTTTCTTAGGAACCAAAATAACAGGAACAGCACAAGGGCTTAAGCTCACACGAATATATGCTTTGTCAAGAAGCTCTTGAACTTGTCGCTGTATCTCCTTTGTCTCTTCCGGGTTGGTCCTATAGGGAGCTCGGTTTGGAAGTGTTGCTCCGGGAATCAAGTCAATTTGATGTTCAATACCCCGCAATGGAGGCAAACCAGCGGGCACTTCCTCCGGAAAAACATCACCAAAATCCTGCAAGACATTAGAAACACCAATAGAGAGAGGGGTCATGTCGTTAGAAACAAGAATTTCCCCCTTGCACACAAGCACAAGAGGTACTAGAGTGGGATCCTCACGAAACTCTCTCAATCAGATTTGGTGGCTAACATTACTATTTTGTTCTCTCCCTCACTTTTCTTTTTACCACTCAAATTTGGCTTGTGGCTCTCGCTCACCGAAGGTGGAGTCTCTCGCCTAGCTAATCTCTCACGCTCAGCCTCACGGTTAACTTCCACTTTTTGGCGAGATTCATTTACTATCTCTTGAGGTGTCATTGGCCGCAACATCACCTCCTTGCCATGCCAATTGAGTTGATAGGTATTTGCTCTCCCATTGTGGGCGCACATCTCTATCAAACTGCCAAGGACGTCCCAACAACAAGTGACACACGGTCATTGGAACCACGTCGAACTCCACGGTGTCCTTGTAAGGCCCAATCTGAAACTCAACTTGTACCATGTGATTAACCTTCATCTCCCCACTTTCACTTAGCCACTGAATAAAATATGGATGGGGATGTGGCAAGTATTTCAGATTCAGTTTTTGACAGAGCTCTTTACTAGCTAAATTGCGGCAGCTTCCACCATCAATGATTACCTTGCAAGAACGTCCATTGCCAACTGCAGCCCTTGTTTGAAACAAATTGCATCGCTGCTCCGTAAGAACTAGGGCCACACTTAGCACCTTAGGCGTGCACACAATAGATGGTAAACGCTCGGCATCCGCATAATACAACTCATCTTCTAGTTCCTCCTCAAACTCAGCATTAGGATCCACCTCATCACCACTCTCATACTCACCGGTCTCCTCATTGATCAACATGACCTTCTTGTTGGGACACTCACGCTTGAAGTGACCCTTGCCTCCACACGTATGACAATTCATATCACGTGTACGAGCTGTAGAATTGGAAGAGCCAGTAGCACTTGCAGCAGGTTGTGGTGATTGCTTGGCATTAGGAGCAACTGAAACCGACTTGGAAGGAGCAGCACCACGAAACTAGGAACAGGACTAGGCGGCACCACACTAGGTGTTGCTCGTGATGACACATTACCTCGCCCATAGGAAGAACGCGTCACATATTTGGCATCTTCGGCCAACTGTAACTCAGCTTCACGTGCTTGATGTAACAAATCTTGCACATCGCCATATTGATGATGACGTACAATTCTCTTGATGTTAAAGCTCAAACCTGAAAGGAAACGCTGCATAGTTTGTTCAGGTTCTTCTCGCACTTTAGCACGCTGCATGATCAACTCCATCTCCTTATAGTACTCATCAACGGACTTGGCACCTTGCTTCAAATTCTGCAACTTATCATACAAAGAACGGATGTAATTGCGAGGAACAAAACGATGACGCATCTCCGCCTTCATCTCTCGCCAAGACAAAATAGGTACATCATTTGCTTCACGCCTAGCACTCACAAGACCGTCCCACCATAGCAAAGCATAGCCATCGAACTCAGAAGATGCAAGCTTGATCTTTCTATCCTCAGTGTAGTCATGCAAACGCCATAATTGTTCCATCTTCAACTCCCAGTTAATATATTCTTCCACATCAACGGAACCTTCAAACTTGGGAATGTGAATTTGGGCTTACCAACGCTATCATCATCACGGTTGGCTGCATGACCAAGATTGTCGCCGAGCATACGGCGCGCACCAAGAGGCGCAAAACCACGACCAGGAGGTATAGCACCACCTCGGCCACCTCCACGTCCACCATTAGCATGTGGTTGTGGCTGTTGTTGCCGTTGCAACCTCTCACGACGAGCAGCTGCTTGCTCATCATCCTCCTCAGCATCAAAATCAACACCGTGATCACCATGAACACTTGCATCATCAACAGGTTGCTCATTTCGCTGCGTCAACACTTGCACGGCACGGTTCAATGCACCAATAGAATTCTGAATTGCTGTCAAGGCAGCTGCAGACTCAGTTGCCGTTTGTAGCACATTGTCAACCTTTATATCCGTAGCAGTCAAATCAGCTTGTAACCTGTCACATTGAGGTGAACTGACGTGTCAGGTGACCTCGAAGAGCTTCATATTCAGCCCAACAAACAGGAGCGTTGCCGTCCTTCTTTTGCCTCACAACACCATCATCCTCATCTCCTGAAGACATGATTAGTGCACACAAGTATAGAAATATGTATGTGGAAAACTCTCAACTCACTCAAACCAAAAGAAATTGTGTATCTTACCGTTCCAAAGTGAATAGTATAGCTTACCACTTGTATGGACAGAACGTGCACGGATGGGGTGAAGCGAATATTATGGGTCTCAAAGTGTTACACAACAAAACCAGGGTATTTTAGTGGAGCTTGGTAAGGAAACCTAACTACACCAAAAGGCAAACCCTAGTGCTGGTCGTATAACACACTGGAAACGCACACGGTGGAGATAAACGGGGCAAAGTGACTATGAACAAGAGTGTCACAAAGCACTAGAAAGACACTAGCAAGGAGCTCAGATTAACAGGCACACGATTGCTCAAGACTATCAGTGTCACAAATGATACAGAAACTTGCACTTTTATCTCTCTTTTTTTTTTTAACTATCTCTCTTTTTTTTTTGACTATTTATGACCAACAACTTTGAAAAGCAACAAGACACACGTCCAAGAGCAGCCTGTGAGCACAAAACGTAGCTAGTCTTATATGGGTAAGCTCCTATCACGTGCTGTAGAAAGGCTGTGTCTAAGTTTTTCACCAAAAAGTTCGGTTTTTGTCGAAACTGAAACTTCGAAGGCCAAAACTCNGCAAACCCTAGTGCTGGTCGTATAACACACTGGAAACGCACACGGTGGAGATAAACGGGGCAAAGTGACTATGAACAAGAGTGTCACAAAGCACTAGAAAGACCTAGCAAGTAGCTCAGATTAATAGGCAACACGATTGCTCAAGGACTATCAGTGTCACAAACGATACAGAAAACTTGCACTTTTATCTCTCTTTTTTTTTTTTTAAACTATCTCCTTTTTTTTTGACTATTTATGACCAACAACTTTGAAAAAAGCAACAAGACACACGTCCAAGAGCAGCCTGTGAGCACAAAACGTAAGCTAGTCTTATATGGGTAAGCTCCTATCACGTGCTGTAGAAAGGCTGTGTCTAAGTTTTTCACCAAAAAGTCCGTGTTTTTGCCGAAACTGAAACTTCAAAGGCCAAAAACTCGATGTTCCCGGACGAATTTGGGGATTCCGAGACCGCCGAAAAGGCGTAAAACAGGCGCAGCGAGTTTGGTAGGATAGAACTTTTCGATACGAGCGTTTGAGTGGTCGCACGTTGAAAACGGAGTTCGTATGCAAAAGTTATGGCCGTTTTACCAAAACTGTCAAAACCGGTGTCGCGGCAGAGAAAAACCACCAAAACCGTGCCGCGGCAGGACGCACGGCAGGATTCCGATTGCAATTCGACTCGGCAACGAAACAAGATACGCAAAAGGAAAACGACCAGCAACTAGAACTTGACCTAATGATGCAATCTAAGGCTATGGCGAAAACTAACCCTAATATTTTTGGCTTTTTCTGGATAGGACGAAAAACAGTAAATCTACGGGGATTTGTGGATGCTCACCGAGGAAACTCTGGAGCTCTGATACCAAGATGATAAGGGGTGGCCCGATCTTCTCTGTGAGCGGTGGTAGATGGTTGATGATGGTAGATAACTTGTGAGATTCCGACGAACTCTCCGGCTGCTCCCCTGTTGCCAATGCAACAGCTCCTCAACCCAATGGATATTCGCGACGCCTCACACCGATGCAACGTAGCCGCCGGCCACGAAGCGGTTTTCTGCGATCTACTAATTCCCAATGGAACAACAGATCACACTCTAACTTTGGTAGCAAGAACCTCCAGATCGAAACAAAGTGGATGGGTTGTATTCCTGATCGCAACAAAGAGGAACACGGCAAAAGATGAATGCTTGTAGCAATCCAATCTAGGGTTTAATCAAAACGTGGTCTAACCCCTCTACTACAGCCGCCCCTATCCTTATATAGGAGGCCAAACCGAACTACATGGAAAACCTAACTTGGTTCTGACTCGAACAGGATACAAACCGACCCAAAAGTGGGTTCGGCCCAAAATCTGGCGCGCAGGCCGGGTCCAGGCCGGGCTTAGGCCGGGTCTAGGCCGGGCTGGGATTTGCATGCCACGCAAACCAGCCTGGCCGGGCGGAGGCCGGGCTGAGGCCGGCCGCTTCGGGTGCATGGCCGGCCTAGGCCGGGCTAAGGCCGGGCTGAGGCCGGCCGCTTCGGGCACATGGCCGGCCTAGGCCGGGCTTGGGCCGGCCTTCCTGCGTCTTGGAGGCCGGGTGCTTCGGGTGGCTGGCCGGCCTGGCCGGGCTGAGGCCGGCCTCAGGCCGGGCTGCCTGGTTTTCCTCGTCTTCCTTTCTTGCGCCTTCCTCCCGCTCCTCCCTCGCGCCATAGGTGACTGTTGTACTCCATTCCTTGCCGCTCCTCTGGTACTCCTCCAATGTTTGTGTTATCAACAACCCTAATCATACACAAGTGCATAGACTTAGGCAGTATAAAGTTCTCGTTATCACAAACATCATATTCAATTAAGAGTGAGTTCACCTGTTGTCCAAGTAGCTTGGCACGAGCTCTTGTCATCGGTCCAATCCTCACCTCATTGGGCTTGTCTTGAGCAGCAACATCATCGATAGAAGAAAATGGTAAAGGACTAGGGATGTCCTCATCACTTAGGGTCACAGCCTAACAGATTTCATACTCCAGAGGGACATTATTCTAATCCTATGGACAACGTTCATGCGGCGACTCTGAGATTGGAGAATATTGTGGTACCAGAGGGACCAGCAGGACAGGAGACTCGTGAGGCTATCGAGTTACTGAAAACAGCTTTGACTCAGCAGGCTTTGTATCCAACTTTTCCAGACGCAAGTAGGCTACATTCAACACCTTTCAACTCAGGCACGAGGAGTCGGCACGGCGAGTCCAACCCGGCAAACTCTACGAGTGCAAGGCATCGTGAACTAGTGAGGAATCGTGCAAACATGCCAACTATTTCACAAGCTCAGCTAGTGGTTGATGAAGCAAGGCAACGACGAGAAAGAGAAGCTGCAAGAGCTCGGGAGGCAGAGAGGGACAGAGCGTTAGCGGGTGCAGCTAGCCCGCCTCAGCCAACCCGGGTCCACGAGGAGGTGACTTCTCCTGGTGCTTCCCCAGCATTAACAGGACCAGAGTGCCTGTCTGACGCCATCAGGTCCGAGTCCTTCCCCAGCAGTTTCAAGGAGCCGCGTAAGGTTCCAAACTATGAGCCCAACATGGACCCGACCTCTTGGTTGGGTACATACGAGATGGCGATGAGTATTCGCAATGCCACAGGTAATCTGTGTGCCAAGTTCATGTATCTTATGATGGAGGGAGCAGCCAAGGTTTGGATGCGCAACTTGCCTCCTAGGTCAATCAACTCTTGGGAGCAATTGAAGGCGGCTTTCATTCAGAACTTCCAGGGCACATGCAAAAAGCTCAGCACCATTGAGGACGTGGAGCGGTGTGTCCAGAGGAAGGGCGAGTCAGCAAGGCACTGGATGAAGCGAGTCTCAGAGATCATTAACTCCTCACAAGGACTCCCACCAGTTTCAGTGCTAATGGCGATGGAGAGAAATTGCAGTTACAATCCCTTGAGTTGGAAGCTAGGTCGTATGAAAGAGAGCCTGAATCAAGGTATTCCCCTTACGATTGGTGAGATCATGGCAGGTGCTAATAAGCACGCTGCCACAGACAAAACAAAGGATCAGGAGGAAGGGACTAAAGGACAAGGTGGCAATGGTCAGAATCAGAACCAGAATCAGAACCAGAATCAAGGTGGTGGCAAGAGGCCGTATGGAGACAACTCTGACCTAGTGGCCAACACAAACACTGGGGTCAGACGCAAGGACAATAATTCTGGTGGATACCAAGGCCGTACTCCAAGCACAGAGGAGGTCTTGAGGATTCCATGCCCTAAACATGCCAAGAACGGTAGATGCGGTCATACCTTGGGACAGTGCGTAGATTTGCAGAGCGCCAGGTTCCAAGGGCCAGGAGGAGGTAACAACAATGGTGGATATAGAGGAAACAATGGAGCTGGAGGACCCGGCAATAACGGTGGAGGAGCCGGCAATAACCCAAACCAACCTCAAGGAGGAGGTAATCAGCAGGGCGGGTTCCAGCAGAACCCGAAGCAGCTTCATGATGGCAATGGGCAATACTATGTCACAACTCGGCAGCCAAACCCGAGTCGTGGCAGTTACCATGTCTTCACAACAAGCACGTCCAAACGTTCCAAGAAGTTAAAGGTTAGAGCTGTTAATGCAGTAGAGCCGGCCCTTCCACAGTGGCTCAGGTGGTCAGAGCAAACCATCACATGGAGTCGGGCAGATCATCCTCCAAGAGTCGACGAGCCAGGGCAGCTAGCCTTGGTGGTAGCACCTCAAGTTGGGGGCTATACATTGAACAAAGTGCTTATGGATGGTGGAAGCAGTATCAACATCCTATATTATGACACATTCAAGAGGATGCAGCTGCAAGATAGACAGCTAATTCCAACAGAGACAGTGTTTCATGGGATAGTACCAGGGAAGTCGGCCAAACCCATTGGTAAGATTTACCTTGAGGTTGCTTTTGGCACAGTGGAGAATTTTCGTTCAGAGATTATGCCCTTTGAGGTAGTGGATCTTAAGAGCCCATATCATGCTCTTTTTGGTCGACCTGCATATTTTAAGTTTATGGCCAGGCCATGTTATGTGTACTTGAAGCTCAAGATGCCAGGTCCAGCAGGAGTCATTACAGTTAATGGCAGCAGACAGATGGCATTGGAGTGTGAGTTAGGTGATGCAGCTATGGCTGAGACAGCTTGTGCTCAAGAGGAGCTAAAGTTTTACAAGGCAAACGTGGACCCGGAGGACAACTCGGTCCTTAAGAAGCCGGCCACAGAGGAGAAGATGAAATTCAAGTCAGCTCAGGACACAAAGCAAGTCGACTTTATCCCTGGCGACTCTTCCAAGCAGTTCACCATTGGGGCACACCTCTCTGATAAATAGGAAAGCGCGCTCGTCGAGTTCATCCGTGAGAACCGGGACGTCTTTGCATGGAAGTCATCTGACATGCCAGGAGTCCCGAGAGAACTCACCGAGCACAGCTTGCACGTTAATCCTAATGCAAGACCAGTTAAGCAGGGTCTGCGCAAGTTTCATGATGACAGAAGGAAAGCCATAGGAGAAGAGGTGGCTCGGCTCCTCGCAGCTGAGTTCATCAAGGAGGTCTTTCACCCAGAGTGGGTGGCCAATCCAGTGTTGGTACCAAAGAAGACAGGAGAGTTGCGGATGTGCATCGAATTCACGGGCCTAAACAAGCATTGCCCTAAGGACCCGTTTGCACTACCTCGCATAGACCAGATCATCGACTCCACAGCGGGGTCAGAGTTGCTTTGTTTCTTGGATGCATATTCAGGGTACCATCAGATCAGACTCAACATAGAGGATGAGCTGAAGACGTCTTTTATTACACCCTTTGGAGCATTTTGTTACACAACAATGCCCTTCGGACTCAAGAATGCAGGAGCTACATATCAGAGATGTATCCAGAACTGTTTCAAAAAACAGATTGGAAGGAATATTCATGCTTATGTGGATGATGTAGTTGTCAAGTCTCAGAAAGCCGACTCTCTGATAGCAGACCTGACAGAAACGTTTGAGAACCTACGCAAGTACAAGATGAAGCTCAACCCGACCAAGTGTGTTTTTGGAGTCCCCGCTGGCAAACTCCTAGGCTTCATCGTTTCAGAGAGAGGCATTGAGGCAAATCCAGAGAAAATCAAGGCTATCCATAACTTGCAGAAGCCGACTTGTCTGAAGGACGTTCAAAAGCTCACTGGATGTGTGGCAGCGTTAAGCAGGTTTATTTCAAGACTCGGGGAGAAGGCGGGTCCTCTCTACCGACTCCTGAAGAAGTCAGATAAATTCCTATGGGATGAAGAAGCTGACCGTGCTTTTGAGGAGTTGAAGAAAACTTTATCAACAGCACCAGTGCTTGCAGCTCCTACAGATAAGGAGCCCATGCTATTATATGTAGCTGCCAACGAGAGAGTTGTCAGTGCAGTAGTAGTTGTGGAGCGTGCAGAGGAAGGAAAGGAGTACCCAGTGTAGAGGCCTGTCTACTACATCAGTGAAGTTCTCACAGAGTCAAAGCAAAGGTACCCACAGTGGCAGAAGTTGGTCTATGGAGTTTTTCTTGCAAGTAGGAAACTCAAGCATTATTTCCAAGAGCATCCAATTAAGGTGGTGAGTTCAGCACCGCTGGCAGATATTATACGCAACAGAGAGGCAACAGGGCGAGTCGCCAAGTGGGCAATTGAGTTGGGTCCTTATCATATCACATATGAGCCTAGGACAGCGATCAAATCTCAAGCTTTGGTTGATTTTGTCAATGATTGGACAGATTTTACATCTTCACCAAGTACCCCTTGCACCAAGTATTGGACAATGCACTTTGATGGGTCCAGACAGTTAGAAGGCTCAGGAGCCGGCGTGGTGTTAACATCGCCTAAGGGAGATAAGTTAGCATATGTCCTTCAGTTACACTTTGATTGTACCAACAACATGGCAGAGTATGAGGCTTTGCTACATGGCCTGCGTTTGGCCAAGGAGATGAACATCAAGCGTATCAGGTGCTTTGGAGACTCGGATCTCGTAGCTCAGCAAGTGTCTGGAACCTGGGACTCGAAGGATGCAAACATGGCGGCTTATAGAAGAGCAGTCGAACAGATAGCCGGGTTCTTTTCTGGTTATCAAGTGGAGCATATTGACAGGCGCAAGAACGAGGCTGCTGATGCGTTATCACGACTCGGCTCTCGTCGGGAGAAAGTACCACCAAATGTGTTCTTGGATGAACTCCATCATCCTTCAGTCAAATTGCCCTCAGAGGAGGAGTTAGCCTTTCCAGACCCAGAGTCGGTGTTGGTAGCAGCAACACGAGCAATCCCAACGTGGACAGAGCCCTACCTAGCATATCTCCTGTGGGGTGAACTCCCAAAGGATGAAGTCAAGCGAAAGCAACTCATCAGGCGATGCAAGTCCTACACAGTCATTGATGGCGAGTTGTACAGAAGGAGTGTTACTGGAGTCTACCAGAGATGTGTGTCTCCAGAGGAGGGCAAGCAAATATTACAAGAGATTCACGCAGGAGATTGTGGTCATCATGCATCCACTAGATCCTTGGTGTCAAAAGCTTTTAGACACGGGTTCTTTTGGTTGACAGCAAATTTGGATGCAGAAAGGATAATTCGAGTCTGTGATGGATGTCAAAGGTACGCAAGGCAAGACCACGTGCCAGCTCAAGAACTCAGAACCATCCGTATCACTTGGCCATTTGCAGTTTGGGGACTCGACATGGTGGGCCCTTTCTCAAAGTCGCCTTGTCAGAAGACCCATCTGCTAGTAGCAGTTGACAAGTTCACCAAGTGGGTGGAAGTGGAACCCGTCAGCAGAGTCGACGGTGCATCAGCAGTGAGATTCTTCAAAAAGATAGCAACACGTTTTGGGTATCCTGGCAGCATCATTACAGACAATGGTACCAACTTATCAGTTGGAGAGATGGCCAAGTTTTGTGGTGAGAACAACATCAGACTCGACCTAGCCTCAGTGGCACATCCACAGTCCAATGGACAAGCCGAGAGGGCAAATCAGGAGTTGTTAAAGGGGATTAAGCCTCGGCTCCGAGTCCCTTTGCTAAGAGCCGCCGGGTCTTGGGTTGAGGAGTTACCAGCAGTACTTTGGAGCATCAGGACGACTCCTAACAGATCCACTGGCTTCACACCTTTCTTCATGGTGTATGGAGCAGAAGCTGTCTTGCCAAGCGACTTGTTGCATGACTCGCCACGAGTCGCCAATTACGTTGAGACAGAAAACGAACTCGCCCGCCAGGACTCGGTCGATGCACTTGAGGAAGCAAGGGAGTTAGCCCTTGAGAGATCAGCAGTTTATCAGCAGGACCTGCGGCGATATCACGCACGCAGAGTCAAGACCCGGACTTTCCAGGAAGGAGACCTAGTGCTTCGCCTAGTCCAGAATAAGGAAGGGATGCACAAGTTATCTCCACCATGGGAAGGACCGTTCGTCATAAGCAAGAATCTGAACAACGGGTCGTACTATCTAATGGATGTGCGAGAGCCGGCAAGTGTAGGCAAAGGAGCTGACACAGCTCATACTCTAGATCCTTATGCAGAGGCAAAGAGGCCTTGGAACATAGCTCAGTTACGTCCTTATTATACTTAAGTTGTAACAGATTCATGAGTTGAAAGGCAATGAGCCCAGTGAGCCATGCCTAGATGTAATAGAATTATTATGATCAAATGAAATAAAGCCGGCTTTTGTGAACATGAGTCCTTTAGTCGAGTCACCCAGTGAGTGCGCTTTGTTCTTTAAATTTTGATCATCAGGTTCTTGGGGGCTTGCTTTTCAGCGAAAAAAGTTAAGCTTAAACTCTTGGACCCGGCACAGTAGCCAAATTTTCCTAGTTTTCTCGCTGGTAAGTCAGATGCATCCTGCACAATATGATTTATCTACAGGCATGACTTGTTTCTCTCTCTTATGGATCCTAAGGAACATATGAGTTAAGAACCTGTCAGCACAAACTGTAAGAGAAGTCATGCAGGGCCTACTTATTCATCAGTGAAAAACTAGACGGGTTATAAGAACCAAGCCGATTGGCACAAAATTTTAAAATAGCTAAACAAGCTCAATAGTTTAAAAGCACCAGTAGTGCATAATTACAAAGTCTCAATAGTAACACAGCATTACATAGTAATCAAAAGTCATTCAGAGGGTTGTCTTCCAGAGGAGCTGACTCCTTGGCCAGAGTCGGGGAGTCCTCCTTAGCAGGCGACTTGTCCTTTGCTTGAACAGCAGGAGTTGAGGAACTTTTCTTCACAGGAGATTTGCCTTGTGCTTGAGCAGCAGAGGAAGGAGCCGGCTTCAATGGAGGCTTGGTGGCGACTCTCTTCGTTTGAAATCCAGTACCCTTGGGACTCTTCATATGCTTAGCAAGCTCTGCTTGTTTCTGAGCGTCTCCAGGGACAGCTCTAGAAGGAGTGGGCGCCGCAGGAGTCTTCAGGGTAGGCTCGGCACTTGGAACAGGAGCCGCCGGTGACGATGAACTCGGACCGGCAGAAGAAGAGAATACACCAGATGGGTCCTGTGATGGGCGGCCAAAGTTTACTATCTCAGGAGTTACTGGAGCGACTCTCTTGTTCTCCAAATCATAATGATGAACCCATACCTCAGGGTCCATCTTATTGGCAATCTCACAAGCATATGGCCGCACCAATTTTTCTTCGGCCTTGAAATCATCCTGAGTAAAAGGTTTGCCATCTTCATGCTGCTCAGGCTTCCCCATTATAAGCATTGCTGGCTCCAGAACAGTGGGGTAGTAGCTGTGTGCCAGTGCAAGTATCCTTATGGCAGATCTCCTCATTGAAGATTGTTTCCACAGACGCACATAGCCTGGTGCTCTGGACAACTCGTCCACCAGACGTTCAGGCTCTTTGGGGCACTTGCCTTTATGATTCAAATACTTGACCACAGAACGGGCTCCCTCTTGTAGCCCATGACAGTAATCAAGCATCTCAGATAGTTGTTTGCTTGTGGGCAATTTAAGCTTTGGGGAGTCAGCCCCTGCAGAAAGGAAATCAAGGAGTCATTGTCAGTTGAAAAACAATTCAGAAAGGTGCAAAAGGAAGCAAGCAAAAGTCATAAACTCACCAAATATATGCTGACACATGGCACCAATGCCTTTTTTACAAGTATTGAACACAGCTTGTAGGTCATTGTGTGCTTTCTGAGCAATCTTTTTGGTCTCAGCCGACTCTTTCTTCACCTGCTCCAGTTGAGCAGCCAAGGTCTTCAGATCCTTCTCAAGTTGAAGGGAGTGTTCTTTTTCGGCCATGGCAGACCTGGAACTGGCAGCTGCCTGGTCCTCAAGCTCTTTCATGTCCCTCTTCATCTTGGAGACAATGCACTGCAATTACAAGTCATAAAGCACAAGTGAGCTCCACAAGCTACATAAAGAACTCATGAGCTCCAAGTCGTCACAAGTTAACAACTTGGCGCTTGGGGGCTACTCAGGAGTCAGTTTTTTCATAAACAGCAAGCAGGCATGAGTCCTAATCGACAAGTCCTAAGCTCCAAGTCTCCACAAGTTAGCAACTCGGCGCTTGGGGGCTACTGGCAGATCAGAATTCTTCGTCAAGTTGAGTACGAGTAAAGTAAATATATTTGCAGCTCCAAGTCGCCACAAGTAAGCAACTTGGCGCTTGGGGGCTACTCGCAGAACAGAAATTCTTCTTCATGTAAGGTGTCAGTAAGCAACATATATTGATAGCTCCAAGTCGTCGCAGGCTGACAACTCGGTGCTTGGGGGCTACTCGTGCAAAAGTTTTTGGTCTAAGGACCCGACAGACAGTAAATTAGCAGCCCCGAGTCCTAGTAGAGCTAAGGACTCAGTGCTTGGGGGCTACAGTGTGCAAATTTTTTCTATGTAGTAATTGAGTTCAGTTTCAAATCAAAAGCACCTATCCTAGTCACAAGTCACCACAGACAGGTGCTTGGGGGCTACTGGGATAGGATGATGCTAGCAAGGCATATAAGGTGAAGTCAGAAAAGCTTACTTCATGAAACATATGAAGAGACCTAAGAGCCGCTTGCTCGTCGTCCTTCAGCCTAGCAGCTTGATCGTTCAAGTCGACTGCTTCAGCATAGGCTTCGGAAAATGACATGTTATCTGCCACCCGAAGTCGACTGTAGTCAGTAGATGACTTGATCTTGATGGATGGAGAGGCTGCAGGAGTCGGCTTGACAGGAGCCGGATGAACTTGAGGCGCAGAATCAGGAGTCGCAGCACCAGAGCTGGGCTGGACTATTGTTGGAGTCGCCGCCCGAGCCTTTGAAGAGGACTCGGGAACGGTAGGAGTCGTGGTTGCGCCAGCTGATGCAGCGATGGAGGGACCTGTCCTTGTACTGGTTGTTTCAGAGGCCGAAGGAGGGACAGGTCCACACCCAGAGGATATATCAACCATGCCTGGGAGCTTGGTCACTTTGGCACAAGGCCGAGCCCTGAAATACACAAGGATAGAAGTCAGCACCAGAATTAGTAAAAAGGGAAAAAGCAGAAGTCATTCAAGTGCAAGTATAGAAACAAAGAAATCTTACCCAACATTGGTCTCCAGGTCCAAGGAGGCCTGAGAGTCTGAAGAAGGCATTGACATGCCAGAGTGATAAGAATCGTCCTTCTGGGGAGGAGAAGCCGATTTCCGCTGGTGTGAAACTGGCAGAGGCTCAGGAGCATCTGCAGGCCCATCGGAGCGCAGCTTCCTCTTTCTGGCAGCGATAACACTCTGCACATGTTCTTCAGGCTTAGTAGGAGAGCGAGAGGACCCAAGGACTCGTGAGAGTGGTACCTTGGGAACAGCCTCTCGAGAGCCATTATTATTTGAAGCCGGAGAAGAGGAGGAGTGACTCCTAGCAGAGGACTCCGCAGATGGCGACGGTTGAGCAGAGGCAGTATCAGTTTGTCTTGTGGTGGGAGCCTCTGGAGAGGACTCGTCATCGTCAATCTCTTCCACGATGGGAGCCTCCTGAGAGGACTCCTCTTCATCAGCATTTTCAGTTGGAGCCTCTGGCGAGGACTCCTCATCGGCGGCATCGTCTTCAGCGGGAGCCCCCTGGGAGGACTCCTCATCCGCATCATCAGTGTCTTCTGCCACAGTGGTTTGATCTGTGGCAGGAATCTCTTCTTCAGCCTCAGCCTCAGCTTCAGCTTTATTCTTAGTACCAGCTCCAGAGGCCGGCTTCCAGAAGGAGTCGGTGAGCTGCAACAGAGTCGACAAAAGTGAATTAGTAAGCAATACAAGTGACATCGAGACAGAAATGAAGTAGAGAGCGATACTTACATCAGGAGCTGGGTTGGTCGAGCAGAAGGGCTGGAGCCCGAAGTGAGCTTGATCCTTCACCGGTTTCCCAGTCAACTTTTTGATAAGTCGACCAAGTTCGGGTCCATCGGATAATTGCTCCGTCACTCGGAGGTCGTCACCAGCGCATCTGGTATATGAGCATATCAACCGAGTCCTAGGACTCAGTGGCTGGATTCTCCAAGTCGTCCAGCAGCGGACCAGATCCATATTTTCCAAGTTATGGGACAAGAGGGCCCGGATGCGAGTGATCAGAGACTCGACTCTTGGCCGGGCGGCCTCGGGGCACCTAGCTTTCATCAGAGGAGTCGCCCGAAGGCGTTCCTCAGAGAACAAGTGAAGCTTGGGTTCATTTGCAGGGGAGGTATCCTTGCAATAGAAAAAGGTTTTTTGCCAATCCTTGATGCGATTGGGAAAGATTGGCTTTGGGAAGACAGAATTGAGGCGCCGTTGAAGAGCGACGGCGCCACATTGGAGAAGAGGGCCCCCAGAGGTCTCGGGCTGAGGGTTGCAGTAGAAGAGCTCAAGCCAGAGATTGATGTCGGGTTTAATCTGGAGGTAATCCTCACAGAGAACGACGAAATTGGAAAGGGTGAGAATGGAGTTAGGAGCCAGATCATGAATCCGCAGCTCATAGAGTTCGAGGAGCTGGCGGAAGAAAAGATCGCCGGGGGAGAAAAACCGCGGAACAGGTGCTCCACGAAGACAACTACTTCGCCCTTAGCGGGAGAAGGAACAACCTCATCCCCTGGGGCCCGAGCTTGAGCGCTAGAGGGAATCAAACCTGAGAGCCTATGAGTCTTTAATTGCTCCGCCGTGACCATAGATCCACCCCAATCGGCGGAAATCGATCGCTTGGAGGAAGATTTGGCGGCGGCGGCGGCCGCGGCGGCGATGTCCACCGTCTTGCTCGACGAGGATACCTTGGCCTTGGATGTGGTCTTTGCGCGCTTGGGAGCCATGGCGTGCGGGCGGTGCGTGCTGGGCGCGGGAAGAGATGGGCGCGAAGAGAGGAAGATGAGATTTTGAGCTGAAGGGGCAAATGAGGTTTAAAACCTAACCCTTCGGTATTTATCGAGAGGGTAAAACCCTAAGAGAGTTACAGTGCGGGTCCACGGTAAACTGTGGATAACGTTTCATTAGCAACGGTTCAGTGATTAACAGTGAAAACATAGCAGAAAAGGGTTAAAGGTCACAGAATTGGAAGAAGCCGGCTTGTCCCAGAGGGGCGAGTCCTGTGGCAGTGAAAGTTAAATTGTCTGGTCCTTGTCCGTAAGAGTCACAACAGACCCGGCCAGCATGTGCAAGGGCAAGGGTGATGACTTGAACAAGGGCTGAGGATAGACTCATCTTTTATATTTATTATGTCTTTATGCAGGAATTTATCTTGGAGCTAGCAGCAAGCGACTTTTGAGCCTGTGGCTCAAGTGGAAGGAGTCGGCCCAGGGAGTCGAACCAACAAGTCAGAAGAAGCCGCCAAGCTGCGCCCAAGACAAATTCGGGGGCTACTGATGGGGGGATACTTTATAGGTAGGCCCATGGACCCGGAAAGTAGACCCGCCAAGACCAAGAAGGCCAAAGCCGAGTCACGTGTCAAGTCACATGGGCTGGGCTGGAGACAAGCCGACTAAGGCCCATGATGAAGAAAGGACACGTCCAAAGATGGAGTCCAAGTACAACCCGGAGTTCTAGTTTGGAAGGACAAAGCCTAGAGTAGGACTCCGTGTGTGAGTAGAACTCGACACAGATTGTAAGTCCAGGGACCCGCCACCTTTATAAGGGGTGTCCTGGATCGTAGTAAGCTAAGCTTCAACCAGTAGAGAGAAACCTCAGCCACCAGAGAGAGAAGTCGCCGGCTCCTGAGTTGTAGGAGCCGGGTCCCTGTAATTGAGATCTAATCAAGAGCAATAACATAGAAGCAGGAAGTAGGTCTTTACCTCTAATCAGAGGGGCCGAACCTGGGTAAATCCTTGTTCCCTGGCGAGATTAACCGTTCCCACGTACTTCGATCACCAATGGCCCCAGAACTCATCTTCCCTGAGGAAGAACTTGCCGTGACAACCCCACGACAGCCCCTTTTCAACCCCAATGCATGTGCATCGTACCTTCTATTCCTCTTGTGCGTTAGACTTGCTGAGTACCCCCGTACTCATACCCTCGGGTGTCCGGTGCCCATGTTTTCACCGATGCAGGAGCGACAACAGAGTTCGACGATCCAGATGGTGGCTACTACGTAGAGTTCGACGCTGACTACGATGAGTAGATCGAGATCCTAGGCGGAAGCCTGAGACCACCGTGGGCGGGTCCTCTTTTATTTTCTGGCCTATGGCCGCTGATGTAGTCTGTACTCAGACGAGTGATTTCTTCCGCTGTATTCAGGACGTATGATGCCCTGTGATGTAATAAAAGTATTTCGAACTATGTTTAATTGTGTCGTACTTGCGCATGTGATGTAATCCAATTGTGGTTCTACTTGGTGTCGCAACAGTGGAACATGGGGTTCCCCTGATGCGGTCAAAGTGGGTCCATCGCACATGGGCCCTCCAAGGAGACACTCAAGGCAAATGCTCAAGACTGGCAGATGCCCCCCCCGTCTACCCCGCGGCGTCCCGGCGCGCGCTGCATCGACAACCTCGACCCGGAAGCAGGCATGGAGGTCCCGGGGACCCCGACGCCCGGCAGGAGGCCAGGCTCGCCCCCGGGAACCAACATCCACCGCGCCAAGAGGATAAGCTTGCTAGCTCTGGCTGGAAGCTCCTAGAAGACTTGGGCGCCAAGAAGACGGAGGCGCCAAAGGGGGGCAGAGGTGGAAAAGCTGTCAGCCTCTGTCCGCCCTCTCTGGAAAAGGTGGGCGATCCCACCTACCCCCTCTGAGAGGAATACTTGGATGAGAGGAGGCCACGTCGCCTCCTAAAGAGAACCCGGAGGGGTTTTCCCGACAAAACCCCTCCGGCCCCAAGGGTGCACCTGTGGTATCCCCTTAGCCTATAAAAAGAGGACCGAGGCACCCAAGGGAAGGAGGAGCAATCTTCGTTGAGAAGCAGGCTAGGCTAGGTAGCGCACAAGTCCCCATTTAGCTAAGGCGAGAGGTGATCTCCTCAGGGTCAGGATCTGCTCGTCTTCAACCTCTAGCCAACACCTCACGGGTTCTCACCCGCGACCACCCTTGTAAAGCTACACCATCAAACACCTCTCAATCCAGACATGCAGGAGTAGGGTTGTTAGCCTCCGGGCGGCCCGAACCTGGGTAAACTCCTTGTGTCTCTGTGATGCTTGCTAGTACGTAGATCTCGAGCGTGGAGCAAAGCCCCCGGGCAGAAGACGATCTTCGGCCTCCTCTGCGCCCCATACCGAACCTAAAAATGGGATATCCTCTACTCCCGGTGTCCGTGATCCAAGACACGACATCTGGCGTGCTAGGTAGGGGGCGCAAGTGCTGAGTTCTTCTTCGCCGACTTCGAGTTCTTCGTCGGCATCTTCCTCAAGTTCTTCGTGTTCGTGTTCTTCGTCGAGATCTTCCTCGAGCTCTTCATCGACTTCGAGATCTTCAAGGAGATCTGCGTCAAGTTCTTCGTCGACCATGGCGCCAAAGAAGAGGGCCGACGTCCAGACGTCAAAGGCGGCCACCCCTGCGCGCTCTCAGGCTACCGGCGAGCGTCCCGCTGCTGCGGCAAACCGGGCTTCTCCTCATCCACCTCCGGAGAAGGACGCTTTGGGCGGGGCAGGCGGCCCAACCCAGGGCGGTGAAGATGGTGGCGTGGAGAAGAGCATGGGCGGCAACACAGGCAAGGACTTCTCTGCCGGAGAAAAGAGCGAGGGTACCCGCGCTGGCAAGAGTCAGCAGGGCACCAAGAGCAAGTCCTGCACTCTCCTCTCGGACGACGCGCAGGCCCGTCACGACGCCCTCGTCACCGCCAAGGCTCTGATCCAGTTTCCACCCAGCACCGACAACCCCAAGGTCTACCAGGAGTGGCGGACCCGAGTGGAGGAACTCCTCCACTTCGCTGACGGCGGTCCCAGGTGTGAGCCCGTTCATGCCCCAACCGTCGACAGCCCCAGAGCCAAGGTAGCAGAGGCGCGAGAACCCCGGGACCCTCCCCGGGGAGATCGTCCAGGTGACGCCGTGCCTCCAACGGCGGGTCAGGTGAACCGTAATGCCGGCCCGGCCATCTCCGTTGGTTCATCGTCCACGCGCAACCTGGATCTGCGCAATGACCTCAACAACCGTCTCCACGAGGATGCACGCACCCGCATCGAGCGTCGTCGAGAGCATCATCGACGGGAAGATCGGGACGACGACATTTCCGAGGGCTGCCTCGCGCTTTCTCCCGAGTTTCGCCAGGCCACCTGGCCCAAGAAGTTAAAGATCGACGTCCTCCGCTACGATGGCACCACCAACCCCCGGGACTTTCTGCAGCTGTTCTCGCTGGCTGCAGTGGTTGCCGGGGCCGACGAAGTCATGATGGCCAATTGGTTCCCATTGGCCCTGAAAGGAGACGCTCAGTCATGGCTTCTCAACCTCCCTAAGTGCTCCATCTGATCCTGGCAGGCACTAAAGGAGGCGTTACTGGGAGCTTTCCTGGGCGGCTACCAGCGCCCAGGAGTTCCCAGCGACCTGCACGACTTCAAGCAGCTTCCAGGTGAAACTCTCCGTAAGTTCATCCAACGCTTTACCCAGAAGATGAACACCATCCCCAGCATCAAGCAGGAGCTGGTGATTCAGTCCTTCCACGCCAACGTTCGACATACCCGGATGCGCGAGATGTTGAGCACTCATCGCATCGAGACTACCCGCGAGCTATGGAAGCTTGCGGACCGCTGCGCCCGCGCAGAAGAGGGGGTCATAGTTCCCGGGGAGGAGGAACCCGAGGACAAGGCCGCCCCCGCCAAGAGCAAGAAGCGGGACTCCGATCCCGACAAGCGCGTCTTCGTCACCGAGCCTCTCCCCAAGAAGGTCAAGCCAGCGTCGACTTCTGAGGGGGATGAAGATCCATGGTGCCATGTCCACCCCGACGACAATCACCTGCTCAAGGGCTGCCATCAAGTGAACGGCCTCGCCGCGCGCACGCAACATCAAGGAGGCGGGACCGGCCCAGGTGCCTGCTTCAACTGCGGACTTCACGGGCACTACTCCCGGAACTGTCCCACCGGTTGCCAAGGCGGTGGCGGCCGGGGATGGGGACGTGGTGGAGGACGTGGAGGAGGGCGCGGTGGTCAAGGTAGACGTGGGTCAAACAATGCGGAGTTCGCCGACAACAGGGACGCTCCGGCTCCTCAGGGCGGCAACAATGGACAATTCCAAGAAGTCAATGGCGTCGTCGGGTGCATTCACGGGGGAGCCTCCCTGCCTCCCTCCAACAGTGCTGGCAAGAGACTCGTCCGGGAGCTGAACGCGGTCGCCCCGACGCCATCAAAGCCCCTGGAGTGGTCCAACCAGGTCATCTCCTTCGACCCGGAAGATCACCCTGACAACACCGTCGGGGTAGGGACACTGCCCCTGGTCGTGTCGCCCATCATCCACAACTTCAAGGTCACCAAGATGCTGGTCGATGGAGGCTCCAGCCTCAATCTGCTGACGGCAAAGGTCCTGGCCACTTTGCAAATCCCTTTCTCCCGCCTACAAGACACCGGCGTGTTCCAAGGCGTAAACGGGAATATCACACGGCCTCTTGGGAAGATCTCTCTTCCGGTCACGTTTGGTGGCCCCGAGAACTTCCGCACTAAGGAGATCGTCTTCGACATCGCCGACACGCCGCTCCCCTAAAACGGCATACTCGGCCGACCCGCGCTGGCCAAGTTCATGGCCGTCTCCCATTTCGCCTACAACATGATGAAAATCCCGGCGGCTTGGGGGGTGATCAGGATCAAGGCCGACATCGATGACGCCATCTACTGCGTCCAGAAGCTGAACCAGACGGTGGCCGCGATGGCGGACACCCGACAAGACATGCAAGACGCTGGTGCTGATGCTGCTCTCGGGGGCGGAGGGAACCCCGGGGGCTCGGCACCCGCGGCCTCCAAGAGGGCGCCATTTCGCGGTGACTTGCAGATGACCAAGAAGGTGGCGCTCATGAGTGACGGCTCTCACACCGTCACCATCGGCGCCCACCTCACCGACAAATAGGAAAGCGCGCTCGTCGCCTTCCTTCGGGAAAATTCTGACGTCTTTGCATGGGAAGCGTCGGGTTTGCCGGGTGTACCAAGGGAGGTGATCGAGCACAAACTGGCGGTAAACACGGACACCCGCCCTGTGAAGGAAGTTCTGCGGAAGCAGAGCAAGGAAAAGTTGGAGTTCATCGTCTCCGAGACCGACAAGCTACTAGAAGCCGGCGTCATCAAGGTGGTGCCTCATCCCACCTGGGTAGCCAACCTAGTGGTGGTGCCAAAGCCGAACTCCTCCAAGCTGCGAGTCTGCGTCGACTTCACAGACCTGAACAAGGCCTGCCCCAAGGACCTGTTCCCTCTGCCGCGCGTCGATCAGATCGTGGACTCTACAGCCGGTTGCGAGTCACTGTGTTTCCTGGATGCCTTCTCCGGGTACCACCAGATCCTGATGGCGGTCGAGGACCAGGAGAAGACGGCCTTCATCACCCCCAGGGGCTGCTACTGCTACACCCGGATGCCTTTCGGCCTCCAGAACGTTGGCGCTACATTCCAGCGTGCGATGCAAGCGTGCCTTGGGTCCCAGCTGGGCCGCAACGTTGAAGCCTACATCGACGACATCGTGGTCAAGACAAGGTTCCAGGACTCTCTTGTCCAGCACCTGCACAAGACTTTCAACAACATCCGCCGGGTCAACTTAAAGCTCAACCCCGACAAGTGCGTGTTCGGGGTCCCATTCGGCAAGCTGTTGGGTTTCCTGATCGCCCACCGGGGGATCGAGGCGAATCCCGACAAGATCAAGGCCATCGAACGAATGGAAGCGCCCCGGTGAGTCAAGGACGTGCAGCACCTCAACGGGTGCATCACGGCACTCGGGCGCTTCATCTCAAGGCTTGGAGAGCGGGCTTTGCCGTTCTTCAAGTTGCTCAAGAAATCGGGCCCCGTGGAGTGGAACCCCGAGGCTGAGGAAGCTCTCCAATCTCGCCTCGCCACCCGTCCTCGTGGCCCCAAAGGAAAAGGAGCCCCTGCTGCTGTACATCGTGGCCACCAACCAGGTGGTCAGCGCCGTGCTGGTGGCCGAGCGCGACGCATCTCCAAAGAAGTCAAGCAAGGGCAAGCGCCCCGGGGACCCGTCCCTGGGGCAGACAAGCAAGAAGGGGCGTCCAGGTGTTCAGGGGACCGAGGACCCCAGCACCCCGCCCACTCCCGTCATCATCGAACCACGCGTTGAGGACGAAGGAGCACACTCCAAGGTGACGCAGCCGGGGCTACTTCGACAACACCCCGAAGCGCCGAGGACGTGGAAGACGCCGAACCCGTCAAGGGATCGGCGACCCGCAAGGTGCAGCACCCGGTGTACTTCGTCAGCTTAGTGTTGCGCGACGCCCAGGAGCGGTATCCCATGATGCAGAAGCTGCTGCTAGCGATCCTCATCGCCTCCCGCAAGATGAGGCCATACTTCGAGGGGCACCCAATCACTGTGGTGTCCAAGTACAACCTGAGGAGTCCTCTGGAGAACCCGCTGGCCACCGGACGCATCTCGGCATGGGCCATGGAACTCCAGGGTTTCGGGCTCAAGTTCGAGCACATGGACAACATCAAGAGCCAAGCGCTGGCTGACTTCACAGCTGAGTGGACCGAGACGGCGATCGACAACCCAGAGGACGAGACGAGCCTTCCCGGGAAGGAGGATCCCGACACCTGGACCATGCACTTCGACGGCTCCTACACCAAGGGACAAGGAGGTGTCGGGGTCGTCCTCACTTCACCAACTGGTGACCACCTAAAATACGTCGTCCAAATGCACTACCAAGGAAACATCTCCAACAACACGACGGAGTACGAAGGCCTGCTCGCGGGACTTCGTGCTGCCATCGGCCTCGGCATCGGCAAGATCATCGTCAAGGGTGACTCTCAGCTGGTCATCAAGCAAGTCAACAAAGAGTACGCCTGTCCTCAGATGGCGCCGTGCGTCGAAGAAGTGTGGAAACTTCAGCGGCGCTTCAGTAGCTTCAGAGCTGCTTACGTGTCGCGGGAGGAAAACACATCGGCGGACAAGCTATCACAGCTGGCGTCCAAACAAGAACCGGTACCTCCCGGGATCTACATCGAGGTGCTCAGGTGACCTTCAGCCTCTCCCGAGAGGCTGAAGCCAAGTTCTTCAGCGACAAAGGAGGCTGGCAACCCTACTACATCGACAACACGGGTAGCCATCCCAGAAGCTCAAGACCCGGCAGTGCCCGAGGCCGAAGAAGCTCTGCTTCCTTCTGGCCAGGAGGTGCTGCTGGTGGAACGGACCCACCCGCCCTGGGCCCAGGACATCATCAAGTACATGGTGGAGCACGTCCTTCCGGGGGACGACCACGAAGCCGAGCAAGTGGCCCGACGGGCAAAGCTCTACGTCCTAATCGACGGCGAGCTCTACCGGTGGCGCGAAAACGGAGTCAAACTACGGTGCATATCGCAAGAACAAGGCCGAGAACTACTGAGAGACATACATGAAGGGATATGCTCAAGTCATGTGGCTTCGAGATCTTTGGCGGGGAAGGTTTTCCGCCAAGGGTTCTACTGGCCAGCGGTGCTTCATGACGCGGAGCAGCTAGTCAAGACCTGCGAAGCTTGCCAGTACTACGCCAAGAACACGCACCAGCCAGCTCAAGCGTTGCAGCCGATACCAATCTCCTGGCCGTTCGCGGTCTGGGGGCTGGACATCGTCGGCAAGATACCAAAGTCTGTGGGAGGTCACGAGTACCTATTTGTGGCAATCGACAAGTTCACAAAGTGGGTGGAAGCAATTATAGTTCCACGTCACACAGCTCAGGCCGCCATCAAGTTCATCGAAGGAATCGTCTACCGATTCGGAGTACCAAACAGAATCATCACCGACAATGGCACTCAGTTCACAAGCAAAGCCTTCCTCAACTTCTGCGAAGAGATGGGCATCAAGGTGTGTTTCGCCTCGGTGTCCTACCCAAGAAGCAACGGGCAAGTAGAGCGAGCAAATGTAGAAGTTCTCAAGGGATTGAAGACCAAAGCCTTTGACAAGCTGAGAACAAGGGAAAAACTGGATTAATCACCTGCCAAGCGTACTGTGGTCACTCAGAACAACACCAAGCAGAGCCACTGGAGACACCCTTCTTCCTTGTCTACGGAGCAGAAGCTGTCCTGCTATCAGAACTCAAGTACGGATCACCCCGGGTGCTCGCATATGATGAAAACATGCAAGAAGAGCGAAGGATCGATGACATAAACCTGCTGGAAGAGAGTAGGTGCCGGGCCTCCTTACGGTCAGCATGGTACCAGCAAGGACTCTGCCGATACCACAGTCGTCATGTTCGCTCGCGGGAGCTGCAACCCGGAGACATGGTACTCCGCAAGAGGCAAAGCATGCAAGGCCTGAACAAAATGTCATCAAAGTGGGAAGGACCCTTCCGGGTGACACATACCCTGAAACCCGGAATGGTGTACCTTGAGGACGAGCAAGGCCGGCCGGAAGGCAACGCCTGGAACATCGAGAATCACCGGAAATTCTACCCCTGATTACGAACATGAATCGCAAACGTCGGATCCGTTAAAGCACGCCCAGGGGGCTAGTGTTCTGTAATAGGGTGTGAGAATCGTCGCCAGGAGAATAAAAGATAAGTTATTTCAATTTCCGTGAGCCTCAATCCTTCCATGGAAACGTGTTATCCTTAGCAACCCGTAAGCAGGGGGCTGGTATGTGCCGGTGGCAGACGGGTAGAAGCACCGCGAGTGGCCTCGGTGGGCTAGGCACCGCCGCCCGATCATGCCGTGCTGCCGCGGAAAGGGGAATCGGGCAGTGGTGTGGTGAAACGCACCTCACCACAGAAATGTACTACCAACTGTGCTTACGGCTTGCTTCGGATAACACGCTAGCATGACAGGAAATAGGGTCCATTCTTTTCCTACTGAAAGTTTGCTGTGTGTAGCTCCTTATCGGAGCAGGATTGGGCGGCGGGACACCAAAGGAGTTTGACACCCGGGAAGGACTGGATGGGATGGAGGCGCGACAAGAAAACAGCTAAGTTTTTGCATCAGCATCCTGCATTTAGGCATGACATCTCGCTCGGATTAAATATACCATCGACCTGCGCATGCTTGACGGGGGTAGGCGACCACCCCGGTGAACGGTCCGTTTCCCTCTGGCCTAGTACCCGTGGACAGTGGCGAAGGACTCCCGGAAGGTATAGTCTGACTTAGGGAGTACATCTATCGTGCGGAGGTAGAGTGCCTTGGCACCTAAGCGGCCTCCTCAGAAAACCAGACAGCGCGTAAGTGCAAAGGAAGATTTGGGAAATGACCCCGGGACTTGAGGCTAGGGTTGCATACATCCGAATTTACATTCCGAATTACATTCTTGAATTTACATTCGGTTGTGCAACTAGTAGACCCTGTACTACTAAGGCCAGCTTGGAGATAGCGCTCCTTGCTGCGCACCCTTGCCTTGTTCGCGCCCGACGGGGGACCTCTCAATCCCCGGGGACGCCCGGGATGAGAGGGAGAACCCGGAAGGATTTTTTCAGGCGTCTCCTGTCTGTCTGGTACATCCGGGCGCCAGACAGTGGAGCAGGGAGACCACCTTGGCCGCCACCTCGCTCATGGCGTTGTCGTCCGCCTGTGACAGGCCCAAGAGGAGCGAGGGGCCGAGAGAAGCACAACACTGACCTGTTCGATGGCATCGAACTCCTCCCAGAGCTGGGATACCTCCGGGATCCCCACGGTCCTCTCCTTCAAGGCCGCCAGAAGCTGAGCCCTGCGGAGCGCCCGCACCCGAGCCTCCTCCTGGGCTGCGGGACCAGAGATCGTCGCCAAGTGAGAAACACCCCTAGCGAGGGCCAGACGCGACATCACCTCATCCTCTTCTCCAGCGGCACGGGCCCCAGTTTCCCTGGGAGCCTCCGCCGCGCCCCGGTGCACGGACGCCGCCGTCGACGTCCCTGAGAAGGACATCCCTACCTCCCCCGACATGGTCCTATGGTTTGTGAAGGGGCAGGAAGGGCAAGAAGCAAGAGACGACAAGACTAAGGGTGGCCATGGAACTGGGGGCTAGAGAGCCTTTTATAGGCCCTCTGTTCCCCACTGGCCCCCCTGACAGTCCAGCTGGTGCCGGATTCAAGAGCAAGTTTACGGAAAGCCGTTCCCGATTGCATCTATTCAGCTCGAAGGCCAAGCGACAACAAGAGTACAAGCTTTTCGTCGTCCAAAGGTCTACAATGGGGCCTACTTTTTACAAGGAAAGGTTGGCTCCTACGCAAGCAAGGAGCATCCCCGCACCACGGAAGGCGCTACTTCCAGAAGTACGAAGACGAGGCCGCCAAGAAGGAGGTCAAGGACATCTTCGGGGGGCGCTGCCGCGGTGCCGCCCCGCACTTTCAGGGAAGCGGGCTCCTCTCAGCCTTGATGCTGAGGGAGTCCTCTTCATCTTCATCATCATCCCCCTCATCGTAGCAGCTGTTGCGACTGCTGCTGTCGCTCTCCATGCAGCAATCCTCGCGGCCTCCATCGGCACGGAAGATCTTCACAGAGAGCGTCTCATCCCCGTCACACTCGAACGACAGGTACTACCCCCGGGTAAGGCAACGGGAGCGCGCAAACGCTTTCCATCCCTTCCCCAGGAGCATGGAGCCGTCGACGGTGTACTCTGCTTCAACCCAGGAGGGGTTGTTCGGACAGCCCTCGACCTGCAGCCAGTAACCGGTGGGCCGGTCGTCGTCCGTGTCCACCGCCGCCACGAAGGAGTCCGGCAGATGAAGCCGGCTGTGCAGTCTTCTGTCCAGATCCACGACGAACTCAAATGGAGGGAAGCCGGTGTGGGTTGTCCTTCGCGAGGGAGGGTTTGGCGAACCACCCGCTCCGCGACCTCCACGACCTCGGCTTCCACGACCGCGGCCGCCGCCGCGACCGCGCCTCGCTCGGCCTCGGGGGGCAACTCTTCCGCGACTACCGGATGCCACTTCTACCCCCGCCAAGGACGAGCGCAAGCGACCATCTCCTCTCTTAGCCCCCGCCATCGACGCGCTCACCTCTGAGGAAGAGTGGGGTTGAGGAACGAGTGAAGACGAATGAAGATCCTGAGGGGTATCCCTGGTTTTAAGAAGGCTCGGATACGCCTTCAGCGGCCGTCGTCTCGCTTTCTCCATTCCCGAGAATCGAGGACGCTGGCGCAATTACTCCACCGGATGGATAACTTCAAGACCCGTGGGACGCGCACCTCAGTAGTGCGCGGCTCTGACGGGTAGGACAAGACGTTCAAGACCTGCCGCCGGGGACCCACTTTGACTCTTTTTGGTCATAGCCCCGGCGGCAGAAGGGCGTGGCCGCCGGGACTATGCCCGGGGGCTACTGTCGCAACAGCAGAACATGGGGTTCCCCTGATGCGGTCAAAGTGGGTCCATCGTACATGGGCCCACCAAGGAGGCACTCAAGGCCAAGGCACAAGACTGGAAGATGGCCCCCCCATCTGCCCCACGGCGTCCCTACGCGCGCGGCATCGACAACCAAGGCAAAGGACCCGAGGACCCTCCGGGGCCCCCTCGACCCGGAAGCAGGCATGGAGGTCCCGGGACCCCGACGCCCGGCAGGAGGCCAGGCTCACCCTCAGGAACCAACCTCCAGTGCGCAAAGAAGATAAGCTTGCCAGCCCTGGCTGGAAGCTCCTAGAAGACTTGGGCGCCAAGAAGATGGAGGCGCCAAAGGGGGGCAGAGGCGGAAAAGCTGTCAGCCTCTGTCCGCCCTCCCTAGAAAAGGTGGCCTTGTGGTTTGTGAAGGGGCAGGGAGGGCAAGAAGCAAGAGGAAGCAAGACTAAGGGTGGCCAAGGAGCTGGGGGCTAGAGAGCCTTTTATAGGCCCTTTGTTCCCCACTGGCCCCTCTGACGGTTCTCCTAGTGCCGCAATCAAGAGCGAGTTTTGCAGAAAACCATTCTCGATCGCATCTATTTAGCTTGCAGGCCAAGCGACAGCAAGAGTACAAGTTTTTCGTCATCCAAAAGTCTACAATGGGGCCTACTTTTTACAAAGAAAGGTTGGCTCCTACGCAAGCAAGGAGCATCCCCGCACCACGGAAGGCGCTACTTCCAGAAGTACGTCGACGAGGCCGCCAAGAAGGAGGTCAAGAACATCTTCAGGGGGCGCTGCCGCGGTGTCGCCTCCGCATCTTCAGGGAAGCGGGCTCCTCTCGGCCTTGATGCTGAGGGAGTCCTCTTCATCTTCATCATCGCCCCCCTCATCGTAGCAGCTGTGGCGACTACTACTGTCGCTCTCCATGCAGCAATCCTCGCGTCCTCCGTCGCCACGGAAGATCTTCACCGAGAGCGTATCATCCCCGTTGTACTCGAACGATAGGTACTGCCCCCGGGTAAGGTGACGGGAGCGCGCAAACACTTTCCATCCCTTCCCCAGGAGCTTGGAGCCAGCGACGGTGTTCTCCCCTTCAACCCAGGAGGGGCAGCTGGGACAGCCCTCGACCTGCAACCAGAAACCGGTGGGCCGGACGTCGTCCATGTCCACCGCCGCAACGAAGGAGTCCGGCAGATGAAGCCGGCCGCGCAGACTTCTATCCAGATCCACGACGAACTCGAACGGAGGGAAGCCGGTGTGGGTCGTCCTCCTCGAGGAAGGGCCCGGTGAATCTCCCGCTCCGCGACCTCCACGACCTCGGCTTCCACGACCGCGGTCGCGACCGCGCCTCGCTCGGCCTCGGGGAGCAACTCTTCCGCGACTACCGGACGCCCCCTCTGCTCCCGCCGAGGACGAGCGCAAGCGACCAGCTCCTCTCCTAGCCCCCGCCATCGACGCACTCACCTCTAAGGGAAGGTGGGGTTGAAGAAGGAATGAAGACGAATGAAGATCCTGAGTGGTATCCCTGCCTTTAAGAAGGCTCGGATGCGCCCTCATCGTCCGTCTCCTAGCTTTCTCCGTTACCGAGAATCGAGGAGGCTGGTGCAATTACTCCATCGGGTGGATAACTTTGAGACCCGTGGGACGCGCGCCTCCGTGGTGCGCGGCTCAGGCGGATGTGACAAGACGATCAAGACCTGACGCCGCGGACCCACTTTGACTCTTTTTGGTCATAGCCCCGGCGGCAGAAGGGCGTGGCCACCAGGACTATGCCCGTGGGCTACTGTCGCAGCAGTGGAACATGGGGTTCCCCTGATGCGGTCAAAGTGGGTCCATCGCACATGGGCCCACCAAGGAGAAACTCAAGGCCAAGGCTCAAGACTGGCAGATGCCCCCCCCCCCATCTGCCCCGCGGCGTCCCGGCGCGCGCTGCATCGACAACCAAGGCCAAGGACTCGGGGACCCTCCGGGGCCCCCTCGACCCGGAAGCAGGCACGAAGGTCCCGAGGACCCCGATGCCCGGCAGGAGGCCAGGCTCGCCCCCGGGAACCAACCTCCACCGCGCCAAGAGGATAAGCTTGCCAGCTCTGGCTGGAAGCTCCTAGAAGACTTGGTTGCCAAGAAGACGAAGGCGCCAAAGGAAGGCAGAGGCGGAAAAGCGGTCAGCCTCTGTCCGCCCTCTCTGGAAAAGGTCGGCGATCCCACCTACCCCCTCTGAGAGGAATACTTGGACGAGAGGAGGCCACGTCGCCTCCTAAAGAGAACCCGGAGGGGTTTTCCCGCCAATACCCCTCTGGCCCCAAGGGTGCACCTGTGGTATCCCCTTAGCCTATAAAAGGAGGACCGAGGCATCCAAGGGAAGGAGGAGCAATCTTCGTTGAGAAGGAGGATAGGCTAGGTAGCGCACAAGTCCCCGTTTAGCTAAGGCGAGAGGTGATCTCCTCAGGGTCAGGATCTGCTCGTCTTCAACCTCTAGCCAACACCTCCTAGGTTCTCACCCGCGACCACCCTTGTAAAGCTACACCATGATACACCTCTCAATCCAGACATGCAGGAGTAGGGTTGTTAGCCTCTGGGCGGCCCGAACCTGGGTAAACTACTTGTGTCTCTGTGATGCTTGCTAGTACGTAGATCTCGAGCGTCGAGCGAAGCCCCTGGGCAGAAGACGATCTTCGGCCTCCTCTGCGCCCCATACCGAACCTAAAAAGGGGGTATCCTTTACTCCCGGTGTCCGTGATCCAAGACACGACACTTGGCGAAATGTTCATTTCCGCTAAGTGGGGCTTACACTATCCGTGTGCTTGCCGTAGACAAACAAATTCCGAACAGCACGGCGGTGGATTGATTACGGCGTGTAGCAAATTGATAGACAAAGACGACGGAAGCGAAAGACGAAAGAAGGAAAAAGGCGATACTGAAACAACATGTAACATCCCTGAATTAATATAAGTATTATTAATTCCAAAAGTGTGGGCCAACAAATTTTTTTATTATTTTTTGGGTAATTGCTTGTGTTTTGTTGCTTGATGTGTGTGTTTGCTAAGTAAAAATATGAATAAAGGAAGAGTAACAAAATAAAAACATCAACACCAAAAATCATGTGACAAGTGTCACACAAATTGCCCTAAGTGAGAAATTAATATTTCCTTTCAAAACAAAATTCAGTGGGGTGACATAGTGATCACTCCCACTTTACTCTTATATCATTCCCTCTCCAAAAATATTTCTAAAAATCTTAAATTTAAAATCCTAAATTCTTTCTTTATCAATTTAAATCACAAAAAGGTGCTGAGATGCACTTATTCCATAAATTCTCTCATAGCACCAAAAACCCCTATTAATATATAAAGCCAATTGTGGAAACAAATTTCAGAAATTCAAATTTGAACTTGGTTCAGGCATTGTGCCGAACAACTTGCAAGCATGATCCGTGTTCATCCACAAATCCATCAAGTTCGAACCAAATCCGAAGAATCCGTGTATGATCGAGCCAGGGAGTCTCACCACCACTCTGCCCTCACTCACCGGAGCCCGAGGGAGCACGCAGGAGGTCCAATTTGACCTAGTTGTCGCCGTGGCCTCGAGGGAGCAGCGTGGCCGCGCGCACGTCACCGTGGTCGGCACTATGGCCGTGGCGTGGCGACGCTGTGTTGCGCCGCACCGTGCTCCCCTCTCTCCCTTACCTCGTTGTCCCCCCTGCCGCTGCTGGTAGCGACCAAGACCACCCCGGAGCCCCCGCATGCGTGCCCCCGCACGCGTGCCCCTGCCCGCGCCGTGGCCGACCATGGACGGCGCGGACGCATGCCTCGTTCTGCACTGCCCTCCCCGACACCTCGACGCGCTCATCCTCACCTACGACCTCGACGCGACCGCACGGACATGCAGTAGCCACGCCAGCGTCCATCCTTCCCCTCCTGCGCCGCGACCACCATGGACCGGACGACGGCTATTTAAGCCGCCCCCGAGCCCGCATTCCCTCCACACCTCACCACAGCCTCTCCCCTCTACTCCACTCTCCTCAGTGCACCGCCAAGAGGGCGGAGACGCCGCAGCAGGGCCGCTGCTGCCGCGGAGCTTCTGCGAGCTCCGCCACGGCCCGAGGTAGGCGACGACGGCATCATGGCCGTGCTGCCACCTCTCCCTCTCCTTTCTTCCCCTAACTCTCTCTCGTGCCTCACCGCCACCGCACACTCACCCGCACGTCCGTTTCTTGCGCAGAGTCGCTGCCCGGAGCTCGCCGTCGACCTCCGTGTCCGTGGAGACCGTGCTGCTCACCGCCGACGAACCAGCCCACCCCAGGACCTGCAACTCCTCCAGCAAGCTTCACCGAGCCACCGCCGTCGATCTACGTCATCCCCGAGCCTTCCCGAACCCTAGGTGAGCCCTATTCCGCCCTGCACCGTCGCCGGATATGACGGCGTTGCCATTCTAAGGTCGTCGCCGATGGATCGATCATGCGCCGTTGGATCTTGATCCAACGGTAGCATACCGGATCGTTTAAATTAAAACAATAAAATCAAAACCTGGCAAACACAGTGCTGGACCCAACTTTGAAAATTCATATCTCGAAATCTAGGAATCCAAATAAATCAAATAAATATGTTCTGGAAATCTTATGAAATTCTCTACCTCACCAAAGTGGTTTCATTTCATTTGGGTTAGTAAATAAATAGTAGTCTTAAAAATGCCACAGAAGGTATAAAATCTAAACTTGTTTGTTTCTGATACTCTGTTAATCCAAATAACGTCACACAAATTTTGTTAGCTTAGTAATGTGATAGCTCAGCTCCCCTAATTTTTGTAGAATTAATTAATCATTATTAATTAATTGGAATCTGTTGAAAGAAAGGAAGCCTTTCTGAACTAAAACATTTATAAAACAATAATGGTAAATCCAAATGAGTTAGGACCAATTTTGTTAGATCACATGTAATCAATGTTAGTTACCCCTAAAAGGATTTAATTCTTGAATAAAATTAACTTGAGTTGTATCAAAAACTAGAATATTGACTTACTGGATTAAAACATTTATACAGAGAGTTTAATAACTCAAATTGAATTAAATCCAATTGGGTTGTCTTCTACACATCAGTAGCTTTCTGTAGGATTTTAGTTTATATTTTTGTGATCAACAGAACTTAAGTTATGCAATTAAACATGAAACCCTAGTTTCTGCCATAATTGTGACACAATTAAATAATGGTTAATTGCATTAAATTAAATTCAAATTGTGTTACCTTGTGTGTGCAGTAGCTAAATTGTGATGATTATGATTGAAATGATGTGATGCTTGCTTGGTTAGTTTAGTGATTGTTTGCATTGTTTGTTTATCGATTAGACGAGAACGTTGCCGGAACCTACGAGGAAGGGGAATACTTCGAACAGCAGGAACCCGAGCACTTTGTTGAGCAAGGCAAGCTACTTCACTGAGCTTGCATTTATATTCATCTACTTTGATCACCTGAATTATTCAAAAGTAGTTTTATTTTGAAAACCTCTTTAGAAAGACAGGAAAAACTATTTTGCCACCCTATATAGAAATATAGAGTAGAGATTTAAAACTATAGGATGTGAAAAATAGGATTTATGCCAAACTCCTTTTTAAAGTACCATGGATAGAAGTGGAATGCCGAATTCTCGGTCTGGATGTGGACAAAGATTGAATGGTGATGTTTATGAAAAATGCACATTGTGTCCTAGTACTATGACGACTAGCCAATAACCTGTGCGACCACATCTACCCACATATGGGAAAGGGCGTAGTCATATAGTTTGCTCATATTAGTATGGGATGCCTCAATACGAGGATGACCTCGTTCCATGAGGGGATGGTCATGGCGACCTACCCCCTGACCTGGGTCCTAGCAATCTGAAGGATGGAGGATTGAAGGTCCATATTTGGGTCGCCGGGCAGAACTACGAGTCCTCACACTTAAGTTCCTCGATGGGGGATCCTGTACTAGATGTCGAGGGAATGGTGAATTCGTACCGGTAGGGTCCTATACTAGCATGAGCAAAGGACAGGCTATGGTCGGTGGCTCAACTTCGCATACACCTTGTATGGCGGAACGTGGCAGACACGATGAGTTACCGGATGGATGGGGGAAAAGCGTGCTACCTCTGCAGAGGGTAAAACTATTCGAATAGCCAAGTCCTCGGATATGGACAATTGGGAGGCTGTCCTAGGCCATGTGCAAGTTTTTACAAAAGTTGTAAGTTTAAAGAAACAAATGTGGAGGTGATGTTACTCAACTATACCAAATGGAGTGCTATGAGTTGTTGGAGATAAATGGACCATGATGAAATGTGGTCGGGAAAAAGGAGGAGTTTTGGATAAATAATAAAAAATGGTGATTTCTTCAAAGATAGTAATGAAACTCTTCTTATCTTTTTCAACAAGGATATAGAGATGTTTTTCAATAAAGATTTAGAGATGTTTAATAAATAAAAGTGCCTTAGAAAGCAACTTAAAACTGGTACACACTCACATTAGGGGTAGTTTGCGAGTACAATTCCCATTGTACTCATATTGGTTTCGTCCCTGGCTATTGTCTTAGCTAGATCCCGAGGAGAACTACGCCGAAGCGGAGTATGGTGACTTCTATGAGAACTAGGGATATTTGTGAGTCAACTGCCTGTCGGGTCATCGTTAGGACGCGTTGGACTTCTACTACGTAGCTTCCGCTGAATGCTTTTGATTTGGCCCATGAAGGCAAGTATGTAAGACTCGGGCTAAATGACCTATTGTGTAAGACTTTAATTCGGTATTGTAATGGATGTAAACTTTGGTATTCAATTCGGATTATGGGCAACGACAGACTGATCACGGGATCGTTGTGCGAACCATAATCGGGTATTTCGGACAGCTAGCCCAGGGTCCCCACAGAGTTGGTATCAGAGCTCATCTTGACCATAGGAGACCTTAGTTAGCATGGTCGTTAGATAGGAGTTACAAAAGTAATTTCTAAACCAAAGGAGTGAAATATTTTCGAAAACAGCTTATCTCCCAATCCTCTCATATATGCAAAAAATTTATTCTCACTAAATATTACAACTTTTCGGTATCCTTAAAATTTTTACACACTCATCAATTCATTAAACTAAAATTTTGACTTACTTGTTGCCTCACTTAAACTTACAATTTTGCACTCTAGCCATCTCACTAACTTAAAATTTTGCTTAAAACTGTAGATGGCGCTACACTTCACCGAGTTTCTGCAAGTTAAGGAGAAGGGCAACCTCATGTTCGAGAAGGACTTGTACAAGTTGAGCGACATTTTGGGTCGCCCAGCTCCTGAGTTCCGTGGAGCGCAGGTCGACGTTCACGATCAGGGCAACCTGAGTTGGCTCATCGAGTCGTCTGTTTGGGGGACCATCAAGTCCCCCCATTCCAGGACGATGACGAGGAGGAGACCGTCGACGACGAGGAGGAGCCGACCGAGCCCCTTCTTGACGAGGATGAGGAGGACCCAGAGGAGCGTGCCTTCGAGTCCAACGCTGACAACATTGTGCCGAGTGTTCCACCACAGTAGTTGGATCACTTAGTCGCTCTCGAGTTATCGTAGGGATAGGTCAACCCAGTTGTAGTCGCTTTTGGGTCATGTAATGGTTCCTTTGAAACCATATGCTTGTAGCAACCATGTAAGACGTGTGGAACTTATGCATGTGATGCTTTTGCTTGATAATGTTGTGTGTCTTGAAAAATTCGAAATTTGCGAATTCATCCCGAAAACCTCTATGTAGTAAAGACCTCTTATCCCAACCACTCGAAACCCTACTCTCCTACCCTGTTAAAGTAAGGCACATCCCTAGTCTGTTTTGTCTCTTACACCCGTTCAATCTCAGGATGGTGGACACCCGAGGAGGAAGCCACAGTCGCAACGACCCGCCACCACCACCACCTGAGCCTACCCTGGCAGAACTCCTTAGGATCATTATGGAGGACCGTGAGGCCTCTCGCCAAGAGCGTCAAGCCCACCTTGTTGTTCTCCAGCAACTCGCCGCTTATGCCCAGAACAACAACCACAACCACAATGGCAATGGCAATGGCAACGGAGATGGACACTTGCAATCCACTTTGAGCGATTTCCAGAAGACCAACCCACCCACCTACTCCAAGGGACTTCACCCCTTGGAAGCCGATGACTGGCTTCGCACCATCAACAACAACCTGGAAGTTGCCGCAGTAGGGGAGAACGAGAAGGTTATGTATGCAACCCACTATCTTGCTGGACCTGCACGAGCTTGGTGGGAAACTACCAAGGCTCTCCAGCAAGTTGGCCATGTGATCAATTGGACTGAGTTCCAGGAGAAGTTCCGCAAGAAGAACATTCCTAGCGGACTTATTGAGAGGAAGAAGGATGAATTCCGCAAGCTGAGACAGGGAAGCATAGACGTGGTTGGCTATCTTGATGAGTTTAACGATTTGTCTCGGTATGCTCCTGATGATGTCGACTCCGAGAAGAGGAAGATCGAGCGCTTCATGAATGGACTGCATGATGAGCTTCAGTGCGCCTTGGTTATCCATGACTTCATTGATCTGGAGTCACTTGTGGACAAGGCTATCCAGCTGGAGACCAAGCGCAAGTCTATGTTTGAAGGATGCAAGAGAAGGATGATTGCTTCAGAAGGTTCTAGCAGCCAGAAGCCTTGTACTTTTCCACCAGCACCCAAGCCTGCTTATCGACCACCGCTAGCCCCACGCCCCACCCTTCCAAACCGCCCAAACAACTTCAACCGTCCCAATGAAAACAACTGTCCAGGAGGAAACCCCAACAACTTTAATCCCAAGGCCAATGTTGTCTGCTTTGAATGCGGTACCAAAGGTAACTACTCCAGAGAATGCCCCAATCCCAAGAAGCCTGCAACGAACCCTGGTCAAGCCCGCAATGGAAATGGAAATGGCAAAAATGCCACACCCCGCGAAAATGCTGCTGTTGTCAAGGGCCATCTGCACCACATCAATGCTGAAGAAGCTGAGGAGGCGCCAGATGTTGTGCTGGGTACGTTCCTTGTCAACTCAGTACCTGCAACTGTTCTGTTTGATTCTGGTGCCACTCATTCGTTTGTTACCCAAGAGTTTGTTGCTAAGGGAGGTTTAGTTGAGAACCTCTTATCCAAATCCATGGTCATCCAAACCCCAAACTCCATTGTAGAGACCAAACTATTTTGCCCCGCCGTTTCCCTTGAGATCAAAGGAGAGAAATTTCCAGCTGACCTAATTGTTCTAGGGACCCAAGGCATAGATATGATTCTTGGAATGAATTGGTTAGCCAAGTACCATGGCCGAATTGATTGCGCCAGAAGAGCCGTTACTCTCACTTCAGACAAATGGAGTTGAGGTGAAGTATGTATCTGAGACCAGCCAGACCAGACCAGGATGCCATGAGGGCATAGCTCGACCCACCCTTGATGAGATCCGTGTTGTTCACCTATTCCGAGATGTTTTTCCGGAAGAATTGCCTGGTATGCCGCCAGACAGAGATATCGAGTTCATGATTGAACTTATCCCAGGAACCTCTCCTATATCCCAGAGACCCTACCGGATGAATCCAGAAGAATTAGTGGAGTTGAAGAAGCAGTTGGCTGATATGCTCAGTAAAGGCCTTATTCACCCAAGCGCTTCACCTTGGGGATCACCCATCATTTTTGTGGATAAAAGAGACGGTACCACACGACTGTGTGTGGATTATCGTAAGCTCAATGACGTGACCATTAAAAACAAGTATCCTCTTCCCAAGATCAAGGATCTGTTCGATCAAATGAACGGAGCCCGAGTCTTTTCAAAGATCGATCTACGGACAGGATATCACCAGTTGAAGATCCTAGACTCAAACATTCCCAAGACCGCCTTCACCACACGATACGGATTGTTTGAGTACACCGTAATGTCCTTTGGTTTGACCAGTGCCCCAGCCTATTTCATGAACCTGATGAACAAGATCTTCATGGAGTACCTCGACAAGTTCGTGGTAGTTTTCATCGACGATATTCTTGTTTATTCCAAGACCGAAGAAGAACATGCCCTTCACCTACGCCTAGTTTTGGAGACACTTCGAGAGCATCAACTTTATGCCAAGCTTAGCAAGTGTGAGTTTTGGCTTAAAGAGGTGGCATTTCTCGGACATGTCATATCTGCCGGAGGAGTTTCTGTTGACCCGGAGAAGATCAAAGCCATTCTTGAATGGCAGACCCCCACCAGTGTGACCGAGATCCTCAGCTTTCTCAGACTAGCGGGTTATTACCGCAAGTTCGTTGAAGGATTTTCCAGTATAGCCAAGGCCATGACCCAACTGTTGAGGAAGGACCAAAAATTTGAATGGACCCAGAAGTGTGAAGATAGTTTCCAGGAGTTGAAGAAGAAATTAACCACAGCCCCAGTCCTAGTAATGCCGGACGTCACTAAGAGTTTCGACGTGTATTGCGATGCATCACGCCTCGGACTTGGTTGCGTCCTGATGCAAGAAGGCAAGGTGGTGTCGTATCTGTCTTGACAGTTACGAACTCATGAAGAGAATTACCCAACCCATGACCTAGAATTAGCTGCTGTTGTTTTTGCTCTTAAAACGTGGCGTCCCTATCTTGTGGGACATCGCTGTGAGATCTATACGGATCATAAGAGCTTGAAGTATATTTTTACACAGAAGGAGTTGAACCTGTGACAGAGGAGATGGATGGAACTGATCAAGGATTATGATATTGGAATCCATTATCACCCTGGAAAGGCCAATGTAGTTGCCGATGCCCTTAGTCGCAAGCCATGTGCCCTGAATGCCTTGATTCAAGTCGAACAACCAGCCTTGTTTAAGGAGTTCGAAGATTTTGGACTCGAGCTTGTTAGCCAAGGTTATCTCGCCAATCTAGAGTTAGCCCCAACCCTGATGGATCAAATCAAAGAAGCCCAGAAAGATCATGAGAGCATTGAAGGGATTAAGAAGAAGATGTCTCTCGACAAAGCCCCTGGTTTTGCTGAAGATGCCGAAGGAGTGTTGAGATTTAATGGTCGTATCTGTGTGCCCAACGTCAGTTAACTAAAGGAGTTGATCCTGAAAGAAGCCCACGAGACCCCATATTCAATCCACCCTGGAGGAACCAAAATGTACCAAGACCTTCGTGAGAGATTTTGGTGGCATGGAATGTAACGAGAAATTGGTTCTTTCGTAGCCAAGTGTGATATCTGTCAGCGAGTCAAAGACGAACATTAGCGACCCACTGGATTGCTTCAACCTTTGAAAATTCCTGAATGGAAATAGGACGAGATTGGAATGGACTTCATCACTGGACTGCCCAGGTCCAACAGGGGCCATGATTCAATCTGGGTCATCGTTGATCGACTGACCAAGGTTGCTCATTTTATTCCGGTCAAGACCACTTACAATGGAGCCCAGTTAGCAGACCTGTATATGTCCAGAATAGTAAGCCTGCATGGAGTACCCAAGAAGATCGTGTCTGATAGAGGCACGCAATTCACCTCAAGATTCTGGAAAGCACTTCACGAAGCCCTCGGAACCAAGTTAACCTTTAGCACAGCCTATCACCCCCAGACTGACGGTCAAACCGAGAGAGTGAACCAAATTCTGGAAGACATGCTTCGTGCGTGTGTTCTATCTTATGGTTCCAAGTGGGAAGATTGTCTCCCATTTGTAGAGTTCTCCTACAACAATAGCTACCAGTCTAGTCTGCAAATGGCCCCGTTTGAAGCATTGTATGGCAAGAAGTATCGTACACCCCTGAATTGGTCCGACACTGGAGAAGGCAAATTATTTGTACCTGACACCCTCCATGAAGCCGAAGAACAAGTCCAACTGATTCGCGAGCATCTCAAAACTGCCCAATCCCGTCAGAAGAGTTACGCTGATCCCAAGCGTCGTGACCTCACCTTCAACATCGGAGATTTCGTGTATCTCCGAGTGACACCCCTTAAGGGAATGCAACGTTTCCATGAAAAAGGGAAGTTAGCACCAAGGTATATTGGACCGTTCAAGATCATTAGCCGTCGAGGAGAAGTATCCTATCCGCTAGCGTTACCCCCGGAGCTATCCGAATTTCACGATGACTTCCACATCTCACTACTTCGGAAATGTCTTGAAGTTCCTGACCAGCCTGATGTTTTCAAGCACATCGAGCACCACTCCATCGACCTGAACAATGACCTAACCTTTCGCGATAGACCTCTTAAGATCCTCGAAGAAGATGTTCGTCTTACCCGAAGACGTGCGATCAAGTTCTACAAAGTCCAGTGGACTAATCATTTTGAGGAAGAAGCAACCTGGGAACATGAAGATTATCTTAGACGCGAATTCCCAAACTTCCTTAGCCCCTAAGCCTAGCAAATCTGGGGATGAGATTTATTTTAAGGGGGGAAGGATTTGTAACATCCCTGAATTAATATAAGTATTATTAATTCCAAAAGTGTGGGCCAACAAATTTTTTATTATTTTTTGGGTGATTGCTTGTGTTTTGTTGCTTGATGTGTGTGTTTGCTAAGTAAAAATATGAATAAAGGAAGAGTAACAAAATAAAAACATCAACACCAAAAATCATGTGACAAGTGTCACACAAATTGCCCTAAGTGAGAAATTAATATTTCCTTTCAAAACAAAATTCAGTGGGGTGCCATAGTGATCCCACTTTGCTCTTATATCTTTCCCTCTCCAAAAATATTTCTAAAAATCTTAAATTTAAAATCCTAAATTCTTTCTTTATCATTTTAAATCACAAAAAGGTGCTGAGATGCACTTATTCCATAAATTCTCTCATAGCACCAAAAACCCCTATTAATCTTATATTTACTAATTGGAGGCACCATAGGGAGCACCACGTTAATCCTGGAGAAAATATAAAAAATAACCGTAAGATCTATATTCTACGGATAGGATTGAAAGACAGATCAAATTAAACTCCCCGATCTGTCCGTCCTTCATGAAGGAATACTCCAGCGTCTCGGGTTCGAACCGCAAGCCTACAAACAAAAACAAAATCCATCTCTCTCCTTTTCCAGGCTGTTTCTCCAACCTAAACTACTACGGCTTCAGATCTCAAAACAGCCTAATTGCTCTCCCAATCTAATCTCTCCTTCATGCCTCACTGTGGCCGTATCCTCCACCCACGAGTTTCATGTTGTTCGAGCTCCCAACCTCTTTCTCCGACGACAATATCCTATACTGTCACTGATCATCACCTTCCTCAGCATAAGTAAAACCGAATCCAATGCAATCACGAGAGAGAGAGAGAGAGAGAGAGAGAGAGTGATTATAGGAAGATGAATTTGCTGCTGCCGTCTGGGCTGTGGACGCCGGGAGAGGTTCCAAATCTGAGCCATGAGGATTGAGGGGTAAGGTAAGTATGTAGATTAAGTCCAGATGTCCACCATGTGTGTGCCCCAAAAGCAGCAGAATTCAGACATCATCATCAATGACTTCTTCACGGACATGATCAACCCAGTTATCAGATACGTATTACTCCTTCAACTATGCACGTTATCTAGGTAATTTAAATCATGATCCGACCACTATTCCCTCCTTTTTTTCCTGCTGTGAGGTAATGCACTCTAGGTGTTTGATGAATTGTTAACTTGCTGAACTGTCAAATGCAGTGGAAGGGTGCATTGAGCTTTCATCAGCAATGATCGAGTTTATAGTATGATCAACTTGCAAAAGTATCATGGCATGCACAGTATATATAATCTATATATTCTTAGGGTGTGGTGCTTCTATTAGCTGAGCACACCCAGGTATGACTATGCTCCTAGGTCACCTATTTTTCTTAGAGAAACCAATTTTTAGCATAGATAGAGGCGAACAAGAAACCCTTCAGTTTAGGCAATATATTTGTCTCAAACTTCCTTTTGTGTTGCTCATTGCAGACTTCTTCATTGCTGCATATCTGTATTATTTTAGAAGTTACTGCAACTAATAGTTCTGCATTAACATGGCTGACTGTTATAGATATGGTTTATGATAACTAGCCATGCAGCTTTGTGATATGATCTAATCTGACCCATACTACATGCCCAATGATTTTTGCTACATGTGCCATCTTATAGCTTAATGCTTTAGCTAAAATCATTACTAGCATTCTGTTTAGTTAGGAAAACTAGGGAAGAACTCCAGTGGATATAATAGAAACAATGTTCATATTACGACTATCCATCTGATAAAAGAAACTCAAGGAATGCAGAGCTGCTCTTAAACAGACTATGAGAGCCATTATTATCTTAAGTAGATTCAGCATGCTTCACCAGGGATACAGATTCTATTAGATATATCATTGTTCCAAATGTTATTTAAAAAATGGTATTTCTAAACAAATCAGCTCTGCCAACCCACTTGATCTATTCCCACATATCAAAATTTACTTTGTCGACATTCACTCAAATCAGTACTCACGGTTTCCCTAATGGAACACCCGTTTGATAAGCAATTGCCTAATATTTGTAGGAACCAATAGATTCAGGTTGCACAAGCAAAACAGAGAAATGGAGTGGTACAAAGAAATACTTTCAAGTGGTAATTTATTATATTTAAGAGATCTCTCTGTCCTTAAAGTTTTTTGGAGTTATGTTGTCCTGCATAGTAATATGTCAGTATACTCCTCAAGCATCAATAATCTCACCCCCCACAACTTTATTTTCAGTAGTCAGTACGTAAATAATCAAGTCTTCTATTTCATATTTTCATTATGATGGAGATTCTGATGTCTGCATTTAAATTGGAAAAGGTAACATATTCATCCAATATAAATATGTCAGTTTGTCATTATTTGTGTTCATTTACAATGAGCAGGAAAGATTCGAGATTTGCGAGAAGCAAGCAAAAGGTTAACAAAGCATGTGGAATTTCCAATACCACATCGCCATTGAAGTTTGACTACACAAGTTTATGAAAAAATAAATAGCATTGATTTTGGTCTACTGTTCTCATAGTGTTGTGCTAATAGTCTCAATATTATTACCCTCTCTCTTTTTCATCCCACTTTATATAGAAAAAACATAAACATGCCAAACCGATACACGATAATGAGGAAACACTCTTACAAATCAGGTAAAAAAAGACATCCGAGCTCAATAATATTACCATAAAGTGTTGTGCTATAATTAGCAGACATTTGTGATTGCAATATATGTTTTAAGTCTCATATACATGTACATTTTTTTTAATACATGCGATACAGTTTGAACGATACTAATTCCATGGACTAAGTATATTCCCTGAGGAACCACTCGCCTGTATGGCGTAATTACATGGGAATATTTTCAACTTAATTTGTGTGACCATTCTGTTGGAAAATTGAGCAAATCACAAGTTTAGCTAAGCCACGAGTTTTGAATATAATACATATAAAAAGCAAACTCAAACAAGAATAAAAAAAACATTGGTGAAATAATCTATACAAGTAAGGTAAAGCGAGCAATATTACAAGTTAGAGAGAATATACATACAAGTTAATAGAATTAGATAATACATATATCTAATTAAATCAGCTAACTAAGGAAGATATTTTTTCTCTACTTATTATTGCGGTGTTTTGCACTACAGGTTATCAGGGAAACCCACTATGTGCTTTCACATTGTTTCTAAAAGATTCTTATATATGTTTTTTGTCTTTCTAATTTCAGGTATTTTGTTATGCAAATAATCAATGATGGTAGTACACTTTTACACGTTATGTGCTATTTAGAACTGATAGCCCGTGCGGATGCACGGGTTGACGACTAGTATATATAAAGCCAATTGTGGAAACAAATTTCAGACATTCAAATTTGAACTTGGTTCAGGCATTGTGACGAACACCTTGCAAGCATGATCCGTGTTCATCCCCAAATCCATCAAATTCGAACCAAATCCGACGAATCCGTGTGTGATCGAGCTAGGGAGCCTCACCACCACTCTGCCCTCACTCACCAGAGCCCGAGGGAGCACGGAGGAGGTCCAATTTGACCTAGTTGTCGCCGTGGCCTCGAGGGAGCAGCGTGGCCGCGCGCACGTCGCCGTGGTCGGCACTGTGGCCGTGGCGTGGCGACGCTGTGTTGCGCCGCACCGTGCCCCCCTCTCTCCCTTACCTCGCTGTCCCCTCTGCTGCTGGTAGCGACCAAGACCACCCCGGAGCCCCCGCACGCGTGCCCCTGCCCGCGCCAGAGCACGCCGCGCGCCGTGGCCGACCATGGACGGCGCGGACGCACGCCTCGTTCTCCACTGCCCTCCCCAACACCTCGACGCGCTCATCCGCACCTACGACCTCACCGCGACCGCACGAACATGCCGTAGCCACCCCAGCGTCCCTCCTTCCCCTCGTGCGCCGTGACCACCATGGACCGGCCGACGGCTATTTAAGCCGTCCCCGAACCCGCATTCCCTCCACACCTCACCACAGCCTCTCCCCTCTACTCCACTCTCCTGAGTGCACCACCAAGAGCGCGGAGACGCCGCAGCAGGGCCGCTGCTGCCGCGGAGCTTCTGCGAGCTCCGCCACGGCCCGAGGTGGGCGACGATGGCATCGTGGCCGTGCTGCCACCTCTCCCTCTCCTTTCTTCCCCTAACTCTCTGCCGTGCCTCACCGCCACCGCACACTCACCCGCACGTCCGTTTCTTGCGCAGAGTCGCCGCCTAGAGCTCGTCGTCGACGTCCGTGTCCGTGGTGACCGTGCTGCTCACCGCCGACGAACCAGCCCACCCCAGGACCTGCAACTCCTCCAGCAACCTACCCCGAGCCACCGCCGTCGATCTACGTCATCCCCGAGCCTTCCCGAAACCTAGGTGAGCCCTATTCCGCCCTCCACCGTCGCTGGCCACGACGGCGCTGCCGTTCTAAGGTCGTCGCCGATGGATCGATCGTGCGCCGTTGGATCTTGATCCAGCGGTAGCATACCGGTTCGTTTAAATTAAAACAACAAAATTAAAACCTAGCAAACACGGTACTGGACCCAACTTTGAAAATTCATATCTCGAAATCTAGGAATCCAAATAAATCAAATAAATATGTTATGGAAAGCTTATGAAATTCTCTACCTCACCAACTTGGTTTCATTTCATTTGGGTTAGTAAATAAAGAGTAGTCTTAAAAATGCCACAGAAGGTATAAAATCTAAACTTGTTTGATTCTGATACTCTGTTAATCCAAATAATGTCAAACCAATTTTTTAGCTTAGTAATGTGATAGCTTAGCTCCCCTAATTTTTGTAGAATTAATTAATCATTATTAATTAATTGGCATCTGTTGAAAGAAAGGAAGCCTTTCTGAACTAAAACATTTATAAAACAATAATGGTAAATCCAAATGAGTTAGGGCCAATTTTCTTAGATCACATGTAATCAGTGTTAGTTACCCCTAAAAGGATTTAATTTTTGAACAATATTAGCTTGAGTTGTAGCAAAAACTAGAATATTGACTTACTGGATTAAAACATTTATACAGAGAGTTTAATAACTCAAATTGAATTAAATCCAATTGGGTTGTCTTCTACACATCAGTAGCTTTCTGTAGGATTTTAGTTCATATTTTTGTGATCAACAGAACTTAAGTTACACAATTAAATAATGGTTAATTGAATTAAATTAAATTCAAATTGTGTTACCTTGTGTGTGCAGTAGCTAAATTGTGATTATTATGATTGAAATGATGTGATGCTTGCTTGGTTAGTTTAGTGATTGTTTGCATTTTTTGTTTATCGATTAGACGAGAACGTTGCCGGAACCTACGAGGAAGGGGAATACTTCGAACAGCAGGAACCCGAGCACTTTGTTGAGCAAGGCAAGCTACTACACTGAGCTTGCATTTATATTCATCTACTTTGATCACCTGAATTATTCAAAAGTAGTTATGATTTTGAAAACCTTTTTATAAAGACAGGAAAAACTATTTTGCCACCCTATATAGAAATATAAAGTAGAGATTTAAAACTATAGGATGGGAAAAATATGATTTATGCCAAACTCCTTTTTAAAGTACCATGGATAGAAGTGGAATGCCGAATTCTCGGTCTGGATGTGGAGAAAGATTGAATGGTGATGTTTATGAAAAATGCACATTGTGTCCTAGTACTATGACGACCAGCCAATAACCAGTGCGACCACATCTACCCACATATGGGAAAGGGCGTAGTCATATAGTTTGCTCATATTAGTATGGGATGCCTCAACAACGAGGATGACCTCGTTCCATGAGGAGATGGTCATGGCGACCTACCCCCTGACCTGGGTCCTAGCAATCTGAAGGATGGAGGAGTGAAGGTCCATATTTGGGTCGCCGGGCAGAACTACGAGTCCTCAAACTTAGGTTCCTCGACGGGGGATCCTGTACTAGGTGTTGAGGGAATGGTGAATTCGTAGCGGTAGGGTCCTATACTAGCATGAGCAAAGGACATGCTATGGTCGGTGGCTCAACTTCGCATACACCTTGTATGGCGGGACGTGGCAGACATGATGAGTTACCGGATGGATGGGGGAAAAGCATGCTACCTCTGCAGAGGGTAAAACTATTCGAATAGCCGAGTCCTCGCATATGGACAGTTGGGAGGCTGTCCTAGGCCATGTGCAAGTTTTTACAAAAGTTGTAAGTTTAAAGAAACAAATGTGGAGGTGATGTTACTCAACTATACCAAATGGAGTGGTATGAGTTGTTGGAGATAAATGGACCATGATGAAATGTGGTCGGGAAAAAGGAGGAGTTTTGGATAAATAAGAAAAATGGTGATTTCTTCAAAGATAGTAATGAAACTCTTCTTATCTTTTTCAACAAGGATATAGAGATGTTTTTCAATAAAGATTTAGAGATGTTTAATAAATAAAAGTGCCTTAGAAAGCAACTTAAAACTGGTACACACTCACGTTAGGGGTAGTTTGCGAGTACAATTCCCATTGTACTCATATTGCTTTCGTCCCTGGCTATTGTCTTAGCCAGATCCCGAGGAGAACTACACCGAAGCGGAGTATGGTGACTTCTATGCGAACTAGGGATCTTCGTGAGTCAACTGCCTGTCAGGTCGTCGTTAGGACGCGTTGGACTTCTACTACGTAGCTTTCGCTGAATGCTTTTGATTTGGCCCATGAAGGCAAGTATGTAAGACTCGGTCTAAATGACCTATTGTGTAAGACTTTAATTCGGTATTGTAATGGATGTAAACTTTGGTATTCAATTCGGATTATGGGCAATGACAGACTGATCACGGGATCAAGTTACATGGGCTGGGCTAGAGACAAGCCGACAAAGGCCCATGAAGAAGGAAGTACTCGCCGAGGAAGAGTCCTACTACAACCCGGAGTTGTAATTTGGAAGACCAAGACATAGAATAGGACTCCGTGTCCAAGTATGACCCGGTATAAACTTGTAAGTCCAGGGACCCGACCGCATTTATAAGGAGGGCCCTATACCTTAGATCGATAAGCAATCAAGAAGCCAGAGACCCGTAGTCGCCGATTCCCCAGATAGGAGTCGAAACCTTGTAATCGAGAACTAGTCCACAGCAATAAAGCCGAAGCAGGAAGTAGGTCTTTACCTCCATCGAGAGGGGCCGAACCTGGGTAAATCCTTGTCCTTTGGCGAGATTAACAACTCCTACGTACTTCGATCACCAATGGCCCCACAAATAATCTTCCCTGAGGAAGAACTTGCCGTGACAACCCCACGACAGTTGGCACCCACCGTGGGGCAGAAGATGAAAAGAGTTGAGATCGTAGGTGAAGCTCGCCGAGGTATGGAGAAACTCGCCATCGGGCGACTTTTCACCAATCAGCTGGGAGAGATAGAGATCGATGACTTAGGATGGAGCTCGGAGATGGATGAAGTCGACGAGGGCTATCAACTCATCTTCGGCCAGATCAATGTGTTCGTTGGTATGGTCAGCACCACAGGTAACCGTGCTAATGAGTTGGAATCTGTTTCAGAGTCAACAGCTGTGGTGGAGTCCGATGGAGAGGAGTCCGTTGGAATATCACAAGTCGGCATAGTAGCCGAACCAAAGGAACAGCTTATCATCAATAATGAGAAGGAGTCGCTGGCAGAGCCATATATGGAGCCAGACTATGACGCAGATTCAGAGTCAATTTTACCTTTATTTGAAGATCGACTTGGGTATGGAATAGAGGAAGAGTACGTGCAATCACCAGTACGTCCAAGTCATGTTGGAGTGTACATGTCTGGACCCGAAAACGGTGGAGAAAACGCGGGTGGAAGTCAATTCGATCCCAATCTGCTGACAAGGGAGATCACAGCAGAAAACGCGGCGGCTCGAGCTGAGGTGTTACTGACGGCTCGTCAGGCAATAGAGAAGCAGCTGGCAGATGTTGCAGAGGCAAATCGCAGGTTAGCAGCAGATCAAGCCTTTGTGCAGGCATGTATACAAGCTGAGCAAGCTCGCATACAGACAGAGCACGAGCGTGTACAAGCTGAAGCAGCAGCAGTGCGCAATCGCCAACAGGAACTCGCCTCAGTTCAGCATCGTAGGACTCGGAGTCGACTCCATGAGGGAGTCCTGATCAATCCAACCAACCTGTTTCAAACGCCACCGAGCGCAGGAGTCGGAGGACCTACACGCGGTGCAGGAGCCGCACCACCACCACCACCAGGAGGAAACGGAGGAATCGGAACAGGAGCTGGAGCCAATGCACCACCCCCACCACCTGGCGGAGGAGTCAGCGGTATGGGTCCACCACCGCAGAGGTTTCATACACCAGGAGGACACTACTCAAACCCAATAGATAATGTACACGCAGCAACCATGGTGTTGGACAGGATCCCACATATGGAAAATCCAACAGGTCAAGAGGCACGACTCGCCATAGACATGTTAAAAACAACATTAGCGCAACAAGCCCTCTATCCCAATTTCCCAGATGCAAGCCGGCTTCATTCAACTCCATACAACTCCAGAACAAGGAGTCGACATGATGAGTCTCATCCGGCCGGGTCGACGAGCGCAAGGCGCCGCGAGCTAGCAAGGAACCAACCACATCAACTCACTGTTTCGGACGCTCAAAGGCGAGTTGACGAAGCAAGGAACAGGAGAGCTGCTGAGGCCAGAGTCCCAGAAGCCGGAGGAGCCGGTGGACCACCACCAACAACAGCAGCACTAGTGATAGACCCGCCGCATCGTGCGCTCACTGAGGTAACCTCACCAGGGAGTTCTCCATCATTGATAGGACCTGCATGTCTTTCAGAGGCCATTACAGCCGTGGCTTTCCCAGATAACTTCAAGGAACCGCGCAAGGTGGGCAACTATGAACCAAATATGGACCCGACTTCGTGGCTTAGTAGTTATGAGATGGCAATGAGCATCAGAAACGCTTCAGAAGGGTTGTGCGCCAAATTCATGTATCTTATGATGGATGAGACAACCAAAGTTTGGATGAGGAACTTGCCCCCCAGGTCCGTCAACTCATGGGAGCAGTTGAAGACAGCTTTTGTGCAAAATTTCCAAGGAACTTGCAGAAAGATGAGCACCATAGAGGACTTAGAGCAATGCACTCAGCGGAAGGGCGAGTCCGCAAGACACTGGATGAAGCGAGTCTCAGAAATCTTCAATTCATCGCAAGGACTCCCACCCATCTCTGTGCTGATGGCGTTGGAGAGAAACTGCAGTTATAATCCTTTGAGCTGGAAGTTGGGACGTATGAAAGATAGTGTAAATCAGGGCATACCTATCACCATTGGAGAGATCATGGCTGGAGCCAATAAGCACGCATCCACGGACAAAACCAAGGACCCGGAAGAAGCTGGAAAGGGACAAGGTGATAGTGGACCAAGTCAGAATCAAAGTCAAGGTCAAAACCAAGGTGGAACTAAGAGGCCATACGGAGACAGCTCTGACCTGGTAGTTAACACAAACACTGGGTTCAGACGCAAGGATAACAACTCTCAAGGATATCAAGGGCGTAGGCCAAGTACATAGGAGATTTTGGCGAGTCCATGTCCTAAACACGCCAGAAACGGGAAGTGTGGTCATACCTTGGGACAGTGTGTGGATCTGCAGCGTGGCAGACTCATAGGACCAGGCAATAGGAACAACGACAATGGATATCGAGGAAACAATGGTAATGGAGGACCCGGCAACCATGGCGCAGGAGCCGGCCATAATCCCAACTTACAGCTAGGAGGAGGTAACCAGCAGGGCGGGTTCCAGCAGAACCCGAAGCAGCTTCATGATGGCCAAGGGCAATATTATGTCACAACTCGACCGCAGAACCCGAGTCAGGGTAGTTATCATGTCTTCACAACAAGCACGTCCAATCACGCCAGGAAATTGAATGTTCGAGCTGTTAATGCGGTAGAGCCAGCAGTTCCATAGTGGCTCAAGTGGTCAGAGCAAGTCATTACATGGAGTAGGGCAGATCATCCACCAAGAGTCGACGACCCAGGGCTCCTAGCTTTAGTGGTAGCACCTCAAGTTGGGGGCTACACATTAAACAAGGTGCTTATGGATGGTGGAAGCAGTATAAACATCTTGTACTATGACACATTCAAGAGGATGAAACTGCAAACAGTTGATACCAACTGAGACAGTTTTTCATGGGATAGTACCAGGGAAGTCAGCAAAACCCATTGGTAAGATCTATCTTGAGGTTGCTTTTGGCACAATGGAAAATTTCCGTTCAGAGATTATGCCCTTTGAGGTAGTTGATCTTAAGAGTCCATACCATGCTCTTTTTGGTCGACCAGCATACATTAAGTTTATGGCCAGACCGTGTTATGTCTACTTGAAGCTTAAGATGCCAAGTCCAGCAGGAGTCATTACACTTAATGGCAGCAGACAAATGGCATTGGAGTGCGAACAGGGAGATGCAGCTATGGCCGAAACAGCTTGTGCTCAGGAAGAGCTGAAATTTTATAAAGCAAATGTGGACCCGGAGGACAACTCGGTGCTCAAGAAGCCGGCCACAGAGGAGAAGATGAAATTCAAGTCAGCTCAAGACACAAAGCAAGTTGATTTCACCCCTGATGACTCCTCCAAGCAGTTCATCATTGGGGCACACCTCTCTGACAAATAGGAAAGCGCGCTCGTCGAGTTCATCCGTGAGAACCGGGACGTCTTTGCATGGAAGCCATCTAACATGGCAGGTGTCCTGAGAGAACTCGCCGAGCACATCTTACATGTTAACCCTAATGCAGGACCTGTAAAACAGGGACTTCGCAAGTTTCATGATGACAGAGTGGGTGGCCAACCCAGTACTAGTACCAAAGAAAAGAGGAGAGCTACGTATGTGCATCGACTTCACGGGTCTCAACAAGCACTGCCCTAAGGATCCGTTTGCTCTACCTCGCATAGACCAGATCATTGACTCCACAGCTGGATCAGAACTACTTTGTTTCTTGGATGCCTACTCAGGGTACCACCAGATCAGACTCAAGAAAGAGGATGAGCTGAAGACATCTTTCATTACACCCTTTGGAGCATTTTGTTATACGACAATGCCCTTTGGACTCAAGAACACAAGAGCTACATATCAGAGGTGTATCCAGAACTGTTTCGAGAAACAGATTGGAAGGAATGTTCATGCTTATGTGGACGATGTAGTCATCAAGTCTCAGAAAGCTGACTATTTGATAGCAGACCTGACAGAAACCTTTGATAACTTGCGCAAGTACAAGATGAAGCTCAACCCAGCCAAGTGTGTTTTTGGAGTCCCTGCAGGCAAACTCCTCGGCTTCATTGTTTCAGAGAGAGGCATTGAAGCAAACCCAGAGAAAATCAAGGCTATTCACAACCTGCAGAGGCCGACTTGTCTAAAAGACGTTGAGAAACTCACTGGTTGCGTAGCGGCTCTAAGCAGATTCATCTCTAGACTCGGAGAGAAGGCGGATCCTCTCTACCGACTCCTAAAGAAGTCAGACAAATTCTTATTGGACAAAGAAGCCGACGATGCTTTTGAGGGCTTGAAGAAAACCCTATCATCGGCACCAATACTTGCAGCTCCTACAAATAAGGAGCCCATGCTATTATATGTGGCTGCCAATGAAAGAGTTGTCAGCGCAGTAGTAGTTGTGAAACGTTCAGAGGAAGGTAAAGAATATCCAGTACAGAGGCCTGTTTATTACATCAGTGAAGTCCTTACAGATTCAAAGCAAAGGTACCCTCAATGGCAGAAGCTAGTTTATGGAGTTTTTCTTGGAAGTAGGAAGCTTAAGCACTATTTCCAAGAGCATCCAATCAAAGTGGTGAGCTCAGCACCACTAGCTGACATCATACGTAACAGAGATGCAACAGGGCGAGTTGCCGAGTGGTCAATTGAATTGGGTCCTTATCATATCACATATGAGCCTAGGACAGCCATTAAGTCTCAAGCTTTGGTCGACTTCGTCAATGATTGGACTAACTTCACCTCCTCACCAAGTTCACCCTGCACCAAATATTGGACAATGCACTTCGACGGCTCCAGACAGCTAGAAGACTCAGGAGCCGGCGTGGTTTTAACTTCACCAAAAGGAGATAAGTTGGCATATGTCCTTCAATTGCATTTTGATTGTACAAACAACTTGACTGAGTATGAGGCTTTGCTACATGGGCTCCGTTTGGCCAAAGAAATGAACATCAAGCGTGTCAGGTGCTTCGGGGACTCAGATCTCGTGGCACAGCAAGTATCTGGAACCTAGGACTCGAAGGATGCAAATATGGCATCTTACAGAAGAGCAGTCGAACAGATAGCCGGGTTCTTTTCTGGTTATCAAGTAGAGCATATTGACAGACACAAGAACAAGGCCGCCGATGCGTTATCACGACTCGGCTCTCGTCGAGAGAAAGTACCTCCCAACGTGTTTGTGGATGAACTCCATCATCCATCTATTAAGTTACCTTCAGAGGAGGAGTTAGCCTTCCCAGACCCAGAGTCAGCACTGGTGGCAGTAGTACGGGCAATCCCACCACGGACAGAGCCCTACCTTGCATATCTCCTCCGAGGTGAACTACCAGCGGATGAAGTCAAACAGAGACAACTCATCAGACGGTGCAAGTCTTACACATTCATTGATGGCGAGTTGTACAGAAGGAGTACCACTGGAGTCTACCAGAGATGTGTGTCTCCAGAAGAGGGCAGGCAAATCTTGCAAGAAATCCACGCAGGTGATTGTGGTCATCATGCATCCACTAGATCCTTGGTGTCAAAAGCTTTCAGGCACGGTTTCTTTTGGTTAACAGCACATCTGGATGCAGAAAAGATAGTACGAGTTTGTGATGAATGCCAAAGGTACGCAAGACAAGACCACGTGCCAGCCCAAGAACTTAGAACTATTCCTATCACTTGGCCGTTTGTAGTTTGGGGGCTTGACATGGTGGGTCCTTTCTCAAAGTCGCCCTGTCAGAAGACCCACCTGCTAGTAGCCTTTGACAAGTTCACCAAGTGGGTAGAAGTCGAACCCGTAAGCCGAGTCGACGGAGCATCAGGTGTGAGGTTCTTCAAGAAGATAGCTACACGCTTCGGATATCCTCACAGCATCATTACAGATAATGGGACCAACTTATCAGTTGGAGAGATGGCCAAGTTCTGTGGTGAGAACAACATCAGACTCGACCTAGCCTCAGTGGCACACCCACAGTCCAATGGACAAGCAGAGAGGGCAAATCAGGAGTTGCTCAAGGGAATAAAACCCAGGCTTCGAGTCCCCTTGCTAAGAGCCGCTAGATGTTGGGTTGAGGAGCTGCCAGCAGTACTTTGGAGTATAAGGACGACTCCTAACAGATCTACTGGCTTTACACCGTTCTTCATGGTGTATGGAGCAGAAGCCGTCCTACCTAGCGACTTGCTGCATGACTCGCCACGAGTCGCCAATTATGTCGAGACAGAAAATGAGCTTGCTCGTCAGGACTCAGTAGACGCACTCGAAGAAGCAAGGGAGTTAGCCCTTGAGAGGTCAGCAGTTTATCAGCAGGACTTGCGGCGGTATCACGCTCGTCGAATCAGAACTCGGACTTTCCAAGAGGGTGACTTAGTACTTCGCCTTGTCCAAAACAAGGAAGGGATGCACAAGTTATATCCACCATGGGAAGGACCGTTCATCATAAGCAAGAACTTGCATAATGGGTTGTACTATCTAATGGATGTGCGAGAGCTGGCAAGTGCAAGTAAAGGAGCTAACACAGCTCATACGCTAGATCCCTATGCAGAGGCCAAGAGGCCGTGGAACATAGCTCAGCTACGTCCCTACTATAGCCAAATTGTAGTATTTTATATGAGTTGCAAGGCAAAGAGCCCAGTGAGCCATGCCTAAATGTAATCAAATTGTTATGATCAAAGGAAATAAAGCTGGCTTCTCTAAATATGAGTTCTTTACTCGAGTCACCCAGTGAGTACGCTTTATTCTTTATATTTGATCATCAGGTTCTTGGGGGCTTGTTTTTCAGAGAAAAAAGTTAGGCTTAGACCCTTGAACCTGGCTCAGTAGCCAAATTTTTCCTAATTTTCTCGCTGGTAAGTTAGATGCAGCCTGCACAATATGAATAATCTACATGCATGACTTGTCTCTAACTCTTATGAATCTTAAAGGACATAAGAAGTTGGGAGCCTATCAGCACAAACTGTAAGAGAAGTCATGCAGGGCCTACTTATTCATCAGTGAAAAATTAGATGGGTCATAAGAACCAAGCAGTGACTTGCATACATAAGACATATCAATGTCACAGTTGAACAAGCAAGTCATTAAAAGCTGATTGGCAAAATTTCAGGACAACTAGTTCAAAAAACCAAAAGGTTTGCACTAGAAGTGTAGCATTACAAAAGTTTAAAAAATCATCAAGAAGATGATCCTTCAGAGGAGTCGACTTCTCGGCTGGAACTGGGGAGTCCTTCTTGGCAGGAGATTTGTCCTTCTCTTGTGCAGTAGAGGCACGAGCCTGCTTCACAGGAGGCTTCGTGGCAACTTTCTTCGTTTGGAAACCGGTACCTCGTGGGCTCTTCATATGTTGAGCTAGCTCTTCTTCTTGAGGCCAGGAACCCCCAGTAGTAGCTCTTGAAGGAGTGGGCGCAGCAGGAGTCTTCAGTATAGGCTCGGCACCAGCTGGGTTACCCAGAACAGGAGCCGCCGGTGTAGAAGAACTCGGTACAGTAGAAGAGGAGCCGCCTGCTGTTGCCTGTGAGGGGCGACCAAAGTTTACAACTGCAGGAGTCTCTGGGCAACCCTCTTGTTCTCCAAGTCATAGTGATGAACCCATACCTCAGGGTCCATCTTGTTGGCAATCTCACATGCATAAGGACGCACCAGCTTCTCCTCAGCCTTGAAGTCATCCTGAGTAAAGGGTTTGCCATCTTCATGTTGCTCCGACTTCCCCATAGTGAGCAAAGCTGGCTCTACGATAGTGGGTAGTAGCTGTGGGCCAGAGCAAGGATCCTGATGGAGGCTCTCCTCAAGGAGGACTGCTTCCAGAGGTGCATATAGCCTGGTGCTCGTGACAGCTCATCTACCAGGCGCTCAGGTTCCTTGGGGCACCTGCCTTTAGCATTTAAGTACTTTACCACAGCACGGGCTCCCTCTTGTAGCCCATGACAATGGTCCAGCATCTCATGCAGTTGCTTGCTAACGGGCAACTTGAGCTTTGGGGAGTCAGACCTTGCAGAAAGAAATCAGTGAGTATAAGTTGAGAAGTGCTTCAAAACAGTGCAAAGGAGGTAGTAAAGATATAAACTTACCAAAGATGTGTTGGCACATGGCTCGAATGCCTTTATGGCAGGTGTCGTATACTGCTTTTAGCTCATTATGAGCTTTCAGGGCAATTTTCTTGGCTACCTCCGACTCTTTCTTGACCTGCTCCAGCTGAGCAGATACAATTTTCAGATCTTTTTCCAGTTGAAGGGAGTGCTCCCTTTCAGATTGAGCAGACCTGGCACTAGCAACTGCCTGGTCCTCCAGCTCCTTCATGTCTCTCTTCATCCTGAAGATAAGATTCTGCAAATACAAGTCAGAATTCACAAGTCAGGACTTACCAGTCAGAACTCACAAGTCAGATATACAACTCATGAGCTCCAAGTCATCACAAGTTAACAACTTGGCGCTTGGGGGCTACTCAGGAGTCAGATTTTTTATCCAGATGCAACATTCACAAGTCCTAGTCAACAAGTCAGCAGCTCCAAGTCGTCACGAGTTAACAACTCGGCGCTTGGGGGCTACTCGAAGAACAGAATTTTTCTACAAGCTAAGTATCAGCTATTCACATCGATTTGTAGCTCCAAGTTGTCGCAGGCTGACAACCCGGCGCTTGGGGGCTACTCGTGGAAAACTTTTTAGTTGCTTTACCTAAGAAGTCATCAAGTTAAAGCCCCGAGTCCTAGAAGAGCTAAGGACTCAGTGCTTGGGGGCTACAAGTACACAAGTTTTTTGTACACAGCAATTGAGTTAAAGTTCAGAGTAAAGCACCTATCTTATTCACAAGTCTCCACAGATAAGGTGCTTGGAGGCTACTGCAACAGGAGGCTACCAGAGAATACAAAGACTAGAAGTCAGAAAGCTTACATCATGGATGAATCGAAGAGATCTAATGGCCAGTTGCTCATCATCCTTCAATCTGGTTGCTTGATCATTCAGTTCAACGGCCTCTATCCAAGAAAAGGACTTGTTGTCAGCCACTCGAAGTCGGCTGTAATCGATGGAGGACTTGGCCGGCTCATTGAGTTGGGCTGTAGAAGCCGTCTGATGAGGAGCCGGGGAAGGTTGATGACAAGCAGGATAAGAAGTCATACCTAGTGTTAGTCTCAAGGCCCAGGGAGGCCTAAGAGTCAGAGGAAGGCATAGACATGTCATCGTGATAGGAGTCGTCTTTGCTAGGAGGAGAAGTCGACTTCCTTTGGTGGGAAACTGGCAAAGGATCAGGAATGTCTGCAGGGCCGTCGGAGCGCAGCTTCCTCTTCCTAGCAGCAATAACGCTCTGCGTATATTCTTGGGGTTTAGCAGTTGAATTGGTTGATCCAAGGACTCGTGAGAAAGGTACCTTGGGAACAGCCTCTCGAGACCCGTTCTTATTGGGAGCTGGGGGAGAAGAGGAGCAGCTCTTCGCGGCTGAGGACTCCTCAGACGAGGTTGGCTGGGTAGCGGCAGGACTAGAAGCCACATGACCCTGCTCAGTAGCAGGAGCCTCCTGAGAGGACTCCTCCCCAGCAACATTTTCAACAGGAGCCTCCGGAGAGGACTCCTCCTCCTCATCATCATCTTCAACAGGAGCCTCCTGTGAGGACTCCTCCTTGGCATCATCTTCGACATCTTCTGCCCCGGCATTTGCTCCGTGGCAGAAGCCTCCTCCTCGACCTCCTCATCAACCTTAGCCTCCGTTGCAGTTTCGGAAGCTGGCCTCCAAAAGGAGTCAGTTAACTGTAAGGAGACAGAAAGTCAAGTTAGCAAATCAAATAGAGAAAGAAAGTGAAGCAAATGAAATATTTATAGCAAGAGCTTGATTGGTGAGCGAAAAGGCTCAAGTCCAAATTTTACTTGATCCTTCACTGGCCTGCCTGTCAGTTTCTTGATCAATCGGCCGAGTTCAGGGCTGTCGTGGGGTTGTCACGGCAAGTCCTTCCTCCAGGAAGGTGAGTTCGGGGGCCATCGATGCTTGAAGTACGTAGGAGAGATTAATCTCGCCTAGGGACACAGACTTACCCAGGTTCGGCCCCTCTTGGTAGAGGTAAAGACCTACTTCCTGCTTCTCTTTGTTGCTCTAGATCTGGTATTGATTACAGGGTTCCGGCTCCTCTCTGGGGAGTCGGCGACTTGATGTTTCTCTCTCTAGATTGCTTAGAACTTGTCGGTCTAAGGTCCAGGATCCCGCTTATAAAGGCTGCCGGGTCCCTGGACTTACAGGTTACACCGAGTCACACTAGAACACGGAGTCCTACTCTACGTCTTGGTCTTCCAAGTTAAGACTCCGGGTTGTACTTGGACTCCTTCCGGACGGGTCCTTTCTTCATCATGGGCCTCGGTCGGCTTGTCTCCAGCCCAGCCCATGTGACTTGATACATGACTCGGCTTTGGCCTTCTTGGTCTTGGCGGGTCTACTTTCCGGGTCCATGGGCCTACCTGTAAAGTATCCCCCCATCAGTAGCCCCCGAATTCGTCTTGGGCACAGCTTGGCGGCTTCCTCCAACTCATTGGTTCGACTTCCTGGGTCGACTCCTTCCATTTGAGCCACAGGCTCCAAAGTCGCTTGCTGCTAGCTCCAAGATGAATTCCTACATAAAAACATAATACACATATAAAATGAGTCCATCCTTTTCCTCGTTCAAGCCACCACTCTTGCCTTTGCACTAACAGGCCGAGTTCTGCTGTGACTCTTGCGAACAAGGAATGAATAACTTGACTTTCACTGTCACAGGACTCGCCATCCTGAGACAAGCCAGCTTCTTCCACTTCTGTGACTTTGACTTTTCTCTTCTATGTCCTTTCTGGTTGTTAGCCGCTGAATCGTTATGACCGAAACGTTATCCACAGTTTACTGTGGACCCACTCTGTAACTCTCTAGGGTTTTTACCCCTTTATAAATATCGATGGGTTAGGTCTCAAACCTCACTCGCCCCCTTTAGCTCAAATTCCCTTCTTTCTCTTCGTGCTCATCTCTTCCCGCGCTCAGCACACACCGCCCGCACACCATGGCACCCAAGCGCGCAAAGACCGCACCCAAGGCCAAGGCATCCTCGTCGAGCAGGACGGTGGACATTGCCGCCGCGGCCGCCGCCGCCGCCGCAAAATCCTCTTCCAAGCGTTCGATTTCTGCCGATTGGGGTGGATCTACGGTCACAGCCGAGCAATTGAAGACACACCGATCAACTGGCCTGATTCCGTCCAACGTGAAGGCTCGGGCCCCAGGGGATGAAATCGTGCCCACTCCCGCAAAGGATGAGGTGGTGATCTTCATCGAGCACTTGTTCCGCGGGTTCACTCCCCCCGGTAATCTTTTCTTCCGCCAACTCCTCGAACTCTATCAGCTGCGGATTCACGATCTGGCTCCCAATTCCATTCTCACTCTATCAAATTTCGTAACTTTGTGTGAGGACTACCTCCAGATCAAGGCAGATCTCAACCTTTGGCTCGAACTCTTCTACTGCAACCCCCAGCCCGAAACTTCTGGGGGCCCTCTCCTCCAATGTGGCGCCGTTGCTCTTCAACGGCGCCTCCACTCTGTCTTTCCCAAGCCAGTCTTCCCCAACCGCATCATGGACTGGCAGAAAACCTTCTTCTACTGCAAGGATACCTCCCTTGCAGGTGAACCCAAACTTCCTTTGTTCTCTGAGGATCGCCTCTAGGCGACTCCTCTTATGAAAGCTAGGTGCTCAGAGGCCGCCCGGCCGAGAGTCGAGTCTCTGATCACTCGAATCCGGGCCCTCTTGTCCCATAACCTGGAAAACATGGATCTGGTCCGCTGTTGGACCACTTGGAGAATCCAGCCTCTGAGTCCTAGGACTCGACTGATCTGCTCATACACTCGTTGCGCTGGTGATAACCTCCGAGTGACGGAGCAACTATCTGATGGACCCGAACTTGGTCGGCTTATCAAAAAGCTGACTGGGAGGCCGGTGAAGGACCAGGCCCATTTTGGGCTCCATCCATTTTGCTCTACCAACCCAGCTCCCGATGTAAGCCTCATTCTCTACCTTATTTCTATCTTGATCTTACTTGTATTGCTTACTAACCCACTTTTGTTGACTCTGTTGCAGCTCACCGACTCCTTCTGGAAGCCGGCCTCTAGAGCTGGCACTGAAACTAAAGCTGAAGCCGAGGCTGAGGCTGAAGAGGAGACTCCTGCCACAGATCAAACTGCTGTGGTAGAAGACACTGACAATGATGATGAGGAGTCCTCCCAGGAGGCTCCTGCTGAAGATGATGCTGCTGATGAGGAGTCCTCGCCAGAGGCTCCAACTGAAAACGTTATTAAAGAGGAGTCCTCTCAGGAGGCTCCCATTGTGGAGGAGACTGATGACGACGAGTCCTCTTCGGAGGCTCCCATCACTAAACAAAATGACACCACTTCTGCTGCTGCTCAGCCATCACTATCTGAGGAGTCCTCAGCCAGGAGTCACTCTTCTTCTTCCCCAGCCTCAAACAAAAACGGATCCCGAGAGGCTGTTCCCAAGGTACCGCTTTCATGAGTCCTTGGGTCCACTCGTTCACCTGCTAAGCCTGAAGAACGCATGCAGAGTGTTGTCGCCGCCAGGAAGAGGAAACTGCGCTCCGATGGGCCTGCAGATGCTCCTGAGCCTCTGCCTGTCTCGCACCAACGGAAGTCGGCTTCTCCTCCTCACAAGGACGACTCCTATCACTCCGGGATGTCAATGCCTTCTTCTGACTCTCAGGCCTCCTTGGACCTGGAAACCAATATTGGGTAAGGCTACTTTGTTTCTGTACTTTCATTCAAATGACTTCTGCCTTTTTCCTTTTCACTAGATTTATTGTTGATTTCTGTCTTTGCATATTCCAGGGCTCGGCCTTGTGCCAAGGTAACCAAGCTCCCAGGCATGGCTGATGTCACCTCTGGTCGTGGACCTGTCCCTCCGTCGGCCTCTGAAACGACAAGCACAAGGACAGGTCCCTCCATTGCTGCATCTGCTGGTGCAACAACAACTCCCACCATTCCCGAGTCCCCTTCAAAGACTCGGGTGGCGACTCCACAAATTGTTCAGCCCTCTTCTGGGGCTGCGACTCCTGACACTGCGCCTCAAGCTCATTCGGCTCCTGTGAAGCCGACTCCTGCAATGTAACAGCCCAGATTTGGTACCCTAAAATATGGGCCAAATTTTCACTTTTTGCTTTGTATTGCATCATGGCATAATTATTTAAATTGCTAATTTTAAATAAAGCAACACCTTAAAACAAAGGAAGCAAAACCCTTCCTCACTTTTTCCAAACTAACTGCATTGGCCAAAATGGCCAAACCAAATGCAAAGCTTAAGTTGGCAAATTACATTATTCCTGAACTTCCAAATGGTTTAGGAAGTTCCAACTTTGCTTCCTATCCCCATCTCTCTTTTTCCAAAACTTAGTCAATTGAGAAATAAATATGAGGATTTGAATTGGCTTAATTCCAATTTATATTTTTGGAACCAAGTTATTATTATATGAGCCTCCATGAATATTTTCATTATTTTTGGAAATGCTTAAGTGCTTCAATTAAATACATTTTGGAAATTGCTCAAAATTACCTTAATTAAAAGCTATGAACAAATGTTGGTCAAAATAATTTATTTGACCTCACCAATTTTTGAGGAGCACCTAAAGGTCATTCATAACCCCTATGAATTTTTCAGGAATTTATAAAAATGTTCTAGTGCCCCAATTAAATCACTGAAGTCTGCTGTTTTGAAAAGAAAACCAGAAAAGTTTAAATCGCTGACAGTGGGCCCCCACTGTCAGCCCCTCTCTCTTCCCTCTCTTCTCACTGTGGCGCCATGGTCCTGGCGCCATGCCGCCACCTCCGCACCGCGTTGCTCCATGTCGTCGTGGCCCTGGTCGATAAGGAGCGCCCCACGTCACTCACCTGCTCCGCACCTCCCTCACCTCTCCTTTCTTCCCCAACTTCCGGATCGAGAACCGACTCTCGTTCCCCTCGCTGCCCTCCGCGACGCCGACGACGACGTCGCCGATTCACCGCGCTCTGGACGTCCCCGGGACCAGCCGATGTCGTCAACTGCTCCGCCGCATTCCGTCCTCCCTCTCCACCGGAGGAATCGGGCCGGGAGGCCCGGGACCGACGTCTGCGTCCTCGGTTTCCCCGCGCCTGGCCGCTGCACGCAGCCTCGCCGCCGTCCCTCTTCCGACGCCGTCGTTGAAGACCTCCCCTGCCCAAATTGAAGCGGGGAGACCCTCCGCTACCTCGCCCTCTATCTCCCGGCGCGAGGAATCGAGACGGGGTCGTCTGGACCCGACGGCCGCGTCCCCGACTCCCGCCTCGGCCGCCCCGTCCGCCTGGCCGATTCCGGCCGTCCCCGCCTCTCCGCGCCGTCGTCTCCCGCGCGTGCGACCTCAGGGTGAGCACCGCCCCTCTTTAGCCTTTTCCCACGCTCCCGATTTCCCTCTCCCGCCGCCCGATTTCGGTCGCCGGCGGCGTCCGCAGCGTCAGCTTCGTCAGCATCGGCAGCACGCGAGCTCAGCGCGCCGGCCTGCCCCCCCCCCCCCGGCCTAACCGGCCACGAGGCCGGGGCCTCTCGGGTTGTGGCCCGGCCATATGGGCCGGCAGGTGGCCGGGGCCTCTCGGTTAGTGGCCCGGCCATATGACCGGCCTGCACCCCGGCCTGGCCGGCCCGCCTGGGAAATGGTTTCCCTTTTTGAGTTCAAAACTGAAAATTAAAAATTGTGTATCTTTTCAAATATGGCTCCAAAAATTGCAAAGTAAATATGAAATTGCTCAGAAAAACATTTCCTATCTCTGGATAATATTTGTCTTGCCTTTTGAATAAATAATTGAGATGTTTAATTATGAATTCCTAAATTGGCATAAGGGATAACAATTTAGGAATTTCCATAACTTATTAAATAATTGTCCAAAAATTATGAATTAAATATCAAAGTGATCAACATGTCAAATGCTATCACACCATGCACTTATCACCTCATGATCACAAACTTTTATTTGATGTTATTCATAATTGGTTTAAAAGAATTAAACTCTTCTATTTATTTAATTCGCCAATTATTCATCGGTGCTCCGAAAATTACACATAAAGTACCAAATTGATCGCAATGACGAACCCTATCCATTTCATGTCATGTTCATGCATTTTAAGCATTTCTCTAATAATTTGTTAATTTATAAAGAATGTGGCCACTAAGATAAATATGGGGTTGTTTCCAAATAATTGCACTAATTATTTGGCTCCCTATTTAATGTTGCTATTTAAATTATAATGACATCTTTGCATCAATTGGACATGTCGTCATGTGTTTGCGCATTGCACCTTGTGATCGTGTGATTTATGTGTTCTTTGTATTTCTCTTTTGGGTATCGATAGATTCCGGAGTCGAGGGTCTCTCTAACTACCCCGACGAACAGTGCATCACGCCCGGGCAGCAAGGCAAGAGATAACCTAACCTTCTTGGCATCTAGCATCCTATGATTTTATTAAATTATTTTATCCACCATAATATTGCATGCGGTTCAAATGTCTCTTTTGGTAAATATTAGAATATCCTATGAATGCATGTTCTTCCCCGAGCCAATCACATGTATCCCTACCTATGAAACCTAGGGTTGAAGTGTTGGCCGAGATAAAGATAGAATTGTTGTATTCATATGCTTAGCTATGCTTATCCATGCTTAGTTGAAGTACTAGTTACGTCCGTTATTACATTCCATAACTGTTGATGATGTTGGAGTGATTCGGGCAAGGTGGATAATTATGATGCTTAATTAAAATGCTAAGACGGCTTGGGTGAGTTGCCATCGGGGATGGTGTTTTGCCTCACTCTAGCCCCTAGGTGCGAGTTCTTGTCTCTAGAACCAAGATCGAGCGTGCTTCCGGCGGTGGGGGCATATGGAACCCCCTTTGACCGAATAAGTTGTGAGGGGCTTGTCAAGGGTCCTCTAGTTTGCTATTTCCATTTGCGCGTGAGTTGTGTGGGTGGAAAAGAAACGAGGATGGTGGTGTTTAGGATGTGGCCGCGGGGCAGGGCGCTGGGAGCGCTGATCCTGTCCTTCCGCACACTGATGGTCCTTGAGTAAGCCTCATGCAATGTAAAGGTCTAACCGCGCCCGCTCGCCGGTCTTCCCCGGAAGAGGGCCAACTAGGTGAGCCGGACGGTACCAATGGATAAGGAGCTGGGGTTCCTTCGGAAACCTGGCGACTTCAAATAGTACACCCCTGCAGGGTTAAATCTTTTCGAAAAGCCGTGTCCGCGGTTATGGACGACTTGGGAACGGATATACGAGACCATAGAAAATATTAACCTAATTGATATGGCAGCTAAAGGTTGCATAATAACAGTGTGATAAAGGTTCATTTCCTCAAGGGTGATTCGAGGGAGTGCCTTTGTGTGAGATGAGTGGTGTTGGTTACAAGTAGGTTCGTCGAGAACCGAAGAATGAAGATGATACTCTCTTACCCCCTTTTCGAAAAGTATTCTGAGTAGACGAATGCCATGTGTCAATTATATAATTCTGTTTATGAAACTTCGCTTTATGCAAAAAGAGACACATATACAGCTTTAGAGCCTCCGTCAGTCATTGGGCCTATATCGCTCTATTAAACTTGCGAGTACATCGTACTCAGTCTCTCTTTGCTGCCTCTATGTATTTGTATTTCAGAGGAGGACGACCCCGAGCAGCTAGGTGGGTTCTTCGTTGACGTCGACTACTAGTCTGGGGTTCCCAGGTGGCAGCTTGGGACCGTGGAACAAGCTGGCTGGGATGATATTTGTTGTAGGCCTCTTAGGCCATATTTTGCTTCTTGTTGTTAGACAACACTACCCGCTTCCGCTTGTTGAATTGTGGGATCTGTGATCCTTTTGCTTGTAATATTTGTATTCTTCTCGTTATATGAGTTGCTATACTTTTGTGTCGTAGAGTCGTGCTTTGTGCCAGTTCTGTTCCACAAGTCTCGATCTTTGTCTTATGCATTGATGGTTGTGTCGGATTCATAGCCTCTCTGTATAATTCCGGGGTCGGGGCCCTACAAGTTGGTATCAGAGCAGGACTGCCTGTAGGAAACCCGTTCTATTGGTCGATGTCGAGTCTAGTTCGTGAAAATTATTTTTAACCTAAAAATGAGTTGTGAAAACCCTCCTAGGATTCTTTTTACTCCTTATCCAATTCACTCTGATCTCGGTGTCATCTTACCTCTATTTGATTTTAACGGTTTTCTGATCGTCGGCGACTCCTAAATCTATAGGATCACGGGGTTGGGTTCTATCTTTAGTTAGTGGTTAACTTTGCTCGTCTGCCAGATTCTGAAGCCGAAGAAAGGAAGTGTTGCGGATCATCAAGATAATCCCTTGCTGTAGTCCAAGATCTTGAACCGAAGGTCCCGGATTGTGCTAGGGCTCCGGTGTAATGATTCAAGAGGGTTGTCGCCCTTGTGAGCATTATGCTATTTGGAGTCCCGGTGCATGAAGCTGATCTTTAACCCAAGATCTTTTCTGTTGAACCCTGGTGCAAATGGCTCAACCCTACATCAGGTTGGCGAAATCTGAAGTTAATCCTCGAGATCGAGCTTGCAGCCGTAATTGTCTTGCTCGGCGATGCTCTTCTTCTTCACTAGCCTTATCTAGACCGTTGTCAGGGAACCATCTGAATCACGACGGGATTGCTCTTAGCGAGCCTTTCCATCAATAATTGTGTTTCCACCGGCAACGACCGTTCCTGAAACCCTTTCGGCACTAGTTGTCGGAAGAGTGCTAACCCGGGCTTCTGCAATATCCTAAATTGTTGTTAGCCCGTTCCTTAATCCAAATCTGTTATCAGTCCTTTATCTGTCTACGGATAGTCAAGTGTATCGTGCATTGGGGTGATCTGATGCATGTTATTCTTGTGGTTCGTCAAGGCATTCCACTTCGGGATGCCAGGAGAAACAAACTCCGGTACCTCTTCCTTTTTTTCGGAAAAAGGTCAAAGTTTTGTGATTCGCGGAGTAAGAGCTTGTCTAGCTTTTGTTCCGTTCCACCTTGGAGTGTCACACTCTTTTATATCGAGAGGTCGTGCTTAGTCTCATGACGCACTCGATGAAGTGATGCTCCTACCCTTCCTTATCCATCTACCTCCGAGCTACCCGGGCTCGAGAATGTTGAGGATGAATATCGTTGTGATAATCGGATATTCTTAGCAACTAATACTGTTTCGAAATCCAAAGACTTTGGTGACACTCTTAGCATGACTGGTAATTATATCATCGAGCTGAGTTGTCTGTGTTGCCAAGTCCTTTTGTTCAGATGCACACCTTCGGTCAGCAAGTGGGATTCTTTTCGAAACTCCCAAGACCGCACCTTTTCCTGAAAGGCAAGCTTTCTCTCGCAACCAGTGACTTTTGTCGCTATGGATCCGAGTGAAGTTCACTTTGTTCCCTCGGGTAAAATCACAAGTTGGTTACGTATATGTGCATCATGGAGCTGGTAGGTTGTTACCTCCCATTCTCTGATTAAGCCATGTGTGCACACCAAACCCCTGACTGAGTCGTTCCTAAATAAGAAGAAGTTGTCAAACCTCATCATCTCACCGGTGTTTCCCAATCAGGAATCAATTGGGCTTCATTGTTTGGAGTCCATGCTGGTTCAATTCCCTTTCCGTAATCATGAACCAATGGAACCCCCAATCTACCTCGTGTTTTGGAGTTTGTCACTGTAGCCTTTATCTGAGAATCTAGTTATCCTATCTGTCGGCTAACTTTAGCAAACTCCTTCCTCGGACATGCCAAGTCTGAGTTACCCACACGGCTAAGCAACTCCGGATCTCAAGCAAGAGTGATGCTTGGAGTCTATCAAGAGTGTGACCTAAACCTACTAGTAACCCGACAAGTCCGGTGTTGTGGCTCATTCACCTCACCGGAAGGCCTATTGACGAGATCTCTCAAATCCTTAACCTCAACCACTATCCCTGAGGGTAATGTGTAATTTACCCTGGTAGCTCTTCCGTATGGTCTTTTCTCTATCTCATGTGCGACTTTCGCTTGAGGAATGAATGAAGGCTAATTCCGAAGCCGGAGTGCGATATCTAGAACCTCAAGGAGAACCTCACTACGGAGTTGCTAATTATCTATCGGTCCATCCTTCTACTCCATCTATCTTGTGACACTATCTCGTTATGGGGTTTTACCTCTATATCTAATTGTGTATCGAGTGCCATATCCTTCTCACCTCGGTGAAATCGAGGTTTTGCCCACTCCCACGGACGTTGGGTCAATTCATCAGTTTCGTTAGGGCCAAGCTTGTAATCCTGTGGAGTCCGGAAGGTGCCCTTTCTTCTCATGGTGCTTCAAGTTTCTATGATCTACACCTCTTGGTGGTTTGAAGTTTTGTCTTGATCTTGGACCAATATCCTGAACAGAGTGATCGGTTGTCCTATCCTAGGCTCGACCTTGGTTGGTCAAGTCGTTCCTTGCTCTCAATAACCTATGGTTTTGGGCAAGAGTCATTTGTCTATCACCTTAAGTTATCTCCTGTTCTTTCCGCCTTTTTGGCATGTCATGTTAGTTAGCCAAATCTCTGCGACGAGGAAGATGTGTGTGGTCATGTTCCCCTCATCCCTTTTCCTACTCTAGAATCTCGGGACGAGATTCCTGTAAGGGGGGTAGAATTGTAACAGCCCAGATTTGGTACCCTAAAATATGGGCCAAATTTTCACTTTTTGCTTTGTATTGCATCATGGCATAATTATTTAAATTGCTAATTTTAAATAAAGCAACACCTTAAAACAAAGGAAGCAAAACCCTTCCTCACTTTTTCCAAACTAACTGCATTGGCCAAAATGGCCAAACCAAATGCAAAGCTTAAGTTGGCAAATTACATTATTCCTGAACTTCCAAATGGTTTAGGAAGTTCCAACTTTGCTTCCTATCCCCATCTCTCTTTTTCCAAAACTTAGTCAATTGAGAAATAAATATGAGGATTTGAATTGGCTTAATTCCAATTTATATTTTTGGAACCAAGTTAAACTTCCCCAAAATTCAAATAAAATTATGGGGTGCTTAAATATTATTATATGAGCCTCCATGAATATTTTCATTATTTTTGGAAATGCTTAAGTGCTTCAATTAAATACATTTTGGAAATTGCTCAAAATTACCTTAATTAAAAGTTATGAACAAATGTTGGTCAAAATAATTTATTTGACCTCACCAATTTTTGAGGAGCACCTAAAGGTCATTCATAACCCCTATGAATTTTTCAGGAATTTATAAAAATGTTCTAGTGCCCCAATTAAATCACTGAAGTCTGCTGTTTTGAAAAGAAAACCAGAAAAGTTTAAATCACTGACAGTGGGCCCCCACTGTCAGCCCCTCTCTCTTCCCTCTCTTCTCACTGTGGCGCCATGGTCCTGGTGCCATGCCGCCACCTCCGCACCGCGTTGCTCCATGCCGCCGTGGCCCTGGTCGATAAGGAGCGCCCCACGTCGCTCACCTGCTCCGCACCTCCCTCACCTCTCCTTTCTTCCCCAACTTCCGGATCGAGAACCGACTCTCGTTCCCCTCGCTGCCCTCCGCGACGCCGACGACGACGTCGCCGATTCACCGCGCTCTGGACGTCCCCGGGACCAGCCGACGCCGTCAACCGCTCCGCCGCATCCCGTTCTCCCTCTCCACCGGAAGAATCGAGCCGGGAGGCCCGGGACCGACGTCTGCGTCCTCGGTTTCCCCGCGCCTGGCCGCTGCACGCAGCCTCGCCGCCGTCCCTCTTCCGACGCCGTCGTTGAAGACCTCCCCTGCCCAAATTGAAGCGGGGAGACCCTCCGCTACCTCGCCCTCTATCTCCCGGCGCGAGGAATCGAGACGGGGTCGTCTGGACCCGACGGCCGCGTCCCCGACTCCCGCCTCGGCCGCCCCGTCCGCCTGGCCGATTCCGGCCGTCCCCGCCTCTCCGCGCCGTCGTCTCCCGCGCGTGCGACCTCAGGGTGAGCACCGCCCCTCTTTAGCCTTTTCCCGCGCTCCCGATTTCCCTCTCCCGCCGCCCGATTTCGGTCGCCGGCGGCGTCCGCAGCGTCAGCTTCGTCAGCATCGGCAGCACGCGAGCTCAGCACGCCGGCCTGCCCCCCCCCCCCCCGGCCTGACCGGCCACGAGGCCGGGGCCTCTCGGGTTGTGGCCCGGCCATATGGGCCGGCAGGTGGCCGGGGCCTCTCGGTTAGTGGCCCGGCCATATGACCGGCCTGCACCCCGGCCTGGCCGGCCCGCCTGGGAAATGGTTTCCCTTTTTGAGTTCAAAACTGAAAATTAAAAATTGTGTATCTTTTCAAATATGGCTCCAAAAATTGCAAAGTAAATATGAAATTGCTCAGAAAAACATTTCCTATCTCTGGATAATATTTGTCTTGCCTTTTGAATAAATAATTGAGATGTTTAATTATGAATTCCTAAATTGGCATAAGGGATAACAATTTAGGAATTTCCATAACTTATTAAATAATTGTCCAAAAATTATGAATTAAATATCAAAGTGATCAACATGTCAAATGCTATCACACCATGCACTTATCACCTCATGATCACAAACTTTTATTTGATGTTATTCATAATTGGTTTAAAAGAATTAAACTCTTCTATTTATTTAATTCGCCAATTATTCATCTGTGCTCCGAAAATTACACATAAAGTACCAAATTGATCGCAATGACGAACCCTATCCATTTCATGTCATGTTCATGCATTTTAAGCATTTCTCTAATATTTGTTAATTTATAAAGAATGTGGCCACTAAGATAAATATGGGGTTGTTTCCAAATAATTGCACTAATTATTTGGCTCCCTATTTAATGTTGCTATTTAAATTATAATGACATCTTTGCATCAATTGGACATGTCGTCATGTGTTTGCGCATTGCACCTTGTGATCGTGTGATTTATGTGTTCTTTGTATTTCTCTTTTGGGTATCGATAGATTCCGGAGTCGAGGGTCTCTCTAACTACCCCGACGAACAGTGCATCACGCCCGGGCAGCAAGGCAAGAGATAACCTAACCTTCTTGGCATCTAGCATCCTATGATTTTATTAAATTATTTTATCCACCATAATATTGCATGCGGTTCAAATGTCTCTTTTGGTAAATATTAGAATATCCTATGAATGCATGTTCTTCCCCGAGCCAATCACATGTATCCCTACCTATGAAACCTAGGGTTGAAGTGTTGGCCGAGATAAAGATAGAATTGTTGTATTCATATGCTTAGCTATGCTTATCCATGCTTAGTTGAAGTACTAGTTACGTCCGTTATTACATTCCATAACTGTTGATGATGTTGGAGTGATTCGGGCAAGGTGGATAATTATGATGCTTAATTAAAATGCTAAGACGGCTTGGGTGAGTTGCCATCGGGGATGGTGTTTTGCCTCACTCTAGCCCCTAGGTGCGAGTTCTTGTCTCTAGAACCAAGATCGAGCGTGCTTCCGGCGGTGGGGGCATATGGAACCCCCTTTGACCGAATAAGTTGTGAGGGGCTTGTCAAGGGTCCTCTAGTTTGCTATTTCCATTTGCGCGTGAGTTGTGTGGGTGGAAAAGAAACGAGGATGGTGGTGTTTAGGATGTGGCCGCGGGGCAGGGCGCTGGGAGCGCTGATCCTGTCCTTCCGCACACTGATGGTCCTTGAGTAAGCCTCATGCAATGTAAAGGTCTAACCGCGCCCGCTCGTCGGTCTTCCCCGGAAGAGGGCCAACTAGTTGAGCCGGACGGTACCAATGGATAAGGAGCTAGGGTTCCTTCGGAAACCTGGCGACTTCAAATAGTACACCCCTGCAGGGTTAATCTTTTCGAAAAGCCGTGTCCGCGGTTATGGACGACTTGGGAACGGATATACGAGACCATAGAAAATATTAACCTAATTGATATGGCAGCTAAAGGTTGCATAATAACAGTGTGATAAAGGTTCATTTCCTCGAGGGTGATTCGAGGGAGTGCCTTTGTGTGAGATGAGTGGTGTTGGTTACAAGTAGGTTCGTCGAGAACCGAAGAATGAAGATGATACTCTCTTACCCCCTTTTCGAAAAGTATTCTGAGTAGACGAATGCCATGTGTCAATTATATAATTCTGTTTATGAAACTTCGCTTTATGCAAAAAGAGACACATATACAGCTTTAGAGCCTCCGTCAGTCATTGGGCCTATATCGCCCTATTAAACTTGCGAGTACATCGTACTCAGTCTCTCTTTGCTGCCTCTATGTATTTGTATTTCAGAGGAGGACGACCCCGAGCAGCTAGGTGGGTTCTTCGTTGACGTCGACTACTAGTCTGGGGTTCCCAGGTGGCAGCTTGGGACCGTGGAACAAGCTGGCTGGGATGATATTTGTTGTAGGCCTCTTAGGCCATATTTTGCTTCTTGTTGTTAGACAACACTACCCGCTTCTCGCTTGTTGAATTGTGGGATCTGTGATCCTTTTGCTTGTAATATTTGTATTCTTCTCGTTATATGAGTTGCTATACTTTTGTGTCGTAGAGTCGTGCTTTGTGCCAGTTCTGTTCCACAAGTCTCGATCTTTGTCTTATGCATTGATGGTTGTGTCGGATTCATAGCCTCTCTGTATAATTCCGGGGTCGGGGCCCTACAAGTTGGCTATCAGAGCCAGGACTGCCTGTAGTAAACCCGTTCTATTGGTCGATGTCGAGTCTAGTTCGTAGAAAATTATTTTTAACCTAAAAATGAGTTGTGAAAACCTCCTAGGATTCCTTTTTACCTCCTTATCCAATTCACTCTGATCTCGGTGTCATCTTACCTCTATTTGATTTTAACGGTTTTCTGATCGTCGGCGACTCCTAAATCTATATGGATCACGGGGTTGGGTTTCTATCTTTAGTTAGTGGTTAACTTTGCTCATCTGCCAGATTCTGAAGCCGAAGAAAGGAAGTGTTGCGGATCATCAGATAATCCCTTGCTGTAGTCCAAGATCTTGAACCGAAGGTCCCGGATTGTGCTAGGGCTCCGGTGTATGATTCAAGAGGGTTGTCGCCCTTGTGAGCATTATGCTATTTGGAGTCCCGGTGCATGAAGCTGATCTTTAACCCAGATCTTTCTGTTGAACCCTGGTGGCAAATGGCTCAACCCTACATCAGGTTGGCGAAATCTGAAGTTAATCCTCGAGATCGAGCTTGCAGCCGTAATTGTCTTGCTCGGCGATGCTCTTCTTCTTCCTAGCCTTATCTAGACCCGTTGTCAGGGAACCATCTGAATCACGACGGGATTGCTCTTAGCGAGCCTTTCCATCAATAATTGTGTTTCCACCGCAACGACCGTTCGCTGAAAAACCTTTCGGCACTAGTTGTCGGAAGAGTGCTAACCCGGGCTTCTGCAATATCCTAAATTGTTGTTAGCCCGTTCCTTAATCCAAATCTGTTATCAGTCCTTTATCTGTCTACGGATAGTCAAGTGTATCGTGCATTGGGGTGATCTGATGCATGTTATTCTTGTGGTTCGTCAGGCATTCCACTTCCGGGATGCCAGGAGAAACAAACTCCGGTACCTCTTCCTTTTTTTCGGAAAAAGGTCAAAGTTTTGTGATTCGCGGAGTAAGAGCTTGTCTAGCTTTTGTTCCGTTCCACCTTGGAGTGTCACACTCTTTTATATCGAGAGGTCGTGCTTAGTCTCATGACGCACTCGATGAAGTGATGCTCCTACCCTTCCTTATCCATCTACCTCCGAGCTAACCCGGGCTTCGAGAATGTTGAGGAGGAATATCGTTGTGATAATCGGATATTCTTAGCAAACTAATACTGTTTCGAAATCCAAAGACTTTGGTGACACTCTTAGCATGACTGGTAATTATATCATCGAGCTGAGTTGTCTGTGTTGCCAAGTCCTTTTGTTCAGATGCACACCTTCGGTCAGCAAGTAGGGATTCTTTTCGAAACTCCCCAAGACCGCACACCTTTTCCTGAAAGGCAAAGCTTTCTCTCGCAACCAGTGACTTTTGTCGCTATGGATCCGAGTGAAGTTCCACTTTGTTCCCTCGGGTAAAAATCACAAGTTGGTTTACGTATATGTGCATCATGGAGCTGGTAGGTTGTTACCTCCCATTCTCTGATTAAGCCATGTGTGCACACCAAAACCCCTGACTGAGTCGTTCCTAAATAAGAAGAAGTTGTCAAACCTCATCATCCTCACCGGTGTTTCCCAATCAGGAATCAATTGGGCTTCATTGTTTGGAGTCCATGCTGGTTCAATTCCCTTTCCGTAATCATGAACCAATGGAACCCCCAATCTACCTCGTGTTTTGGAGTTTTGTCACTGTAGCCTTTATCTGAGAATCTAGTTATCCCTATCTGTCGGCTAACTTTAGCAAACTCCTTCTCGGACATGCCAAGTCTGAGGTTACCCACACGGCTAAGCAACTCCGGATCTCAAGCAAGAGTTGATGCTTGGAGTCTATCAAGAGTGTGACCTAAACCTACTAGTAACCCGACAAGTCCGGTGTTGTTGGCTCATTCACCTCACCGGAAGGCCCTATTGACGAGATCTCTCAAATCCTTAACCTCAACCACTATCCCTGAGGGTAATGTGTAATTTACCCTGGTAGCTTCTTCCGTATGGTCTTTCTCTATCTCATGTGCGACTTTCACTTGAGGAATGAATGAAGGCTAATTCCGAAGCCGGAGTGCGATATCTAGAACCTCAAGGAGAACCTCACTACGGAGTTGCTAATTATCTATCGGTCCATCCTTCTACTCCATCTATCTTGGTGACACTATCTCGTTATGGGGTTTTACCTCTATATCTAATTGTGTATCGAGTGCCATATCCTTCTCACCTCGGTGAAATCGAGGTTTTGCCCACTCCCACGGACGTTGGGTCAATTCATCAGTTTCGTTAGGGCCAAGCTTGTAATCCTGTGGAGTCCGGAAGGTGCCCTTTCTTCTCATGGTGCTTCAAGTTTCTATGATCTACACCTCTTGGTGGTTTGAAGTTTTGTCTTGATCTTGGACCAATATCCTGAACAGAGTGATCGGTTGTCCTATCCTAGGCTCGACCTTGGTTGGTCAAGTCGTTCCTTGCTCTCAATAACCTATGGTTTTGGGCAAGAGTCATTTGTCTACCACCTTAAGTTATCTCCAGTTCTTTCCGCCTTTGGCATGTCATGTTAGTTAGCCAAATCTCTGCGACGAGGAAGCTGTGTGTGGTCATGTTCCCCTCATCCCTTTTCCTACTCTAGAATCTCGGGACGAGATTCCTGTAAGGGGGGTAGAATTGTAACAGCCCAGATTTGGTACCCTAAAATATGGGCCAAATTTTCACTTTTTGCTTTGTATTGCATCATGGCATAATTATTTAAATTGCTAATTTTAAATAAAGCAACACCTTAAAACAAAGGAAGCAAAACCCTTCCTCACTTTTTCCAAACTAACTGCATTGGCCAAAATGGCCAAACCAAATGCAAAGCTTAAGTTGGCAAATTACATTATTCCTGAACTTCCAAATGGTTTAGGAAGTTCCAACTTTGCTTCCTATCCCCATCTCTCTTTTTCCAAAACTTAGTCAATTGAGAAATAAATATGAGGATTTGAATTGGCTTAATTCCAATTTATATTTTTGGAACCAAGTTAAACTTCCCCAAAATTCAAAATAAAATTATGGGGTGCTTAAATATTATTATATGAGCCTCCATGAATATTTTCATTATTTTTGGAAATGCTTAAGTGCTTCAATTAAATACATTTTGGAAATTGCTCAAAATTACCTTAATTAAAGTTATGAACAAATGTTGGTCAAAATAATTTATTTGACCTCACCAATTTTTGAGGAGCACCTAAAGGTCATTCATAACCCCTATGAATTTTTCAGGAATTTATAAAAATGTTCTAGTGCCCCAATTAAATCACTGAAGTCTGCTGTTTTGAAAAGAAAACCAGAAAAGTTTAAATCACTGACAGTGGGCCCCCACTGTCAGCCCCTCTCTCTTCCCTCTCTTCTCACTGTGGCGCCATGGTCCTGGTGCCATGCCGCCACCTCCGCACCGCGTTGCTCCATGCCGCCGTGGCCCTGGTCGATAAGGAGCGCCCCACGTCGCTCACCTGCTCCGCACCTCCCTCACCTCTCCTTTCTTCCCCAACTTCCGGATCGAGAACCGACTCTCGTTCCCCTCGCTGCCCTCCGCGACGCCGACGACGACGTCGCCGATTCACCGCGCTCTGGACGTCCCCGGGACCAGCCGACGCCGTCAACCGCTCCGCCGCATCCCGTTCTCCCTCTCCACCGGAAGAATCGAGCCGGGAGGCCCGGGACCGACGTCTGCGTCCTCGGTTTCCCCGCGCCTGGCCGCTGCACGCAGCCTCGCCGCCGTCCCTCTTCCGACGCCGTCGTTGAAGACCTCCCCTGCCCAAATTGAAGCGGGGAGACCCTCCGCTACCCTCGCCCTCTATCTCCCGGCGCGAGGAATCGAGACGGGGTCGTCTGGACCCGACGGCCGCGTCCCCGACTCCCGCCTCGGCCGCCCCGTCCGCCTGGCCGATTCCGGCCGTCCCCGCCTCTCCGCGCCGTCGTCTCCCGCGCGTGCGACCTCAGGGTGAGCACCGCCCCTCTTTAGCCTTTTCCCGCGCTCCCGATTTCCCTCTCCCGCCGCCCGATTTCGGTCGCCGGCGGCGTCCGCAGCGTCAGCTTCGTCAGCATCGGCAGCACGCGAGCTCAGCACGCCGGCCTGCCCCCCCCGGCCTGACCGGCCACGAGGCCGGGGCCTCTCGGGTTGTGGCCCGGCCATATGGGCCGGCAGGTGGCCGGGGCCTCTCGGTTAGTGGCCCGGCCATATGACCGGCCTGCACCCCGGCCTGGCCGGCCCGCCTGGGAAATGGTTTCCCTTTTTGAGTTCAAAACTGAAAATTAAAAATTGTGTATCTTTTCAAATATGGCTCCAAAAATTGCAAAGTAAATATGAAATTGCTCAGAAAAACATTTCCTATCTCTGGATAATATTTGTCTTGCCTTTTGAATAAATAATTGAGATGTTTAATTATGAATTCCTAAATTGGCATAAGGGATAACAATTTAGGAATTTCCATAACTTATTAAATAATTGTCCAAAAATTATGAATTAAATATCAAAGTGATCAACATGTCAAATGCTATCACACCATGCACTTATCACCTCATGATCACAAACTTTTATTTGATGTTATTCATAATTGGTTTAAAAGAATTAAACTCTTCTATTTATTTAATTCGCCAATTATTCATCTGTGCTCCGAAATTACACATAAAGTACCAAATTGATCGCAATGACGAACCCTATCCATTTCATGTCATGTTCATGCATTTTAAGCATTTCTCTAATATTTTGTTAATTTATAAAGAATGTGGCCACTAAGATAAATATGGGGTTGTTTCCAAATAATTGCACTAATTATTTGGCTCCCTATTTAATGTTGCTATTTAAATTATAATGACATCTTTGCATCAATTCGACATGTCGTCATGTGTTTGCGCATTGCACCTTGTGATCGTGTGATTTATGTGTTCTTTGTATTTCTCTTTTGGGTATCGATAGATTCCGGAGTCGAGGGTCTCTCTAACTACCCCGACGAACAGTGCATCACGCCCGGGCAGCAAGGCAAGAGATAACCTAACCTTCTTGGCATCTAGCATCCTATGATTTTATTAAATTATTTTATCCACCATAATATTGCATGCGGTTCAAATGTCTCTTTTGGTAAATATTAGAATATCCTATGAATGCATGTTCTTCCCCGAGCCAATCACATGTATCCCTACCTATGAAACCTAGGGTTGAAGTGTTGGCCGAGATAAAGATAGAATTGTTGTATTCATATGCTTAGCTATGCTTATCCATGCTTAGTTGAAGTACTAGTTACGTCCGTTATTACATTCCATAACTGTTGATGATGTTGGAGTGATTCGGGCAAGGTGGATAATTATGATGCTTAATTAAAATGCTAAGACGGCTTGGGTGAGTTGCCATCGGGGATGGTGTTTTGCCTCACTCTAGCCCCTAGGTGCGAGTTCTTGTCTCTAGAACCAAGATCGAGCGTGCTTCCGGCGGTGGGGGCATATGGAACCCCCTTTGACCGAATAAGTTGTGAGGGGCTTGTCAAGGGTCCTCTAGTTTGCTATTTCCATTTGCGCGTGAGTTGTGTGGGTGGAAAAGAAACGAGGATGGTGGTGTTTAGGATGTGGCCGCGGGGCAGGGCGCTGGGAGCGCTGATCCTGTCCTTCCGCACACTGATGGTCCTTGAGTAAGCCTCATGCAATGTAAAGGTCTAACCGCGCCCGCTCGTCGGTCTTCCCCGGAAGAGGGCCAACTAGTTGAGCCGGACGGTACCAATGGATAAGGAGCTGGGTTTCCTTCGGAAACCTGGCGACTTCAAATAGTACACCCCTGCAGGGTTAAATCTTTTCGAAAAGCCGTGTCCGCGGTTATGGACGACTTGGGAACGGATATACGAGACCATAGAAAATATTAACCTAATTGATATGGCAGCTAAAGGTTGCATAATAACAGTGTGATAAAGGTTCATTTCCTCGAGGGTGATTCGAGGGAGTGCCTTTGTGTGAGATGAGTGGTGTTGGTTACAAGTAGGTTCGTCGAGAACCGAAGAATGAAGATGATACTCTCTTACCCCCTTTTCGAAAAGTATTCTGAGTAGACGAATGCCATGTGTCAATTATATAATTCTGTTTATGAAACTTCGCTTTATGCAAAAGAGACACATATACAGCTTTAGAGCCTCCGTCAGTCATTGGGCCTATATCGCCCTATTAAACTTGCGAGTACATCGTACTCAGTCTCTCTTTGCTGCCTCTATGTATTTGTATTTCAGAGGAGGACGACCCCGAGCAGCTAGGTGGGTTCTTCGTTGACGTCGACTACTAGTCTGGGGTTCCCAGGTGGCAGCTTGGGACCGTGGAACAAGCTGGCTGGGATGATATTTGTTGTAGGCCTCTTAGGCCATATTTTGCTTCTTGTTGTTAGACAACACTACCCGCTTCTGCTTGTTGAATTGTGGGATCTGTGATCCTTTTGCTTGTAATATTTGTATTCTTCTCGTTATATGAGTTGCTATACTTTTGTGTCGTAGAGTCGTGCTTTGTGCCAGTTCTGTTCCACAAGTCTCGATCTTTGTCTTATGAATTGATGGTTGTGTCGGATTCATAGCCTCTCTGTATAATTTCGGGGTCGGGGCCCTACATGCAACTTCTCCAAACATCAAGATTAAGTCATCTACTGACTACAACCGACTCCGGGTGGCAGATAACCTGTCATTTTCTGAAGCCTATGCTGAAGCAGTTGACTTGAATGATCAATCTGCTAGGCTGAAGGATGATGAGCAAGCGGCTCTTAGATCTCTTCACATGATTCATGATGTAAGTTCTTTGACTTCACCCTTTATGCTTTCTGGCATCCTCCTACTCCAGTAGCCCCCAAGCACCTGTCTGTGGTGACTTGTGACTAGGATAGGTGCTTTTGCTTTGAAACTGAACTCCACTGGTTTATAGGAAAATTTGCACACTGTAGCCCCCAAGCACTGAGTCCTTAGCTCTACTAGGACTCGGGGCTATTAATTTGCTGTCTGTCGGGTCCTTAGACCAAAAACTTTTCCACGAGTAGCCCCCAAGCGCCGAGTTGTCAGCTTGCGACGACTTGGAGCTACCAATATATGTAATTTACTGACACTTAACTTGAAGAAAAAAAAATTCTGTTCTGCGAGTAGCCCCCAAGCGCCAAGTTGCTAACTTGTGGCGACTTGGAGCTGATGACTTGTCAACTAGAAACCATGCTTTGCTAACTGTTAGGAAGAAATTGACTCCTGAGTAGCCCCCAAGCGCCAAGTTGTTAACTTGTGACTACTTGGAGCTGATGAGTTCTCTATTTGACTTGTGAAGCTGACTTATGCTCTACAACTTGTCCATTCTGACTTGCAAAAATCTGACTTGTGATTGCAGTGCGTTATCTCCAAGATGAAGAGAGATATGAAAGAGCTTGAGGACCAGGCCGCTACTAGTGCCAGGTCTGCTATTGCTGAAAAAGAACGCTCCCTTCAACTTGAGAATAATCTGAAGGCCTTGTCTGCTCAACTGGAGCAAGTAAAGCAAGAGTCGGCTGATGCCAAAAAGATTGCCCAGAAGGCACATAATGACCTAAAGGCTGTTTTTGACACCTGCCGCAAGGGCATTGGGGCCATGTGCCAACACATATTTGGTAAGCTTAAATGTTTCGCTTGCTTCCTTTTGCACCTTTCTGAATTGCTTTTAGACTGACAATCACTCTTTGGTTTCTTTTCTGCAGGGGCTGACTCCCCAAAACATAAGCTGCCCACCAGCAAGCAACTATCTGAGATGCTTGATCACTGTCACGGGCTACAAGAGGGAGCCCGTGCAGTGGTTAAATATTTAAACCATAAGGGAAAGTGCCCCAAAGAGCCTGAACGTCTGGTGGATGAGTTGTCTAGGGCACCAGGTTACATGCGGCTGTGGAAACAATCTTCCTTGAGGAGAGCCTCCATCAGGATCTTGGCCTTAGCCCATAGCTATTATCCAACTGTCATAGAGCCAGCAATGCTTACAATGGGGAAGCCGGAGCAACATGAGGACGGCAAACCTTTTACTCAAGATGATTTCAAGGCTGAGGAGAAGCTGGTGCGGCCGTATGCTTGCGAGATTGCCAATAAGATGGACCCTGAGGTATGGGTTCATCACTATGATTTGGAGAACAAAAGAGTTGCTCCAGAAACTCCTGCGATAGTAAACTTTGGCCGCCCATCACAGGACCCAGCTGGTGTCCCCTCCTCTTCTACTGGGCCGAGTTCCTCGTCACCGACGGCTCCTGTTCCTAGTGCCGAGCCCACTCTGAAGACTCGCGCTGCGCCCACTCCTTCGAGAGCTATCTCTGGACACGCCCAGAAACAAGCAGAGCTTGCGAAGCACATGAAGAGTCCCAAGGGTACTGGCTTTCAAACGAAGAGAGTCGCCACCAAGCCTCCTTTGAAGCCGGCTCCTCCTTCTGCTGCTCAAACTAAAGACAAATATCCTGCACAGAAGGACTCCTCGACTGTGGCTGGGAAGTCGACTCCTCTGGAAGACAATCCCTTGAATGACTTCTGATCATTTATGTAATGCTGTGCTATTAGTATTTAGACTGTGTAATGATGCACTACTGGTGCTTAAACCTTGCTAGGTTTTGTGAACTACTTTGTTCTGAAATTGTGCCAATCGGCTTATGATGACTTGCTTGTTATGAGATTTGATATGTACTATTTATGCAAGTCATTCTATGGTTCTTATAACCCGTCTAATTATCCACTGATGAATAAGTAGGCCCTGCATGACTCCTCTTACAGCTTGTGCTGACAAGCTCCTAACAACTCATGTCCCTTAGGATTCATGAGAGCCGGAGACGAATCATGCCTGTAGATTAGTCATATTGTGCAGGATGCATCTAACTTACCAGCTGTAACAGCCCTAATTTGGTAATGAAAAATACGAATAATTTTTCCACTTTTTGCATTCTTGTTTGCATCATGGCATGCCTTTAAGTTACTAATGTTAACAAGTTACCTTTTGGGAAACAATGAAAAGAGGGAAGCAAACTTCCCAAAACCTTTACTTCTTGTTTTGCAAACTATGGCGTTAACCATGTCATGACAGGTGACCTTATGGTCCAACACACTTCCTAAGTTCACCTCAAGTGCACAAGAACCAATTGGATGGGTTCCTTTTTGTTTCCAACTTCCTTAGGCCCTAAAATGTGGTTCAAGGCATTTGCTTATTTGTGAGCCATGCCACCTTACTCAAAGGCCTAGATAAATGTATGGTGAGGTGTTTTATCTTGTGGAGAAACTCCCAGAATTTTTGCATATTTTCTGGAATTGTTTTGGTGCCCTTTAAAATCTAGACTTTCTGCCATTTCTGTGGTCATCCGGAATGACCCGGATTTTTCCGGGGACCAGTAGGAATTTTCCGGGCTTTTCCGGAAAATTCCGGACGAAGCACAGTGGCGACAGGAAGCACTGGCGCCATGCCGCTCGCGCCCATGCCGATGCCGCCGGGGCATCACCTGCCCTCGACGCCGTGGCCCCTCTAGGAGTCGAAGATGCTTGTCACGAAGCCGACGACCTCACCTGCTCCCTTTCCCCCTACTCTCCTCGCTCCCCTCTCTTCCCCGAGGCCGTGCCCCTTGTCGCCGCCGTAGCCAAGCACGCCGCCATCGTTTGAGTGAGCGCGGGGTAGATCGATGACCACCGCAAGCTTCGCCGCATCCCCTCCTCCCTCCCAGGCCAAGGAATCGGCCCGGGACCGGCCGGATCAACGCCGGCGTCCTCGACACCATCCGCCACCGGCCGAGCCCGCCGGCTCGATTCGGTCACCGCCGGCCCTCTCTCGCCAAACCGGTCACGCACGCGAGCTCACGGGTGAGGCCTGCGTCTTTGTGCTTCTTTTCCCCTTCCCTCTCCCTCTCGTTCGTGCTTGAGCTTGCACAACCGCCGCCGCCGCCGTTTTTCTGCCCAGGATCGAGCCGTCCGGAATCGTCCGGATTATTCCGGATCGATTCCGGGTCGACCGGATTTTTCCGGACATTTCCGGACGAAATCCGAAACCCCAACCAAAAGATTTTGAGGTCACCTCGGATTTGGCTCGGAATGAGCCCGGATTATTCCGGACCATCCGGAATATTCCGGACCAATCCGGATAAATTCCGAACCAGCTGTGAACTGTGTGAACTTTGCAATTTGACTTCTTTTCGTTAAATCCTGCAAATGGCAAACCAATTTGATCAGTGTTCCAAATGCTATCTAAATATGTTAATATCATCTCATGACAAGAATTTGGACTTGGTTATTAATCATGAATTGGATAAAAAAATATAAATCCAAATAAGTAATTAAATTGCTATTTATTCATCGGTGCTCCGAAAATTGCAAATAAAGTACCGAAATGATCGGAATGACAAATCCTATCCATTCATGTCATGTTCATGCATATTTGAGCCACTTCTATAATAATTTGATAATTTATAAGTTTGTGGTCACTAAGGTAAATATGGGGTTGATTCCAAATACTTTCCCTAATTATTTGACTCCCCATTTAATTATGCCCCTTAAGTTATATAATGGAATCTTTGCATCAATTGGACATGTCATCATGTGTTTGAGCATTGCATCTTGTGTTCTTGTGATTTATGTGTGCTTTGTATTTCTTTTGGGTATCGATAGGTTGCGGAGTCGAGGGTCTCTCTACTTACCCCGACGATCAGTACTTCACGACCGGGCAGCAAGGCAAGAGATAACCTAACCTTCTTGGCATTTAGCATCCTATGTTTTTAATCAATTATTTTATCCACCATAATATTGCATGCGGTTCAAATGTCCTTTTTGGTAAATATTAGAATATCCTATGAATGCATGTTCTTCCCCGAGCCAATCACATGTATCCCTACCTATGAAACCTAGGGTTGAAGTGTTGGCCCGAGATAAAGATAGATTTGATGTTTTCATATGCTTAGCTATGCTTAGCCAGGCTTAGTTAAATATTTTAGTTATGTCCGTGTTTATTTCCATAATTGTTGTTGAAGAGGGAATGATGCGGACTTGGTGGATATGTGGGGTGCTTAATTAAAATGCTAAGAAGGCTTGGATGAGTCGCCCTCGGGGAGGGTGGTTTGCCTCATTCTTGCCGCCTAGGTTGAGAGTGCTTTTAGCTAGAACCAAGAACCGAGCGTGCTTCCATTGGTGGGGGTATGGGCGCCTCGCTGACCGAATAATTTGTGAGGGGCTTGTCAAGGGTCCTCTAGTTTGCTATTTTCCATTTGCGCGTGTGTGGTGTGAGTGGAAAAAGGAACGAGGATGATGGTGTGTAGGACGTGACGGTGGGGCAGGGCGCTGGGAGCGCTGAACCTGTCCTTCCGCCACTGATGGTCCTTGAGTAAGCCTCATGCATTGTAAAGGTCTAACCGCGCCCGCTCGCCGGTCTTCCCCGGAAGAGGGCCAACTAGGTGAGCCGGACGGTACCAATGGGTAAAATAGTACACCCCTGCAGGGATAATCTTTTCGAAAAGCCGTGTCCACGGTTATGGACAAACTCTTGGGAAAGGCGGATTAGCTCATAGATAACTTTAACCTAATTGATATGGCAGCTAGAGGTTGCATAACAAACTTGTGATAAAGGTTCATTTCCTCGAGGGTGAGTCGAGGGAGTGCCTTTGTGTGAGATGAGTGGTGATGGTTGTGAGTAGGTTCGCCGAGAACCGAAAGGTGATAATGATACTCTCTTACCCCGTTATAAAAATACTCTGAGTAGACGAGTGCCATGTGTCAATTATATTTCCGTTTATGAAACGTAGCTTTATGCAAAAGAAATACATATAAAGCTTTAGAGCCCCCGTCAGTCATTGGGCCTATATCGCCCTACTAAACTTGCGAGTACATCGTACTCAGTCTCTCTTTGCTGCCTCTATGATTTTGTATTTCAGCGGAGGACGACACCGAGCAACTAGGTGGGTTCTTCGTTGACGTCGACTACTAGTCTGGGGTTCCCAGGTGGCAGCTTGGGGCCGTGGAACAAGCTGGCTTGGGTGATGTTTATTGTAGGCCTCTTAGGCCATATATTTGCTTCTTGTTGTTAGACAACACTACCCGCTTCCTCTTGATGACTTGTTGGATCCGTGATCCTTTTGTTGTGTAATATTTGTATTCTTCTCGTTATATGAGTTGCTTTATATCTTGTGTCGTAGAGTCATGCAATGTGCCGGTTTGTTCCACAAGTCTCGATCTTTGTTTTATACCTTGATGGTTGTGCCGAATACATAGCCTCTCTGTATAATTCCGGGGTCGGGGCGCTACACCAGCGAGAAAATTAGGAAAAAAATTTGGCTACTGTGCCGGGTTCAAGAGTCTAAGCTTAACTTTTTTCACTAAAAAGCAAGCCCCCAAGAACCTGATGATCAAAGTTAAAGAACAAAGCGCACTCACTGGGTGACTCGACTAAAGGACTCATGTTCACAGAAGCCGACTTTATTTCATTTGATCATAACAATTTGATTACATCTAGGCATGGCTCACTGGGCTCTTTGCCTGTTCAACTCATAAAACTATTACAACTTAAGTATAATACGGACGTAACTGAGCTATGTTCCACGGCCTCTTTGCCTCTGCATAAGGATCTAGTGTATGAGCTGTGTCAGCTCCTTTACTTTCACTTGCCGGCTCTCGCACATCCATTAGATAGTACGATCCGTTGTGCAAGTTCTTGCTTATGACGAACGGTCCTTCCCATGGTGGAGATAACTTGTGCATCCCTTCCCTATTCTGGACAAGGCGAAGCACTAAGTCTCCTTCCTGGAAAGTCCGAGTCTTGATTCTGCGTGCGTGATATCGCCGCAAGTCTTGCTGATAAACTGCTGATCTCTCAAGGGCTAACTCCCTTGCTTCCTCGAGTGCATCCACCGAGTCCTGGCGAGCGAGTTCATTTTCTGTCTCTACGTAATTGGCGACTCGTGGCGAGTCATGCAACAAGTCGCTTGGCAGGACGGCTTCTGCTCCATACACCATGAAGAAAGGTGTGAAGCCAGTGGATCTGTTAGGAGCCGTTCTGATACTCCAAAGTACTGCTGGTAGCTCCTCAACCCAACATCCGGCGGCTCTTAGCAAAGGGACTCGTAGCCGAGGCTTAATTCCCTTCAGCAACTCCTGATTTGCCCTCTCTGCCTGTCCATTGGACTGTGGGTGTGCCACTGAGGCTAGGTCGAGTCTGATGTTGTTCTCACCGCAAAACTTGGCCATCTCTCCAACTGATAAGTTGGTACCATTGTCTGTAATGATGCTGTGAGGGTATCCAAAGCGTGTTGCTATTTTCTTGAAGAATCTCACAGCTGACGCACCGTCGACTCTGCTGACGGGTTCTACTTCCACCCACTTGGTGAACTTGTCAACTGCTACTAGCAGATGGGTCTTTTGACAAGGCGACTTTGAGAAAGGACCAACCATGTCAAGCCCCCAAACTGCAAATGGCCAAGTGATAGGGATGGTTCTGAGCTCTTGGGCTGGCACGTGGTCTTGCCTTGCGTACCTTTGACATCCATCACAGACTCGAACTATCTTTTCTGCGTCCAAATGTGCTATTAACCAAAAGAACCCATGTCTGAAAGCTTTTGACACCAAGGATCTAGTGGATGCATGATGACCACAATCAGCTGCATGAATCTCTTGCAATATTTGCTTGCCTTCTTCTGGAGACACACATCTCTGGTAGACTCCAGTGACACTCCTTCTATATAACTCACCATCAATGACTGTGTAGGACTTGCATCGCCTGATGAGTTGCTTTCGCTTGACTTCATCCTGTGGTAACTCTCCTCGTAGGAGATATGCAAGGTAGGGCTCTGTCCATGCTGGTATTGCCCGTACTGCTGCCACAAGTGCCGACTCTGGATCTGGGAAGGCTAACTCCTCCTCTGTTGGCAACTTGACTGATGGGTGGTGAAGCTCATCCACAAATACATTTGGTGGTACTTTCTCTCGACGAGAGCCGAGTCGTGATAACGCATCTGCGGCCTCGTTCTTGCGTCTGTCAATATGCTCCACTTGATAACCAGAAAAGAACCCGGCTATCTGTTCAACTGCTCTTCTATAAGCCGCCATGTTTGCATCCTTCGAGTCCCAGGTTCCAGACACTTGCTGAGCTACGAGATCCGAGTCTCCAAAGCACCTGATACGCTTGATGTTCATCTCCTTGGCCAAACGTAGGCCATGTAGCAAAGCCTCATACTCTGCCATGTTGTTTGTGCAATCAAAATGTAATTGAAGGACATATGCCAACTTATCTCCTTTCGGTGAAGTTAGAACCACGCCGGCTCCTGAGCCCTCTAGCTGTCTGGACCCGTCGAAGTGCATTGTCCAATACTTGGTGCAAGGTGAACTTCGTGAGGACGTGCAATCAGTCCAATCATTGACAAAGTCGACCAAATCTTGAGATTTGATTGCTGTTCTGGGCTCATATGTGATATGATAAGGACCCAGCTCAATTGCCCACTTGGCGACTCGTCCTGTTGCATCTCTGTTGCGTATAATGTCTGCTAGCGGTGCTGAACTCACCACCTTGATTGGATGCTCTGGAAAATAATGTTTGAGCTTCCTACTAGCGAGAAAAACTCCATAGACTAGCTTTTGCCATTGAGGGTACCTTTGCTTTGACTCTGTGAGGACTTCACTAATGTAGTAAACAGGCCTCTGCACTGGATACTCCTTTCCTTTCTCTGATCGTTCCACCACTACTACTACACTGACCACCCTCTCGTTGGCAGCCACATACAATAGCATGGGCTCATTATCTGTAGGAGCTGCAAGTACTGGTGCTGATGATAGGGTTTTCTTCAAGCCTTCAAAAGCATCATCGGCTTCTTTGTCCCATATGAATTTGTCTGACTTCTTCAGGAGTCGGTAGAGAGGACCCGCCTTCTCTCCGAGTCTTGAGATGAATCTGCTAAGAGCTGCTACACAACCAGCAAGTTTCTAAACGTCCTTTAGACAAGTCGGCTTCTGCAGATTGTGAATAGCCTTGATTTTCTCTGGGTTTGCTTCAATGCCTCTCTCTGAAACAATAAAGCCTAGGAGTTTGCCCGCAGGGACTCCAAAAACACACTTGGTTGGGTTGAGCTTCATCTTGTACTTGCATAGGTTATCAAAGGTTTCTGTCAGGTCTGCTATCAGAGAGTCGGCCTTCTGAGATTTGACCACCACATCATCCACATAGGCATGAATATTCCTTCCAATCTGTTCCTTGAAACAATTTTGGATACATCTCTTATATGTAGCTCCTGCGTTCTTGAGTCCAAAGGGCATTGTTGTGTAACAAAATGCTCCAAAGGGCGTAATGAAGGATGTCTTCAGCTCATCCTCTATGTTGAGTCTGATCTGGTGGTACCCTGAATAGGCATCCAAGAAACAAAGTAACTCTGACCCTGCTGTGGAGTCAATGATCTGGTCAATCCGAGGTAACACAAACGGGTCCTTAGGGCAATGCTTGTTTAGTCCCGTGAAGTCGATGCACATACGCAACTCTCCTGTTTTCTTTGGTACTAACACTGGATTGGCCACCCACTCTGGGTGAAAGACTTCCTTGATGAACTCGGCTACGAGGAGCCGAGCCACCTCTTCTCCTATGGCTTTCCTCCTGTCATCATGAAACTTGCGCAGACCCTGCTTAACTGGTCTTGCATTAGGGTTAACATGTAAGCTGTGCTCGGCGAGTTCTCTCGGGACTCCTGGCATGTCAGATGGCTTCCATGCAAAGACGTCCCGGTTCTCACGGATGAACTCGACGAGCGCGCTTTCCTATTTATCAGAGAGGTGTGCCCCAATGATGAAGTCGACTTGCTTTGTGTCCTGAGCTGACTTGAATTTCATCTTCTCCTCTGTGGCCGGCTTCTTAAGGACTGAGTTGTCCTCCGGGTCCACGTTTGCCTTGTAAAATTTCAGCTCCTCTTGAGCACAACCTGTTTCAGCCATAGCTGCATCACCTAGTTCACACTCCAATGCCATCTGTCTGCTGCCATTAACTGTAATGACTCCTGCTGGACCTGGCATCTTGAGCTTCAAGTAAACATAGCATGGTCTGGCCATAAACTTAAAGTATGCTGGTCGACCAAAGAGAGCGTGGTATGGACTCTTAAGATCCACTACCTCAAAAGGCATAATCTCTGAACGAAAATTCTCCACTGTGCCAAAAGCAACCTCAAGATAAATCTTACCAATTGGCTTGGCTGACTTCCCTGGTACGATCCCATGGAAAACCGTCTCAGTGGGTATTAACTGCCTATCTTGAAGCTGCATCCTCTTGAATGTGTCATAATATAAGATGTTGATACTACTTCCACCATCCATAAGCACTTTGTTCAATGTATAGCCCCCAACTTGAGGTGCCACTACCAAGGCTAGCTGCCCTGGGTCGTCGACTCTTGGTGGATGATCTGCCCGACTCCATGTGATGGTTTGCTCTGACCACCTGAGCCATTGTGGTAGTGCCGGATCTACTGCATTGACAGCTCTAACCTTTAATTTCTTGGAACGCCTGGACGTGCTTGTTGTGAAGACATGGTAACTGCCATGACTCGGGTTCTGTGGCCGAGTTGTGACATAATACTGCCCATTGTCATCGTGAAGTTGCTTCGGGTTCTGCTGGAACCCGCCCTGCTGGTTACCTCCTCCTTGAGGTTGGTTGGGATTGTTGCCGACTCCTCCACCCTGGTTGCCAGGTCGTCCACCATCATTGTTTCCTCTATAACCATTGTTGTTGCCTCTGTTTCCTGGTTCTTGGAACCCGGCACGCTGCAAATCTACGCACTGTCCCAAGGTGTGACCACATCTGCCGTTTTTGGCGTGTTTAGGGCATGGAATCCTCAAGACCTCCTCTGTGCTTGGAGTACGGCCTTGGTATCCACGAGAATTATTGTCCTTGCGTCTAACCCCAGTGTTTGTGTTAGCCACTAGGTCAGAGTTATCTCCATATGGCCGTTTGTTACCACCTTGATTCTGGTTTTGATTCTGGTTCTGATTCTGACTATTGCCACCATGTCCTTTAGTTCCTTCCTCCTGGTCCTTTGTTTTGTCTGTGGCGGCATGCTTGTTAGCACCTGCCATGATCTCACCGATCGTAAGGGGAATACCTTGATTCAGGCTCTCCTTCATACGACCCAGCTTCCAACTCAAGGGGTTGTAGCTGCAGTTCCTCTCCATTGCCATTAGCACTGAAATTGTTGGGAGTCCTTGCGATGAGTTGATGATCTCAGAGACCCGCTTCATCCAGTGCCTTGCAGACTCGCCCTTTCTCTGAACACATCTCTCTAAGTCCTCTATAGTACTCAGCTTTTTGCATGTTCCCTGAAAGTTCTGTACAAAGGCCGACTTCAACTGCTTCCAAGAACTGATTGATCTAGGAGGCAAGTTACGCATACATACTTTGGCTGCTCCCTCCATCATAAGATACATGAATTTGGCACACAAGTTACCTGTGGCATTGCGAATACTCATCGCCATCTCATATGTACCCAACCAAGAGGTCGGGTCCATATTGGGCTCATAATTGGGAACTTTACGCGGCTCCTTGAAGTCGCTGGGGAAAGACTCGGATCTGATGGCATCTAACAGGCACTCTGGTCCTGTTAGTGTGGGAGAGGTACCAGGAAAAGTCACCTCTGTGTGCACCCGAGTTGGCTGAGGCTGGTTATCTGCACCAGCTAGGGCTCTGTCCCTCTCAGCCTCCCGAGCCCTGGCCGCCTCCGTTTCTCGTCGCTGTCTTGCTTCATCAACTACTAACTGAGCTCGTGATGCAGTTGGTATAATGACCCTGTTCCTCTCTTGCTCACGGCGCCTTGCGCTTGTAGAGTTGGCTGGGTGAGACTCATCATGCCGACTCCTCGTACCCGAGTTGAACGGTGTCGAGCGCAGCCTGCTTGCATCTGGAAACGTTGGGTAAAGAGCTTGCTGAGTCATTGCTGTCTTCAGCATCTCAATAGCACGGCGGGTCTCCTGGCCCGCTGGTCCTTCTGGTATCTCAATATTCTCTAATCTCATTGTTGCCGCGTGAAGATTGTCCATTGGGTTAGAGTAATGCCCCTCTGGAGTACGGAACCTGCCAGGTGGAGGTCCCATACTACCTGCTGATCCTCCTCCGACTCCTCCTTCAGGTGGCGGTCCGTTGGTACCATTGCCGCCCGGTCCTTCTGGTGGTGGTGGTGGTGTTGCTCCTCCCCTGTGCCGCCTCCTGCAGCTGATGAGCTCCCTAACCCGGCTCCTGCGCCTGGACGAGTAGGTGTGGTGAACAAAGCAGTAGGATTGACGTTGACTCCTCCATGCAGGTGACTCCTGGCTCTGCGATGCTGGATTGAGGTGAGTTCTTCCTGGCGACTCCGCACGACCTGGGCCTCAGACTGGACCCGGGCCCGCTCTTCCGCTAACCTGCGATTTGCCTCGTTGATCTCTGCTAGTTGCCTCTCCATCGCAGCACGCGCACTGGCTAACTCGGCCGCCCGCTCAGCTGCATTGCTTGCATTGATTTCCTTTGTTAACAGACTTGGATCGAACTGATTTCCGCCGTTTCCAGACATGTAGACTCCGACGACGCGAGCGTGAACTGGCGACTCCTCGTAGTCCTCTTCCTCAATTCCGTACCCAAGCCGATCCTCAAACAAGGGCAAGATAGACTCTGTATCGTCGTCGTAATCTGGCTCCATATATGGCTCTGCCAGCGACTCCTCTCCATGGTTGACAGCAAGATGCTTCTCTGAATCGGCAATGATGCCGAATTCTGACGTGCCGACCGACTCCTCTCCGTCGGACTCGACAACAACCGTTGGCTCTGATACAGATTCTGCCGAGTTCGCGCGAAGACCCGACGCGCAAACCATGCCGACGAACACGTTGATTCCTCCAAAGACAAGCTGATAACCCTCGTCGACCTCGTGCATGTCCGAAGTCCAACCAGAGTCATCAGTGTAGACTCGCCCGATGGCAAGTTTCTCCATGGCCTGGCGAGCAGCTCCCACGATCTCGACTCCTCGCATCTCCTGCCCCACAGTGGGCGCCAACTGTCGTGGGGTTGTCACGGCAAGTCCTTCCTCCAGGAAGGTGAGTTCGGGGGCCATCGATGCTTGAAGTACGTAGGAGAGATTAATCTCGCCTAGGGACACAGACTTACCCAGGTTCGGCCCCTCTTGGTAGAGGTAAAGACCTACTTCCTGCTTCTCTTTATTGCTCTAGATCTGGTATTGATTACAGGGTTCCGGCTCCTCTCTGGGGAGTCGGCGACTTGATGTTTCTCTCTTTCTCTAGATTGCTTAGAACTTGTCGATCTAAGGTCCAGGATCCCGCTTATAAAGGTTGCCGGGTCCCTGGACTTACAGGTTACACCGAGTCACACTAAAACACAGAGTCCTACTCTACGTCTTGGTCTTCCAAGTTAAGACTTCGGGTTGTACTTGGGCTCCTTCCGGACGGGTCCTTTCTTCATCATGGGCCTCGGTCGGCTTGTCTCCAGCCCAGCCCATGTGACTTGATACGTGACTCGGCTTTGGCCTTCTTGGTCTTGGCGGGTCTACTTTCCGGGTCCATGGGCCTACCTGTAAAGTATCCCCCCATCAAGGGCCGTCAGACAGCTTCTCCGTTGTGCGGAGATCATCAGTCACACAACGAGTGTATTGACATATTAGCCGAGTCCTAGGACTCAACGGCTGGATCCTCCAGGTCGTCCAGCAACGTACCAAATCCATGTTCTCCAGCTTGTGTGACAAGAGAGCTTGAATCCGTGTGATTAAGGACTCGACTTTGGGTCGGGCGGCCTCTGAGCACCTAGCTTTCATAAGTGGAGTCGCCTCTAGACGATCCTCAGAGAAGAGAGGAAGGCGAGGCTCATCTTCAGGGAATGTGTCCTGGCAGTAAAAGAACATTTTGTGCCAATCCTTGACACGGTTTGGAAAGACAGGTTTGGGGAAGACAGAGTGAAGGCGACACTGAAGAGCAACAGCGCCGCACTGAAGAAGGGGACCCCCAGAGGTCTCAGGCTGGGGGTTGCAGTAGAAAATCTCAAGCCAGAGATCAAGGTCTGGCTGGATTTGGAGGTAGTCCTCACAAAGAGTGACAAAATTGGAAAGGGTCAAAACGGAATTGGGCGCGAGATCATGGATGCGCAATTTGTAGAATTCAAGGACTTGGCGGAAGAATAGATTACCCGGGAGGGTGAATCCTCGGAAGAGATGCTCGGAGAAGATCACGACCTCCCCCTTCACCGGAGAGGGCACCGCTTCGTTCCCTGGGCACGAGCCTTGACATTGGAAGGGAGGAGTCCAGCGAGCCGGTACCCATTGATTTGCTCGGCCGTAGTGGTAGATCCGCCCAGTCAGCGGAGATTGATCGCTTTGAGGAGGAAGTCTTCGCGGCGGCGGCGGCCGTGGCGGCGATGTCGATTGTTCGATTGGACTAGGAAGCCTTGGCATTGGAAGCAGTCTTGGATCGCTTGGGGGCCATGGCGAACTTGCGGAATGAGCTGCGCGCGGGAACAAAAATGAGCGGGAGGAAGAAGAAGATTGGAGGTGAAGGGACAAGTGAGGGTTTCTGGACCCCACGCTTGAAAATTTATAAGGGGTAAAACCCTAGAACATTACGGTGCTGTCCGCGGAAATTTTATGGTCAAAAATACGGCAGCCAAAGTCCAACAGAGTATGACTGAGAAAACGAAGACATAGTAGTGGAAAGAAGAGTCGGCTTGTCTCAAAAAGGCGAGTCCTATGTCTGCAAGAAATGGCAAGAGTCAGATTCCTCAGAGCTAGTTATAAAAGCCACAACAAACTCGGCCAGCTGATGCAAAGGCAAGAGTGGTGGGCTTAAGTAAAGAGTGAGGAAGGACTCATTTTATATATGTGTCATGTTTTTTATACAGGAATTCATCTTGGAGCTAGCAGCAGGCGACTTTTGAGCCTGTGACTCCAATCGGAGAAGTCGAACCAAGGAGTCGAACCAAGGAGTCGGAGGAAGCCGCTAAGACTACGCCCAAGATAAATTCGGGGGCTACTGATAGGGGGATATTTTATAGGTAGGCGCATGGACCCAGAAAGTAGACCCGCCAAGACCAAGAAGGCCGAAGCCGGGTCGCACTTCAAGTTACATGGGCTGGGCTGGAGACAAGCCAACCAAGGCCCATGAAGAAGGAAGGACTCACCGAGGAAGAGTCCTAGTACAACCCGGAGTTGTAATTTGGAAGACCAGTACATAGAATAGGACTCCGTGTCCAAGTATGACCCGGTATAAACTTGTAAGTCCAGGGACCCGACCGCATTTATAAGAGGGCCCTGGACCTTAGATCGATAAGCAATCAAGAAGCCAGAGACCCGTAGTCGCCGATTCTCCAGATAGGAGTCGAAACCTTGTAATCGAGAACTAGTCCACAACAATAAAGCCGAAGCAGGAAGTAGGTCTTTACCTCCATCGAGAGGGGCCGAACCTAGGTAAATCCTTGTCCTTTGGCAAGATTAACAACTCCTACGTACTTCGATCACCAATGAACCCACAACTAATCTTCCCTGAGGAAGAACTTGCCGTGACAACCCCACGACAATCGGCCTGACCAAAAAGGTCTAGTTCTACGTGCGATTGAGAAACAAGTAAGAACCAAAGATTCAATCACGAAATTGTGGATGAAAATTGAGCTTTATTAAAAAGGTGGGATTAAGAGAAGAGGTCTTGATGTGGTCGTTGGACACAAACCGAGTACACGAAGTTAAAGCAATTGGCTAACTTTTAACTAAACAAAATCCAAATAAAAACCCTAGCGATGGTTATCTATTTATATCCGGTCGGACGGCCGCGTGAGCGTACACGATCGAAGTCCTCATGTGTAGCTGGGCTGACTCGTAATATTCATGGTCTATGGACGTGGCCGACAGGATGGCCCAAGGCCTGGAGGTCGCTTTGACGTGTTGTGCAGCAAACATGCATGGATCGATTCCTGGCCTCTTTTTTTGAATAGGGGTGGTTCCAGTGGGACCTAGAAGCTTGTATTCATAGCATGAGCGACATTGTACATAAAGGACTCAAAGAAATCGAAAATTACAATCAAGCCCAGAGATTTTGCACTACGAACCCTAGAGCTAGAAGTGGAAGAGCCGTCAGGTCCAGCTCCATCGTCGCTGCAACTGCGAGCCACAACACAGTCAGACGTCGCACCGCCGGGGACAAAACCACTTGGAGATGAACACTGGGAGCCAACTGCACCGTAGGAACCAGGCCTCCATGTTGGCACAACGGCCAGGAGGTTGAAATTTGCCATCTAACACCGGCCGGAGAGAACCGCACCCGTTGAAGAGGGTGGGAGTTGTCGCCCATCGACTATCAGAGATGACGGCCACAAGTTGACCGCGATAGATACACTCCCGGGAGTAGCTTCGAAGTTCCCCTGCTGCAGAAACTAGCAACGAGGGCCAGAAGAAAGGGAGTTTACCTCTTGCTAGCCACCGAGACGAGAACAAAGGAAGAAACCCACGTTCAAACCCTGGTCGCTAGATCTGCAAATAACGGGCTTATGAAGACAGCCTCGACCAAATCCTGCACCAGCCACCACCATCCACCATGGAGAATAGCCACCAGAGAGGAGGGTCACATCCGTCGCGCTGCCCAGAAGCGCAAGGAAGCCAAGGCTCAGCAGCATCAACATAGATCTTGCCATCCCAGACTCCCCCCATCTCCACGATGGGCAGATCTTGTTGGAATCGCTCGAATCCTAGACGTCGGGAGCTTTATTTTGATGCCTTCACCAGATCAAGGCTCCCCTGCAATCCTCCACCTCAGAGCACCCGCAGGGATCCTCGCCGGCCGTCTTGCGCCGCCACTCATCCGCGGCAAAGACCGGCGTCTTGGCATAACGCCATACACCACAAGGGACCAAACCCAGAAACACAGGAAACCTAAACTGCAGCTATGCACACGGGGGCGCCGGCCACCGCATCCTCCCCATCTCCGGACGGCGAGGCCACCGGGGACGAGGGGGATCGGTGCCGGAAAGCGCCAGGCATCTCTCAAACGGGGGAGATAAGCGAGAGAGGAGAGCATAAGAATGAGCTCCCGATTCCTGGCCTCTTGAAGTCTTGATCGTATGTGTGTGTGCCATGTACATGGGGTCCACCACCAGGAGATCTTGCATTAAATAGATGACACGATAGACTTAATCCCTTCATCAACTTGTGTAGGAGCATACGCATGGAATTCATGCGTCATGTGTCTTCCGTCGCCGTCGGCCGCATCTTGATCCGTGGCTTGTATAGCTCCTTTTTAATTCTATATAAAATAAAATTTGGTGGTGTATCTTTATTCATATTATTAAAATAATATATCAATTTATTAGTACTAGAAATCACCTAAAAAACATATTCGGGGGTAAGTTTTGGTCGTATCCGAGGTAACCATGTCCTCATCACCTTCTAACATGCCAGGTGTATCGAGAGAACTCGCGGAGCACTGTTTACATGTTAACCCTAACGCAAGACCACTAAAGAAAGGACTTTGCAATTTTCATGATGACAGAAGAAAATCTATTGGAGGGGAGGTGGCCTGGTGTGGGGACCCCGGACTAGCCGTCCGAAATACCCTTGTGCCTACATCAGCGATCCCATGATCAGTGTGTCGCTGAGCACAATCAAACTTGTAATCAAAGAACATCCATAAATACCGAAGGAAATTACTTACTTAATTGAAGTCATAATCTTCAATAGGTACTTGCAGCGGAAATCACCAAACAACGTGGAGCCCAAGTCATTCGCCTTAACCCTACAGGCAACTGACTGGGAAGCGCCCTAGTTCGCAGTGACGTCATTTCCGTCTCCTTCTTCAAGCTGCTCTTCTTTATAATCTGGCTAAGACAATAGCCAGGGACGAAACCAATATGAGTACGTTTGATTGTACTCGCAAACTACCCCCGAAATGAGCATGCACTACACTTTTTGCAGTTTAAGTAAAACTTTGCTTGCTTTGAAAACTCTCTATCCTTGTTGAAAAGAGAAGGATAGGCTTTTGTTTAATAAAACTTTGTTTGAAAACTCTATAACTTTCGTTGAAGAAAAACAAAGAGAATTTTATAACTTTTTGTAACCCCTTGTATATTTTTCGAAAGCATCTATAGCCTTTGTTAAAAGAAAAGAAGGCTTCTAGATCTTTTCCCATAAATCGGTCTTTGTAAGAAATCTCTTTTAAAACGTTTTCCCGAAAGTAGATGTTTGTTGAAAAAGAGTAAGAAGTCACTTTTAAAAACGTTTTTTTCCAGGAAATCACCATTTTGTTTATTTCTCCAAAACTCCTCCTTTTTCGACCATAAACCTTCATGGTCATTCAATCCCAACAACCTCATGCCTGCCCACTGGCATAGTTGCATAAAACATACTCCACTTCATTATCTCTTTCAATTCTCAAATCTTTTCCAAAACTTGCACATAGGCCTAGGACAGCCTCCCAACTGTCCATATCCGAGGACTCGGCTATTCGAATAGTTTTACCCTCTGCAGAGGTAGCACGCTTTTCCCACACCCATCCGGTAACTCATCGTGTCTGCCACGTCCCGCCATACAAGGTGTATGCGAAGTTGAGCCACCGACCATAGCCTGTCCTTTTCTCATGCTAGTATAGGACCCTACCGCTACGAATTCACCGTTCCTTCAACACCTAGTATAGGATCCCCCGTCGAGGAACCTAGATGTGAGGACTCGTAGTTCTGCCCGGCGAGCAGAGCCCTTCAATCCCCCGTCCAACAGACACCGGGACCCAGGTCAGGGGGTAGGTCGCAATGACCATCCCCTCATGGAATGAGGTCATCCTCGTTGTTGAGGCATCCAGTACTAGCAGGAGCAAATTATATGACTACGCCCTTTCCCATATGTGGGTAGATGTGGTCGCACAGGTTATTGGTTGGTCGTCATAGTACTAGGACACAATGTGCATTTTTCATAATCATCACCCTTCACCATTTCTCCACTTCAATAACGATAGTTCGGCATTCCAAATTTATCCAAGTACTTCCAAAGGAGTTTTGAGTAACAATATTTTTCTTTTCCCATCCTATAGTTTGAAAAAGAGTTTTCCACCCAATACCTCCATATAGGGTGTCAAAATAATATACTTGTATTTTTGGAAAAGGGTTTTCAAAATCATAGCTTTAGTGGCAAAAACCACTTAAGTCATTTATGCTCTTTATAGGTAAAACATGTAAATCAAAATAGACGTATATAAATGCAAGCTCTGAGAAGTAGCTTGCCTGTTTTCAGCATAATGTCCCTGGACTTCTCCTGTACGGGTCAAAGAAATAAACTCCGGTTCTTCTCAAATAAATCCTTTCCAGGGATCACTCCGGTAGCGTTTATATCTAGCGTCGCAAAAAAGGAAAGAACGCAATTCAACATACAGTAGGACACTTCAACAACAAACATCAAGCAACACTTAACAAACAACAATCATGAGAGAAGATTATTATTTGAGAAACAAGTTTGGCAATCACCAACACTACTCATGTTTAAAAATTATGATTAAAGTTGTGATTAAGCATCTTTATTTAAACAGGAAATACTTCAGGCAAAAGTTAAGCCACCTATTATCCTCCGTAATTCTAAATATCTTACCAAGCTCTGGTAGAGATATTACTAGATACTCGAGCTAGTACTCAACTTAAAGACAACCAAGTTTAACAAGCAAGGCAATTATATTAAGCACACAAAATAATCTAATCATCAGAATAAACAAGCATTACATACCATTTCTAAACTACTCAATCAAGCATCACAACAAATCTCAAGCATCACACATAGCTACTGCATGCACAAGGAAACATAATTTGATTTCAATTTAATTGAATTAACTATTATTTAATTAGGTCTTAAATATGGCAGAAACTAGTGGTGCATGTTTAATTGCATAACTTAAGTTCTGTTCATCACAAAAATATGAACTAAATTTCTAAAGATACTACTGATGTGTAGAAGCTAACCCAATTGGATTTAATTCAATTTGGGTTATTAAACTCCGTACAAAATTATTTTAATCCAGAAGGTTAGTTTTCTTGTTTTTGCTACAACTCAAGTTAATGTCACTCAAAAGTTAAATCCTTTTAGGGATAACTAGTATTGCTTAAATGTGAGCTTACAAAATTGGTTTGACCTCATTTGGATTAATAGAGTATCAGAAACAAACAAGTTTAGATTTTATACCTCCTGTGGCAATTTGAATATCATTATTTATTTATTAATCTAAATAGGGTGAACCCACTTTAGTGAGTTAGAGAATTTCATAAGCTTTCCAGAACATATTCATTTGCTTAATTTGGATTCATAGATCTCGAGATATTAATTTTCAAAGTCTAAATCAATTTTCTGATAGAAGATTCACTTTTTAAGTTTAACAACTAACTGATTTGATATTTTCCTACTGAATTAACCACAATACCAAATGGGATCAAACCAGTGGAAGTGGCAAGATTAGTTGAAGTACTTTTGATACAATTTTAGTTTGGTATTTTTGGATAAACCAAGTTCTAGGAAGCATCTCCCAAAGATGGTACCAAAATAATCTTTCTGGTTTTTGGGTTACAACTAACACATTTGTCATTTTTATTTTGAATTGGAGAGATGTCCAAAATGAACATGGACTGTATATCTAAGAATATGGCATGTTATACTAACTATATAAATTTAGTTTACTATTTTTAGGCCTCTAGCTTAATGGGAATTTGCATAGGAAGGTGGCAACCTTTTGTTATTTCATGTGGAGGTAATATTGCTTAGCCATTTTTCTTATATTATATCCCTTATATAAAATTTATTTTTAGGGGTCACACCACTTGATCATGTCAGTACACTAACCATACTAACATATTCTACAAAGTTTGATTTCTAACTAAAATTAGGTTGCTCACAAAGTTCAGTTGAAAACAGTAAGATTTAACCACAACAGACACTAACAGAGACACTTTACTGGATAGCAACTTTAGCCAGACCAACTACTAACTTGGACTAATCACAACTAAAATCTATTTGTAGGGTGTGAAAGTGTTAACTTTCCTATTTCCATCAAGCCCAAGTTTGCTAAATTTGGTTAAGTAGATTGGCTAGAATTTACATGCAAAGTGGGCTAATCCACACAGATCTCAGACTTAGCAGTTTTCTTCAGATTTAAAAATTTAAACAGAAAAGGGTAAGGCGCCGTTGGATCTTGATCTAACAGTGGAGAAGGGGCGCGCCGGCGGCGACCACAGATGGGTGGCGCTGCCGTGGCCAGCGACGGTGGCGAGGATGCGGTGCTCACCTAGGGGCTTCTGGGGATGCGGTAGACGGCGGAGGCGGTGTGGAGGTCACGGGAGAAGTGAGGGGGAGAGGAACACGGCGCGGCCGTGGTCATCGTCCACCTCTGGCCGTGGACGGCGCGGCGTGTGCAGCACGGCCGCGAGCAGAAGTGGTACGGCAGCACGGCGCAGCCCTCCTGGCGGTGCACGAGGAAGTGGTGGTGTGTGGAGAGGCAGTGGTGTGGAGTGTGGAGAGGTCGAGGGGCTCGGGGTGCTTATAAAGCCGAAGCCCGGTCCATGGTGAGTGCGGTGCAGGAGAGGTGCAGAGGGAGAGAGAGGTCTAGGGGCGGTGCCACCATGCCCTAGAGGCTTCGGGGAACACGGGGAGTTGCTGGACGGCAACGGCGGGCGAGGGTGCACGAGGGTTGTCGGGCCGGCAGTGGCGCTCTGCCATGGCACACGCACGCACGGGCGCGAGCGAGGTGCACGGGTGGGTGTCTCTGGCGACCATTTCCCTCGACCGACGGGTGCGGTGTGGTGCGGGGAGACGATAGGGCACGGTGCTTGGCGGCTACGGTGTCTCCTCCATAGTGGAGACATGGCGGCGTGGTTACAGAGCTCCTGCTCCCTGGTGACTACGAACGACACGGCCAATTGGCATGCCTCCTTAGCTCCCTGGCGCGAGAGGGACGTGAGGGTGAGGCTAGGGAGAGAGAGGAGTCAGTGGTTTGCTCGATTGAACTCGGGGTCGCTCGAATTTGGACGAATTCGATCGGATTGCTTGGGATTTGGGGAAGAACACAGTCCTGCCCTCAAGGTGTTCGATGGTATGTTTCAACGAAAAATTTAATTCAAATTTCTGAAATTTATTTCCATAATTTGCTTCATATAAATTAATAGGGATTTGTGATGCTGTGGTGGAATTTATTTGGCGAGTGTAGCACCACATATTTGATGATTTTAAAAGATAAAGAAAGAAATTAGATATTAAATTTGGATTTTTGAAAATAATAAACTGAGAGAGGAAAGTGGTAGAATGAATTGGGAGGGATCAATTCCCACTCCAATGGAGTTTGGTTTTAAAAATAACTTCTCACCTGGAGAATTTCATTTGTCACTTGTCACATGATTTTATGTGTTGATGTTTTTAATTTGTTTCTTTTCCTTTATTTAGCCAACACACACATCAAAACACAACCATATTCATATCACAACCATGACCACACAATTCAAACCTCATGAATTAATCACACCACCATTTCTATAATTAACAATACTATCTTATAAAAATGGTCACACTCAATTATGACAAGATGATGTTTAAAGAATATCTTACTCATTACTTAATAGTTTTCAAAAAGGTTTGAGAAAGGAAATATGTGGGGTAATATATTTCCCACTAGTGTTGTGTTCAAAATGGAGTGGAAATCAGGGTTTATAAAGTGGGAGTGGCATATGCATACAAAATATCTTGGTTTGAAAAATAGATAGGAGATATCATATAGATCTCCACATTCTAGGGAAAACATAATTTTGGGAAATCACTCTTACCTTCTCAATAATGGATGTTTTGGTTGTTGCCAAAACCAAGCATCATTGAAATGGTCTTGGGCCTAAATAAGGATAGGAAAGATATATGGAATATCTTCTTGTCATAACATGATCACCAAAAGTTAATATATTTTTACTTGGGTTGGGTTCTTGGATTAATATTTACTAGTCAAACCACATAAACATCAAGTCACTCAATGCCAAACAGGACAATATAAAGGAAAACACAATCAATAGTGACGTATTTCAAAAAGTTTTTGTTGGTTCTGAATTTTGGGTCTTTGCAGCTCGCTCCTTGCAGCCGAGTTCATTAAAGAAGTGTTCCATCCAGAGTGGGTGGTTAATCCAGTCCTAGTACCAAAGAAGATATGAGAGTTGCGCATGTGCATTGACTTCACCGGCTTGAATAAGGCATGTCCCAAGGATCCTTTTGACTTACCTCGCATCGACCGGATTATTGATTCCACAGCAGGATCCAAGTTGCTCTGTATCTAGGACGCCTACTCTGGTTATCACCAGATCCGGCTTAAGGAGGAAGACAAGTTGAAGACCTCCTTCATAACACCCTTTGGAGCTTTTTGTTACAAGACAATGCCTTTTGAACTTAAGAACGCAGGAGCAACGTACCAGAGATGTAACCAGAACTGCTTCAAGCAGCAGATTGGGAGAAACGTTCACGCATATGCGGACGATGTGGTAATCAAGTCAAAAAAGAGCGACTCTTTGATCGCCGACTTGACACAGACTTTTGATAATCTACGCAAGTATAAGATGAAGCTCAACCCAGGAAAGTGTGTATTTGGAGTCCCTGCTGGCAAAATCCTTGGCTTCATCGTTTCAGAGAGAGGGATCAAGGCAAATCCAGAGAAGATCAAGGCTATCCACAACTTGCAGAAGCCGACTTGTTTGAAATATGTCCAAAAACTCACAGGCTGTGTGGCAGCTTTGAGTAGATTAATATCGCGACTCGGAGAGAAGGCATGTCCTCCCTACCGGCTCCTTAAGAAGTCGGATAAGTTCCTTTGGAACAAAGAAGCCGATGACGCTTTTGAAGAGTTGAAAAGAACTTTATCAATAGCACCAGTCCTTGCAGCTCCTAATAACAAGGAGCCCATGTTATTATATGTAGCTGCCAACGAGAGAGTCGTCAGCGCAGTGGTGGTGGTGGAATGCAAGGAGGAAGAAAAGGAGTACCTGATGTAAACTGGCGTTCCCAATCTTTCGATGAGAGAGGATAACTATGATTTTTATAGTCTTTGACTCTCATGATTCGGCTACCAACCGTACAGGGAGAACCGTACACGACTGATATCCATGGCAATCGTTGAACCAACTCCTCGATGTTATCAACCAAGCCAACGGCACGATTAACCTGTCCACGAAGGACTTTTCCTGCGTGCAAATCAAAAACAAGCAAGAAAACAATAGCGTAACCAATCTGAAATTACGGATACGCTAGATGAACAATAATCTCAAAGAGATAAAAGTTGAGATTACGATAGGATGTCTGGATGGTCGCACTAGCCGCTACGAGCGTAGACAAATAAAAGTAGCAAAGGGGCTAAACTTTCTCTAAACAAATACTGAGTAAAACCCTAGACTCTAATCCCGATTTATTTGGAGAAGTCAGGTCGTGCGCCGCCTTCTTTCGTCGTTCGTATGAATCGCCAAGGACTGGGCCTCCTTTGCTTTGGGCCTCGTGTGCCGCTTCTGCCCTCCTTCGGTAATGCAAGGTTCGCAAGCTAGGGCCCATCTTCTGCCAGACGTGTGACGCACATCTCCGGGTGATGCGTTCGAGATGAAAATACTGGCTTGCATTGCTGCTCCTTGGCCATCATGGAAGCACCGAGTGTATGAGTTGCACATGCATGTGTGGCCCACGTCCACGTGAATGTATGGCCACATTCTTGAATAATTATTCTTGCATAGCCTTTCACCGATGGAATCACATGCATACGTATATATACACATGTGTGGCGTCAATGTACATCTCATCTTCACCCGTGGTTTGTAAAGATCACAGATAATTCTGCATATAATAAAGAGATGTGTTGTATTTTTATTTTGGATGTAAACAAAATATAATTTATGATCATTAATAGAAATCACCTGGAAAATGTATCCCTGGCTAATCAATTCGGTCGTATCCAATGTAACTATGTCCATATCAGTACCTAGTACAGCGTCCTGTCTACTACATCAGCGAGGTCTTTACAGATTCCAAGCAAAGGTACCCGCAGTGGCAGAAGCTAGTTTATGGAGTCTCTTTACCAAGTCGGAAGGTCAAGCATTATTTTCAAGAGCATCCTATCAAGGTGGTGAGTTCAGCACCAGTAGCAGACATTATACGCAACAGAGATGCAACGGGACGAGTTGCAAAAGTGGGCAATTGAGCTAGGTCCTTACCATATCACGTATGAACCTCGCACGACAATCAAGTCGCAAGGTTTGGTGAATTTTGTCAATGATTGCACTGACTTCACATCTTCACCAAGTTTGCCTTGCACCATGTATAGGACAATGCACTTTGATGGATCTAGAAACCTTGAAGGCTCAGGACCCGACGTCGTCCTAACCTCACCGAAAGGAGATTAGTTGGCATATGTTCTCCAGTTGCATTTTACTTGCACCAACAACATGGCAGAGTATGAGGCTCTGCTAAATGGACTTCGTATGGCCAAGGGGATGAATATCAAACGCATAAGGTGCTTTGGGGACTCGGATCTCGTAGCACAGCAAGTATCAGGAACTTAGGATTCGAACGATGCAAATATGGAAGCTTACAGGAGAGAAGTCGAGCAGATCGCCGGGTTCTTTTATGGCTACCAGTTGGAACACATTGATCTTCATAATAACGAGGCAGCAGATGCACTGTCAATGCTAGGTTCTAGAAGGGAGAAAGTACCACCCAATGTGTTCTTGGACGAACTCCACCATCCTTCAGTCAAGTTGCCTTCAGAGGAAGAGCTCGCGTTTCCAAACTCGGAGTCGGCTTTAGTCGCCGCAGTTCGCACAATCCCGGCTTGGACAGAGCCGTACTTAGCCTATCTACTTCGTGGTGAACTTTCAGAAGATGAAGTTAAAAGGAGACAACTTATCAGGCGGTGCAAGTCTTATACAGTGATTGATGGGGAGTTGTTCAGACAAAGCACCACTGGAGTTTATCAACGTTGTGTGTCCCCGAAAGAATGCCGGCAAATTCTGCAGGATATCCATGCAGGAGATTGTGGCCAGCACGCATCAACAAGGTCCTTGGTATTAAAAGCTTTCAGGCACGGCTTCTTTTGGCTAACAGTACACTTAGATGCAGAGAGCATAGTTCGGGTTTGTCACGGATGCCAAAGGTATGCAAGACAAGATCATGTACCAGCCCAAAATCTAAGGACTATTCCTATTACATGTCCATTTGCAGTTTGGGGGCTTGATATGGTGGGTCCTTTTTAAAAGTCCCCCTGCCACAAGACTCACCTATTAGTTGAAGTTGACAAGTTTACCAAGTGGAATGAAGTTGAACCCGTCAGCCGAGTCGATGCAGCATCAGCTGTCTGGTTTATCAAGAAGATAGCTACACGCTTTGGATATCCACATAGCATTATCACGGACAATGGAACCAACTTATCAATTAGAGAGGTGGCCAAGTTCTGTGGAGAAAACAACATCCGACTTGATCTGGCCTCTACGCATCCACAGTCGAATAGAAAAGAAGAGCGTGCAAATCAGGAGTTACTTCAAGGGATCAAGCCCAGACTACGAGTTCCTCTCTTGCGAGCTGTTGGGTGCTGGGTTGAGGAGTTGCCAACAGTTGTCTGGAGCATACGGACGACTCTAACAGGTCTATCGACTTCACGCCGTTCTTCATGGTCTATGGAGCAGAAGCAGTACTACCCAGTGATTTACTTCACGATTCACCACGAGTCGCCAATTATGTCGACACAGAGAACGAGCTCGCTCGCCAGGACTCGGTGGATACACTTGAAGAAGCAAGGCAGTTAGCCCTCGAGAGATCTGCAGTTTATCAACAGGACTTAAGATGATATAACGCTCGTCGAATCAAGAGCCGGACTTTCCAAGAGGGAGACTTAGTGGTTCGCCTAGTCCAAAGTAAGGAAGGGATGCACAAGTTATCTCCACCATGGGAAGGACCATTCGTCATCAGCAAGAACTTGCACAATGGGTCGTACTACCTAATAGATGTACAAGAGCCAGCAAGAGAAAGCGAAGGAGCTGATACATATCACACCATTGACAGCTACGTCCTTACTATAGCTAAGTCCTGTAAAGCAAAAGTGTACAAGTTAGCAATAGCCCAGAGAGCCATGCAACATTGTAACACATTTATTATGATCAAGGGAATAAAGTCGGCTTCTCTATAGTAAGAGTTTTTGTCGAGTCACTCAGTATGTGCTCTTTATTTTGTTAACTTTGATCATATCGTCCTTGGGGGCTTGTCTTTCAGAAAAATTCAAGCTTTAGACTCTTGGACCTGGGAAAGAAGCCAACTTGTTCCTGATTTTTACTGATAAGTTAGATGCAACTTGCACAATATTGCTAGTCTAAAGGCATGACTTGTTTCGAGCTCCTATGAGGCCTAAAAGTACAATAGGACTTAGGAGGTCACAATCTTGTCAGATCAAACTGTTAGCAAGGTCATGTGATGCCTACTTACTCAGACTAAAATCAGAAGGGTTATACGAAAAAAACAAGTCACCAAGTCATAACAGCACGAAAAGAATAAAAAGACACTAGTATGTCCATCACATAAAAACAAGTCACCAAGTCATAACAGCACGAAAAGAATAAGTTCTTACATTCCAGTAGCCGAACAAGCGGCATAAGTTATAATTACAAACTTAATTGAAGCGATCCTGCCCTTTAAAATAGGCCAAGATCCCTGTGTTATTGTGCTAGTCCCTGGATCGAATAGCTAGCACCACAGTTTAAGATGAAGTATCGTACATTGCATCAAAAATTCTATTACAACATATGATCCAGAAAATTAAACATTAGAAGTTGCATAGCCAAAGGCTAGCGTTTTACAAAGTTTAGCAGCGGAAAACATAAAATAGCAGGGAGCCTCATCATCTTCATGTGCCACAGGTAGACATGTTGGTTGCAGCCTCGAAACCCTTATCTGTTTCTTACTCGTCGTAGGAACAACCTGCAATAGTAAAAGTGTTGCAGCCAAAAATTGGTCAGAACCATTGGAATGGATCTGGCTAGTGATATTTGTGGACTCATATTGGCAAACTCTTAGTAACTATATGCATATTTGGCTGGTAGGGTTCAAAGCTATTTTGCGTAAAGCCAACTTTATCCTATCTTTTCAAAACATTTCTTCATCAACTAATTATGAGACAAGTATGACATGAAAACCAATGTCTCTTCTACTCTTGTTCATACTTCAAATTTTACTTGAGAAATTGGAATGTTGAGATCCTCCGTTGACATCCTTGTTCAGCTGCTCAGAATTGTCTGTAACCGGGGACACAGCTATGATCATAGTTTTACACACTCGAGAGGTTGTGCACGTTCACCACTTGACTCAATCAACCCGTTTTGTCCTAGACCGTCATTTACTAAAAAGGAAAGGAGATGACTGAGACCAGACGTTTGGGAAATAGTCCCCTGTTCCTCTGGGCAGACCCATACAAGATATTCATCCGCTGCAAACTGCCGGAATCAGGTTCCTAGAACTTACTTAGTCAAGGAAGAGCCATAGTACCAAGTGGCTGCACTGGAAGCAATCTTCACATGGGGTAACTTCAAATCTCTTTGTTCTTGGGTGGCCGTCCACAAGTGCACATACTCAGGTAACCATGGAAATGGCCCCGAGTAGCCACTCAACTATAAACCTCCATCCACATACCACATCCACCCAAGTGGTTTGTTAAATTAGTAGAATTTTTGCATCACCTTTACATTTATAAAATATTTTTAGCGTAGCAATGCTTATATCTACTAAGTTATTATATAGGTAGTAGACACTTAGGAATATTTGGAGTAATACTAAACAGGTCTAGCATAGCACAGTAATAAAACCTGACATGCAATTCTACTTAGAAAAATGAGGGCGGTCGCGTCGTCTTGCGCTTCTGAAAATGACGGCGGAACACGAACGGAGTAGTGCGGTTGCCGGCGAGATCCTGTCGATCTCGAATTAGACTATTAAGCTGTGGAAAAGCCTCCTTCTTCCCCAAAACCTGGTTGCTCACCCTTGCTCAGCTCATTTCCTCTTTCCTCCATTGTTGCAAACTTGTGAGCTTGATTCCTCTCAATCCCTTCGATGATTCTTGCCCAAATTTAGGGATTCAAGAGAGGAGATCTAGATCTACCATTCCACCAATCAAAATCTCCTATAAGTGAGGGGAACCTAGTGGATCTAGATTTGGGGTTGCTTTGTGTTCATTCCCTTTGTTCTTCCTCTCTTATTCCCTCCATAGCATTAGTTGCTTTGGTTGGAATTTGGGAGTGAAGGATTTGACCACTTAGTGTGTTCTTGCATTTTGCATTAGTTGCATCGGTTTGCTCTCTCCACGGTGATACGTGAAGTTGAAGGTTGAGAAGCTTGTTACTCTTGGGTGCATTGTGTTCCCAAGAGCTTGTTGCCTCTTGGGTGCATTGTGTACCCTAGACGGTTGGAGGTGCAGCGAAGACTTCGAGTTGTGAAGCTTCGGTACGAGTTTGGGAGCCCCCAATTGAGTTGTGGGTGTGTGACCAAAGAATGCTGTAAAAGGGCTCCGAAATCCGCCTCAAAGGATTCCGATAGTGGAAGGTGAACCAATCCCTTGGGTGAGGTTCATCGGAGAATAGGGTGAGGCCTTTGTGGCATCTTGAGTAGGCCTCTTGTGGCGAGCTCACACCCCTTCAACGAGACGTACTCCCTTAACAAGGAGGAACTCGGGAATAAATTCTCGTCTCTGCGTGCCTCAGTTATTTCTATACCCGAGCTTTTACCTATGCAATTTACATTGTGATAGCCTTCGTGCTTGAAGTTCTTTATCTTGCTATCACCTTGTTGCTTGCCTTGTTTAGCATAGGTTGTTGGTGCACATAGGTGAGCCTAGAATTTAGGTTGTTGGCTTGTTAATTTAAACACATAGTTTGATTCCGCAATTATCAAGCCCCTAATTAGAAAAAGTTTTAATCGCCTATTCACCCCCCCCCTCTAGGCGACATCTCGGGCATAGCTTGTTCTTTCATTGGGTACGTCGAGGATGATTTGTTTGTGGTTAACTTTTGGGGGAAAACCACTTCAAATTCGATGTGCCTATTCGGACAGGCCGACAAGGGTTGGTTGTGGCATCGCCGCCTAGCCCATGTCAACTTGAAAACTTTGCAAAGTCTCCACAAGGGTGGCCACATTCTCGGACTAAAAGAAGATATCTCTTTTGCCAAAGATCGTGGTTGTAGGGCTTCTGTTGAAGGCAAGATGCATGATTCTCCTCATCCTTCCAAGACTATTATTTCATCCAAGAGGATCTTAGAGCTCCTCCATGTGGATCTTTTTGGTGCCGTTCCCAAAACAAGTCTAGGAGGGAAGAAGTATTGCTTGGTGATTGTTGATGACTATATAAGATTCACTTGGGTTTATTTCTTCAAGTCGAAGAGTGAGACCCAACAAACCTTTATCGACTTCTCCATTGAAATGCAACGTCAACACAATGTCCCCATATTTGTAATTAGAAGTGACAATGGCTTCGAGTTCAAGAACTACACCCTCAATGAGTTTCTTAGTGAAGAGGGTATTCGTCATCAATATTCCGCAACTTATACCCCTCAACAAAATGGTGTATCCGAGACAAAGAACCGGACTCTTATGGATATAGCAGGGTCCATGTTAGCGGAGTTTAAGACGCCGTTGAGTTTTTGGGCGGAGGCTATACCCACGGCATGCCACTCATCCAACCAGCTCTACTTCCGCAAAGGGTTGAACAAGACCCCCTATGAGATCCTAACCGACAACAAGCCTAACATCTCCTACTTCCGTGTTTTCGGTTGTAAGTGCTTCTATTTGATCAAAGGTTGTCGTTTAAATAAACTCAAATCTAAATCACTAGAGGGTATTTTTGTTGGTTACGGTGTCGAATCCCACACTTATAGATTCTATGATATAGCCTCACGGCGTATCATAGAATCTTGTAGTGTGGTGTTCGAGGAAAATGACCACTCCCAAGTGGCGCAATTTCATGTTTCCGATGTAGATGATGTAATTCCTCAAGAAGCCATAAGAAGAATGGGTGTGGAATTTTTCCCCCCCGTTGAGGAACCCCTTGTGGCGGATCGAGAAGGACAATGCTCTACTCAAGTGGAGCCTTCATCTACACAAGAAAATCTAGCTAATGAAGAGCCTATTGCACCAACCCAAGAACAAGTTGAAGACCCTCAACCCCTTGATCAAGTTGCTATGCAAGAGCCCAACTCACCTATTCGTGATGCTAGCCATGATCAAGACCTTGCTCAATCATCTTCTTCTTCAAATGTTGAAGCCATGCCTACTGAAGATCAAGGTCAACCTTCCGGTAAGGATGGGGACTCAAATGATCAAGATGATCAAGTGATACCTCCAAGATGCAATGAGGATATCGAAGCCCGTCGTCGAGCTAGAGTTGCAAGAACCATGGAACGTCGTGAACATTTCCTTGAGAAAGTGATTGGTGATGTGAGAGGCAAAGCATCCACCCGGAGGCAATTGGCAAACTTTAGTGATCAGCAAGCTCATATTGCCATGGTGTGTGATGTCTCGGGGTTTTACCCAAATTAGATTTTGTTTGTTTTTCTATTTCACATCATCATGCCATCAGCATCATGCGCATCGCATATTTAACAACAAAAACTATTTTTATTAAACCCTATTTTATTTTTGCAAAAATTGTCTCCGTTTTCGAAAATTAAATTGCCAAATTGTTTTGCAAAAGGAAAAGAAAATAAAATGTTTCGAGATGCGAGAGAGTAGCCCAAACCGGCCCAAAGCCCACCTAGCCTCCAAACCGTAGAAATCCCCAGGTAGTTTTCTGTTCCTACCCCCTGCACCTTGCAGCCACCCTCTTCCTCTTTTCCCTTTTTGCGAACAGGTCTTTCCACCTCACAGACAAGTCCTTTGTTTTGCAATCGGATCCCTGGACCATCTCGTCTCTTCCTCTCCTCTTATACTCTTCTTCTTCCTCCCCGTGTCTGCACCCTCTCCTTACCCCGCGCGCCTCGCTCCAACCACCATGCTCCCCACCTCGTCCGCGAGCTCGCCGCCGTGGCCCTGCTCCTTCTCCCCGTCTCCGGCCGGCTCGCCTCCCGCGGCCGTCCTCCATCCCCAACGCCTCCTCCCAGTGTTTCTCCGCCTCGGCCGCGCCCTGCCGTGCCTCCTCCTCTGCTCCTCTCCCTCTCCTCGTCCCTGCTCTGGCCACCCTCTGCCCCGCCCGCATCGACCGCCACCGGTGGCTCCATCTCGCCGTGCCGCCGGCCCTCCGTTCTCTGCACCGCACCAAACTTAGTTCCCTTGCTCCTCTGCTCGAGCTCGACCGCCGCGGTGCTGCTCTGCCGCCCCGGTCCTGTGCCCCGAGCCCTCCCCTACTGGTGCTGCACCCGAGCTCCGCCTCCCCGTGCTCGCGCGCCCGCTGCTCCTCCGACCGACCTCGTCTCCCGGGCTGCTCGGTCGCCGTCGTCCTCTGCTCCTAGTTGTCGTGCCCGTGCTGGTGCTATCGTGTCTGCCTCCGTCCCTGCCATCGTGTTGGGTGTGGACACCGTGGACATGCAACCTCCGTGTCTTCGTCTCCGTTCCCGTCTCCGTGTCGTGTTTGTCCCCGATGCAGCCTCCTCGACGCGTTCCCGTTTCCCGATTCCGACGTCCCGTGCACGTTCCCGTCGTGAAGCCGAAGCCCGAACCCCGACTGCGTGAATCCAAGTTCTCTGTGCACGTCGCCGATGGGAACCCGCAAAGGTCTACCTCAACCGGAACCACCAGGTTCTCCACCGACGTCCGTTTGTGCCGGCCGACTTTGTGCGCGTCCGAGAAGACCGGGTACGACGACCACCGTGGATACGACAAGTGCGACGCCGATGACCCGCCGAGAACCCCGACGACCGTGAACGATGAGTATGACTTCCACGACGACTATCGGTACCCGATCCCCGACGGCACCGTGAACCTCGTCGACCCCGAATACCGGAACGCCAAGGTCCGCAACCACGACGACGCGAGAATGACTACTTCCACGACGTCGACTACCTCGACTACTCCGACTCCGGAAGGAATGACTACTTCGACTACAGTGACTACTTCCGCTCCGAATCCGATGTGTGACCCCAACCCTAGCCCTATCTACCTATATGTGTATCTTATAAAATCATGCATCATTAATTAACCTCGCACTTTTATCCATTTAGTCAAATTAAATCAATTTAATTATGGGGTTTGTCCGGTGCATTTATATTGTGCACCGATCCCATTTAAAATGTTTTGCCATGTGTTAGGGCTAAAATTTGGATCACTTTTAATTTGTCATGCATCATGTCATCAACATGCCGCTTCTTTGGCCGTAGAGTAAAATGCATCTTTTCCGTTGTCCAGTGTTTGTTGCTTCTTCGGGAATAGGACGTTGAGTTGATGTGAGTAACGACAGGTTCTGCAACCTCTACAGAATTGCAGGCAAGTGATACTCCCTTGCTATCTTTTCTTGTTTTCTGTCTCTTACTCGTCCTATCTTTTGTTCCTTGCTAGCCTTATGTTACGATGCTTGTGTCTCAATCCTATTTGCATGTTTACCTTGCAGCCATGATAAGCCACACCCCCCACATCTTATTACTTTTTGTTTGTTTACCTTGTTAGCCTTCCGAGTCCTAGTGCATGCTTAGGTGCTTTGCTTGAGTCCTGTTATCTCTTTATCTAGTCTTGTTGCTAACATGATAGCTAGGCTCAACTAAAATGGTAATCTTTATTTTCTGTTGCGATGGGAATAATCTTATATTTCCTAATTGGAGGCACCAAAGGAGCTCCCACATTAATCCTGGAGGAAACGCCGAAACCAACCGTGTGGTCTAAATTGCATGGCTACGATTTAAGAAGAGCTCCGTAAGATTTATTCGTGTCTGGTAAGAGTCCCGAGGGTGCACAAAACGTAGTCTAAACAGTCCCTTTCACATATCCATCACGCCTCGGCAAAAGTGCAATCGGATCCAGCGACGCGCTGCCGACGTCGCCTCGATCTCCTGCAGCAGCGAGGCCATCGCCGTCCTCATCTCCTCTTTGGATCAATGGGCAGCAGATGTCGCAGGTATAGTATGAGCGTCGCTGCAGGTACCATCTCCTCGATCTATGACTACAATTAAGGATCAACGCCTTCCTTCTACATATGCCTTCTCTGCCCTACTGCATATTTGGCTTGCATGCCTTAAGCGTCTGAACGTCGGTGAGCTCCCAAGCTACCGGCTCTAGACATTGGACGCTCATTCCTGCACACATATTGATCTGTGAATCCAGTTAATGAAAGGCGATGCGTCAAAAAGGAAGGCATGGCCGGCCTATGCGAGGCGGGTGATTAGATCAGTCCAGCCTTTGATGTTCCTTGATTACTGGATTAGCGTTCCCTTTTTTCTGCACTTCTCATCCAATGATTGATTATTTCCGTGTGATTGCATTGGAAACAACGCTGATGCAATAAGCTAGACTTGGCCGTCCTACAAATTGTGATTGTATTGGGGTCATCATTTCGTACTCATGGGAGTGTTGATCTGAATGCTTCAATTCTCTACTGCAGCTAGCCCATTCATTTGTGATGTGTTTTACGTTGAGGATTTCAGTTTTAACAGCAGAGGTGATGGAGTTTGCATTTTATTTCCAAAAATGCCTCTAGCGCAGATTGGAATCTCATGCATGAAAATAAAAGATTTTTTACTGTGTTTTATGCGTCAAGAATACTCTAATTAATTAACTCTCTTCTTTTCACTTCAGGGCTACAATGTTTAGTCTACTACAAAATGCATGTTTCAGACCCAATATTTTAGTGTTTGCGGCAAGTAACTTAGGCCTGTCCTATGAAAACTACAACAATTGTATTGTACAGTTGAGAGCAAGGTATATCATGATGCTTTATTTCTTAAAGCTCGTTGTTATATATATGCCTTATCCAAAGATCTTCGTTTTCTTTACAAGAATTTTGTCCTTGGTATTACATTCATACCACCTCAATTTTCCAAATCTTTAGCGAAGATTAAGTAATATTTATGTGCTAATTTATGCTATACAACCGAATTAAAGGACAAAATAAGTCTAGAGAATATATTTGTTGAATTGTTTTTCTCAACAATTTTGTATGTGTGTTCGTTACAGAAAGCAACTTAGTTTCCTTCGGACAATCATGTTTTATTTTTCTCTTACCACTAACTAAGATATTTGCGGTATTTAAAATTTATATTACTTTAGTTGGTTCACGGCATGAATAAAGTTTATTCATAAGTCAACCTATACGAATGAAAAAAACAGCAATATGCAAGCCAGTCGAATGTACAAATATTTAAGGGCTGATGTTGTTGCGTCTAAAATTAGAATTTATTCAAGTAGTACTTTTAGACTGAAATTATGAGTTGTCCATAACTACACATCCATGGAGAAAATAGGCTTACTAATTATTTTCAGGTTGCAGACTTGGACACAAAATTATCGAATTAGGAGTGGAAGAAGAAGAGAATGCTCCTCACTTTTTTCAGGTCCGTTGTCCCCATTATTTACTGGTCTTGAAAAGACAAAATTGAGTTGCTCATTTCTGTAGAACCATGCAAAATTATATTTAACTAATATTTAACTAATCGATATGATCTATATCGTGTGTAGGATCCATTTTTGCAGTGTCGACGGTAACTTTTGTTCTTTTCCTCAGAGTCCTAATTTAAATGCATGATAAGAAATAGAGAATAATGGGTATTGTTTTACGGCACATACTGGATGACCAATCACATGAAAACACTACAAATTCTCATATGCATAAATGAAAAGGTTTTATTGTGACAAATGTATTTTCTACTAAGTATATTTTTGTCCTATTAAAATAAATTTTATAGGACAAGCACCTTTTGGAAATTTTGATGTTTGAGTGAAATATGCAAGCACCAATTAAGTCATAATACAAACATTTTGCACTCGAACTCTGTTGATGTACCTCCTTAGGTTACTAATATTTTTTATTAATTATTCCATCAAAATATTTTTGGAAATTAATAGAGGTAAATATCTTGGAAAATTATACTTGCTGAATGTTTACACACAAATCTATGAAAACACTCGGAAACTCTCATGTCAATAAAATTGAGTAAACGCAACACTACTTATCTATTATATTTGTGGCTTACATTTCTATGCCATATTATTTTTATCTAGAACTTCTTCAATGAAAGGCCAACGAAACAGAATTACATATTAGTGTAGCTTAGAGAGCACAATTATAAAAAGTTAAACTCATTTGAAATGAAATAAATGTTTTGTGCGGGAAAGAGGGGCTCACACAATGTTACATTTATATTTGAAACATAGTTATCTGTTTACTATAGTATATACAAACTTCAGAAGACTCTTCAAAAGATTTTTTTTCTTTCCACCACGTACTAGCCCGTGCAATTGCACGGGTTGACGACTAGTATAATAAAGATAAGGCACCGGCGGAAGGCCAATCGTGGCGTTTTGTTCTGCTGGTGTCTCCTAGGTCCCGAGTTCTTTTCCGCTGATCCAAGACTGAGTGCACTAACCACATGTGGCAGTTCTATGGGCCTCCCCACAATCTATTACCGGATCCTCAAACCTGTCCAGGTGCCACAAGTAGTTCGGGTGTTTCTGTAGGTGTTGCGGATCATTCGTTTATCGAGTGTGGAAGGAGGGGTAATCGTATGAGTGTTCCCTCCCGAAGCCGTTCACGCAACGGTTAGGCCCACCTCGAATCTTCGGCCGGACTCTCAAGGTGGATCAGACCTAGCTAGGTGGCTCCCTGGACTTGTTTGTAGAGAAGGGAAGTATTGCGTCGAACGCTCCACCGGTACACCTCTAAGTGAGTGTTTCGATGCGTGTGGGTTCATTGGTGCATCCCTGCAGGGTGAAATCTTTTGGAAAAGTCTTGTCCGCGGTTATGGACGACTTGGTGAAATGCGTTGGCGAAAAACATCATAGACAACTTGCACCTAATGATTATAACTTGACTAGTAAGATAGATCACTTGATTAATAACCCATAAAACTTGTCCACTGTGTGAGTTGCCCCGATTGCTTCCTCGCGGGTGGTTGATCGAGGGAGTAATACTTGGGTGGGTTTTTGATGTGGTGAGTAGTATAGTTGGTTCCTTATGCGCTCTCTTATCTTGTCTATTTTAGATGAAAGTTGTAGCGTGTCTCTATAAGTTGTTAGTGTTGTTGCCGCCACCTCAATCGCTAACCCTCTTCCCCCGGAATTCCAGCTTTGATATCTTGTGAGTATTACTTGCCAGTACTGTTTATAGTACTGACCCCTTCGGAGCTGCTATTCCAATGTAGCCGATAGGTTTGAAGTCTGACGACGTTAGCTTGGGAATCCCTCCGGCTTGGCCTGGGCAGGGATATGGTGCCTTTGTTTATCTTCAGGACTCTTAGTCCAATTTGTATCTTGTCCATAGTTGGACGCTATTCGCTTCCGTTGTTATTTTGGATCTTTGTATTGTACCTTTTGTTCTTGACTCGGTGAGTCGTTGTTGTATATTTGTTCTTTTGTGGGTTCCATCGAGAACTATTGTAATGTTACCACAATTCCACCCGCATAACGTGTGTGTTGCAACGTGCACGTTATACCTTGTGGGCGTCCTAGGATCGTTATTATGCGGATTTGGAGGGAACGCTCAAATCTGCATAGTACCGATCTTGGGGCGTTACATGGTGGAACCGAAGAAAGTGTCCGAAGTTCTTGAAGATACGGATTGGTTGCAAGCCGTGCATGAAGAGCTCAACAATTTCGAGCACAATAAAGTTTGGAAGTTAGTTGAGAAGCCAAAGGAGTGCTGCAATGTTATTGGCACAAAATGGATTTTCAAGAACAAGCAAGATGAACATGGCATGGTTGTGAGGAACAAGGCTAGATTGGTGGCTCAAGGGTACTCTCAAGTTGAAGGAATTGATTTTGGAGAGACCTATTCTCCTGTGGCTCGCCTTGAGTCCATCCGTATCCTTCTTGCTTATGCATCCCGTTATAACTTTAAATTGCAGCAAAATGGATGTTAAAAGTCCATCGGCAAGTTGGTATTCGTTAAGAAACCCCCGGGGTTCGAGGACCCCAACTTCCCTAACCATGTCTACAAGCTTGATAAGGCGCTCTATGGACTTAAGCAAGCACCACGTGCGTGGTATGAGCACCTTAGAGAGTTGTTCTTAGACCGTGGATTTGAAGTTGGGCAAATTGATCCCACTCTTTTTACTAAGAGGGTTAAAGGGGAGCTTTTCGTATGCCAACTATATGTTGATGATATTATTTTTGGCTCGTCTAACAAAGATTTTAATGGTGAATTTTCAAAACTTATGACTGATAGGTTTGAGATGTCCATGATGGGTGAATTAAAGTTCTTCCTTGGATTTGAGATCAAGCAATTGAGAGGAGGGACTTTCACTAGCCAAGCAAAGTATATTCAAGACATGCTCAAGAGGTTTAGCATGGCGGATGCTAAGGAGAAGAAGACTCCTTTGGATACCAAATGCCATCTACAACTTAACCCAAAGGGTATAGATGTGGATCAAAAACTCTACCGCTCCATGATAGGTTCGTTGCTTTACCTTTGTGCATCTAGACCCGATATTGTGTTGAGTGTAGGTGTGTGTGCAAGGTATCAAGCGGCTCCTAAAGAAAGCCACATGTTGGCGGTCAAGAGAATCCTATGATATTTGGTTCATACCCCAAGTTTTGGTTTCTGTTACCCAAGGGATTCATCTTTCTCTCTTCGTGGGTTTGCGGACTCGGATTGGGCCGGTGATCAAGATGATAGAAAATCGACTTCCGGGGCTTGCCAATTTCTTGGTAGGTCTTTGGTGAGTTGGTTTTCTAAGAAGCAAAATTGTATTTCTCTCTCCATCACCGAAGCCGAGTATGTCGCGCCGCTAGTGCATGCACTCAATTGTTATGGATGAGGCAAACTTTAAAAGAATACGGTGTCAATTATGACAAAGTGCCTCTTTTGTGTGACAATGAGAGTGCTATCAAGATCGCCTACAACCCAGTGCAACACTCAAGAACCAAGCATATTGAGATTCGTCATCACTTCATTCGGGATCATGTTGCCTGTGGAGACATTGAGCTAGCATATGTGCCAACCAAAGACCAACTTGCCGATATTTTCACGAAGCCACTTGATGAAGCAAGATTCACTTATTTGAGGAATGAGCTAAATATCGTGGATTCGAGGAGTTTGGCTTGACCATCTTGCATACACCCCTATGGTTTCAACTTATATCTTGGTTTAGGTGTAGGCATGGATTTAGGGGGATTGTTGTCCTAACTATGGGGCTCTCCCTCCCCCCATGATGCCTATATTAATGAATTCATTTATCTACTATATATTCAAATTCATGAATTGTGAGCTTCAATGTTGAGTTTTGAGTGAGAACCCAAGATACATCTTCGCGGTGTCTCATTCTTACATACTCATATATGGTGGCTTCGGCCACCGACCTCCTCATGTGAGGAGTTGGTTCTTATTTGGTGTTTTTGGTTTTTCTAGACCTATATGTGTCAATATGTGCGCTCAATGGAAAATCACTCATAAGTGGCATCTACTTTTCGATCTTGCACTTGTGAGTGCCATACCATTTTATGACAGTTTGATATCTTTTCCTAAGCCCCACCTTATCCCTGAACCCTTGCTCTCTATCTCTCATGTCCAGTTTGTGTGTGGCTATTTTTCCTGGAGTTTCTCTGGTGGTAGGACGGAATTTCCGCTCTTAGGGGCCGGAACTTCCGGTGGCCGGAACTTCCGCCCCTTGGGGCCAGAACTTTCGGTCTAAGTTTTTGGGCGCCATATGGGGACGGCCGCGGGGTGGACTGGCTCGCACGAGCAGTTCTTCCACCCCCACGCCTCTTCTTCTCTCTCTCCTGCACAGGACACCCACCGCCGGCCGACATCCTCCGGGACACTCCCGTCTCGGATTCCGCCAGTTCAAAGCCGGATCTGCATCTCCTCGACGAGGGGATCCTTCTCCAGCACTCCGTTTCTGCCATGGATGCCGGTAAATCCCTCGTTTTTTGAATCTAGGATGAACTCAAATGTCATTTAACCTAGATGATTTAGGAGGATTTGGCCTATTTCCTTTGGTAAAAATGCTCCCCTAGGCTAGATCTCCCTGTGTGTAGCAGTGATTTGAAAGTGGTTTGCAATTTCGTTCGGATTCAACGGAATTTCCGCTCGCTGCACAAGGCCGGAACTTTCGGTGTGCAGTGGCCAGAAATTCCGTCCGACCGGAACTTCCGCCCCTTCTAGGCCGTAACTTCCAGTGGGCCAGAACTTCCGCCCCTTTGGGCCGGAATTTCCGGTGTGAAACTGATCAAAATTCCTACTTTCCTCTCACTGCTATTTCTTTTTGGCCACCCGGACATGAGTGCTCATCTATGCTTTCCTGTCTTTCTATTCATCTTCTTGCAGGTGGTTCCTCTCGTCGTCATCGCCACAAGCGTGTGGCCTCTCGCACCCCTCGCCCTCACTCGGTTGAGATCGAGTCTGAGTCTGATCAGGAGACCTTGGCTTCACGCCGTGCTCAGATTGATGACCAAAGGAAGAAGAAGAAAGTTGTGCAGTTGGCCATCAGTGACATGACAAGGACTGAGTTTGTTGAATGGCGCAAAATTAACTTTTATGATCAGCCCCGTGACTTCACCATTGACAACTGCTTCTGGTGTTATGATCAAGAGATCCTGTTCAAGAATGTCTATGCTGTGATGTCTGAGAAAAAGAAAGTGTGTCCGATGAAGGCAATTGTTTTTGCTCACCTCTTGAAGAAGGCCGACTACTTTGGGACAGCAATCAGGGTTGTGGACTGCTTGGGGCTGCGTCGCCTCATGGAGACGGAATGTAACTACAGTGGTGTTTGATGGGGATGTCAACATTGGGATGACTTGGATGTCTGACACACACAGGCTCACCTCCACCTTCAGAGAGTTTGCAGGTATTCTTGGGTATCCCTTCACTGGATCTCACCTTAATGAGGGGACTCGCATGCACATCGTTGGTTCCGAGTATGACAAGTCCAAGTTGAGGGAGCTCTATTCTGATGAGAGTGGGGTTGGGACCACCTCCGGTCTTCTACCCCTCTATGACATTCTCTTGCGCATGTTCCGGGAATCTATTGCTCCTAGTGCTGGAAACAATGATGCTATTAGAGGAGGGCTTGCGAACCTCCTTTACTATGCTTTTGAGGCAGCCTCTCAAGGTACTCTACACCCCAATGCGTGTCCCGTTGATGTGATGGACTATATTTTCAACAAGAAAGTGCCTCCTTATGCCCCCTATGTGATGAAGTTGATCAAGGCCAAGTATCCTCTTGGTGATGATGTGGAGGACATTGATATGGAGCTGAACTGTGAGCCCCATGGACGGGTCAAGATGAACCGGAAGAGTGCTCACCTCACCACCTCTTCTTCAGGCTGGCATGCTCCAGGTGCCTCTTCTTCTAGCCGTCGTGCTCCTGAGGTGTCTCATCCCTCTGCTAGTGCTCCTGGGAGTTCTTCTGCTGCTGCAAAGGCCCCCAAGAAGAGGTCATGGATTAAGCGTGCTATGGAAAAGCTTCTTTGTATGAATGTTCACATCCACAAGGAGAACTACACTGCTTATTGTGAGCGCCGGATCATTATGCAGAATCAACATCAGATTATGGCCCAGCTGAATATGCCTCCACCACCACCTAAGCATGCCATTCAGCCCCAGGTTGCCTACCGGCACTGGAACGCTCAGTATGTGGATTGGGATCATCATGTGCCTGAGGAAGATGAGATTGAGACCGGCAGTGAGGCGGAGGAGGATGAGTCAGAGGCCACGGCGTCGGACTAATCTCCTTGTGTCATTAGCATCGCTCTTTTCCCCTTTTTGGTGTCTTGATGCCAAAGGGGGAGAAGTAGTTCTATTTAGGCTTTCGAGGGTGTTACATGGGTTGGGCACAAGCTTTCTTGTCTTTAATTCGTTCTTATGAGCTTGTGCCTATGTATCTTTCTTCATGTTATCCGTTGAACTCTATGTGTGTGTAAGACATGCAACTTGTGTTGATCTACTTCGTGTCTATTTAATTATGTTGCTATCTATATCTTGGTTAAAGCATGCTCATATCTAGGGGGAGCTCCTCTCAAGGGGGAGCTTCGTGTTCTTGTTGCTTTAATTATATCTTCTGTTGTCATCATTCACCAAAAAGGGGGAGATTGAAAGAACATCTCTTAGTTTTGGTGATATAATGACAACACATTTTATGGGCTAATCATGTTGTTAAAGTGTCTTGACAGGTTTCTTAGCTGATTAGGCCCAGAAGGTGAAAAGATCGAAGATGGAGAAGAGAATCGCTTTGGAGTGGTTTTCTGCCTGTGGAGGACCGAAAGTTTCGGCCCTCTGGGCGGAAATTCCGGCCTTAGGGCGGAAGTTCCGGCCAAGCGGGAAATCGGCTAAGTCCTTTTTGGGATTCCTCTCTGGAGGGGTCCCGGAACTTCTCCTCGGAACTTCCCCCTGGAAATTTCCGGTGGTCCGGAAGTTCCGGCCCTGGAAATTTTCCGGTGGAATTTTGGCTAAGTCTTTTTAGGTTTTCCAATCGGGGGGGGGGGGGGGGGGGGGTCCCGGAGGTTTTGGGTAGAAGTTCTCCCCGGAGATTTCCGGCCCACCGGAAGTTCCGGTGCTCTTACCGGAAGTTCCGGTACATAATACCGGAATTTCTGGAACCTCGCTTTTCCTGGAGGGGTATAAATACCCCTCCACCTACCTTGGTTCACTTAGCTCTTGCAACTCTCTCTCCTACATTACAAGCAAAAGCTCAAATCGAAGAGATCTCCCAATTTGGGGAAACCTCGGGATATTAGGAAAATAGTCATTTCTTGGTTGTAATAGGCTGTAAAGATTATAATAGACTAATTTAGTGTTGTTGTTCTGTTCTGTTTGAAATATTGGTCGTGTATGTGATTTGAATACCTGTGAAATGAAAACCTGACTAGGGGGTCCTACTTATGATAATTGTTTGAAAAATTCCAACATTTCTGACGTGTGGGGCTAATTATGTGAACACCATGACAAGTGGGACCAGCTGAAAAATAAAAATTGCTGAAAATACAAAATCAATAGACTGTAAAAGGCCATGGCCCAGAAAATGTCTGATTATTGGGCTTGGCACATGTAGCTTACGAAAATAGACAGGAAAATTAATAACAAATAGACTGGATTATTGGGCTCGGCCCATGTAAAGCAACGAACTGGACTGGGCTAATTAAGATCTATGACCTTCTAATTTGGTCACAATTTTGCCACGTAGGATTGGCCACGTAACATCTGACGTGGATTGGTCAGGGAGCCAATGACCAAAATAATTGGTCATAAAATTATGACCCTCTAATTTGGTCATAAATGGTTATGACCATTCCACAAAAAAAGTCATGATCGACTGTTTTAGTTACTCGGTATGTGACCATCGGTTTTTGGTCACAAAGGGGTCATGAACAAAACTTTGTGACCTTCTAGTGACAAAATGGAGGGTCACCAGTCAGCATATTTCTTGTAGTGCCCCGAAGGGGTCGGTACTATAAACAGTACTGGCAAGGAATACTCACAAGATATCAAAGCTTTAATTCCGAGGGAAGGGGTTAGTGATTGAAGCGGCAGCAAGCAGCACTAACAACCTATAGAGACACGCTACAACTTTCGTCTAAAAGAGACAAGGTAAGAGAGCGCATAAGGAACCAACTATACTAACACCAAACATAACCCAGCCGATACCTTACCCGCCCGTTTAAACCACGAGCAGCAAGCCCAAAGGCACTCACACAGTTGACAATTTCATGGGTTATTATTCATGTAATCTATCTTACTAGTCAAATTATTATCGTCATAAGCTGCAAGTTGTCTATGATCTTTTTAGCCAGTGCATTTCACCAAGTTGTCCATAACCGCGGACACGGCTTTTCGAAAAGATTTCACCCTGCAGGTATGCACCAATGAACCCACACGCATCGAAACACTCGCTTAGAGGTGTACCGGTGGAGCGTTCGATGCAACACTTCCCTTCTCTACCAACAAGTCCAGGGAGCCACCTAGCTAGCTCCGATCCACCTTGAAAGTCCGGCCGAAGCTCCGAGGTGAGCCTAACCGTTGCGTGCGTGGTTTCGGAAGGAACACTCATACGATTGCCCTTCTTCAGCATGCGATAAACGCACGGCCCGCAACCCGACCGTAAAGTAACCACATGACCATCATCATCACACCTTCTCATCAACATCGTCGTACGCGCACAAATGGACAAGTTTGAGGATCTGGTAATAGGTTGCGAGGAGGCCCATAGAACTCCCACATATGGTTAGTGTGCTTAGTCTTGTATCAGCGGAAAAGAACTCGGGTCCTAGGCGACACTAGGACACCAAAACACCACGTTTGGCCTTCCACCGGTGCCTTATCTTTATGATGTTATTCCCATCGCAACAGAAAATAAAGATTACCATTTTAGTTGAGCCTAGCTATCATATTAACAACAAGACTAGATAAAGAGATAACAGGATTTAAGCAAAGCACCTAGGCATGCACTAGGACTCACAAGGCTAACAAGGTAAACCATCAACAGGGTAAAAGGATGTGGGGGTGAGGCTTATCATGGATGCAAGGTAAACATGTGAATAGGATCGAGACACAAGCATTGTAACATAAGGGTAGCAAGGAACAAAAGATAGGAGGAGTAAGAAACAGAAAACAAGCAAGGATAGCAAGTGAGTAGTCCTTGCCTGCAATCCGGTAGAGGTAGCAGAACCTGTCGTTGCTCACATCAACTCAACGTCCTATCCGTGAAGAAGCAACGAACACTGGAAGCGCAAAATATGCATTTTACTACTACGGCAAAAGAATCGGCATGTAGATGACATGAATGCATGACAAATTAAATGTGATCCAATTTTTATTTCCTAACACATGGCAAGTCATTTTAAATGGGATCGGTGCACAATATAAATGCACCGGACAAACCCCATAATTAAAGGTGGTTTAATTCGACTAAGTGAACAAATGTTTGTTGTTGATTAGGCATGCATGATTTTATAAGATACACATATAGGGTATAGGGTTAGGGTTGGGGTCACACATTGGATCGAGGGATCTTCGGATTTGGAACCACCGTCTTCAGTTTGTAGCGGAAGTAATCGACGTAGTCGCCATAGTCGAAGTAGTCGTTCCGTAGTCGACGTCGTGGAGGTAGCCAAAGTAGTCGTTGTCATGGAAGTAGTCGTACATCGGGGCGTTGTCGTGGCGGACCTTGGCGTTCCGGTCTTCGGGGTCGAAGAGGTTCACGGCATCAGGGATCGACTTCATGACACCGTAGATATTGTCGGGTCTCCGGTCTTCACGGACACGCAAAAAGGCGGCCGTCACAAAACGGGCAAAGAACTTGGCGAACGTTGACGGTCATCGGTGCATGACACGAAGAACTCGTCGGTCCACAGAGATCTTGGCGTCGGGTTGCGGTACACGGAGGAGTCGGGGACGGAAACAGGGAATGTCATCGGAGACGGGCATGCACAACACGGACGGCACGGAGGCAACAGACACGGTCACACAACCCCACGGAGGCGAAGCACGACACGACAGCGGGAAACGAGCACCGGGTTCCTTGCGGGCAAACAGCCGAACACGTGGCGGAGATGTGGAGGTCGGTAAGAGCTGCGGGAAGAAGATGACTCCAGGGAGGGATGGAGCTCGAGGCAAGGTGGTCGGTCTATAGGTGGGCAGGAGGTGCAGGTCGCAGGGGCTGGGGTCGAGCCGGCGGAGGGGTGGCCGGGAGGAGGAGCAGGGAGGCGCGGCCGGGAGCAAGAGGCGGCCGGCGACGCGTGGCCGTGGAGAGGAGGACGTGGGGAGGCGGTGCGGTGGATGAGATGGGGAGGCAGCCGAGCTTGGGGAGGAGGGAGGTGGCGGTGGGGTGAGGAGATGAGTTGAGGCGAGCCGGAGTTGAGGCGCAGCTTGGGTCGGCACGGGAGGAAGGAGACGGGCGGCCGACGGGGAGGAGCGCAACGAGTCGGGGACGGCGTGCGCGCTAGATGTGGATGGCGGGGACGGCTCGGCCGGGCGCGAGCAGCGTGAAAGGCGGCGGCTCGGCGTGAAGGTGAGGAGGCGAGGAGAGAGGCGAGGCGGCGCAAGGTGGAGGAGGGGGGGACGCGGGGAAGGAGGAAGAAGAGGCCACGGGGAAAAAGAAAGAAAGAAAAGGAAGGATAAGGGAGAGGAGAGAGAGAAGGAAAAGAGGGAAAATGAAAGAGGATAAGGTGGACCGACCAAAACGCGAAAAAGCAAAAAGGGAGGTGGGTGGCTGCAAAAAGGCAGGGGGTGGGAAAGGAAAAAGGCAGGGGAAACCCTAGGGTTTGGAGGTTAGGTGGGCTTGGGCCCGTTTGGGCCACTCTCTCGCGCACTCGAACTTTTATTTTTCTTTTGCAAATTTAATTTGGCAATTAATTTTAGAAAACGGAGACGAACGTCTCGGTAAAAGTTTTCCATCAATTTTAGCAAAAATAAAATAGGGTCTAATAAAAATAGTTTTTGTTGCCAAAATATGCGATGCGCATGATGTTGATGTCATGATGATGCAAAAACAAAATAACAAACAAAACTAATTTGGGGAAACCCCAGGATATTACAAGTTTAGTCAAGAAGAAGGACCATAGTCAATGGGAATGTTTTGAGGTTGTAATAAATGGCACTAGTTATATGTAAGTGGAAGAATAAGTACTGTGATGTAAGAGTGGTGTGATGCCGATGTAATTTTATGCCAAAACTTTATGAAGAAATATCTTTTGTGATGAAGACTGCTTGAACTGTCAACGATGGAGACATGGCACTGAAACTGATGAGCTAAGAAGACATGGAAAGCATGTCCCCCAAGGAGAAGAATCACAAGAATACCCATAGCTTGTGAGCCAGCATGTGTTGGAGTTTCGCAACCCAATAGTTTTGAAGAATCGATAGTTTAGCTCAGGTTGGCTTTCAGATTTGAAACTTTCTGGCAGATAAGTGAGGATGCCCCAGAGATATAATACGTGATTCACCTATCAACATATTGAGGAAAATGATACTGGTGCAGGATGGACTGATCACCATTCCTACTACTCATATTATTTGCCTTGCTATGAGGAATGGTAAATCTGAGTGACAAACCTATTAGAGAGCCAACGATGAGCCTAAACCACATGGATATTATAACCCTATGCGTGGCAAGTGTTGCCAAAACGTAAGATTTACGGTGAGGATAAACCTCAGCCCTCCTAAAGAAGAAACAATCCTACAAATGGAAGGTTTGACCCACCATGAGAGTATCGTTAGAAATGACGCAGTGTTTACACTGAAGGATGTCAACCAGAGATGGAAATCTACCGAAGACAAGAGCTCAAGACTGCCTATAAAAGTTTCTTTTAAGGGTGGTAGCCCACCTAGTTGCCCAAACCCAGAGATCCCAAACCCATCTTTCTTTCTAGCCTCTTCGAATCTCGGGGACGAGATTCCTTTTAATGGTGGTAGTCTGTAACATCCCAAGAATTTCAAAATTTTGAAATCCAGAGGGATCAAAAACTTTGTGTTGTGTATGTTTAAAAACTAAAAATCATGCATGTCATTCATCATCATCATTGGTTTGTTGCATTTTAAAATATAGTTTTTGGGCTTTTAAATCAAAATTGAGTTATAATTATTTATTTTGACAAAAAGGGTGCTAAGCAACCCTTGTCTATAAACCAAGTATTTTATTTTTGTATGATATAAAACTAAGTGCCAATGTTTTATAAATTAAACAAGCTCTCCAAAAATTATTTTCTCAAATTATTTTGAAAAGATTCGAATCTGTTTGGATTCAGTTTTGAAAACAGTAAATAGAAAAAGAAAAAGAAAAAAAAAGTGGGGGAAGAAGGCCGACCCGCCTAACCATCCGAGCCGGCCCAGTAGTGGCCCGTTACCATCCCCTGGCCAGCCCAGCGACCGAGTCTCTTCCTCCTCGTGCACGAGCACGTACATAAACTGTAGGTTACCTCCACCTCTTCCCCTCCTCCTCTAGGACGCTCTAAACACTGAAACGGCTCAAAATAAACACGAGAATTACTCCCCATTGCATCACGGTCTCATTGAGAAGATTAAAATCCCATTTAGTGGCTTAATGCTCTCAAACAGTTTCGGTGAACCGAATGCCATGGGTCGGCATTCGTATCCCGATTTCTCTCCTCGGACAAAAAAAAACCGAATGGAGCGCGTCACTTTGTGCCCCTCGTCGTCCTCCACCACTTTCCTAAACACACTTTTTTCGGAGGAGCTCTGTACATTCCATTCCATTGACGTCTTCTTTTGGATCTCTGCGAGTTCACCGGATTGGTACGTCACGTACGGTGAACGTTTCTTCGATTCCTTTTACTAGTGTGCTCTCCCAATTGGTTCCTACCTTTAGGACATGGCCTTACATCAAGGGTAAGTCGTTGTCCGCACCGCCGTCGCCGCCGCCGCCGCTCCTGTTGTTTCCAGCCGCGCGTCGCCGTCGTTCCAGGAAGCATCACTCGACTCCGACTCCACTCTCGTCTCCAGCGCGCCGCCGTCTTCTCCGACTCCGGCAGCTCTCTGCCGCCTGATATGGTGAACACGTGGCTGAACCAAGTCTGCACTTTTCTGTCCAAATATTCAGTTAACAGCGTCGCTCTGTTTCATATAAGACCCGATCCTATTTCCATCATCAAACTGCTTCCAGCCCTGTGGTTGTGCTCCATGTCAGCTTCCCTGAGACCCAAGTTCGAATCCCTTTGCTGCATGAGAAACACATCCTTTTTTCCCTTTTGAAATCCAAATCCAATGATTTTGATGTCTATGGATTAAGAAAAATGACCCAAGTTCGAATCCCTTTGCTGCATGAGAAACACATCCTTTTTTTTCCCTTTTGAACCACAAATCCAAATCCAATGATTTTGATGTCTATGGATTAAGAAAAATGAGTAGAATCCAGTAGTATAATTCTTGTTAATTTTTGTTTTGTGCACAAACTTGTTATTAGCAGAATCTTTATTAACTTGCTTAGGTTATAAAAAGAGTCCTATAAAACCTTTTTGAGTGAATCCAATTGCATAATTCTTGTTTAGATGTCCTCTGTAGAGTAGCCTTATTTACCAAATTTTATAAAATGTTTTTATGCAGAAACCTTTGAATTAGTGATAATACCTTTATTTGAGTGTTTTGGAATTATTCCTAATAAGTAAATTAGTAAAATATTGATTTGTGGCATCATGCTTCCGTGAGACCCAAGTTCGAATCCCTTTGCTGGATGAGAAACACATCCTTTTTTCTTCCCTTTTTATGTTTTTTTTTTACAGAATAATCACCAAACTTTGAAATTTCATATCTTTTGAACCACAAATCCAAATCCCATGATTTTGATGTCTATGGATTAAGAAAAATGAGTAGAATCTAGTAGTATAAGTCTTGTTAATTTTTGTTTTGTGCACAAACTTGTTATTAGCAGAATCTTTATTAACTTGTTTAGGCTATAAAAAGAGTCCTATAAAACATTTTTGAGTGAATCCAATTTCATAATTCTTGTTTAGATGTCCTATGTACAGTAGCCTTATTTACCAAATTTTATAAAATGTTTTTATGCAGAAACCTTTGAATTAGTGATAATACCTTTATTTGAGTGTTTTGGAATTATTCCTAATAAGTAAATTAGTAAAAAATTGATTTGTGGCATCATGCATATAGAACAACCAGAGAACAGAAAGTAACTTTGTATTTGTGGAGTTGTAATTTATCACACATTCATGCATGGCATAATTTTTGTATTGTCACATGTGTGGATATGTATGTTTATTTGGGTGTTTGTATTTTTGTTAGATTATTCAGTGTGTCCGGAGAACGTTTGCGTTTGTTGCACCTGCAACTCCTGCCAAGGCAAGTGATGCTCACACATGAAATTTCCTATGTATTTTGATATGCATTGTAGTTTACTTTTCTAAGTAGATGTAACAGCCCAAACTTGGTAATGCAAAATTACGAAGAATTTTTTCCACTTTTTGTTTCCATGTTTGCATCATAGCATCCATATGCCTTTTGCCATTTCAATCTTTCACTTGGAAACCAATTGAAATGGGAAGCCAACCTTCCCCCTCCTCTAAATGTTTTGCTCAACTTGTGAACCAACCCAATCTTGGACTTCCAAATTGTTTAGGAAGTTCCAGAATTGCTTCTTATCCTCAATTCTCAAATTCCATGTTTTGTCAAATTGAGAACTAAATATGAGAATCCAAACTGGCTTAATTCAAACTACATTTTTGGAACCAAGCTAAGCTTTCCAAAATTCAAACTAAAATCATGGGGAGCTCCAGTATTATTGTGAGAGTCTCCATGAATATTTTCATTATTTTTGGAATTGTTTAAATACTCCAAATAAATGAATTTTGGAAAATATCAAAAATACTTTTAATTAAAAGCTGTGAACAATTGTGGGTCAAATTTTTTTATTTTGCCACCCCAAGTTTTGTGAAGCTTCTAACGGACAAGGGAAGCTTATATGAATTTTTCTAGAATTTGTAAAAATGTCTTGGTGCCCTAATTAAATGGTTCAAACCTGCTGCTGGATTTGTTTGCAATTTATTAAAAAGTTCCCGGGAGTTTTTCGCAAATTTTTCTTTCCCTCTCTCTCCTCCACAGTGGACGATGGCGTCCTAGCGCCATGCCGCCGTGCTGGCCGACGCCATGCCGCTTGCTGCCGTGGCCCTGGAGGACTAGGAGGCCCCCCACTATCGCTCACCTGCTCCCCTCGCTCTTCTCTCCCCATTCCTACCGAAGATTACGGATCGAGGCGACATTTTTCTCTTCCCCGAGCTTCTCCGTGCCGCCGTGAGTGACGACCTCGCCGCCGTCACTCCAGTGCACCCCGGGTAGATCGAAGCGGATAGCGAGCTCCGCTGGGTCCTTGTCCCCCTCCCCACTGGCCGAATCAGACCGAGGTCGCCGGAGCCGACGCGTGCATCCTCGACTTCCCAACCGCGGCCGTCGCCCGCCGGCCACGATTCCAGCGTCTCCGGCCTTTCCCCGCCGACACCAACCCCGCCACCAGTTTCCTGGTGAGGCCCTCTTTCTCCCTAGCCCTTCCCGCACCCCTTTTTCCCTCTCTCCCGTCGTCGACTGCCGTTTGGTCGCCGTTGGCCGCCGGCGTCACCGCACGCGCGCCCGGCCTGGGCCCCGGCCTGACCGGCCACGAGGCCGGCCTGTTCGGGCCAGTGCCCGGCTTTCACCCCGGCCTGGGCCGGCCTTAAGGCCGGCAGCCTCTGGCGCTGCCCCGGCCTGGCCCCGGTCTGGGCCGGCTCTGAGGTCGGCCTCCTCTGCCACCGACCCGGCCTGCAAACCGGCCTGGGCCGACCTGTGGGCCGGCCCGTATAGTAAAAACAGAATTTGATTTTAATTTGAAATAATTCATAACTATGTGTATATTGGTCCAAACTTAACAAATAAAATACCAATTTGATCAGAAACACAAACTCTACATTTTTGAATAATTGAAATGTGCTTTTGAAGTGTATTCTTGCTGGTTACCTGAATATTCCTAAAATGGCATAATTAATACCTATTTTTGGGAAATTCATAATTCGTTAAATATTTATCCAAAAATTATGAATAAAATATCAAAGTCATCAACATGTCAAATGCTATCAAACTATGCACTTATCACATCATGATCACAAACTTTTATCTGATGTTATTCATAATTTGATTAAATGAATTAAATTCAATTATTTATTTAATTCGCTATTTATTCATCGGAGCTCCAAAAATTACAAATAAAGTACCAAAATGATCGGAATGACAAACCTTACTCATTTCATGTTACGTTCATGCATTCTGAGCCAATTCTCTAATAATGTGATGTTTTATAAGTAATGTGGTCACTAAGATAAATATGGAGTTGTGTCCAAATAATTGCACTAATTATTTGGAACTCCATTTAATTTGTTAAATAAATTAAATGATATTATCTTTGCATCAATTGGACATGTCATCATGTGATTGCGCATCGCACCTTGTGTTCGTGTGATTTATGTGTTCTTTGTATTTCTTTTGGGTATCGATAGTTTCCGGAGTCGAGGTTAACGATAACTACCCCGACGAGCAGTACTTCACGCCCGGGCAGCAAGGCAAGAGATAACCTAACCTTCTTGGCATCTGGCATCCTATGTTTATAAACTTATTTTATCCACCATAATATTGCATGCGATTCAAATGTCATTTTGATCAAGACATAGAGTATCCTATGAATGCATGTTTTTCCCCGAGCCAATCACATGTATCCCTACCTATGAACCTTAGTGTTTATGTGTTGGCCGGATACAAAATATAATTGTTGGTTATATGGTTAGCTATGCTTACAAATGCTTAGTTGAAATACAGTTATGTCCGTTGTTGAATTCCATAATTATTGTTGTTGATGGAATGATTCGGGCATGGTGGACATATGTGATGCTTAATTAATTTGCTTAAAGGCTTGGATGAGTTGCCCTCGGGGAGGGTGTTTTGCCTCATTCTTGCCGCCTAGGCTGAGAGTGCTTTTAGCTAGAACCAAGAACCGAGCGTGCTGCCAAAGGTGGGGACATATGGAATCCCCTATGACCGAATAAGTTATGAGGGGCTTGTCAAGGGTCCTCTAGTTTTCTATTTCCATTTGCGTGTGAGTGTGTGGGTGGAAAAAGAAATGACGAGGACGGTGGTGTTTAGGATGTGGCCGCGGGGCAGGGCGTTGGAGGCGCTGAACCTGTCCTAACGCACACGGATGGTCCTTGAGTAAGCCTCATCAATGTAAAGGTCTAACCGCGCCCACTCGCCGGCCTTCCCCGGAAGAGGGCCAACCAGGTGAGCCGGACGGTACCGATGGGTAAATTAGTACACCCCTGCAGGGTAAATCTTTTCGAAAACCCGTGTCCACGGTTATGGACAAATCTGGGGAAAGGCGGATTAGCTCATAGATAACTTTAACCTAATTGACATGGCAGCTAAAGGTTGCATAATCAACTTGTGATAAAGGTTCATTTCCTCGAGGGTGATTCGAGGGAGTGCCTTTGGTGGAGATGAGTGGTTATGGCTACAAGTAAGTTCGCCGAGAACCGAAGATGAATTGTTACTCTCTTATCCCCTTTATGAAAAATATTCTGAATAGACGCTGCCTTGTGTCTTTTTGCATCTTTTAAACGAAAATCTAGCTTTATGCAAAATAGCTACATTATACAGCTTTAGAGCCTCCGTTAGTCATTGGGCCTATATCGCCCTACTAAACTTGCGAGTACATCGTACTCAGTCTCTCTTTGCTGCCTCTATGATTTTGTATTTCAGAGGAGGACGACCCTGAGCACCTAGGTGGGTTCTTCGTTGACGTCGACTACTAGTCTGGGGTTCCCAGGTGGCAGTTTGGGACCGTGGAACAAGCTGGCTTGGGTGATGTTTATCTGTAGGCCTCTTAGGCCATAATTTGCATCTTGTTGTATTAGACAACTCTACTTCGCTTCCGCTTGTTGAGTTGATGGTCTGTGACCTTTTGATGTGTAATATTTGTATTCTTCTCTTATATGAGTTGTTATATGTTTTTGTGTCGTAGAGTCTGTAATGTGCTAGTTTGTTCTACAAGTCTCGGTCTCTTTACTATACATGGAAGCGATGTCTGAGCTTATGGCATGATCGAGGTGTTGTGTGCCGATGATCCATTACGAGCACACCTGCCAATGAGTTTTGGCCTGGGATTGGTAAACCTAGTAACCCTCGATTGTGTAGCATGACCGGTTACACAACGTTCCACTGTATAGTTCTGGGGTCGGGGCGCTACAGTAGAATTGCATGTCAGGTTTTACTATGGTATGCTAGACCTGTTTAGTATTACTCCAAATATTCCTAAGTGTCTAGTACCTATATTGATAACTTAGTAGAAGTATTGAAATGCTATGATATGTGTTTTGCTATGAAAAGTTAATTTCTACTAAGTAAAAATGAAACTCTTGGGTGGAATGGTTTGTTGACGGAGGTTGGAGTTGAGTGGCTACTCAGGGGCCATTTCTATGATTTTACCTGAGTATGTGCACTTGTGAATGGCCACCCAGGGATCAGAGAGATTTGAAGTTGCTCCAAGTTTAGAATGCTTCCAGTGCAGCCACTTGGTATTATGGCTCTACCTTGACTAAGTAAGTTCTAGGAACCTGATTCCGACAGTTCTCAGCGGATGAATGTCTTGTATAGGTTTGCCTGACGAACAGGGGAATAGTTCCCAAAGGTCTCGTCTTCATCTTCACCTTTCCTTTTCACTTCAAGAAGGTCAAGGACAGAATGGGTTGATGAAGTCTTGTGGTGAAAGTGCACAACCTCTCGAGAGTGTCAAAACTATGATCATAGACGTGTCCCCGGTTACGAACAATTCTGAGCAACTAGACAAGGATGTTAACAGAGGATCTCAACATTCCAATTTCTCTAAGTTAAAACTTGAACAAGAGTAGTTGAGACGGTGGTTTTCATGCCATGAAAGTCTCGTATAGATGAAAAGAAGTTTTACAAAGAGTTAGGAAAAAGTTGGCTTTCTACAAAATAGCCTTCAACTCCACCAGCCAAATATGCATATAGCTATTAGGAATTTGCCTTTATGAGTCCACAAGTATCACTTGCCAGATCCATTCCAATGGTTCTGAACAATTTTTTGCTGCAACGCTTTTACTGTTGCAGGTTGTTCCGACGATGAGTAAGGAACGATATCCGGTTTCGAGTCTGCAACCAACATGTCTGCCTGTGGCACATGAAGATGATGAGGCTCCATGCTATTTTAAGTTTTCCGCTACTGAACTTTGTAATATGCTAGGCTTTGGCTATGCAACTTGCAATGTTTCATTCTTCTGGATCATCGATGTAATAGATATTTGACGAAATTGCATGATATTACATCTTGAACTGTTGTGCTAGCTATTCGATCCAGGGACTAGCACAATAACACAGGGATCTTCGCCAATTTTAAAAGGCAGGATCGTTACATGAGTAGTTCCTGAATTTGTCGCTCAATCTCTTTCGTCTCCTCGGGGTTGGTATGGTAGGCTACACGGTTAGGAAGTGAAGCACCCGGTATGAGATCAATTTGGTGCTCTATTCCTCGAATGGGTGGTAGCCTCGGTGGCATCGTATTGGGAAAAACGTCCGCATATCCTGCAAAATGTTAGCAACAGCAGGTGGCAAAGAGGAAGGCATATCCTCAAAAGAAAATAGTAACTCTTTGTATATGATTGCATAACAAACTGAAGTATTCACATCCTAGTCAGAAATATCAGATTTCATAGCAAGTAAAGTTGGATGCTTCAAACGAATTTCATTAGGTTGTTTGGAACCAGATTTAGTAGTATTCTTATGTGGCATCACTTCATTAGCAACAATCTGGTTTTCACTCTTTTGTTTCTCCTGATTTTTTGCTCTACTAGCTCTAGCAAGATCATCTTTCAAAATATGTTCAGGAGTCATAGGTTTAAGACCAATTTTCTTCCCATCGTGCATAAGAGTATAATGATTAGTTCTACCATTATGCACAGATTCTTTATCATATTGCCATGGTCTACCAAGTAACAGCAAACAAGCTTGCATGGGTACAACATCACAATCAACAAAATCAGAATATGTCCCAATGCTAAAATGCACACGTGTAGTTCGTGTTACCATTAGTCTACCTGTGCTGTCGAACCATTAAATGTGGTATGGGTGGGGGTGCTGCCGTGTAGGGAGAGAAAGCTTCTCCACCTTCTCAATGCTTGCTAAATTATTGCAGCTTCCACTATCAATGATGATTCGAACAGCACGGTCCTTCACAACTCCGCGTGTGTGAAACAAGTTGTGGCGCTGATTGTGTTCTTGGCTTAGCTGCACACTCAAAGCGCGATGTACAACCAAGCTCCTATGCTTATCAGCATCCTCAGCACCCATGACCTCTATGTCTTGCTCAAAATCTTGATTATCTTCTTGTTGGGTAGAAATTAGCGCGAGAGTTTCTTCATCATAATCACACTACACCATTATAGACACTTGCCGACAGAAGCATATGTCGGCGTAGGGTACCTTTGCCGACAGTTATTCTGATAGCAAGACTTATGCCGACAGAAGATAAAGAGTCGGGGCAAAAGCAGTCGGGGAAAGTTTTCCCGACAGATATTATCTTTGCCGACACATTATCTGTTGGCGTACCCTAACCTTTCCCGACACTTTTCCTGTATGGATACACCCGCCAACACTTGTCTTGTTGGCATACCCTACCTTTGCCGACACATTTTCTGTCTACAGATATCACACCTACGCCGACAGTTCTCATTTAGATATACATTTGCCAACACTTGTTCTGTCGCTGCACCAGTACACGAACCAAATACACAATTATATATTTGTAATGCTACAACGTACAGGTCACAGGTCGACTGTTCACAAAATCCATATATCGTTAGCAGATGCTGAATTGCTAGACCAACACACATTGCACACGTACAAGTACACATTTCATATATATCATCAGTGTATTGATCACAAGTATACAAAAACATCCACTTCTTGACAAAGCTACTCTTTTGACCTACTTAAGATATATATAGCTGATGTTTTCGTTTAATAGATCGGAAAAATACAACAAAAGACTTTGGCTCGTCACATCCACAAGCAGCAGGTTGCTGCTCCAGGACACTTCAAAATCCCAATGGTACAAGTCATCAAATCCATGTGCATGAGGTGGCTAGTGCCTGAAAATTTGTCACATGGATTTTGTCATGCTCTGATGCATTAAAGAATGGCTAACTAACCAAAAACAACTTTATATGACAACAAATGGCCTCCTTATTAGATAGCATAACAAATGTACAAACCAATTACTCCCAACTGGCTGTGTGCCGAGGATGAAACAAAAATGGGAAATTCTGACTGCATGAGATGAACTGAATAAGTCATACTTTAGTACATCTTATTGTTTAGCCATACATATCAGTAATATTTGCGAATAAATAAACAAAAAAAGGAACTTCGATTATTTCAAGATTGGTTTACATAAACGAAGGAAAAAACAAGTGCTATCATTCTAACAGTCATAGCATGTTTACCTTTTACGTGGTTCTTTCTTCCGGCCAGAACCAGCTCTATCAACTATCAACACTTGCATAGGATAAGAATATTATGCATGTTACGCCAACGAGGCAACGACAAGTCCTATCATACACACAAGTTCGGCCATGAATTTGAATATGATGCTATGGTTTCCTAAAGAACAAAATTGGTATCCAAGATTCAGCACAAGTTAGTTTAGACAATACTAGCTATCGAGTGAAGATTTTACCATGATTAGGAGTGCATGTTGTACAGGAGCTTCTAATTGGATTCAAGCAGTCCAAAGTAAACCAAACCTGTCTAGAACATTGTAATGATAACTCCGATGTGGACAACTACATCACAAGATATTTACATATTGCTACTACAAGAACACAAAAGTCTGAGCTAGATAAATATACCTTACTACATAACTCCTCTTGCTATTTTCTTTACAGAAGGGTACCGCAGAATTAATGATTTCAGGAAATTGAATACAGGACACACCGGTTCCTTCGATCTTTTATATGGCATAAAATCTACAAAATAGCCAACTGTAGCAATAGCAATATCACCCAGCGTGGTTAGCAAGAGTTTACTTATAATTATTTCTTGCTTATAGAAGAGCCCAAACATATTAAGCAATCATACTATGGTAAAACATAGATAACTTAAAACTTGTTGTTAACAACATGTAAAAAAGACAGTTATTGCATGAATAATGTCCGTGCATACTTCAAGATAAAAATGCTTACACTCCCACTTCTGGTTCACATTGGAATTAATGAATCGACCAAATAAAACTCCTTCTCCCACTCCAACATCTAACACCAAAGTATCAGTACATAAGAATGAACAAAACTTTTCAGCACCTGATGGAAGCCGTACATCATTCTCAGACAAATGCTCATTAGACCTGAGACGACAATGTGGTATTATATTAAGGAAAAGTCAGCTTTCAAAGAACTAAACAGAAGGGTCTGCATGTTAGTGACAAAAAGAAGTATGTCTACCAGTTCTCAAGCAACAGGGTTGACCAGTTCATAGAATAACTAGGAAAAATCGACAACTTCCAAGCCTTGCTAAATCATACTATTATGAAAAGCATAGCTAGCTAACCACTGATTATTAATTGAGTAATTATACTCAAAGGCTAAATGCATGTGTAAAATACCAAGAAGAGGCATAATTTAAATACCTGGAATCTGGTTGAGAGGTCAGGATCTAAATCCTCACGACCTTTCATATTCTAAAGGGAAAAAATGGTATTTAAACATGAAAATTTGTTTGGGAGGGGAGCACATCTGCCTAGTTAGCACAATTCACCTGGCCACAAGATAGATTAAAATCCTCTATCGAATACCCCTAAACTACAGTTCTCCAAAACTATATATACAAGCAGGAAAACAGCATAAAGGAAAAAAACGATGAAGAAAGAGGGGCGCTGGGGATGGGGGATGCGGACAAAGGGCAGGCAGGGGAGAACTCACCATCTATGTGCTTCAGTGGTGTGCAGCAAGACGCCGGCTTCCCAGCTCTGTTTAGGCTGTGGAGAAGTGGGGGTGATGTCCTATAGCCGGGGAGATAGCCGCGTTGTCCAAGATCTGGAGGCGGCGGCGCGCGCGCTGTCGAGAAGGCGATGGCGCGTTGTTGGGGAGGCAGCACCCCAGTCGGGGAGTGGGGCAGTGTCCCGTCCCTAGCTCATGCTCGACGTCGTGATAGGCGAGGTGGCGAACTAGATCTGGAGATGTGGAGGCGGCCATCGGGGCATGGGCATCGGCGGTAGGGTTAGGGCTACAGCTGGCATAGAGGACGAGGCCGGGAGGAGCACGGGAGGTAGGTGGAAGGCAGATGGGTGAGGCAGTAGACAAAGATGACGAGGTATTGGCACCGCTACGCGCTGGCCACGGGTGGCGGCGGGATGGGGGGAAGTGAGATTTGCTTTTGGGAGGCCGGGAGGGTCTCTGATTCAGATTTGGGACACGGGACCGGGAGGCGGTGAGGTTTTTGCCGCTTTGGCGGCGAAAAAATTCCCAGTCCCGCCGCTTTCGCTCCGAAATTTTCCAATCGCGCGCCTAGTATATGCGCTATACGAAACTGTGCTCATCGTTTGCCACGTGCAAACCTACGCCGACACACATTCTGTCGGCATGAACCTCTGCCGACAGATAAGCTGTTGTTTTTAGCTAAACTTATGCCAACAGATGCGGGCTTGCTATATCTTCATCTCTGCTGACAGACCATGTGTTAGGATAGCTTTAGACATACGCCGACAGATGTTATGTGGGTATAGATAGACCTTTCCCAACAGAAGTGTGTAGGCAAGTTTCTACCGTGGTGTAGTGTCACTCGCAGAATCATACTCTCCATCTTCACACACGATCATCACACGCTTGTTCCTACATTCCATGGCAAAGTGGCCATAACCCCAACAACGATGCCATTGTACGTCCTTGGTTTTACCCGTAGACGCGACCGATGACGAAGAAGTCCTCGCAGGGCCATTGGAAGGTGGAGGTGTAGCGGGGGGCACGCGTGACGGTGGCGCGCTGGACTTGCTTGACGGAGGTGCAGCACCACGAGTGGCCAAATCCGATGGTCGTGGCGTCCAAGAGGAAGTGCGACCTGCAGAAAAATTAGGCCTTGTCCGCGGTTGACGATCCTGCACTTCATGTTCAGCTTTGCAAGCAAGATGAAACAAGCGGGTGATAGTATTGTACTCCTTATATTCAAGAATTGTTTGGATCTCCCTATTCAACCCACCCAAAAAAGTGCAATCATGGCTTCATTATCCTCAATAGTACCACAACGAATTAAACCAGTTTGCAATTCTTGATAATACTCTTCTACAGATTTTTTTTCCTTGTTGTAAACGGGTGAGTTTTTGTAACATGTCACACTGATAATAAGGAGGTACAAAGCGAGTATGCATAGCTTATTTTAAAGCAGCCCAAGTAGTAGGTATATTATCATGATAAAGACGACAATATTCAGACCACCAAACAGAAGCAAAACCAGTAAATTCGCAAGTGGCAGCACAAACACGTCTATCCTCAGGATATTGTAAGCATGCAAAATGTTGGTCTACTTCTAACTCCCAAGTAAGATATGCATCAGGATTATATCTACCCTCAAAAGGTGGAATAACTAATTTAAGCTTAGCTACATGATCATCTTCACGTACCTGCGCATTCTGTCGGTTTGCTTGGTTGCGAGGATGGACATGTGGCCGACCAGGTGGGTTTTCGGCATCCGCCGCATACCCATCGCCATATTCATCTTGAGGAGCAACATGGGAAGCAGCCGATGCGACCGAACCTTGCCGTTCCGTATGGAGTACACGACCTGCTCGTGGGAGTTTTCTGACTTGCACCGCGGGAGGCGGTATGCGGGGTTGCTGCAACCCGTCCAACAAGCGATCAAACTTGGTGGACAGGGATGCCAATGTGGTGTTGACGTCGTCAAATTTCGTATTGACGGTACCCTCCAATCCCTCGATCTTGTCCATAGCATTACGAATCCTATTCTCAGTGTCCAAAGCATGATCGACAACCAGCTTCTTAAAATGCTACTGCATTTCCTTGTTCATCATGTCGTGTTGCTCGTCTCCTAACATGGTTAGTACACAACAAGCAAAAGATGTTGCCCTACGAAGTACTAAAATGTGGTGGAAGGTCACGCAATCTATGATGCAAAACACAAGGCTGTTACAAGTTCCTTACCAAGCAGGATAGCGTCACGGAAACCACAATGATTAGCACTCCGAAGATTGGCAAAGCGATTACTCCGTGCGGTAAGAAGCACGAAGAAGAGATATGTGGAGCTGTGGGAAGGCTTCAATATAGTGGATTAGCAATAATTAAATTAGTAATGCAAGTTGAAGCAACGCTCAAAGACGGTACCGTGCTGGTCCTAGGCTAGACCGTACTAGAGACGCGAGCCGAGAACACCAACGAAGTCACGGCGTGGCACAACAAGCAACACGAATAAAGCTCTCAACAGAAAGATATAAGTGAGGATCACAGGAAAACTACCAAGCACGTGAGTAAGAGATACCCACAACAAAAAGCACGAGAGCTCTTTTTTTTCTCAGTAAAACATGCAAAATCACGAAAATATCACTATGGTGGCAAGTGTCCCAAAACAATCCCCGGAATGAGAAACAAGAGCTCTTTTTTTTGTGGATGAATTGGCTACGCGAGCGAGCAGGACCCGAGACGGACTCTACCCGAGAGCGTAAACTTGGCGGGGAAGAAAAACGCAAGGAAAAAGAACTTCCAAACCCTAACCCTAATTGGTATGGCGGCAGCACAAAGGGTGTGGTGGTGCGAGGTAAAGGCGGCGAAGCGGATGTGTGAGGAGTAGCGGCGGGTGGTGATGGTAGTTGCAGTGGAGGAAGACTTGGTGGTAAGGTGGTGGTGGCAATATGCAAGCGTGGAAGAAGGTGCGGCGGAGGCGACTAGATGTGATTCAAACTCGAAACTCTAAAGGAACTAGACGCTAAGACCAGCACTTTGATACGACGATGCAGACAAAGATTCAACAATGCAAAACACTAAAAAGATTATGCAACAGGCCCGGACTGGTTTTAGGATGGGATGTTCTAACCCTAATTTTTTTTGGCTATTTCGTGGAATATAGGTATGAAAAACAGATGCAATCTACACTAGTAAAACTGTAAATCTCACCGATCAACCTGAAATCTAATACCACTTGATAGGGCAAAGGTAGTCCGATCTTTCGATGAGATGAGATACGTCAATTCTGGTGGAGTTCAACCTTGGCGATCCGACTTCCACATACAAGTACGCAGCGCCAACGCAATCGCTAAACCAATCTTCGTGAGTTACCAACCCTGCAGTAGCACGATCGGTCTGACCAAAAGAGGTCTAGTTCTACCTGCGATCGAGAAACAAGTAAGAACCAAAGATGCAATCACGAAATTGTGGATGAAAGATGAGCTTTATTAAAAAGGTGGGATTCCGAGAAGCGGTCTTGATCTGGTCGTTGGACCCAAACTGAGTACACGAAGTTGCAGCAATTGGCTAACTTTTAACTAAACAAAATCCAAGTCTAAACGATGACCTAAGGGGGGTATATAAGGAGGAAAGGTGTGGGATTTCGGCCAGCCATGGGGTGGCGGCCGAATCCTACCATAGGAAGGCTTTCCTCATTAGATACGGACTCTAAAAACAGTCTATTAAAAGGTATCTCGAAAATACATGGGCCTGGCCCAAAAACGAGGTGGGGCAGCACCTAGGAAAAGGTTTGGACGAATTTTATTAAGTGTGATCATGTATAATTCGTCCATGTCTTCAAACTTCATTATGGCGGCTTTAAAGTGTGGTAGTCTCCATTGGTAGCAGCATCGTCTCCATTGTTTGCACTCCTGCTGCCATCTCCCCCCACGTACATGCTCCATAGCTTGTCCCTCTCATCCATGCTTAGTCCATCATTCCTAAGAGAAACAAATACATCTACTTTAGGAAGCATCATATTCTCATGAATATTAGGAGTAGCTTGTAAGAACGAAAGTACCTGTTGATTAAGTTGATGTGCACGAGCTCTAGTCATAGGTCCTTGTAATGTAGGTGCTGTAGTAGTGGCGGTTGCATCTATAGCAGGGATGTCCTCATCAACACCACACACTTGCGCAATGTAGCCGCCGACAACGAACGGTTTTGCCATCTACTAATTCCCAATGGAACAACAGATTACATTCAAACTTTGGTAGCAATAATCTCCAGATCGAAACAAAGTGGAGAGGTTGTATTCCTGATCACAACAAAGTGGAACACGAATATAGATGAATGCTTGTGGCAATCCGATCTAGGTTTTTAAGCAAAATGTGGTCTACCCCAAACTACGGCGCCCCTCCTGTACTTATAGAGTTGGGGCGTCCAACCTTGTACATTGACTCGAAGTACAACTATGGTTCTATTCGGGGGATCGTCCCAGATACCCTAAAAGTCCACGGAAGCCAAGGCCAAACTCAACAAACGAAATCCAAGAACTGTCAAGGCTTCGGCCGGCTGAACACAAGCAGCCGGATGAAGAGGGAGAAACCCAAACCCTAGCCGGCTGGATGAAGGCAACCGGACAAGGCCGACTGCGAAGCAGCCGGACCGAGCCGCATCCACCAACCGACAAGGTCGTAAGTGTGGGCTAGCCCCAGGTGGTCGGCATGGATGAATAGTGTCTCTTATCGGGCGTTACCGCTACACGTCATGATGATCCAGCTGGAGCCGTTTCGCGTCACGACTGACGTCATAGGCCTAGACTTGTAATTTCCTTGTAAAACCCTCACCCTAGCCCGCTGCCTTTATAAGGCGGGCTAGTGTGGCACCCCGACCCCAGAACTATACAGTGGAATGTTGTGTAACCGGTCATGCTACACAATCGAGGGTTACTGGGTTTACCAATCCCAGGCCAAAACTCATTGGCAGGTGTGCTCGGAATGGATCATCGGCACACAACACCTCGATCATGCCATAAGCTCAGACATCGCTTCCATGTATAGTAAAGAGACCGAGACTTGTGGAACAACTGGCACATTGCATGACTCTACGACACAGAAATCATATAGCAACTCTTATAACGAGAAGAATACAAATATTACACATCAAAAGGTCACAGTCCATCAATTCATCAAGCGGAAGCGGGTAGCGTTGTGTAATACAACAAGATGCAAATATAGGGCGTAAGAGGCCTACACATAAATAAACCCAGCCAGCTTGCTCCACGGTCCCAAGCTGCCACCTGGGAAACCCCGGACTACTAGTCGATGTCCACGTAGAACCCACCTAGCTGCTCGGTGTCGTTCTCCTCTGATATACAAATATAAGGCAGCAAAGAGAGACTGAGTACGATGTACTCGCAAGTTTAGTAGGGCGATATAGGCCCAATGACTGACGGAGGCTCTAAAGCTGTATCATGTAGCTATTTTCCATAAAGCTAGATTTTCATTTAAAAGGTGTAAAAAGACACAAGGCGTCGTCTATTCAGAATATTTTTATAAAGGGGGTAAGAGGGTAACATTTCATCTTCGGTTCTCTTTGAACCTACTTGTAGCCCAAAACCCAAACATCTCCACCAAGGCACCCCCTCGAATCACCCTCGAGGAAATGAACCTTTATCACACGTTGATTAATGCAACCTTTATCTGCCATATCAATTAGGTTAAGGTTCTCTATGATCTTATCGTCTATTCCCAAGTTGTCCATAACCGCGGACACGGCTTTTCGAAAAGATTAACCCTGCAGGGGTGTACTAATTTACCCATCGGTACCGTCCGGCTCACCTAGTTGGCCCTCTTCCGGGGAAGGCCGGCGAGTGGGCGCGGTTAGACCTTTACATTGCATGAGGCTTACTGAAGGACCATCAGTGTGCGGAAGGACAGGTTCAGTGGTCCCAGCGCCCTGCCCCGCGGCCACATCCTAAACACCACCATCCTCATTTCTTTTCCACCCACACACTCACGCGCAAATGGAATAGCAAACTAGAGGACCCTTGACAAGCCCCTCACAACTTATTCGGTCAAAGGGGATTCCATATGTCCCCACCTCCGGAAGCACGCTCAGTCTTGGTTCAAGAGGTAAAGAACTCGCACCTAGGGGCTAGAGTGAGGCAAAACACCATCCCCGATGGCAACTCACCTGAGCCGTCTTAGCATTTTAATTAAGCATCACAATTATCCACCATGCCCGAATCGTTCCATCAACATCAATAAGTATGGAATTCAACTAAGCATTTCTAAGCATGGCTAAGCATATAACCAACCATTATATTCTGTATCCGTCCAACACATCAACACTAGGGTTCATAGGTAGGGATACATGTGATTGGCTCGGGGAAAACATGCAATCATAGGATTCTCTATATTTTGATCAAAGAGACATTTGAATCGCATGCAATAGTATGGTGGATAAAATAAGTTGATAAAACATTAGGATGCTAGAATGCCAAGAAGGTTAGGTTATCTCTTGCCTTAATGCCCGGGCGTGTAGTACTGCTCGTCGGGGTAAGTAGCGTTAACCTCGACTCCGGAATCTATCGATACCCAAAAGAAATACAAGGAACAAATAAATCACCAGAACACAAGGTGCAATGCTCAATCACATGATGACATGTCAATTTGATGCAAAGATATTAGCATTTAATTTATCTAACAAATTAGATGGAGTTCCAAATAATTAGTGCAATTATTTGGAAACAACCCCATATTGTTCTTAGTGACCACATTATTCATAAACTATAAATTATTAGAGAAGTGGCTCAAATATGCATGAACATGACATGATTGGATAGGGTTTGTCATTCTGATCATTTTGGTACTTTATTTGTAATTTTCGGAGTACCGATGAATAAATAACAAATTAATTAAATAATTGAATTTAATTCATTTAATCAAGTTATGAATAACATCAAATAAGAATTTGTGATCATGATGTGATAAGTGCATGGTTTGTTAGCATTTAACATGTTGATCACTTTGATATTTTATTCATAATTTTTGGACCAATATTTAATAAGTTATGAAATTCCCAAATTAGGGTACATTTATGCAATTTTAGGATTTCATAACTAAAGGCAAAAATTATTTTCCCAAATGAACATGGAAATGTTACCAACAAGTAGATATTGTTTCTCTGAACCATTTGATATTTTATTTGCAAATTTTGAGGCAATATTCAAATAGTTAGCAATTATTTAAATTTATAAGTAACTTCCGGTTTCAGGCCGGGATGGAGGCAGAGGCGGCCGGCCTCAGAGCCGGCCCAGACCGGGCGCGAGGCCGGGACACGACCTGAATAGGCCGGCCTCCTAGTCGGCCCAAGGCCGGGGCACGACCGGCCGACCACACGCGCGTGGCCATCAACGCCACGACCGGCGCGGCCGATGCGGTGACCGCGGCGCGGTGCGGCCCGGATGCGGCGAGCGAGCGCGCGAGAGGGAGAGCATAGGGGTGCAGGGGAAACGGCGCGTCGCGAGAGAGATGGTGGCAGCAGCTCGTGACCATTTGGTCACCGGAGGAGCTCCGGCGACCATCCGCGCGGCGGCGGGCGGCGACTACCGTCGGCAACTAGTCAAAGAGGGGGGAAAGAGAGAGAGGTGAAGTCACGAAGGCGACCCGGCTTACCGCGAGTGCGATGGTGTGGCCGGGGAAGGCTGGGGAGGCCGGACGACGGCGATATCGTGCTCGACGCGGTGGCCGGACGCGGGGGAAGTCGAGGACACAGACGACGGTCCCGGGCCTCCCGGCCCGATTCGTAGCTCGAGGAGGAAGAGGACGGCGAGGCGAGCTTGATGGTGGCGTCGGCGTGCTCCGGGACGTCCTGTGCTGCCGGCGATTTGGAGGGGACGGCGGCGGCCCGTTGTGAACCTAAAGCTCGATTTAGGGTTTGAGGTCGCCCGTGGGAAAGGAGAGAGGGCATGGGAAGTAGAGAGGAGAGGCAGGGCGTCGGGGGGGGGGGGGGCTCTTGACCACGCGGGAGCAGGTGGTGCGGCCAGGGCGACACGGCGGCATGTGAGGGCATGGCCGCAGCATGGCGCCGCAGTGAAGTGGAGAGGGAGAGGAGCTGACAGGGATGGCCCAATGTCAGGAGTTTAACCTTTTCCAATTTCCTTTTTCCTGATTTTTAAAGCAGCAAGGTTTAGCTATTTAAAAGAGCTATTTAAGCAATTTTGTAAATTCTAGAAAAATTCATGTGGGCTTCCTATGTCCTAAGGAAACACCACAAAAATTATTGTCCCAGAATAAAAAGGTTTGCACCACATTTAGCCATAGGGTTTAATTAAGGCAAAATTTAATAATTTCCCAAATTCATTTATTTGGAGTATTTAAACAATTCCAAAAATAATGAAAATATTCATGGAGACTCTCACAATCATATTGAAACTCCCCATGATTTTAGTTTGAATTTTTGGAATGCTTAACTTGGTTCCAAAAATAGGAATTGAATTAAGCCAATTTGAATTCTCATATTTAATCCTTACTTGACAAAATTTGGAAGTTGAGAATTGGGGATAAGAAGCAGATTTGGAACTTCCTAAACAATTTGGAAGCTCAAGAATAATGTATTTTGCCAACTTGAGCTTTGCATTTGATTTGGCCATTTTGGGTCAATGCATTTAGTTTGGAAATTTGAGGAAGGGTTTTGCTTCCTTTGTTTTAAATCTCCAAGGGTTGCTTTATTTTTTATTAGCAATTTTAAATGGATGCCATGATGCAATGCAAAACAAAAAGTGAAAATTTGGCCCATATTTTAGGGTGCTAATCTGGGGCTGTTACAGCTAGAGCCCCTTGCGAGGGGCAAGCTCTCAACCTCATGCATACGCACGAGTCTCCATCTTCTTCCTCGTCCAGCCGGCCGACCAAAGCAGCCGGCCGCTTCTCAACACCGCTCAAGGAGCAACTTGTAGCCCGAATTCTTGTGATCAATCAATAGAGAAAAGCAAGGCATCACTACTAAAAATCCAGGCTCACCTCCGGGCTCCAGCCTCCGTACAAGCGAAGAGGATAAGCTTGCCAGCTCCTGCTGGAAGCTCCTAGAAGACTTGGGCGCCAAGAAGATGGAGGCGCCGCGCGGGGACACGGTCAATAAAGGTGTCAGCCTTTGTCCGCCCGCCCTGCAAAAGTTGGGCGACCGCACCTAACCCCCTCAGAAGAATACTTGGACGTGAAGAGGCCACGTCGCCTCATAAGAAGAACCCGGAGGGGTTTTCCCGCCTAAAACCCCTCCGCCCCTAAAGGTTCCCTTGTGGGATCCCCTTAGCGTATAAAAGGAGGACAAAGGCACCGGAGGGAGGGGGACGGAATTCCGGAGAGTCGGAGGCTAGGCTAGGTAGCACACCAAGCGAGAATAGCATGAGCGAGAGGTGATCTCCTCCGGGACAGGATCTGCTCGTCTTCAACCTCTAGCCAACACCTCCCAGGTTCTCACCCGCAACCACATTTATAAGCCATACCATGATGAACCACTCAATCCAAACATGCATGAGTAGGGATTTTAGCCTCCGGGCGGCCTGAACCTGGGTAAACTCCCTGTGTCTCTGTGTTGCTCGCTAGCACGTCGATCGGAGGTCTTGACGAGGTTCTCCCGGAAGTTGGCGTCTCCCAGCCTCCTTCGCGCCCCGTGCCGACGAAGGGGTGTTACCTCACCACGAGGGCCCCGAACCTGGGCACATCGCGTGTGTTCTTGACGTGCTTGTGCCCAATCCTGCGCGAATACCATCACCGCCGAGCTCCACAACTTCTCCATCGTTGATGGATATGCCGTGCTACCCACCACGACATTTGGCACCCACCGTGGGGCGCGCGCCGAGCGGAGTCATGTTCTATGAGGGATCCCGCTCCATTGACAACCGGCACGTCATCTCCGGCCTCATGCTCACCATCGGCTCTGTTGACTGCGTGGTTGACAACACCGCGTGCTTCGCGGACATGGGCTTCACCGACGGCGGCATCGTCATCTCCTTCGACGACTTCCACGTCTACGTCGCCGTCACCGCCAAGGAGTACCAGCCAAGGTCTACACGTGTTTGGCTCCCACGGGTTTCGACTCCAACACCGGCTCCGGGTACAACTCCCTCGGCCACTGCGACTCCGATGACGCCGACCGAGACGACCTCAAGCCCTGCGTCTACGCGGAAGTCCACGTGGTCGAGCACTCAGCTGTGGGCGGTGGTGCCGCCAAGGTAACTCTTGAAGCCGGAGGTCCCTCCCAGCTGCGGGGCGGCATCGACATCGAGAAAGAGTACCAGACGCTTTGCACCCCCATCCAGCTGAACACGGATCCAGCCGCCGCGGCCGTCGAGCTGGAGGAACTGCGCAAGCACATGTACAACAAGGCTCTCAACCTCGCCTCCACCCAACGCCGACTGGACGCCACGATGCTCGAGTTCAACACCGTCCACGGCTTCGAGCTGGCCCGGAGCCACAAGGACAAGCTGACCGAGATCAGGCGCAAAGGAGGAAACCTAGGCGGCGCCATGGATCGTGCTGGACCTCAACCCGAGCGCTCCGCCTTCGTCCAGCCCGAGTACAGCTGCCCCGTCCAGAACATGAAGGCTGCGGAGGCGGCGGCCGCCGAACTATCTCACTTGCAAGGCGAAGAGCTATGACAGCAAATGCGCCGGTCTCAAGAGATCATCGCCACCAATAGCCGGCTGCAGCGGAAACCGAGCCGGCAGGAAGTCGAGCCTTGGCGCTCCACAACCCGCCTCCCGGCTACGACGCAGCAGGCAAGCTCAAGCAGGGACACGAGTCATCCTCCACGAACCACAACCCACTGAGGAGCCGCGAGAAGAGCGTGAGCTCGCAACCGGGAGGTCACCGCGAGAAGAGCGTGAGCTCGCACCCCCGAAGCCGCAACCACGAGCCGGCTGCTGGAGACAACCAAGACGATGAACTCAACCCGCGAGCCGGCGTCAGCATTAAGGAACGCCTCGGCACCAAGATCACCATCGACCAACGCCTGGGACCGCTAGGACCTGTAGTCGACGATGATGTCCGCCAGCGCATCAAGGCACTGAAGGCGTGGACACCATCGAGGAGGAAGACATAGCCGGACACAAATGCTTCGGTCCCCATATCAAGACGGAGCCATTCCCCAAGGGGTTCGTGCTCCCGCAGGAAATGCCCAAGTACAATGGCTCCGCCAAGCCGGAGGACTGGTTGGCCAACTAAGTTACCGCAGTCGGGATCGCAAGCGGCAACAAACGGGTCGTTGTGCGCTACATCGCTCTCATGCTTCAAGGCTCGGCCAGGACTTGGCTGAATAGCCTCCCTGACGAGAGCGTCAACAGCTGGCTGGGCTTCGAAGAGGTTTTCAATCGAAACTTCGCCGGCACCTACCTGCGGCCCGGCAACGCGTAGTTGCTAGCCTTATGCACCTAGAAAAAGGCGAGTCGGACCGCGACTACCTCACTCGCTGGACCATCCTGCGTAACTCTTGTGACGGAATCCAAGAATCATAGGCCATCCAGTACTTCGCTCAAGAATGTCGAGAAAGAACGCTGCTCAGGCATAGGCTCATGCGTGCCAACCCGAAAACCATGGCCGAGCTAATGGTCATCGCTGACAGATACGCCACGACTGACTCCTCGATGAAGCAGCCGATCCTGCTCGATGCAGACGGCAAGGTCGCCAACAAGCCGACTACGCGCCCCAGCCGAACCGACCCGCAAGACGATGGGAGAACGGCGAAATGCGACCACGACTCAGGCGGCAAGCGCAAGGCTTGCCCCGACGATAGGAACGAGTCCAAGGTAGTAGCCACAACCGAGGGGAGACTGGCAAATGGCTTCGACAACCGCCGCCTAAGGACAAGCTCCGACATGCGTTGGGCGAGAGCCAGGAACAACTACGAGTCACTGCTCAACAGGCCTTGCAGGAACCACAGAGACAGGCCGGCTTCCCACAACTTTAGGGAATGCCGCCTGGGCCACCCAAGGTCGCCTCCACGATATGAACGACAACCCTTGCCGCCTCCCCCTCCGGTACCGACTATCAAAGACGCACGCGACGACCGGAGGCGCGATGACTGATGCCACGACGACAGAAATAGCGACGACCGGCAGCACGATGATCAGTGCCGCCTGCCGCCACCACCACCAACCAGCAATCGTGACGACTACCAGCATTCGGATGCCGCCTACATCGTCTTCATCAGCGAGCGCGACGACAAGCGCAGCCGCCGCAAGTACTACAAAGAAGTGAACGATGTGGTTCCCCCAGTACCCCAATACCTCAACTGGTTGGAAAAGGCGATCACCTGGGACCGCAGCGACTACCCAGACGTCATGCCCAACCCAGGCGGCTACGCTCTGGTCCTAGAGCCCATGATCATCTCCCCAAAGCTCGCGTGCACCTTCTCACGCGTCCTCATCGACGACGGAAGCAGCATCAACATCCTATACCGCGACACCCTGGAGAAGCTAGGCGTCGCTGAATCTAGCCTGATGCCAAGCCGGACTGTCTTCCACGGCACAGTGCCAGGCTATGCTGGCTCCTCCATGGGGCAGGTCTGGCTAGACGTCCTGTTCGGCTCCAAGGACCACTATCACCGCGAGGCCGTCACGTTCGAGGTCGTGAGCCACAGCAGCGTCTACCACGCCATACTCGGGCGGGCCGCGCTCGCCAAATTCATGGCGGTGCCACCCTATGCCTACCTCAAGATGAAAATGCCGGGTCCCTATGGAATCATCGCCGTCACCGGAGATTACAAGCGCTCCTTAGCCTGTGCCTCAGACAGCGCGAAGATGGCCGAAACCCTCGTATGCAGCGAGGAGTTGCGCCAGCTCAAACGCAAAGTCAGCAAAGAGCAGCGGGAGGTGCCAGAATCTGCCAAGCCGGTTGGAGAGGATAGTTTCCAGTCGACGCGTGACACGAAGAACGTCTTCTTCTATGACAACGACCACTCCAAGTTCGTCATGGTAGGGGCCAACCGCACCGACAAATAGGAAAGCGAGCTCGTCGACTTCCTCTGTGAGAATCGGGGCATCTTTGCATGGTCTCCTAGAGATATGACGGGTGTCCCGAGGGAGTTCGCCGAGCATTCTTTACACGTCTGGCCAGACGCAAAACCGGTCAAGCAGTCTCTACATGTAACATCCCAAATTTTGGAATGTTTTAAAAATCACAAAAATTTAAAACTTTTGTTAATAATTAAATAAAGCCTCCAAAAATCAAGAAAAGCTTTTATAGAAGATTGTTTTGACATCTTCAAAGTAACATTTTAAATTAAATATTCCTTTATCTTCAAATCTCAATTTTAAAGTCTTGGAAATAAAATATTTAAATGGGGTTTTCAAATAGTATTTCCCCCTTTGGTTTATTGTTTAAAAAAATAATATGGGGATATTATAAACCCTATTTCATTTGTGGAAATAATTTAAATACTCTTCCAAGCTTTGTTTTATAAAAATGTTTTATCTTAAATTATTTTAATATGAAAATGAGTTATCATTTTGAATGATATAACTCATATTATTTCTCTGGTTTTTATTTAATTATTTTGAGACATTTATAAACCCTAATTTGGAAAATCCCCAAATAGCCATATAAGGCAAATTTGACCAAAAGGGTATTTTGGTAAATTTTTTTGACCAAAAATAGTTCCTAAATGTCTATTTTGACTATTTGGAATTTTACAATTTTTTTACAAATTTATTTGACTTGATTTGGAGGCCTAAATCAAAAGTTAAAAGAGAAAACAGAAAAATAAATAAAAAGAAAAATTTGATGATGTCATCTGACGTCATCCTCATCAACCCCGTCGACGGCCGTTTCTTATCGATTTCTTCTCCCTTGATTGCTCGCGATTAAGGGCACCAATTGCCTCGCCGACCCCGTCCCTTGGAAGCCCACCTTCTCCTCCCCTTTTCCCCTCTCTCGCCTCCTCGGATTGCGCCGCCAGACGGCCGGAAAAGCTCGCCGGAGCTCGCGGTTGCCGTCGCCGCCTTTCCTCGATTCCGGCGAAGGTAGCACACCGCGCCACCCCTTTCTGGTCCCCTCCTCTTCCCCACTCCCTTCCGCACCTCCTCATACCCTTTTTCGATTGTTTGGTGCAGCCAATTGTCGTGTGCCCCGTCGTCTACCTGCCCGAGCCCAAGACCCACGGAAACGTCGAGGACATCCACGCCCGAGCCGTCCGCCGCCGTCTCCCATGTCTCCGGTGACTCCCCCGCCGCCGGGGTGAGAAACCCTAACACCTGCACCGTCCGATCTGCTTCCGACGGCCTCGATTAGATCGAGCCGACCGAACCGGTACGGCTTAGCCGAGCCGTAGCCGCGGCTCAAGCCCAGCTCAAGCCGAGCCCATCCAATCACTGCCAGCCACGTGGCCAGCCTTTTTCTGGGATTTTTCCCAAATGGTTTTAATGGCAGTTTTGCAAAAAAGTCCCTGCAAATTCAAACCTTTATAACTTTTAAACCGTTTGGCCAAATTTAACAAATTTTATCTTTTTGAAAAGCTCTGGACTTGTAGAATCTTTTGGCACTATTAGTTTTCATTGTAACAAATCCAATTTTATTCAAATTTCAAATGAATCATTTGAGTAAATTTGACATAGTTTTAAATCTATAAGTCCAAATTTTGCAAATAAAATATTTCTGGAAACCTTGGAACATGCATGACATGATCCCACTGTTATAATTATTTTTTTGATAGTTTTAAGAAGATTTCTTAATCAGAGACTCAAATTGGAGTATTTCTGATATAGTTTAATTTCTATAAATCCTTTTAATTTGTTTTCTTTTAGAAAACTTCTTAAAATAATTCTCTTTGTCCAGAGAGACCAAAACCATGCCTAGCTACCACCTTTTCAAACATAAACATTGAAAATGTGCCAAAGGCCATTGAAATGTTAATGTTTTGCAAACTATAGTTTCAAAATGTTTTAAAACTCTTTTGACCAACCCTTGTGTGATCACTTTGATCAAAACCAATCCTTGGAACCTTTGAAACACCCCTTCAACCTTTTCAAATTGATTTCAGACCAACCCCTGACCAAATGGCAAACCCCAAACCTAATGCATTGATTCTTTTTGCATATGGAATCATGTATTAAAACTTGGACCACCAACTTAGATATGTTTGTTTCTATCCATGTTTGTTGTTATGTTTGTTTCTTTGGATTGTTGTATTGTTGCTTATTGCCATATGTTTGTATTGTATAGATTGAACGGAGAGCTATGAGCTACATTGAAAAAGAGTGTGTGAGCAACGACAAGTTCCAAAAGGCAAGTGCATACACCCTTTCATGAAAGACCTACTATTTTATTATAATTGCATGGTAGACTATTTCAGTAGTATGCATGATAGGTGTACTACTATATTGCTATGCAGACCTGTTTAGTATACCTCCCTTTATTCCTGTTGATTTAGGAACCCATTCACTTGGTAGAAGTTAGAACTGCAATGCTGAAATGTTTTATTGTAGTGCGAAAGAATAAAAACTCTACTAAGTTAATGAACTACCTGGGTGGCAATTGGTTTTGCTCTATTGGTGGTTTAAAGTTGAGTGGCTGCTCAGGCCCAGTTTTGCGGGTACCTGAATACGTGCACTTGTGAACGGCCACCCAGGAACAAAGAGATTTAAGTCGCTCCAAATTTAGATTGCTTCCAGTGCAGCCACTTGGTATTATGGCTCTGCCTAGACTAAGTAAGTTCTAGGAACCTGATTCCGACAGTTCTCAGCGGATGAATGTCTTGTATGGGTCTGTCTGACAAACAGGGGACTGTTTCCCAAAGGTCTCGTCTCAGTCTTCTCCTTTCCTTTTCACTAAATGAGGGTTAAGGTCTGAATGGGTTGACTGAGTCTCGTGGTGAAAGTGCACAACCTCTCGAGATTGTAAAACTATGATCATAGCCGTGTCCCCGGTTACGGACAATTCTGAGCAGCTGGACAAGGATGACGATGGAAAATCTCCTCGTTCCAATTTCTTAAATAAAATTTGATGGGTGAACAAGAGTAGAAGAGACACTGGTTTTCATGCCGGTTCGTCTTATAGAAAGTTGAGAAATGAAAAAGCTTTATGGAAAGTAGGACAAAATTGGCTTTATGCAATAGCCTTTAACTCCACCAGCCAAACATGCATATAGATTTAGACTTGCCATTTTATATTCCACCAAAGTATCACTTGCCGGCCTGTCACAAGGTATTGACCCAAATTCCCTGGGCTGCAACGTTAATGTTGCAGGTTTTTACGATGACGCATGAGGACGTCTACCTTTCGAGCTTGCAACCAACATGTATGCCAGTGGCACATGAAGATGATGAAGCTCTCTGTGCTACTTATGTTTCCGCTGCCAAACTTTGCATTCAAGCTAGCCTTTGGCTATGCAATTTGTAAAGAATATTTTATTTATGGATCTCGCGATGTAATAATTATTTGACATTGATGCATGGTATTACATCTATTTGTGAATTGCTATCCATACTCGATCCAGGGAATAGCATATTTCACAGAATGTCATTGCTTTTCTAAGCAAGGGCGCTACACTACACCACTTCGCAGAAGAAAGGGGAAAAATAATAGGAGAAGAGATAGCCCGCCTACTCGCAGCCGGCTTCATCATGGAGGTTTACCACCCGGACTGGATGGCCAACCCAGTCCTGGTCCTCAAGAAAAATGGGAAATGGCGGATGTGTGTGGACTACACGAGCCTCAACAAGGCCTGCCCCAAGGGCCCGCTCACCCTGCCGCGCTTCGACCAAGTGATCGACTCAACGGCCGGCTGTGACCTCCTCTCCTTCCTCGAAGCCTACTCCGGCTACCACCAAATAAAGCTGAATCCGGCCAACCAAATCAAGACTAGCTTCATCACCCCGTACGGAGCATACTGCTACACCACCATGCCATTCGGCTTCAAGAACGCGGGAGCTACATAACAAAGATGCATGCAGAAATGCTTGCATGAACAAATCTGCAAGAACGTCCACGCCTACGTCGACGACATCGTCATCAAGACCAAGGAGAAGCGCACTCTCCTCAAGGATCTCAATGAAACATTCGGCAATCTGCGCCGCTTCCAAATGAAGCTCAACCCCGAAAAGTGCGTGTTCGGCATGCCGACTGGCCAGCTACTCGGCTACCTCGTTTCGGCAAGGGGGTCGAGGCCAACCCGGAAAAGATCGCCGCCATCGACAACATGCAGCGGCCAAGGAACGTCACGGACATCTAGAGGTTCGCCGGCTGCCTGGCATCCCTGAGCCGGTTCATCAGCCGGCTCGGTGAAAAGGCCCTTCCTCTATACCATCTGCTGAAGAAGGAAGACAAGTTCGTGTGGAGCGAGGCTGCCGACTCCGCCTTCCTTAACCTCAAGCGCGCATTAACCACCACGCCCGTTCTAGTGCCTCCGACTCCGAAGGAGCCCATGCTCTTGTACATCGCCGCCTCCAACAGGGTCGTCAGCGTCGTCCTCGTGGTGGAGCGATGTAACACCCTGGATTTTGGCCCTTTTAAAAAATTTCCAAAATGCCTTATTTGATTATTTAAAGTGCATTTGGATTTAAGCCGCAGGAAATTCCTTTAAATCTTAAACCTTTTCAAATCTGCTAAATCAAGTGGGATCTTGTGCCTTCCATTTCCCTCCCACTTGGTACTTGTGATTTTGATTATTGGCCTTGGGCTAATATTGATTTGGGAAAATTCCGTTTCTATTTTAAAATTTATCTCTTAATTGGCCTTCCAAAGGAACCCCTATTCATATGTCTTCAAAAATTCTACAAAAATTAGGGAATGATCCCTAGGTAGTATGCAGACCATTTATACAAAAATATTTGATACCTTGTTAAGAAATTGTTTGACTTTTTCTCTATGCAAGTTTCTGCCAAAAACTAAAGGATTTTCCAAAACCAGTCAAATGATTTTTGTGAAGGGAGGAGAGTACCTGGACACCAGCACATGATGGACCTACACCTCTGGGAAGAATATTGGCCAAAACAAAAATGTTTTGCTTGCCCAAAATAGATATTCCATTTTTGGCCAATTCGGTTTTTCACAAATTTTGGTCGGACCAACTTTCGAATTTGCAAAAAATTTGGTCAGCGAAGTTGTAGTGTTTTGAATTTGGCGCACAGTGGCGAAAACCCCATTCCATTTGGATCACGGAGCTGAGAGATCCACGCTGATGCCGCTTCTGGCATGCCCAGGATGGTGATCACCGCCGGCATGGGCATGGCCGTGGGCGCTGCCCGTTTTTGGTCCCCGGAGGACCCCTCCCTCTCGCGCCCTAGCCTGCCTCCTGCACCCACCACCTCACTCTCCACCTCCCCTGCACCACGCGTCGCCGGAGGAGCCCTGCATGGCGGCCGCCGCATGCGCCAGGCGCTACGCGACGCACCGTCCAGAACAGCGCCGCTGGGGTCCCGCACGTCAGCGACTCCGCTGCCCCGTGCCTATCGGCCGCCCTCCCCTGTGCCGCGTGAACTTCCTGTGCCACCGGTTTCGCGACGCACCGCCCAGCCCCGCCTCCACGCCTCGGCCGACACCTCGCCGCGCCATTACTAAGGCCACCGCTCGGGCAGCCTATAAGATGGCCACCCCTCGACCTCCAGAGCCACACACCACCTCTCCCACCCCCATCCTCGACCTCCACCACAGCCTCAAGTCCAGGCGAGCACCACTTCGCCGAAATCGAAACCACGCAGGCCGCACTGACCCGTGCACGATTCCCTCGCCACAGCCCCTCCCCCGTCGATTCCCTCTACCCAGAGACTCTCCAAACCACCCCGAAGCCGATGCCGTACTCGCCGGGGTAGTTGGTGGCCGGAATCGACGAGTTCGTCATCAACCCGACGCCACCGCCGCCGGAGAGAATGCTCCGCTGCCACCCGAGCTCGCCGTCAACCGCGAGTGCGCAGACGAGCTGCGCAGGACCTCCCTGAGCCTCGCTCCTTCCTCTTCCACCCCTCTCCCTCGCCCCAGCCACCGCAGACCGTCACCGGTGAGTTCGCCGGAGCCGGCGACCCCCACTCTTTTGTTTCCCGCTTTTAAAAGAAAGAAAACGGTTCGGCCCTCAGTCACTGACCAGTGGGACCCGCTGTCAGATTTTTAAACATTTCCCGAATTGTTTTTCTGTTTTATTTTCTGTTGGAAAAAGGCAGATTCTTAACCTAACTTTGGAAGGCAATATCTCCCTAAAAAATGCTCAGAAAAATACGAGACCAATTTTGCTGGCTTTGTTTTGAAATTGTCTTTCCAGTGGGACCAGAAAATAAATTTTTGGAATTTATTTCCTTTGGCTTTTGTTCGATGACCTAGGAGGGGTATTTGACGCTATTTCGTGTTTCTTTGGATAGATTCCAACCCCACCGACGGAGTAGAAGTTGTTCCCGAACCCGAAGGCAAGCCGTTAACCCGATCTCAAGCTCGGTCGAACTCTGGATAATTGCGTGATAGTTTAAATTGATTGTTGCATCTCACCTGCCATGTTGCATTTAAATTAGTGTCGCATTTATTTATTTGTTATCCTCCAACTTTTGTGCTATGTCCTTTTGTCGAACGAGACGGCGCTAGCCAGAGGCATCTCCGTCATAGTCATCCGGTTGACATTTCTTTTCCTTTTGTCGAACGAGACGGTGCTGGCCAGAGGCATCTCCGCCACAGTCATCCGATTGACGTTTCTTTTCCTTTTGTCGAACGAGACGGCGCTAGCCGGAGGCATCTCCGCCACAGTCATCCGGTTGACATTTATTTTCCTTTTGTCGAATGAGACGGCGCTGGCCGGAGGCATCTTCGCCACAGTCATCCGATTGATGTTTCTTTTCCTTTTGTCGAACGAGACGCGCTGGCCGGAGGCATCTCCGCCACAGTCATCCGGTTGACGTTTCTTTCCTTTTGTCGAACGAGACGGTGCTAGCCGGAGGCATCTCCGCCACAGTCATCCGTTGACATTTCTTTTCCTTTTGTCGAACGAGATGGCGCTGGCCGGAGGCATCTCCGCCGTAGTCATCCGTTTGACACCCTTTTCTATATCTGCTATATATGTTCAAGGCTATGATTTATTTACTGCTGAATTTATTATGTGATTATCTTATGTTGCTGAAATCTTGTTGAAACTGAAAGTTAACCTTTGACTAAAAGATAACTACCTCCCTTGACTAGATTGGGTCACATAGTGCCACTCACCAAACACACCAGCACAGCATGCTTCGTTCACGTGGGCGAACCATGGTCGAGTACTCTATCTAGCCTCCTTTGACGCAACCCTTTTGGCAAGTCTAGTCGGTTACCTTTGTGGTCGGGGCTAGTCTTGCGAAGGTTCCAGAGCTAGGCATCTGTAGCGCCCCGACCCTAGAACTATACAGTGAAGCGTTGTGCAACCGGTCATGCTACAAAATCGAGGGTTACTAGGTTTACCAATCCTAGGACAAAACCCATTGGCAGGTGTGCTCGGAATGGATCATCGGCACACAACACCCCGATCATGCCATAAGCTCAGACATCGCTATCACGTATAGTAAAGAGACCGAGACTTGTGGTACAACTGGCACATTGCAGACTCTACGACACCAAAAGCATATAGCAACTCATATAAGAGAAGATACGAATATTACACACAAAAGGATCACAGATCCAACAATACATCAAGCGGAAGCGAAGTAGCGTTGTCTAATACAACAAGATGCAAATTATGGCCTAAGAGGCCTACAGATAAATAAATCCCAGCCAGCTTGTTCCACGGTCCCAAGTTGCCACCTGGGAACCCCGGACTACTAGTCGACGTCCACGAAGAACCCACCTAGCTGCTCGGTGTCGTCCTCCTCTGAAATACAAATATAAAGGCAGCAAAGAGAGACTGAGTACGACGTACTCGCAAGTTTAGTAGGGCGATATAGGCCCAATGATTGACGGAGGCTCTAAAGCTGTATATGTAGATGTTTTTGCATAAAGCTAATTTTCATAACCCAAGACATAAATGACACATGGCATCGTCTACTCAGAATATTTTTCATAAAGGGGATAAGAGAGTAAACTTTTCATCTTCGGTTCTCGTCGAACCAACTTGTAGCCAAAACCACTCATCTTACACAAAGGCACTCCCTCGAATCTCCCTCGAGGAAATGAACCTTTGGTCACACGTTGTAATGCAACCTTTAGCTGCCAAATTAATTAATTAGGTTAAGGTTCTCTATGGTCTCGTATATCCGTCCCCAAGTCGTCCATAACCGCGGACACGGCTTTTTGAAAAGACTTACCCTGCAGGGGTGTACTAATTTACCCACCGGTACCGTCCGGCTCACCTGATTAGCCCTCTTCCGGGGAAGGCCAGCGAGTGGGCGCAGTTAAACCTTTACCTCGCGTGAGACTATCCAAGAGTCATCTGTGGCCACAGGGCAAGTTTACCCAGCCTATTTCAGCCCCTGCCCCATCGCCACGTCCTAAACACAAATCCTCCGCAACATTTCTTTCCACTCACACGCAAATGGAAAACCAAACTAGAGGACCCTTGGATACGCCCGCACAAGTTATTTGGTTAAAGAGGATTCCATATGTCCTCACCGTTGGAAGCATGCTCAGTCTTGGTTCTAGAGACAAGAACTCGCACCTAGGGGCAAGAGTGAGGCAAAACACCATCCCCGATGGCAACTCACCCAAGCCTATTAAGCAATTTAATTAAGTAACAACAACAACCTCCATGTCCGATCATTCCATCATCATTCAACAATATGGAATTTAAACAACGGACATAAGTAGCATTTAACTAAGTATGGCTAAGCATTTCTAAGCATCTAAAAACAGCGATTATAATTGTCTTAGGCCAACACATCAACACTACGGTTCATAGGTAGGGATAAATGTGATTGGCTCGGGGAAAAACATGCATTCATAGGATACTCCATATTGACCAAAATTGATATTGGAATCGCATGCAATATTATGGTGGATAAAATAAGTTTATAAAAATCATAGGATGCTAGATGCCAAGAAGGTTAGGTTATCTCTTGCCTTGCTGCCGGGGCATGTAGTACGGCTCTTCGGGATAGGTCGGGGTGACCTCAACTCCGGAATCTATCGATACCCAAAAATAATACAAAAGAACAAATGAATCACACGAACACAAGGTGCAATGCTCATTCACATGATGACATGTCAAATTGATGCAAGGATACCATCGTATAAATTTAATAGCAAAATTAAATGGAGAGCCAAATAATTAGTGCAATTATTTGGAAGCAACCCCATATTTATCTTAGTGGCCACAATATTTATAACTCATTACATTATTAGATAAGTGGCTCAAATATGCATGATCATGATATGAGTCGATAGGGTTTGTTCTTCCGATCATTTTGGTACCTCATTTGTAATTTTCGGAGCACCGATGAATAAATAGCGAATTAAATAATTAATTGAATTTAATTCTTTTAACCAATTTAAGAAAAACATCAAGTAAAATATTTGTGATCATGAGGTGATAAGTGCATGGTTTGATTGCATTTGAAGTGGTCACATTGATATTTTATTCATAATTTTTGGATAATTATTTAACGAAATAGGAATTTCCCAAATTAGGTATTATTTGAACCCTTTTTGGAATTCATATATGAACAACGAGAATATAAATCCAAAAGACAAATTCAATGATTCCAATTGATAGAGTTGGTTTTCCTGAACATTTTGAAATTTGATTTGTCGAATTTGAAGCATTTTTCAAATAGTTATTGATTATTTAATTTGGTTTCAAATTCAAAAAGGGAAAACAATTTCCCTGGCAGGCCGGCCTCAAGCCGGCCAGGCCGGCTGCAGGCCGGGCACCAGCCCGAGGGCGCCGGCCTTTGGCCCAAGCCGGGAGGGTGGCCGAAGGGGACGGACTCGTGCCGGCCCAAGCCGAGGCCAGGCCGGGCGAGCGGCACGAGCTTTGGTCAAGGCCACGACCGGCGTGGCTGCAGCAGCGACCACGGCACGGTGGCGCACCGAGGCGGCGACGGAGGGGTCTCGGATCCGAGCTAGGGGAAGCACTGGACGCGTCGGACTACGGCGTGCCAGGAACGGGCGGCGCCGCCAGATGGTGGCCGCCAGAGCGACGAGTGCGTCGGCGACAGGCGGCGGCCGGCCGGTCGACCTACAAGGACAACTACGGCCTAGTGGGAGAGGAAGAGAACGGAGATGTCCAACAGGACCGCTAGCTCACCCTGAGCGTGTTGAAGGGGTCGATGGAAGCTGGGGAGGCCGAAGCTGACGGCGAGGGCGCTCGGCGGGCGGCGGCCAGAAACGGAGGACGCGACGAAGAAACGACCGTCCCGGCCGATTCCTGGCACCCCAGGCCGATTGCTTCGACGAGAAGGTAGCTGACGGCGAGGCGGCCCCGGTGGTAGTCTTCGATCTGGACGGGGAGCTTCAACGACAGCTATTCAACGGCGGCGCGAGCTCGAGGTCGACGGTGGCGGACGCGATGGGAGAGCGAGGGAAAGAACAGGGGAGGGGCAGGTGAGGAGCAGGTGGGGAGAGAGACAGGCGGCCGACCTCGTGCGCATCCTTGACCTCGGAGAGGGGGGCCGCGGAGTGGGGGCACGGCGGCATGGCGCCAGTGCCCATGTCGCCACTGTGAGAGAGAGGAGACAGAGGGGAGGCTGACAGGGGGCCCACGGTCAGAGTTTTATTATTTTTGCAAAATTCCTTTTTCCAATTAAACCCAATAGCTCTTTAGTGATTTTATTGAGGCCCTTAACCATTTTGGAAAATTATGAAACAATTCACAGAGGCTCCCGATAACTTGAAGTGGTTCCAAAAAAATTGGGTAGCAATATAAATTGTTTTGAGCAACATTTGTTCATAGGGTGTAGATAAGGCAATTTTAATAATTTCCCAAATTCATTTATTTGGAGGACTTAAGCAACTCAATAAATTATGAAAATATTTATGGAGGCTCATATTATAATAATGAAGCTCCCCATAATTTTATTTTGAATTTTTGGAAAGTTTAACTTGGTTTCCAAAATAGAATTTGAATTGAACCAAATGGAATTCTCAAAATTATTTATTTGCTTGTTAAGAATTTGCCTTTACCAAATAATTATAATTGGGTGATTGAAACTACCTGAACAATTTGGAAGTTCAAAATTAATTGAATTTTGCCATCTTGAGTAATGTATTTGGTTTGAAATTTTTTGGAAGGTTTTACTTCCCTTTTTATTGTTTTCCAATTGTTGCTTTATTAACTTAGCAATTTAAATATGTATGCCATGATGCAATGCAAAGCAAAAAGTGAAAATTTGGCCCATATTTCAGGGTACCAAACTGGGGCTGTTACAATTCTACCCCCCTTACAGGAATCTCGTCCCGATATTCTAGAGTAGGAAGAGGGATGAGGGAAACATGCAACTCCTAACTTCAACGATCTTCTCGATCCCACTATGATCTTCCTTGTTGCGGACTTAGGATAACCAGCATGACATGTCGATGCGGAGGAGAGAACATGAGATAGCTTAGAGTGGTAGACAGAAGGACTCTTGCCCAAAACCATAAGCCATCGAGGAGAAAGGAACGACTTTACCAAACAAAGGTCGAGTCGAGGATAGGACAACCGATCAATTGTTCAAAGCCATGAAAATAATTCAAACCACCAGCTGTGTAGACCGTAGGGATTTGGCACCGTGAGGAGAAAGGACAGCTTCTTTTGGACTCCACGATTGTGACGTACTAGACGTTTCCATAAGGTTGGAAGCTCGGCCCTAACGGGACGAATGAATTTACCCAACGTCCGAGTGATTGGGCAAAACCTTGATTTCACCGAGGTGGGAAGGATATAGCATTTGATCCACAATTAGATAGAGAGGTAAAACCTCATAACGAGGTATTGTCACGAGATAGATGGAGTAGGAGGATTGACCGATAGATATTTAGCAACTCCGTAGTGAGGTTCTCCTTGAGGTTCTAGATATCGCACTCCAGCTTCGGAAATAGCCTTCATTCGATCCTCAAGCGAAGGTCGTACTTGAAGATAAAGAAAGGACCTTAGGGGAAAACTTCTAGAACCAGTTACACATGATTCTCATGGATAGCGGTTGATTTGAAAGAGTTAGGAGATTTATTCAAAAGACCTTCCGGTGAGGTGCGTGAACCACAACACCGGACTTGTCGGGTTCCTAGTAGGCTTAGGTCATGTTCTTGATAAACTCCAAGCGTCACTTTTGCTTGAGATTCGGATTTAGTTAGGCGTGAGGATAATTCAGACTTGACAAGTCCGAGGAAGGGTTTCCGAAAGTTAGCCTCAAGGTAGGGTAACTAGATTCCCAAGACAAGGGCTATAGCGTCAAGCTCCAGAGCAAGAGCTAGATTGGGAGCTCCAGGCGGTCACGACTAAGAAAAGGAAATTGAACCAGCATGAACTCCAAGCACTGAAGCACAACTGACTCCTGATTGGGAAACACCGGTAAGACGATGAGATTTGACAAATTCTTCTTATTCAAGAACGACTCGGTCAGGGGCTTGGTGTGCATACATGGCTTAATCAGAGAGCCGGAGGTAACAACCTACCAGCTCCATGATGCACGTATGCATAACCAACTTGTGATTTAACCCGAGGAGGCAAAGCGAACGTCACTCGGATCCATAGCTACAAACGTCACTAGTTGCGAGAGAGAACTTGCTTTTCAAGAAAAAGATGTGGTCTTGAGAGTTTCGACATGAATCTAACTCGTTGACAGAAGGTGCACCTGAACGAATGGACTTGGCAACACAGACAACTCAGCCCGATGATATGATTACCAATCAGGCTAAGAGTGCCACCAAAGTCTTTGAATTTCAAAACAATAACAATTGTTAAGAATATCCGATTACCACAACGATATACATCCTCAACATTCTCGAGCCCGGTTAGCTCGGAGGTAGATGGATAAGGAAGGGTAAGAGCATCACTTCATCAAGCACGTCATGAGACTAAGCACGACCTCTCGATATAAAAGAGTGTGACACTCCAAGGTGGAACGGAACAAAAGCTAAACAAGCTCTTATTCCGCGAATCACAAAGCTTTGACCTTTTTCCAGGAAATGGTAGAGGTACCGGAGTTTGTTTCTCCTGACACCCCAAGCGGAATGCCTTGACGAACCATAAGAATAACATGCATCAGAACACCCCAATGCACGATAACTTGACTGTCAACAGACAGATAGATATCGGACAACAGATTTAGAGTAGGAACGGCTAACAACAATCTCAAGATATTGCAGAAGCCCGTGTTAGCACTCTTCCGACAACAAGTGCCGAAAGGGTTTCAGGAACGGTCGTTACCGGAGGAGTCACAATTATTGATGGAAAGGCTCGCTAAGAGCAATCCCGTCGTGATTCAGATGGTTCCCTGACATCCGTCTAGATAAAGCTAGTGGCAAAGAAGAGCATGGCTGAGCAAGACAAATACGGCTGCAACCTCGAGTTTGAAGACTAACTTCAGATTTCGCCAACCTGAGGCAGGGTTTGACAATTAACACCAGGACTCAACGGAAAAGATCTTGGGTTAAAGATCAGCTTCATGCACCGGGACTCACAATAGCATAATGCTCACAAGTGTGACAACCCTTATGAATCATTACACCTGAGCCCTAGCACAATCCGGGACCTTCGGTTCAAGATCTTGGGCTAAAGCAAAGGAATTTCTTGACGATCCGCAACACTTCCTTTCTTCGGGCTTTAAAATTTGCAGACGAGCAAGGTTAACCGGTAACTAAAGATAGAACCCAACCCCGTGATCCTAAAGATTTGAACTTTGCAGACGATCAGAAACACCGTTAAATCAAATAGAGGTAAGATGACAACGAGATCAGAGTGAATTGGGTAAGGAGTAAAAAGAATCCTAAGATGGTTTTCACAACTCATTTTTAGGTTAAAAATAATTTTCACAAACTAGACTCGACATCGACCAATAGAAAGGGTTTCCTACATGCAGTCCTGCTCTGATACCAACTTGTAGCGCCCCGAACCAAGAACTATACAGTGAAGCGTTGTGCAACCGGTCATGCTACACAATCGAGGGTTACTGGGTTTACCAATCCCAGGCCAAAACCCATTGGCAGGTGTGCTCGGAATGGATCATCGGCACACAACACCCCGATCATGCCATAAGCTCAGACATCGCTATCACGTATAGTAAAGAGACCGAGACTTGTGGAACAACTGGCACATTGCAGACTCTACGACACCAAAAGCATATAGCAACTCATATAAGAGAAGATACGAATATTACACACAAAAGGATCACAGATCCAACAATACATCAAGCGGAAGCGAAGTAGCGTTGTCTAATACAACAAGATGCAAATTATGGCCTAAGAGGCCTACAGATAAATAAATCCCAGCCAGCTTGTTCCACGGTCCCAAGCTGCCACCTGGGAACCCCGGACTACTAGTCGACGTCCACGAAGAACCCACCTAGCTGCTCGGTGTCGTCCTCCTCTGAAATACAAATATAAAGGCAGCAAAGAGAGACTGAGTACGACGTACTCGCAAGTTTAGTAGGGCGATATAGGCCCAATGATTGACGGAGGCTCTAAAGCTGTATATGTAGATGTTTTTGCATAAAGCTAATTTTCATAACCCAAGACATAAATGACACATGGCATCATCTACTCAGAATATTTTTCATAAAGGGGATAAGAGAGTAAACTTTTCATCTTCGGTTCTCGTCGAACCAACTTGTAGCCAAAACCACTCATCTCACACAAAGGCACTCCCTCGAATCCCCCTCGAGGAAATGAACCTTTGGTCACACGTTGTAATGCAACCTTTAGCTGCCAAATTAATTAATTAGGTTAAGGTTCTCTATGGTCTCGTATATCCGTCCCCAAGTCGTCCATAACCACGGGCATGGCTTTTCGAAAAGATTTACCCTGCAGGGGTGTACTAATTTACCCACCGGTACCGTCCGGCTCACCTGATTGGCCCTCTTTCGGGGAAGGCCGGCGAGTGGGCGCGGTTAAACCTTTACCTCGCGTGAGACTATCCAAGAGTCATCTGTGGCCACAGGGCAAGTTTACCCATCCTATTTCAGACCCTGCCCCATCGCCATGTGCTAAACACAAATCCTCCGCAACATTTCTTTCCACTCACACGCAAATGGAAAACCGAACTAGAGGACCCTTGGATACGCCCGCACAAGTTATTTTGTTAAAGAGGATTCCATATGTCCTCACCATTGGAAGCACGCTCAGTCTTGGTTTTAGAGACAAGAACTCGCACCTAGGGGCAAGAGTGAGGCAAAACACCATCCCCGATGGCAACTCACCCAAGCCTATTAAGCAATTTAATTAAGTAACAACAACAACCTCCATGTCCGATCATTCCATCATCATTCAACAATATGGAATTTAAACAACGGACATAAGTAGCATTTAACTAAGCATGGCTAAGCATTGCTAAGCATCTAAAAACAGCGATTATAATTGTCTCAGGCCAACACATGAACACTACGGTTCATAGGTAGGGATACATGTGATTGGCTCGGAGAAAAACATGCACTCATAGGATACTCTATATTGACCAAAATTGATATTGGAATCGCATGCAATATTATGGTGGATAAAATAAGTTTATAAAAATCATAGGATGCTAGATGCCAAGAAGGTTAGGTTATCTCTTGCCTTGCTGCGGGGGCGTGTAGTACGGTTCTTCGGGATAGGTCGGGGTGACCTCAACTCCGGAATCTATCGATAACCAAAAATAATACAAAAGAACAAATAAATCACACGAACACAAGGTGCAATGCTCATTCACATGATGAAATGTCAAATTGATGCAAGGATACCATCGTATAAATTTAATAGCAAAATTAAATGGAGAGCCAAATAATTAGTGAAATTATTTGGAAGCAACCCCATATTTATCTTAGTGACCACAATATTTATAACTCATTACATTATTAGAGAAGTGGCTCAAATATGCATGATCATGATATGAGTGGATAGGGTTTGTTCTTCCGATCATTTTGGTACCTCATTTGTAATTTTCGGAGCACCGATGAATAAATAGCGAATTAAATAATTAATTGAATTTAATTCTTTTAACCAATTTAAGAAAAACATCAAGTAAAATATTTGTGATCATGAGGTGATAAGTGCATGGTTTGATTGCATTTGAAGTGTTGGTCACATTGATATTTTATTCATAATTTTTGGATAATTATTTAACGAAATAGGAATTTCCCAAATTAGGTATTATTTGAACCCTTTTTGGAATTCATATATGAACAACAAGAATATAAATCCAAAAGACAAATTCAATGATTCCAATTGATAGAGTTGGTTTTCCTGAACATTTTTAAATTTGATTTGTCGAATTTGAAGCATTTTTCAAATAGTTATTGATTATTTAATTTGGTTTGAAATTCAAAAAGGGAAAACAATTTCCCTGGCAGGCCGGCTGCAGGCCGGGCACCAGCCCGAGGGCGCCGGCCTTTGGCCAGCCCAGGCCGGGCTGGTAGGTCGGGAGTGTGGCCGAAGGGGTCGGCCTCGTGCCGGCCCAAGCCGAGGCCAGGCCGGGCGAGCGGCACGAGCTTTGGTCAAGGCCACGACCGGCGTGGCCGCAGCGGCGACCACGGCACGGTGGCGCACCGAGGCGGCGACGGAGGGGTCTCGGATCTGAGCTAGGGGGAGCACTGGATGCGTCGCACTACGGCGTGCCAGCAATAGGCGACGCCGCCAGATGGTGGCCGCCAGAGCAATGAGTGCGTCGGCGACAGGCGGCGGCCGGCCGGTCGACCTACAAGGACAACTACGGCCTAGGGGGAGAGGAAGAGAACAGAGATGTCCAACAGGACCGCTAGCTCACCCTGAGCGTGTTGAAGGGGTCGAGGGAAGCTGGGGAGGCCGACACTGGCGGCGAGGGCGCTCGGCGGGCGGCGGCCGGAAACGGAGGAGGCGACGAAGAAACGGCCGTCCCGACCGATTCCCGGTACCCCAGGCCGATTGCTTCGACGAGAAGGTAGCTGAAGGCGAGGCGGTCCCGGTGGTAGTCTTCGATCTGGATGGGGGAGCTTCAACGACAGCTATTCGACGGCAGCGCGAGCTCGAGGTCGATGGTGGCAGACGCGACGGGAGAGTGAGGGAAAGAACAAGGGAGGGGCAGGTGAGGAGCAGGTGGGGAGCGAGACAGGCGGGCGGCGGAATGGTGGCACGGTGGCATGGCGCGCGCGGCATGGCGCCAGTGCCCATGTCGTCGCTGTGAGAGAGAGGAGAGAGAGGGGAGGCTGACAAGGGGCCCCACGGTTAGAGTTTTATTATTTTTGCAAAATTCCTTTTTCCAATTAAACCCAATAGCTCTTTAGGGATTTTATTGAGGCCCTTAACCATTTTGGAAAATTATGAAACAATTCACAGAGGCTCCCCAGAACTTGAAGTGGTTCCACAAAAATTGGGGTAGCAATATAAATTGTTTTGAGCAACATTTGTTCATGGGATTTTTATTTTTGTGCCCCTGGTTTCTTAGTTGTACTCAGTTTTCCCCACTGGGAGAAAAGTGAGCAAAATATGCATGTTTTTCGCAACTTTTCGGGGTGAAAAGTGAGAAAAATGTGAGAATTTTATTTCCCCGTGGGGAAAAGTGAGCAATTATTTCCCCAGTGGGGAAAACTGAGTACAACTAAGAAACCGGGGGCATGAAAATAAAAATCCCGTTGTTCATAGGGTGTAGATAAGGCAATTTTAATAATTTCCCAAATTCATTTATTTGGAGGACTTAAGCAACTCAATAAATTATGAAAATATTTATGGAGGCTCATATTATAATAATGAAGCTCCCCATAATTTAATTTTGAATTTTTGGAAAGTTTAACTTGGTTTCCAAAATAGAATTTGAATTGAACCAAATGGAATTCTCAAAATTATTTATTTGCTTGTTAAGAATTTGCCTTTACCGAATAATTATAATTTGGTGATTGAAACTTCCTGAACAATTTGGAAGTTCAAAATTAATTGGATTTTGCCATGTTGAGTAATGTATTTCGTTTGAAATTTTTGGGAAGGTTTTACTTCCCTTTTTATTGTTTTCCAATTGTTGCTTTATTAACTTAGCAATTTAAATATGTATGCCTTGATGCAATGCAAAGCAAAAAAGTGAAAATTTGGCCCATATTTTAGGGTACCAAACTGGGGCTGTTACAGCGTCGCTCATTCATTGGGGACGTGCCGGATTCACTTCGTCATAAGACTTGGTCCCAGGGACGTGTCGGTGGCTACACAGGGAGTGTCCAGGTGGTGTAAGCGGTTGTGGAAGTGTGGGTTTGTGCTGTCGCCATGATGGGTTCTAGTAATTCGGTGCCGGCAGTACAAACCTAGACTTCAGCGTGTGGGTAAATGTTGCAACCTCTCGAGAGTGTAAATCTAGAATCTAGCATTGTCCCTAGGCTATGGGACGATGTTTGGGTCGAGTCACACTAAGGGTCAGTCCAGTCGAACATGGAGAAACTATTAAGCTGATATCTAACAAACGAGAGAAAACTTGAGGAGTAAGCCAGAGTTGGCTAAAGGCTTGGAAGCCTAGTTGTGGTTATGATTTGTTGAGTGAGAAACATAATCTCACTTGGTAGCATGAAACATCCCTTCAAAGGTAAGCAGGTAAGTTATGTCCAACCGTTAAGCTTGGACTCACCCTTGTAACCGAACTCATGCCATGCTACTTTACGAACTTATGCCATGCCATATAGATAGACTTTGTTTGATTTTGGGCTAATGACTTGCGAGTACTTCAAGTACTTACCTGGCTTTTCATGTGGCCAGACCCCGTTGCACCCGACGCCGAGTACCCGCTGTACGAGAACTAGGAACCCGTATCCCAGGCAGGACCCCGTGGAGTAAGGCTGCTATCGCCACGCTACTATCTACGTTTCCGCTGCTACTTCTGCTAGAGGCTCGATGTTGGATAAATAATGTACATACTGTTGTGTGCGCATGTTGCGCGAGCGCTGGAGCCTCACCCCCGTGTTGTAACTTTATATATGTCCGAACTCGGAGCCATATGTATGTATTTGGTTATGTCTTTGTTTATCAAGTTGACATATATCCAGTGTTTCTGGGACTGGTATATGGGGTGACTCGATCATCTGGATCGGGGTGCCACAGAGCTTGGTATCAGAGCCTAACTGCCTGTAGGATACCCTAGTTTCTTGGACGACGTAGGATAGAGTTCGAAGTGTTGACAACTTTTCACTGTTTCTCTAACTGTTTGTGCTTTGAAACGTTACGCTCACTTTACTTGACTTCTGTCTCTGTCACAGATGGCAGAGTTGTTCGCCGAGACTACCGCCGTACACATCCCCGGGTTCCCGCAATTCCCGAGGGAGATCTGGGACCACCTCTACCCAGGCGCACCTCCCCCGACCTACCGTGTGTACCACAACCGTCTCGACAGGTCCACCTCGGAGTTCACCGCCACTGTCCACCTGCGCCCGGAGCTCGTGACCGCAGGGAGCTCCCTCGCCCTCACTTCCGGTGTCACTACTCAGGCGACTCGAGCCGTACAGGAGGCGGCAGGAGATTCCATCATGTTCCTCCGCGCCTTCGATCCCGTCATGAGGCAGTGCACCCGTTACGCCTACTTCCCGAGGTTAGACTTAGACACTGGGGACATCCTCTTTCTCAACCCTGGTGACCCCAGCTCACCTCTCTCAGCCATACTTCTGTACACCACCCTTCTCCACCAGTACCTCCGCGTCACTCTACTCCAGTTTGCCTCACTTCGCGCCAACGTGGCCTTGGCCGAGATGACGCGAGCCTCTAGAGCTGGTACTTCTCGCCGCCCACCTCGTCTCCCCACCTTTACCCACAGCTCCCTCGAGCAGATTAGGAGGGGAATCGCCCGCTTTTCCCCATCCCCCACACCGACGACCCCCTCCCACAGTCGTAGCAGCACCGCTCACTACTACTCGCGCTTCACCCCTGTTTGGTCTCAGCATCGTCGCATCAGTGCCGATCCACCCTGTTACTCTGGAGATTCCCAAGACGACCGCGCTTCACCCGGCTACAGCCGCACGGAAGAGGCCATCGACACCGCCACGCCAGCGACTCTCCTCGAGATGGAGTTCTAGACGCTCGGAGACGACATCGCCTAGTGTATTATACCTTCGGATGTATCACGTGCTTGAATAATGTAGTGGTAGAGTTGCATCCTGCATCATGTACTAGGTGCTTTGTATCTTGTACCATGTACCCTGTACGAGTAGCTTGTATCTTTATCTAGCATCTTTTGTAAAATAACGAGTGTTAGGATCCTGTAACCCCACCATCCCTTGTATAACCACATGCTTGTTGTTTTGGCAACCGTGTTTCCATTTGGTTTTTTTTCCTTGGTTGTTACACTTTCCCCATATGGATGCTCATGCTACGCGCCATCACATTCAACAATCCAGGATGAGGGCCAATAGCGGTGCAAGTGGCAGCCATGGAACCCCGGTTCGTCGTTCCGCACGACAAGCGGCGAGGATCCCGTGCCTCCACAGTCACCTCCTCATCCTCCAACTCAGGAACCAAGCCCAAGTCAGTTTATGATGATGATGGATGAACGTCACACCTAGCATCTGACTCAGATCATGAGAGAGTTTGGCACGTACTTGCAAGCCCAGAATGCCCCACGTGCAGGCCGCTCAAAGCTGCAAGACTTCCAACGCACTCAACCACCAAGTTTCTCATTTGCTGACGACCCACTTGAGGCTGACGACTGGCTCCGTACAATGGGAAAGAAACTGGAGCTCGCTCGCGTGGACGAGCAAGACAAGGTGCCTTTTGCCACCCACTACCTTGAAGGCCCCGCTGGCGTTTGGTGGGACAATCAAAGGGACGCATGGGGCGATGGACCCCCTGTCACTTGGGCAGAGTTTCAGGAAGCATACCGCAGAGCCTACATCCCCCTCAAGTATCATAAAGATGAAGCAACATGAATTTCTGGCACTCACTCAAGGCAGCAAATCCATCAGTGAATATCTGACCAAGTTCAACAACCTTGCTCGCTATGCACCCGAAGACACCAACACGGAGGAGAAGAAGAAAGACATGTCCCTTTATGGGATGCATCAGACCATAAAGACTCAGCTCAGTGTTCTGCAGTTTCCAGATTTTCAGTCCATGATCAACACCGCCCTAATATCAGAAAACGAGCACCGCACAGTTTATGACTCCCACAAACGGAAGTTCGAGCCACGAAAGAACCAGCATGAAGGGGGTTCTTCAAAGCCACGCCCATGGCAGCCCAACGACCATAGCTCGACGCCTCAGAATGCTGGGAATCAACCCATGGAAGGAGGGATATCCCCGTGAAGGATTCTACCACAAGCGCCCTCTAGTGGATGACTGCAAGAGGGAGAACTCCTGCTTCAAGTGTGGCAAGACGGGACACTACATCAAGGATTGCCCCCTCCACAACAGCAACGGCAACAACAACAACAACCCACCCGACTGGTGCGAGCAAGCCTCCCCAAGTTGCCCGTGTTCACAACATGTCTGCCGAAGAAGCATATGAGCTTCAGATGTAGTGCTTGGTATGTGTACTATCAACACTAAACCCGCACTGATTTTATTCGATTCTGGAGCTTCCCACTCTTTCATCTCGAAAGGTTTTGTTGCCAAACACCGTTTTCCCGTTTCCCCTTTGGGCCATCTTTTGGTGATACAAACCCCTGCCTCTGAGGTGAAAACAAACACCGTTTGTCAAGACCTGACAGTCAGCATCAACCAAGTGGAATTTCCAGCTCAGCTCAACATTCTCAATGTGCCCGGCCTCGACGCCATCCTGGGAATGGATTGGTTGGTCCAGCATGCAGCCCATATTGACTGTGCAACCGGAGAAGTTACTCTCACCAACCCGGAAGGCATTCGTACCACCTACCTGCCAGATAAGCCTCACCAGATTAATGCAAAATTGTTTCTTGCCCAAGCCCTGGAGATTGGGGAAGTGTATGTAGTCAGTGAATACCCAGATGTCTTCCCAGATGAACTACCCGGAATGCCCCCTGACCGGGATATTGAATTTGCCATTGAAGTTGTACCGGGAACAAACCCAATATTCAAGAAACATTACCGTATGACAAGTCCCGAGCTTGTGGAACTGAAGAAAGTAGCTTGACGAACTAATTCGAAGAAGTTCATTCGCCCAAGCGTTTCACCTTGGGGATCACCAGTTTTATTTGCAAAGAAAAGTGATGGAACCCTCCGATTATGCATTGACTACCGTGCTCTCAATGACGTCACCATCAAGAACAAGTACCCGCTACCAAGAATCAATGATCTGTTTGACCAACTCCGTGGCGCCCGAGTGTTCTCCAAGATTGATCTCCGCACGGGATACTATCAGCTGAAGATTCGAGAAAGTGATATCCCCAAGACCGCTTTTACCACCAGATATGGACTATATGAGTGCACCTGTTATGTCCTTCGGCCTAACAAATGCTCCTGCCTACTTCATGGGCATGATGAACAAGGTGTTCATGGAATATCTCGACAAGTTTGTGGTGGTGTTCATCGACGACATCCTCATCTACTCCAAAAATGAGAAGGAACACGCTGAACACCTCAGGTTAGTTCTTGGAAGACTACGTGAGCAACGACTTTATGCCAAGTACAGCAAATGCCAGTTCTGGTTAAGAGAAGTGGAATTCCTAGGACATGTATTGTCTAGAGGCGGTGTGGCCGTAAACCCCAACAAGATCTTCGATGTGCTGAACTGGAAAACCCCCACCAATGTGTCAGAAATCCGAAGCTTTCTAGGATTGGCTGGTTACTACCGCAGATTTATTGAGCACTTTTCTAAGATAGCCAAGCCCATGACGGATCTGTTGAAGAAAAATCGCAAGTATGCCTGGACGAACGAATGTGAGGAAAGTTTCAACGAGTTGAAGACTCGGTTAACCACAGCCCCAATTCTAGGTGTTGCCCGATGATGCCAAGGATTTTACCGTATACTGTGATGCATGTAGAAATGGGCTAGGGGCCGTACTCATGCAGGAAGGGAAGGTCATCGCATATGTGTCAAGACAACTCAAGACCCATGAGCTCAACTACCCCACGCACGACTTGGAATTGGCCGCCGTCATACTCGCCCTGAAAACTTGGCGACATCACCTTATTGGTCGAAGATGCGAGATCTACACGGACCACAAGAGCTTGAAGTACATATTCACCCAGCCTGATCTCAATCTAAGGCAAAGAAGGTGGCTAGAGGTAATCAAGGACTACGATCTTGGAATTCATTATCATCCAGGAAAGGCCAACGTGGTAGCAGATGCCCTAAGCAGGAAGCCCCCAAGGATGCGGCCAAGTTTGGAGGAAGAAATTGCAAAGCTGAACCTGTGTGTGGGAAGCAAGGCCTATTTAAGCACCTTGGAGGTGAAACCAGACTTGGAAGAAGAAATCAAAACCGAGCAGGCCAACGACCCCGGCATAAAAAGGATCAAGACCAAGATACCACAGGGAAAGGCCAAGGAATTTTCCTTGGACAGTCAAGGAGTGCTCCGCTACGGTAACCGCCTTTGCGTACCCGACAAGGCCACGCTAAAACAACAAATCCTCAGAGAAGCCCACGAGTCTGCCTATTCTATCCACCCAGGAAGTACCAAGATGTACCAAGATTTGAGACAAACATTCTGGTGGGCCGGTATGAAGAAGGAGATCGCCTACTATGTCGCATGCTGCAACGTATGCAATCTAGTGAAGGCCGAGCATCAAAAACCCGCAGGATTCCTACAACCCCTTAAGGTACCCGAATGGAAGTGGGACAACATAAGCATGGATTTCATTGTCGGACTTCCCAAGTCCAGCCGGGGGAATGACTCTATTTGGGTCATTGTCGACCGTTTAACGAAGGTATCCCACTTTATTCCGGTCAAGACGACGTATCGTTCGGATCAGCTGGCACAACTCTATGTGAACAGGATTGTCAGACTCCATGGAGTCCCGAAGACCATTGTGTCAGATAGAGGTACACAATTTACCTCTAAATTCTGGACAAGCCTACATCAGGCCATGGGGACAAAACTATCATTCAGCACAGCATATCACCCACAGACAGATGGTCAAACAGAGCGAGTCAACCAAATTCTCGAAGACATGCTCCGCTCTTGTGTGCTCGCCTACGGAGCGGGTTGGGAAGACAGTCTGCCCTATGCGGAGTTCTCATACAACAACAGCTACCAAGGCAGCCTGAAAAGGTCGCCCTTCGAAGCGATGTATGGAAGAAAGTGTCGGACGCCACTAAACTGGTCCGAAGTTGGGGACAGCAAGATCTTTGGGCCCGACGTTCTGTTGGAAGCCAAGAAGCAAGTGCATCTGATTCAAGACCATCTCAAGGCATCTCAGTCTCGCTAGAAGAGTTATTACGACCGACGACACCATCAGATTCACTTCGAAGTAAATGACTATGTTTATCTTCGGGTAACGCCCCTCAAGGGCCTGAAAAGGTTCCACATGAAAGGAAAGCTGGCCCCAAGATTTATCGGACCTTTCAAGATTTTGGCAAGGATGGGATCCGTAGCCTACCAACTGGAACTACCCGAGGAATTGATTGGAGTGCACGACGTTTTCTACGTGTCCCAGCTAAGGAAGTGCGTCTCACCCCCAACCAAACAAGCAGACTTTAAGGAATTGGAGTTGAGCAGCGAACTGACATACGAGGAACACCCCGTCAGAATCTTGGATGAGTCAGAACGCCGCACCCGCAGCAAGGTCACCAGGTTCTACAAGGTACAGTGGGACAGACACACAGAGGAAGAAGCAACCTGGGAACGTGAAGATTTGCTAAGGACCGAGTATCCGTATCTATTCAGCGAGCAACAGGAATCTCGGGGACGAGATTCATCTTAAGGGGGGAAGGTCTGTAACACCCTGGATTTTGGCCCTTTTTAAAAAAATTCAAAATGCCTTATTCAATTTATTTTAAAGTGCATTTGGATTTAAGCCTCAGGAAAATCTTTTAAATCTTAAACCTTTTCAAATCTGTTAAATCAAGTGGGATCTTGTGCCTTCCATTTCCCTCCCACTTGGTACTTGTGGTTTTGATTATTGGCCTTGGGCAATATTGATTTGGGGAAATTCCTTTTCTCTTTTAAAATTTATCCTTTAATTGGCCTTCCAAAGGAACCCCTATTTGTATGTCTTCAAAAATTCTACAAAAATTAGGGAATGATCCCTAGGTAATATGCAGCCCTTTTATACAAAAATATTTGATACATTGTTAAGAAAATGTTTGACTTTTCCCCTATGCAATTTCTGCCTAGAACTAAAAGATTTTCCAAAACCAGTCAAATGATTTTTGTAAGAGGAAGAGAGTACCTAGACACCAGCACAAGATGTACCTACACCTCTGGGAAAAATCTTGGCCAAAACAAAAATGTTTTGCTTGCCCAAAATAGATATTCCATTTTTGGCCAATTCTGTTTTTCACAAATTTTGGTAGGACCAACTTTCGAATTTGCAAAATCTTTGGTCAGCAAAGTTGTAGTGTTTTGAATTTGGCGCACAGTGGTGAAAACCCCATCCCTTTTGGATCACGGAGCTGAGAGATCCATGCCGATGCCGCTTCTGGCATGCCCAGGACGGTGATCACCGCCGGCATGGGCATGGCCGTGGGCGCCGCCCGTTTTTGGTCGCCGGAGGACCCCGCCCTCTCGCGCCCCAGCCTGCCTCCTACACTCCCCACCTCACTCTCCACCTCCCCTGCACCACGCGTCGCCGGAGGAGCCCTACACGGCGGCCGCTGCATGCGCCAGGCGCTACGCGACGCACCGTCCAGAACAGCGCCGCCGGGGTCCCGCACGTCAGCGACTCCGCCGCCTCGTGCCTATCCGCCGCCCCTCTCCTGTGCCGCGTGCGCTCCTGTGCCACCGGTCTCATGACGCACCGCCTCCACGCCACGGCCGACACCTCACCGCGCCATTACCACGGCCACCGCTCGCGCAGCCTATAAGATGACCACCCCTCGACCTCCAGAGCCACACACCACCTCTCCCACCCCCATCCTCGACCTCCACCACAGCCTCGAGTCCAAGCGAGCACCACTTCGCCGGAATCGAAACCACCCAGGCCGCACTGACCCCTGCACGATTCCCTCGCCATAGCCCCTCCCCCGTCGATTCCCTCTACCAGAGACTCTCCAACCACCCGAGCCGATGCCGTACTCGCCGGGGTAGTTGGTGGCCGGAATCGATTAGTTCGTCATCAACCTGATGCCACCACCGCCGGAGAGGACGCTCCGCTGCCACCCGAGCTCGCCGTCAACCGCGAGTGCGCAGACGAGCTACGCAGGCCCCTGAGCCGCGCTCCTTCCTCTTCCACCCCTCTCCCTCGCCCCAGCCGCCGCAGACCGCCGCCGGTGAGTTCGCCGGAGCCGGCGACCCCCACTCTTCTGTTTCCCACTTTTAAAAGAAAGAAAACGGTTCGGCCCTCAGTCACTGACCAGTGGGACCCGCTGTCAGATTTTTAAAGATTTCCCGAATTGTTTTTTGTTTTATTTTCTGCTAAAAAAGGCAGATTTTTAACCTAACTATGGAAGGCAATATCTCCCTCAAAAATGCTCAGAAAAATATGAGACCAATTTTGCTGGCTTTGCTTTCAAATTGTCTTACCATTGGGACCAGAAAATAATTTTTTGAAATTATTTCCTTTGGCTTTTATTCGATGACCTAGGAGGGGTATTTGACGCTATTTCGTGTTTCTTTGGATAGATTCCAACCCCACCGACGGAGTAGAAGTTGTTCCCGAACCCGAAGGCAAGCCGTTAACCCGATCTCAAGCTCGGTCGAACTCTGAATAATTGCGTGACTGTTTAAATTGTTTGTTGCATCTCACCTGCCATGTTGCATTTAAATTAGTGTCGCATTTATTTATCTGTTATCCTCCAACTTTTGTGCTACGCCCTTTTGTCGAACGAGACGGTGCTGGCCGGAGGCATCTCCGCCACAGTCTTCCGGTTGACGTTTCATTTCCTTTTGTCAAGCGAGATGGTGCTGGCCGGAGGCATCTCCGCCACAGTCATCCGGTTGACGTTTCTTTTCCTTTTGTCGAACGAGACGGCGCTGGCCGGAGGCATCTCCACCACAGTCATCCGGTTGACGTTTCTTTTCCTTTTGTCGAACGAGACGGCGTTGGCCGGAGGCATCTCCGCCACAGTCATCCGGTTGACGTTTCTTTTCCTTTTGTCGAATGAGTCGGCGCTGGCCGGAGGCATCTCCGCCACAGTCATCCGGTTGACGTTTCTTTTCCTTTTGTCGAACGAGACGGCGCTGGCCGGAGGCATCTCCGCCACAGTCATCCGTTTGATGTTTCTTTTTCCTTTTTCGAAAGAGACGGCGCTGGCCGGAGGCATCTCCGCCGCAGTCATCCGTTTGACGCCCTTTTCTATTTCTGCTATATATGTTCATGGCTATGATTTATTTACTGCTGAATTTATTATGTGATTACCTTATGTTGTTGAAATCTTGTTGAAACTGAAAGTTGAACTTTGACTAAAAGATAACCACCTCCCTCGACTAGATTGGGTCACATAGTGCCACTCACCAAACACACCAGCACAACATGCGTCGTTCACGTGGGTGAACCATGGCCGAGTATTCTATCTAGCCTCCTTTGACGCCACCCTTTTGGCAAGTCTAGTCGGTTACCTTTGTGGTCGGGGCTAGTCTTGCGAAGGTTCCGGAGCTAGGCGTCGCTCATTCGTTGGGGACGTGCCGGATTCACTTCGTCATAAGACTTGGTCCCAGGGACGTGTCGGTGGCTACACAGGGAGTGTCCGGGTGGAGTAAACGGTTGTGAAAGTGTGGGTTTGTGCTGTCGCCAGGATGGGTTCTAGTACTTCGGTACTGGCGGTACAAACCTAGAATTCAGCGTATGGGTAAATGTTGCAACCTCTCGAGAGTGTCAATCTAGAATCTAGCCTTGTCCCTAGGTTATGGGACGATGTTTTGGTCGAGTCACACTAAGGGTCAGTCCAGTCGAACATGGAGAAATTATTAAGATGAGATCTAGCAAATGAGAGAGAACTTGAGGAGTAAGCCAGAGTTGGCTAAAGGCTTGGAATCCTAGTTGTGGTTATGAGTTGTTGAGTGAGAAACGTAATCTCACTTGGTAACATGAAACATCCCTTCAAAGGTAAGTAGGTAAGTTATGTCCAACCGTTAAGCTTGGACTCACCCTTGTAACCGAACTCATGCCATGCTACTTTACGAACTTATGCCATGCCATATAGATAGACTTCGTTTGATTTTGGGCTAATGACTTGTGAGTACTTCAAGTACTTACCTGGCTTTTCATGTGGCCAGACCCCGTTGCACCCGACGCTGAGTACCCGCTGTACGAGAACTAGGAACCCGTATCCCAGGCAGGACCCCGTGGAATAAAGGCCCGCTATCGCCACACTACTATCTACGTTTCCGCTACGACTTCCGCTAGAGGCTCAATGTTGGATAAATAATGTACATACTGTTGTGTACGCATGTTGCGCGAGCGCTGGAGCCTCACCCCCGTGTTGTAACTTTATATATGTCCGAACTCGGAGCCATATGTATGTATTTGGTTATGTCTTTGTTTATCAAGTTGACATATATCCAGTGTTTCTGGGACTGGTATATGGGGTGACTCGATCATCTGGATCGGGGTGCCACAAGCGAGAGGAGGTCGGCAGGCAGCAGCCGGTGCAACGACCCGTCTACTATCTCAGCGAGGTTCTCTTGCAGTCGAAGCAGAATTACCCACACTACCAGAAGCTCATCTATGGCGTATACATGGCGGCAAAGAAGCTGAAACATTACTTCCAAGAACACCTGGTTAAGGTAGTGAGCGAGGCACCGCTCTCGGAAATCATCTGCAATAAAGACGTAACTGACAGAGTCGCCAAGGGCCATCAACTTTGCGGCACATGGCATTGGCTACGATAAGTGAAACACGATCAAGTCGCAAGTGCTCGCCGACTTCCTCGTCGACTGGACCGAGATGGAACACATCCCTCTGCCTCCCAACTCCGGCTGCCACTGGCTCATGCACTTCGACGGTTCCAAGAGATATTCGGCTTGGAGCCGGAGTCGTACTCACCTCCCCAAGGGCAAACCCGAGTACATGTTGCAAATCAACTTCACCACGTCCAACAACATCGCCGAGTACGAAGCACTTGCTCACGGTCTAAAGCTCGCCAAGGCAATGGGTATCAAGCGAATCCTATGCTATGGAGATTCGGACCTAGTGATACAGGAAACCACCAGACACTTGATCGCCAAAGACACCAACATGGCCTCCTGTTGCTTCTTCGTCCAGCAGCTCGCCGACTGCTTCGAGGGCTGCAAATTCCACCACATACCCCGCACCAGCAACGAGGCAGCCGACACACTGGCCAACATCGGCTCCTTAAGGGAAGAAATCCCACCTGGCGTCGCCCTCGAGTACCTGTACAAGCCGTCTATCATGCCGTGCTCCAGCTCTGAGTCCATCCGGATGCCCCAGAACTCAGAGCCGAATGATTCTCCTGTCGGCTCCTCCGCTGGCGTCCAGCCGGACACCGTGGACGTCCTCATCATCGACGCAGCACCATCATGGACCCAACCATTCCTTGCCTACCTCTCCAACGACGAGCTCCCCGCGGTTGAACTCACCGCCAAGCAGATCAAGCATCGAGCCAGCGCATACACCATCATCAACAACGAACTCTACAAGCGCTGCGTAAGCCGGGAAGAGGGAACCCAAATCCTGAAGGACATCCATCAAGGGGAATGCGGCCACCATGCATCATCGAGGGCAATCGTAGAGAAGGGTTCAGGCACGACTTCTACTAGCCGACTGCATTGGAAGATGCAAACCGGCTGGTCCGACTGTGCCACGGCTGCCAAAGATTCGCAACTCAGAAGCACACGCCGACTGAAGCGTTGAGGACAATCCCAATCACCTGGCTGTTTGCATTCTGGGGGCTGGACATGGTTGGCCCCCTACGGACTGCGAGCAGTGTCATGACACACCTGCTGGTGGCCGTGGACAAGTTTACAAAGTGGATTGAGGCAAAACCAATCAAGAAGCTGGACGGCCCGACAGCTGTCAAGTTCATCAAGGAGATCATTCATCGATTTGGGGTACCCCATAGCATAATCACCGACTGATGAGGACATCCCTGGTACTTTACCATTTTCTTCTATCGATGAGGTTGTTGCTCAAGACAAGCCCAATGAAGTGAGGATTGGACCGATGACAAGAGCCCGTGCCAAGTTACTTGGACAACAGGTGAACTCACTCTTAATTGAATATGATGTTTTGATAATGAGAATTTATACTACCTAAGTCTATGCACTTGTGTATGATTAGGGTTGTTGATAACAAAAACATTGGAGGAGGACCAGAGGAGCAAGAAGAATCGGAGTACAACGTCACCTATGGCGGGGGGACGAGTGGGAGGAATGCGCAAAGAAGGATGACGAAGAAGAGGAGGAAGGAGGCGAAGCCAGGCTGGCCGGCCTCCCAGCCGGCCTAGGCCGGCCTCCAGGCCGGAGCCCATCCGAGACAGCGGCCTCCCAGCGGCCTAGGCCGGGCCTCAGGCCGGCCACCCCCCAGAAGCCGCCGCCTCCCAGCCGGCCTAGGCCGGCCTCAGCCGGCCACCCCCGAAGCCGCCGGCCTCCAGCCGGCCTAGGCCGGCCCCAGGCCGGCCACCCGAAGCGCCGGCCTCAGCCGGCCCAGGCGGCCCCAGGCCGGCCACCCGCCAGAGCGGCCGGCCTCCTAGCCGCGGCAGGCCCCAGCCGGCCCCCAGCCGCCTAGGCCGGCCCCGGCCGGTACCCGGCCTGCGCGCCAGATTTGGCCGACCCACTTTTGGGTCGGTTTGTACCCGTTGAGTCCGAACCAAGTTAGGTTTTTGTTTAGGTCGGTTGGCCCCTATATAAAGCTAGGGCCGGCTGCTAGAGAGAGGTTAGACCACGTTTTGATTAAACCCTAGATTGGATTGCTAAGCATTCATCATCTTTCCTCTTTGTTCGATCAGGAATTCACCCCTCCACTTTGTTTCGATCTGGAGGTTCTTGCTACCAAAGTTTGAGTGTGATCTGTTGTTCCATTGGGAATTAGTAGATCGCAGAAACCGCTTCGTGGCCGGCGGCTACGTTGCATCGGTGTGAGGCGTCGCGAATATCCATTGGGTTGAAGAGCTGTTGCATTGGCAACAGGGGAGCAGCCGGAGAGTTCGTCGGAATCTCGCAAGTTATCTACCATCATCAACCATCTACCACCGCTCACAGAGAAGATCGGGCCACCCCTTATCATCTTGGTATCAGATTTCCAGAGTTTCTCGGTGAGCATCCACAAATCCCCGTAGATTTACTGTTTTTCGTCCTATCCAGAAAAAGCCAAAAATATTAGGGTTAGTTTTCGCCATAGCCTTAGATTGCATCATTAGGTCAAGTTCTAGTTGCTGGTCGTTTTCCTTTTGCGTATCTTGTTTCGTTGCCGAGTCGAATTGCAATCGGAATCCTGCCGTGCGTCCTGCCGCGGCACGGTTTGGTGGTTTTTCTTGCNCAGTGCCGGCACATGCTCCACATGTCCGCGCCTCTGACCCGCACACGCCCGAGTTACCGCAAGGGTCGGCTCTGATACCAATTGTAACACCCCGGCCACTCCCGGACCGGCGCCTGTTACGCCTGGCAGCTCTCTAGGATCTCTAGACTGGCCCCACAGACCAACACTAGTCTTTTCTGCGCACTTTGTGCTCACTCGTGCGCACCCAGGAAGGACTTCCCGGTCGGTCACCCATCCTCAAAATGCTCCGGGCCAAAACCTCAGAGTTCTTTTCGAATGAGCTTCCGGAAAAGAAGTTGCAACTTGTTGATATGAGTATCCTATTAATCCTATTGAGCCCTGAGCCAGGATCTCACATATTTTCCACTTTTTCACTTTTTGCATTCATGTTTGCATCATGGCATGCATTTAAAATTTTGCTAGTTCCAACAATGCTACACTTGAACACATTTAAAATGAGGAAGCAACCTTCCCAAACTTCCATACCAAATGCATTTGCTCAACTTGGCAAACAAATAATTATGAACTTCCAATTTCTCCGGGAAGTTCCAATGATCCAATTATAAATTTTGTCAAAAGCAAATTCTTGCCAAGCAAAGAAATAAAAATTGGAGAATTCAAAATTTGTTCAAATCAACTTTAAATCTTGAATCCAAGTTTAACTTGTCAACAATTCAAAATAAAATTATGGAGAGCTTCATTATTATATAGGGAGCCTCCATGAATATTCTCCCTATTTTTAAAAATGCTTAAGTACTCCAAATAAATACATTTTGGAAATTATCAAAAATGACCATATTCAAACTCTATGAACAAGTGTGGAACAAAACATTTTATTTTGGAGCACCAATTTTTGTGGAGCTTCTTCATGTCAGGGGGAACCTATGTGAATTTTTCCAGATTTTATAAAAATGTTTCAAGGCCTTAATAAAATCCTTAAAGCCTCTGGTTTTAAATGAAAAAGGAAAAAAGGGGCAACAGGCTAAAAACCTGACAGTGGGCCCCCTTGTCATCCTCTCTCCTCTCCTTCTTCCTCACTATGGTGCCAGTGCTCCTCGTGCCCGTGCCGCCGATGTTCGCGTCCTGGCGCCATGCCGCCCTGCCCCCGGGTGATCAAAAAGGCAGCTCAGCAGCATGATGCTGGCATCCGAAAGATCAAAAAGAATATCGCAAGTGGGAAAGCCAAGTGTTTTTCCATTGATGACTCCGGTATTGTCTATTTTGGGGACCGTCTTGTGGTGCCCAAGAGGGGAAATACGAAGGGGTTGATACTCCAAGAAGCACATGAATCTCCCATATCCATCCATCCTGGTAGCACCAAAATGTACCAAGACCTCTGCAGGAAATTCTGGTGGACTCACATGAAGCAAGAAATTGCCAAGTATGTTGCTGAATGCGATGTCTGTCGCCGTGTGAAGGCTGAACATCAAAGGCCAGCGGGTACTCTTCATCCAATCGCTGTCCCGGAGTGGAAATGGGATGAAATTGGTATGGACTTCATTACTGGCTTCCCAAGGTCACAAAAGGGTAATAATGCCATTTGGGTAGTCATTGATCGACTATCCAAGGTCGCTCACTTCCTTCCCGTTCGCGCGGATATAACTGCAAAGCAACTAGCTGAGTTGTACCTTGCCCGGATTGTTCCTCTCCATGGAGTTCCTCTGAGCATTATATCGGACCGTGGGAGTCTATTTGTATCCAGATTCTGGCAGACCTTCCAGAGTGCTTTGGGAACCCATCTGAACCTCAGTACAGCTTACCATCCGCAGACTGATGGTCAGACTGAGAGGGTGAACCATGTTCTTGAGGACATGCTTCGAGCATGTGTCATCTCCTTCGGTAAGGGTTGGGAAAAGTATCTCCCCCTCGCCGAGTTCTCCTACAACAACAGTTATCAAGCTAGTCTGCAAATGGCTCCATTTGAGGTTCTCTATGGGAGAAAATGTAGGACTCCTCTAAATTGGTCTGAAATCGGAGAGAGGCCACTCTTCGGTCCGGATGTGATCAATGAGGCTGAAGAGAAAGTCCGCATCATTCGGGAGAATCTCAAGATTGCTCAGTCCAGGCAGAAGAGCTATTATGATAAACATCACCAGGAGGTTCACTATGAAGTTGGTGATAAAGCCTATCTTCGAGTCTCTCCCCTCCGAGGTGTTCGTCGCTTCGGAATCAAGGGAAAATTGGCACCTCGCTATGTTGGTCCTTTCACCATCCTAGCCAAGCGAGGAGATCTCTCCTACCAACTCGAGCTACCCTCAAACTTCCCGGATGTGCATGATGTGTTCCATGTCTCTCAACTCCGTCGTTGTTTCAAAGATCCTATCCGTGGGGTTGATCATGAGGTGTTGGACATCCATGAGGATTTGACTTACCGGGAGCATCCTGTCCGCATCTTGTATGAAGCAGAAAGGAAGACCCGCAACAAGACCATCAAGTTCCTCAAAATCCAATGGTCTAACCATTCCGAAGAAGAAGCAACTTGGGAGCCGGAAACTAGCCTTCGTCAGGAATATCCACCTTCTTCACTCAAGCCTAGAATCTCGGGACAAGATTCCTATAAGGGGGGTAGATTTGTAACAGCCCCAGTTTGGAACCTGAAAATACGAATAAATTTTCCACTTTTTCACTTTTTTCATTCATGTTTGCATCATGGCATGCTTTTAAATTTTTGCTAGTTCCAACAATGCTACACTTGAACACATTTAAAATGGGGAAGCAACCTTCCAAAACTTCCAAACCAAATGCATTTGCTCAACTTGGCAAACAAATAATTATGAACTTCCAATTTGTCCATGAAGTTCCAATGATCCAATTATAAATTTTGTCAAAAGCAAATTGCTGCCAAGCAAAGAAATAAAAATTTGAGAATTCAAAATTTGTTCAAATCAACTTTAAATCTTGAATCCAAGTTTAACTTGTCAACAATTCAAAATAAAATTATGGAGAGCTTCATTATTATATAGGGAGCCTCCATGAATATTCTCCCTATTTTTGAAAATGCTTAAGTACTCCAAATAAATACATTTTGGAAATTATCAAAAATGACCATATTCAAACTCTATGAACAAATGTGGAACAAAACATTTTATTTTGGAGCACCAATTTTTGTGGAGCTTCTTCATGTCAGGGGGAGCCTATGTGAATTTTTTCAGATTTTATAAAAATGTTTCAAGGCCTTAATAATATCCTTAAAGCTGCTGGTTTTAAATGAAAAAGGGGAAATGGGGCAAAAGGCTAAAAACCTGACAGTGGGCCCCCCTGTCATCCTCTCTCCTATCCTTCTTCCTCACTGTGGCGCCAGTGCTCATCGTGCCCATGCCGCCGAGGCTTGCGTCCTGGCGCCATGCCGCCGTGCCCCCGGGTGGTAAAGAGGGCCACTGACGATGCCACGACGCCTCCCTCGCTCACCTGCTCCCTCTTTCCCCCTCTCTCCCGTTCTCTGCCCTGAGCGAACCCTAGATCGAGCTCCTGCCCGCCGCCGCCGCTGTCGTGCCCGCCGACGACTCCGGCTGCCCGAGCTCAAATTGACGCCGCCGTCAGCTCCGCCTCGCCGTGCCGCTCCTCCCCGTGCGTGGAATCGAGTCGGCGTGCCTTGGATAGCCGTCACCATCACCGTTCCCTTCCGCCACCGGCCGCCGCCTCCGAGCACCGTAGCGCCACTGTCTGGCCTCCCCCGACCTCGCCGTCTGCGCCATCGTACTCAGGGTGAGCAGGGCCACCTCCGAGACATCGTCTCCCTCTCCCTCCCCCTCCGTAGATAGTTTCCGCGGTAGCTCGCCGTCATGTCGCCGCTCGAGCTCGTCGCCGAGCGAGCTCCGGTGACACTAGATGGGTGGTGCCGCCAGAATTAGGTCGCCCACCTCGTGCCGCGTCGGATGCGACCCTTAGCTAGCTCTCTTGTGCGCCAACTCGCCGCCGCTGTGCGCCGCCGTGCGCCACCGTGCCGTCGGTCGCCGCCGTCGACGCCATGTGCCCGGCCTGGCACCGGCCCGGGCCGGCCAAGAGGCCGGCTGGTTCGGGTGGTGGCCCGGCCTGGGAACCGGCCCGGCCGGCCAGGAGGCCGGCAGCCTCGGGTACAAGCCCGGCCTGGTGCCCGGTCTGGGCGGGCCAAAAGCCCGACTGCCTCGTGTGCCTGTCCGGCCTGTGGGCCGGCCTGTCCGGTCTGGAGGCCGGCCTGCCAGGGTTTTTCTTTTCCCTTATTGGAAATAAAATAAAATAAAAGAAATGATAACTAATTGAATATTGCTTCAAATTTAGCAAATAAAATATCAAATTGTTCAGAAAAACAATACCTACCTATTGGTAACATTGCCATGCTCTTTTGAGTAAAATATTTTGCCTTTATTTAGGAAATACTAAAATGGCATAAATAATACCTAATTTGGGAAAAATCATAACTTGATAAATAATTAACCAAAAATTGTGAATAAAATATCAAAGTGAGCAGCATTTCAAATGCTATTTAATCATGCTAATATCACATCATGACAACAATTTCACTTTGGTGTAATTTCTTTAATTGGTTAAAAGAATTAAATTCAATTAATTATTTAATTCGCTATTTATTCATCGATACTCGGAAAACCGCAAACGAGGTACCAAACGATCAGAAGAACAATCCCTATCTATTCATGTCATGTTCATGCATATTTAAGTCACTTGTTAGTAATGCAATAATTTGTAAACAATGTGGTCACTAAGTTAAATATGGGGTTGCTTCCAAATAATTGCACTAATTATTTGGCACTCCATTTAAATTGTTACATAAATTATATGATGATATCATTGCATGAACTTGGCATGCCATCATGATTGTGCATTGCACCTTGTCTTCGTGTTATTTATTTGTTCTTCTATGATTTGTTTGGGTATCGATAGATTCAGGAGTCGAGGTTGAAAGAACAACTATGCCTGAGATGTCGCCTAGAGGGGGGGTGAATAGGCGATTAAAACTTTTTCTAATTAGGGGCTTGATAATTGCGGAATAAAACTATGTGTTTAAATTAACAAGCCAACAACCTAATATACTAGGTTTGCCTAAGTGCACCGACAAATTATGCTAAGCAAGGCAAGCAACAAGGTGAAAGCTAGATATAGACTTCAAGCACGATGGCTATCACAATGTAAATTTGCATAAGTAAAAGCTCGGGTATAGAAATAACCGAGGCACGCGGAGACGAGGATTTATTCCCGAGTTCCTCCTTGTTAAGGGAGTACGTCTCGTTGGAGGGGTGTGAGCTCGCCACAATAGGCCTACTCAAGATGCCACAAAGGCCTCACCCTATTCTCCGATGAACCGCACCCAAAGGTTTGGTTCACCTTCCACTATCGGAATCCTTCGGGGCGGATTCCGACCCTTACAACTTTTGGGGCACACACCCACAACTCAATTGGGGGCTCCCAAAACGTGCCGAAGCTTCACAAGCCGAAGTCTTCACGGCACCACCACCGTCTAGGGTCCAAAGACCCAAGAGTAACAAGCTCCCAACCTTCTATGCCACGAATCACCGTGGGGAGCACAACCCGATGCAACAAAAGCAAAAGGGGAAGAACACACCAAGTGGTCAAATCCTTCACCCCAAAATCCAACCGAAGCAACTAATGCTACGGAGGGATTTAGGAGGAAGAACGGAGGAGAAACACCAAGAACTCCAAAATCTAGATCCCACAAGTTCCCCTCACTTAGAGGAGATTTTGTTTGGTGGAAAGATGGATCTAGATCTCCTCTCTTGTTTCTCTAAATTTGGGCAAGAATCATCGGAGGGATTAGAGGGAATCGAGCTCTCAAAATGTTGGCAATGGAGGTGAGAGAGCAAGGGATGAGATCTACACAAAAAATGGCGAAGAAACCCCTTTTATAGGTGGCTCCATAAAGGATCCATTGGGGAAGAAAAAGTGGGACAAAGAGGGAAAAAATGCTGCCCAGGCGGCCCGGCCTGGGGCCGGCCGGCAGCCCGGCCAGGCCGGCCGGAAACAGCCAGTGAACGATCCTGGAGAAAAAAAAACAGCAGAGCAGACCGCACACCTGCCCACGGCCTGGGACCGGCCTCGGCGCGCGCTGGGCCGGGAGCCTACCCGAGCCAGCCGGCCGGACCCCATCCTGGGCCGGTCAAGCGGGGCACGGTGGGCCGGGCAAGTGCCCGAGCGGTCCAGCCTCGCCCCGGCCTGGGGCCGGCCCAACCGGCTAGATTTTTTCTTTTCTCTGTTTTTTTTATAAAAACTGTTTAGAAAAAGCTCCGAGATAAAACCGCAATAACTTTTACCGCCGAACTCCGTTTTTGATAATCTTGGACTCGTTGGAATCGTCACAACGAGCACAACAAAAATATGCAGAGAAACATCATAGTCCAAGAATATATTATAAAGATAAATGGGGAAAGGTAAAAGCTCCCATTTGCAAATCGGAAATGCCGAAACTTTTGCAATTGAAGTCCGAATGAAGTAAAACCAATTTTGTTGGAAAGAGGACAACAAAAGCATCCTTTGAAAATGGCAAACAAGTAATGGAGATTTTGCAAAGAAATGTAAGAGGTAAATCTTCCGCACGGATGAACCGGCAAAATCTCCAATACCGAAACCGCAATAGAAGACGCAGATGAAAACCGTTTTCGGTGAACTTGGCTTTATCATGACAAGCACGACAAGCACCAAGACCACCCCACGATTCGCGACAAATAAGAACCAATAAAGATGATTGCATGGATACAAAGGTTTGTGCTCTCTACGGCGATACGATCACGATATTCGGTCGAGAACCCCTCTTGATAGTACGGTTATCTATCCTATAACCCGGTCTCTCACTAAACATCATGAGACCGGTACAATAGGAACCCTATCAAGAACATACCTTTGCCTTGCGCAATAATCCACTTGAGGTCGATGAAGACGATCTTCATCTCCTCAAGACGCACCACCTTCCTCGATTGCGCTTCGGTGAATATTCACTTGATGCTCCCCCATACACCAAGATGGGAGACGCCCTCTTCGGCATATCTTCACTTGGCCTTGAGTGATGATCAACCCGCACAAAGCCTTGATCAACCCATAAACTTCTTCCCTTAACCTTGATTCCAACAAATGGAGATCAAGCAACTCAAATGGACACACCTATAAATATAGCTCAATGCAAATATTAGTCCATAGAGATTGTCATTAATTACCAAAATCATGCATGGGGGCAACCATGCACGTTCAATCTCCCCCATTTTGGTAATTAATGACAATCCCTTTTAAGAGGGTTTATATAACGAATAGAGCATCCTTGCATGACAAACAAGCAAGAATGCAAAGCGCATTAAAGGAAAATGCAACAAGAGCATAAAACCCAAATTCCCTTAAACCCTCTAAACTTCTCCCCCATTGGCATCGATTGTCGAAATGGGAAGAAAAATTTAGAGAGCCAATATAATATGAGTTCCTCCATAAAGGTGATGACAATCCCTTTTAACGGAAAAGATTGCAAAAAGATGAAATCATTTTAAACATCTCCACAAAGGAGAAAAGCAATCGAAAGATCCAAAGCGAGAGTTCTAAATAAAGACCGGAGAAGCTCCCCAATGTTCATGCACATAGGAGTGCACAAATATGGCATCCTCGCTCCCCAAAATTATCTAGAACACGCAACAAGTGCAAGAGTGCATAATGCAAAAGCAAATTATAGCACTTGCACCGAAGATGTGGTTGAGCCATAGGAAGATACCGATTTTCAAAAAATCATCATAAGATAGGCCCATCCGAGATAAAAAGATCTTTTAAAGAAATATGTTCACATGCTTAGGGATACCAATTGGAAACTAAAACCAATTGAAAATTCCAAAAGCTAGTGAGATCATTTAGCCAATAAAATTCAACATGCTCACCATGGTAAGCATGAAGTCAAAGATCTTCAAGAAATACATGAGTGTGCAAAGATACCAATAAACAATAAGACAAGCACTCATGAGACAAATTTGGAGCCACCAAAGAATTATAGATGAAACACAAGGTGGCTCAAAAAGAAATAGGATACCGACTAAAAGATGACCTCTCTCATATGTATAGGTTTCTACTTAGACAAACCATAAAGATATACATCCGCAAAGAAACATATACATACAAAATGATTCGGGAAAAGGAGAACAAGGTATCCAAAAGGAAGTCATAAATATACAAACGAGATTATTGCATAAAAGCATAGCACATAGCTCAAATTTATCTCATTGTATATGAATGAACTTCAAATATATCAAATGCATCACACATATCACTAATGAAACAAGAGATAGTGGAGATGCTTTGAGTTAGGCAACAAGTATCACAAAGAAATAATATCAATTGAAGAAAAGGTTTTTGCAAATTCATCACACATATCACAAAGATATATTAAGTGAAGGAAATAGGCCAAAACCACAACAATTGCATCTAAAAGCTTTTCATGCCAAGAGGCAACCTACACAAGGTTGGATACTAAAAAGTATGCATGAGATAGATACTTGTTACCGAGATGACATTGGTGATGAAGATGATGAGAGTTGGTTTGACATCAAAGCTTGACTCCGACAATCACACGGTGAGAACACCTTCCTTATGAATGAGGCAAGCATCCAATGCATCTCCATTGTACCTAAAACAAAATTAGTAGTTAGATCATTGGGTTCCCAAACTCATTGGGTTCCATAGTAGTTAGATCAACTACAATATATAGGAAACACTCCACATAAATATGTGCATATAGATATGAAATTGAATTTCATGCACATCTTAACCGATTTAGGATTCGGTGGAGTATCCCCTATATATTGGATCAAGAAAGATAAGCATGCTAAAATAATATAAATTAGTAACCAAGCATGCAAAGGCTTTCTAGAACCAAAAGAGATACAATTTGGACGAAAACACAAAGTGAACCAAAAAGGTTGTCCAAATTATATCAAAATCCAAATCAACACATGAATTAGGAGAAATCAAATCAACCCATGATTAATTCCAAAACACATCAACACATGAAGTGTGATATCAAAAGGAATCAAATCAACACAACAAATGATCGATAAGACACCAATTGAAAATAAGATACCAATTAAAACAAAAAATATCAACTAGGAGAAAAATACCAAGAAGAGGGTGATACTTGACCGAAATCAAGTAAAGTTAAAATAAGGCAAAAGGTATCAAGACTCCCACAATAAATATCAATTGGAACAAATATCTATGGAGGAAATATTAAATTCCAATTAATACAAATTGAAGGTACCAACACAAGATAAAGAATCAAATCCCAATTGAAAGGATCAAATATTGATAGAAAGGATAGTGTTCAAAATAAAAAGGAATACTCCCCCAAGATCCATGCATTATCTTTGATATTTGCATTTGAATACAAAATGCATGCACAAGGGATCATTACTCTCCACATTTTATTTCTAACACTAAACACTACCAAATGAAAAAGGATCCTTGCAAGAGGCAAAGAAGGCAATAAATAGGCAAATTAACGCAAGAGCCAATATGAGGATGAACGAAAATATTCTACCACAAATGTGTATATCTATTGTCCAAGGACAATGAGCAAAAGGAAATATTTTTTCCCGGTGAGTAGAGATATCAAAGGTCATCCTCACAAGATAAAACATATGGCAAGAGACAATAAATAAACACACCATATTTAAAAGGTTTGTTGGTAGTTTCAACTATTCGAACCAACCGGCAAAGCCATGGTTAGAATAATATGAAACAAATGGTTTCTCACATAATATATGGAAATGGATATTAGAGAAAAACCACACCAAGCAAACTCACACAAACAAGAACCAAAGGGTAACCACGAAGGAAAATTGAAACTTGTTTTAGCACACATGCCACATAAGAAAACGATAATGTACAATATCAAATCTAAGTGGCAAACCTCAAATGTTCACATTATTATGGGATTGTAATATGCACATAGCTTATTACTCCCCCATAATGTGATGATTCATTTTATTTTTAAACAAGAGGCAAATAAAACCAACTAGAGAAATTAATGGACATTGTAGAATTTGAATTTCTCATGAATATGACATACCACATAGTAGCTAGATAATATTGAAATATCAATACTAGGTGGTGTGCTTCATGTATACACATTTTTAGGTTTGTGAGGTGCACAAAGCACATCACTCCCCCAAAATGGGATAGTCCATTAATATCTCAAAGAGCCAATTGAAATCAACACAAGATCCAATAAAGCTCAACACAAAGTTACACATACATGATACACAACTTAACATACACAACCTTGAATAACAAGACAAGTAGGAAAGTAGCATATCATATACAAGCACACGCTAGAAACAAAACTAACACATGCAAGGGAGCAAGCAACTTTCAATGAATATATGAGTTAAATACAAGTTACCGCAAGGAGGAGCATTGGATAAGAGATAGATATGTGATAATCCAATTGACTTGGATAGATGAAAATATAACCATGAAGATCCCTTAATTCTTCAAGTGAAAGCCGAGTCACCAATGTCCTCCACTAACACCTATTGATCAAGTTGAAGCTTGTTGGTCCCCAACCAAGTTGGGTCCTAAGAGGTTAGTCACAATAGGCTTGGGAACCCAAATGGTGCTTTTCTTGACACCACTTTGAGCTCCCACATATTTGGCAAACACATTGCCAATTCTATCCTTCCCAAGAGAATAAGCATCATCAACTATAATAGGGTTGGATACGGTACCATTAGTGCGTGAAGAAGCAAAATGACCTTTGCCATGGCAAAGGTAGCAACACTGACTCTTCTTCTTCTTAATAGGCTCCTCAACTTGATGAGCATTGGCTTGAGTCTTCTTAGGAGGTGGCCGTTGTTCAACTCGTGGTTGAGCACGAGATTGAACAAGAGGCCGCTTCCCTAGTTGCTTCTCACTAAGTGGCTTCTTCTTCTTCATTGGGCAATCACGAACATGGTGCCCTTCTAGCTTGCACTTGAAGCAAATGATGTTGGCCGGATTCTTCATTTGACCTTGGCCCTTCTTCTTCTTCTCAACCTTGGACTTGATCTTGTTGTTGGAGGTGAATCCAAGTCCACTCTTGTCATTAGGGGATTGTTGCACACTCAACATATTGTCAAGTGCACGCTTCACTTCATGACGTTTCTCCAAGTCATTCTTCAAAGAAGTGACTTGGGCCTTGAGGTCTTTTATTTCCTCTACATGGTTAGTGGCAACAAATGCACTAGAGGAAGTAGAAGCTTCATTGTTATGACAACAAGGCAAAGCAAGTAATTCATCACATGATGTACCAATATTTTTAGTGGATGAATTACTAGGATTAGCACATGGCATTTTAGCATTTTTAGTTGAATTTGTGCTATTATCCACATGAGGCTCACAAGATGTTACCTTTGTAGTGACGGCCTCATGAGCCAACTTGAGACAAGCATAGGATGCTAGAGGTTCATCATTAGAGCTAGATAGCTTTTCATGATTTTCTTCCAACTTCCCATAGGATGCTAGAAGATTATCATTAGAGCTAGATAGCTTTTTATGATTTTCTTCCAACTCCCTATACTTGCTAGTTAGCAACTCAAGTTGAGCCCTTAGCTCAACATTCTCCTTCAAAGTGGATGCTTCACAAGAAGTGGAGTTAGTAGCACAAGCATCATTAACTTTAGGAATAGAAGAAGATAACTTGGCAAGCTCATCATTTAATCTAGAATTTTCATCTTTCGTGACTTTATATTTAGCATGAGCATGGTCACGTTCTTTAATGATTTTAGCAATTATATCATTATGAGACTCCTCGATAGATTCTAGTTTCTCCTCTAGAGAAGCACGAGTCTCTTGCTCTTCCACAAGAGCATCTTCTAACGATGATTTCTCCATAGCATCATCTCTTTCTATCTTACCTTTTTCTTCAAGGATTGCTTACAAAGCCTCAATAGTTTCCCCACGCTCAATAAGGGTGCTCATGATTTAAAAGAGGTTAGCTTGGGCACTTTTATTGCTAGGAAGGGCATTAAGAATCATTAGACCTTTATTTTGAAGCAAAGCATTAAACTTTTCAATATCATCTTCTTCATCATTATTATCATCATCATTATCGTCATTATTATTATCATTGCTAGAAGAAGATTTAGCCATAAGGCAATGAGTGATGGATGAAAAAGAATAATTAGTTTTTGAACTACTCAAGTTCAAATCTAGTTCCACAATTAATTGAGTTTCCTCTACATTAATATTCATGCAAGAGTTAGAGGGAACACAAGCATTTTTATCATTGGAACAAGATAAAGAAAGCACATCATAAAGAGATTCATCCAAGCAAATTTTAGATGATATGCAAGGACTATCAACACTAGCATGTAAATCATTTATAGTGCTATGTGTGTTTAGGTCCAAAGATGACACATTGCAACAAGATAGAGATAAATGATCATCAACAATGAGCTCACTATCCAAATTGCATAGCCCATCACTACTCACCATTACATTGGATTGTGGCTTACCACATTTTGGTGAAGTAGATGAAGACGAGAACTCATCACGGCCAGAGGTGGAGGGTGAGCAATCATCCTCAATAGCGTCGGACACTCCATATTTAGCTTGAAGCTTGGTCCAAAGCTCATGAGTGTCTCGGAGAGGCATGATAGACTCGAAAACTACAACACTCACAAATTTGCAAAACTCATTAGAAGCTAGAGTATCTAGATATAAGTTTTTCTCATCCTCTAAAGTCGTACTTTCGTAATCCTTTGGAGGAGAAAAACCTATATCTAAGATACGCTCAATATTGGGGTCCAAGACCCGTAAGTGATTAAGCATATATGAGTTTTCCAAACATTAAAATTTGTGCCATTAAATCTAAACAAGGAATTGTGCACTAAATCCCTAGACGACATCTTTACTCTCTTGGCGGTAAAGCCAAACAAGAGAGACGAGGCTCTGATACCAATTGAAAGAACAACTATGCCCGAGATGTCGCCTAGAGGGGGGGTGAATAGGCGATTAAAACTTTTTCTAATTAGGGGCTTGATAATTGCGGAATAAAACTATGAGTTTAAATTAACAAGCCAACAACCTAATATACTAGGTTTGCCTAAGTGCATCGACAAATTATGCTAAGCAAGGCAAGCAACTAGGTAAAAGCTAGATATAGAATTCAAGCACGATGGCAATAACAATGTAAATTTGCATAAGTAAAAGCTTGGGTATAGAAATAACCGAGGCACGCGGAGACGAGGATTTATTCCCGAGTTCCTCCTTGTTAAGGGAGTACGTCTCGTTGGAGGGATGTGAGCTCGCCACAAAAGGCCTACTCAAGATGCCACAAAGGCCTCACCCTATTCTCCGATGAACCGCACCCAAAGGTTTGGTTCACCTTCCACTATCGGAATACTTTGGGGCGGATTCCGGAGCCCTTACAACTTTCGGGGCACACACCCACAACTCAATTGGGGGCTCCCAAAACATGCCGAAGCTTCACAAGCCGAAGTCTTCACGGCACCACCACCGTCTAGGGTCCAAAGACCCAAGAGTAACAAGCTCCCAACCTTCAATCCCACGAATCACCATGGGGAGCACAACCCGATGCAACAAATGCAAAAGGGGAAGAACACACCAAGTGGTCAAATCCTTCACCCCAAAATCCAACCAAAGCAACTAATGCTACGGAGGGATTTAGGAGGAAGAACGGAGGAGAAACACCAAGAACTCCAAAATCTAGATCCCACAAGTTCCCCTCACTTAGAGGAGATTTTGTTTGGTGGAAAGATGGATCTAGATCTCCTCTCTTGTTTCCCTAAATTTGGGCAAGAATCATCGGAGGGATTAGAGGGAATCGAGCTCTCAAAATGTTGGCAATGGAGGTGAGAGAGCAAGGGATGAGATCTACACAAAAAATGGGGAAGAAACCCCTTTTATAGGTGGCTCCAAAAAGGAGCCGTTGGGGAAGAAAAAGTGGGACAAAGAGGAAAAAATGCTGCCCAGGCGGCCCGGCCTGGGACCGGCCGGCAGCCCGGGCAGGCCGGCCGGAAACAGCCAGCGAACGATCCTGGAGAAAAAAAACAGTAGAGCAGACCGCAGACCTGCCCACGGCCTGGGACCGGCCTCGGCGTGCGCTGGGCCGGGAGCATACCCGAGCCAGCCGGCCGGACCCCGGCCTGGGCCGGTCAAGCGGGGCACGGTGGGCCGAGAAAGTGCCTGAGCGGTCCGGCCTCGCCCCGGCCTGGGGCCGGCCCAACCGGCCAGATTTTTTCTTTTCTCTGATTTTTGTTATAAAAACTGTTTAGAAAAAGGTCCGAGATAAAACCGCAATAACTTTTACCCCCGAACTCCGTTTTCGATAATCTTGGACTCGTTGGAATCGTCACAACGAGCACAACAAGAATATGCAGAGAAACATCATAGTCCAAGAATATATTATAAAGATAAATGGGGAAAGGTAAAAGCTCCCATTTGCAATCGGAAATGCCGAAACTTTTGCAATTGAAGTCCGAATGAAGTAAAACCAATTTTGTTGGAAAGAGGACAACAAAAGCAACCTTTGAAAATGGCAAACAAGTAATGGAGATTTTGCAAAGAAATGGAAGAGGTAAATCTTCCGCACGGATGAACCGGCAAAATCTCCAATATCGAAACCGCAATAGAAGACGCATATGAAAACCGTTTTCGGTGAACTTGGCTTTATCATGACAAGCATGACAAGAACCAAGACCACACCACGATTCGAGACAAATAAGAACCAATAAAGATGATTGCATGGATGCAAAGGTTTGTGCTCTCTACGGCGATACGATCATGATATTCGGTCGAGAGCCCCTCTTGATAGTACGGTTATCTATCCTATAACCCGGTCTCTCACTAAACATCATGAGACCGGTAAAATAGGAACCCTATCAAGAACATACCTTTGCCTTGCGCAATAATCCACTTGAGGTCGATGAAGACGATCTTCATCTCCTCAAGAGGCACCACCTTCCTCGATTGCGCTTCGGTGAAGATTCACTTGATGCTCCCCCATACACCAAGATGGGAGACGCTCTCTTCGGCATATCTTCACTTGGCCTTGAGTGATGATCAACCCGCACAAAGCCTTGATCAACCCATAAACTTCTTCCCATAACCTTGATTCTAACAAATGGAGATCAAGCAACTCAAATGGACACACCTATAAATATAGCTCAATGCAAATATTAGTCCATAGAGATTGTCATTAATTACCAAAATCATGCATGGGGGCAACCATGCACTTTCAGAGGTTTCCCCTACCTACCCCGACGATCCGCACTACACGCCCCGTCAGCAAGGCAAGAGATAACCTAACCTTCTTGGCATCTAGCATCCTACTGTTTTATACAACTATTTTATCCACCATAATATTGCATTCGATTCCATTGTCAATTTGTGGACAATATATAGAGTATCCTATGATATGCATGGTCCCCTAAACCATCACATGTTTCCCCTCCTATGAACCATAGGTCTGAGGTGTTGGCCTAAGATAAAGATATAATTGTTGTATATATATGCTTAGCCATGCTTAGTCAATTGCTATATTGTCCGGTGATTAAATTCCATAATAATGATGTTGATGGAATGTTTGGACATGTTGGTTACTTCTGGTACATAATTGTAACATCCCAATCTTTTATTTGGATGTTTTGCATTTAGAGCATGTGCATTTCATCATGGCATCATTTGAAAAATTTGCATTTGCTTGTTTGCATCTTTTCCCAAAAGATTTAAACTCTAAAATCCTATTTTGATTTAATCAAAATTCAACAAGCTATATATATATGCTTGTGGATTTGTGCAAAAGCACCCTTTTATAGTCAAATATGACAGAGGGCAATTTTACAAATTTTTCAAAAGTGGTTTGACTCAATTCTGAGTTCAAATTCAAAAGTTATAAAGAAAACAGTAAAACAGAAAAAGAAAAATAGAAAAGAAAAAAAAACGAGTGGGCAAGCTAGTTGGGCCGCAGCCCAACCAACGCACCGCGCGCGCGCAGCCAAGGCCGGCCCATTTCTTTTTTTTTCCGCACCGGCCGGCCCATCTTTCTTTTTCTTTTCTTTTCCTTTTTCCCTGCCCGCAACCTGTTCGACAGAATGACTCCGAACCGGGCACGGCTCCGTTCCGAGAAAATCTCAACAAACTCTTGACCCCTCGGCCAAGACTCGACGCCTATATATACCCCCTACCCCGTGACTCGATCTCCACCAAAATTTGCAAACCCTAGCTCGAGTTCGAGCTCGGGAACGCGATCGACGTCCGCCGCCACCGCCACCGAAGGTTCCGAGCTAGATCTTCGCCACCACCGTACAATCCAGCACCTCTAACCTTGTCTTTCTAGTTCCCCTATCAATTTCGCATCCGGCTTATATTTTCTTTTTGCAAACGGAGGTCTACAGCTCTCGAAATCTTCGCCGAAGCACCGTCAGATTTGAGCTCGAGATTCCATCGTCACCATCGTTTGGAGCACCGTGAGCCGCCAACGAGGACATACCCGACACCAACGTGACCTCATCTACCTGCTGGACATCATCACCGAGCAGGGGAGTCAACGGAACACCGGCAGCCTCGACGTCCACGCCGCAAGGTGAGCACCAGCGCGTTTCCCAGATGCATTCACCCAGATCCGTCGGATCTCGATCTGGCGATCCAGATTAGATCACTTATATGAAGGGGTACGGGCCAGTCAGATCACACCATGTGTCTGCCTGCGTCAGCGCGCGTCAGCCCTAGGGTGTCAACGGAATCTTTTCCGTTTAACCCGAATTAAAATTCCAGGAAACCATTAAAACTTGCAAAATTCATATCTCTTTAACCGTAACTCGGAAAATTATGATCTTTATACCAAAATTCATATAAAAATAAGATCTACCCAGATCTAAAATAATATTTAATTTTTAAACTATTTTTATATACTGTATTTTTCAAATCTTGTTAATTGGTAATTTAGGGATAACTTTTTATCTATAGATCTAATTGAAATAATTTCTTTGGCTAACTTTCTTAAAATTAAATCTTCTATCCAGAGAACATTAAATCTAATTATATGAACTAAGTTTTGATTTTAATAGTTGTAAATCCAAGTTCAATCTTTTAAATCGACTTTAACTTGTTCTTTAATTGTCTTGTTGCATTAAAAATATTTCTCATGCATCATATAATCCAGAGAACTAAAGTTAATGTTTTGTGCCCTATTAACATGTCATGCATGCATATGTGTATGTTTGCTTTGTTTCTTATGGTTGTGAACGTGTAATCGTGTAGAGAACGACGCTTGCGACTGTTGCTGCAACTGTGAGGATTGTGTGAACCCCTACGAGGATTAAGGCAAGTGGTGCTCATAAACGTCCTATTATTTTCCTATGCATCGTAGTCTTTATTTTAAGTAGACTTGCATGTGTAGGAGTTGAAGTGTTAAGCTATGCTAGATTGTTCCATTAACACCCAGATGGAATAATCATATGTTCACCCTTAGCATTTGATAATGGCAAACCGTCGTAGGTTAGATTGCTTAGTTGATGAATAGAAAGCGTGGTTGGGAAATTCATGACATGCTTATTTTGTTTATGGTTTTAAAAGCTTAATAAAACCACTGAGTAATTAATCTACCACTGGGCGGATTGCTAGCTTGTCATCTGAGTTAAACTTTATGGTGGGGACCGCCGCCCAGTATCATTGAGAATAGTCTGGTTTCTTGTTTGGTAGCTATTCTGTGCAACCATGTGTCAATGTAGTATGGGCTACGACAGAAATTGGTAGATGGTGGTGACCTGAACCCATCGTAGCCAGAGATGTAGAATAGTGATAGGTGGTACGGTGCGTGGGGGTTTGGGAAGCTACTTTCTACTAGTTCTGGTTCGATCCTCTCTTCCTCTCCATGTGGTGATTCCCGGAGTGAGCAGAGTGGACCGGGCAGCATGGGTAAAGTGTACACACCTCGCGAGGGTTTAAACTAAGATCTTAGCCGTGTCCTTCGGTTATGGGCAAACTAGCAACTAGATGGGAGTCTATGACATATTCTCACTCATCCCAATTTACTAAATTAAAATTTGATGGGATAACAACAAATTGGTGGGAGTATCTGGTGGTATGCCAGTGGACTCATAGCCAGTTGGGTAGGAGCACCTGTTGGAATAACAGAGTGTCCAATTAATGTGTGAAATCAAATGTTTATCAAATGATAGGATGAAATTGTTGTTTTGCGCAAAAATCAGCCATGGAAACTCCACCTAGCCAAATATGCATGTACAAGTTAGGTAGAGTTATATAATAGCCTCTCAAGCACACTTGCCAGTACAAATCCCATTGTACTGACCGTATTCGCTGCGGCTGCAATTGCACTATTGCAGGTACGATTTTACGTAGGTCTTGGAGCTACACCCGGCACGTACGCCTGTGGCACGAGTTGATGAGAGCTTCATTATCGTTTATTTTCCGCTGTGTGCTTTTATTTAAATAAAGTTATTTTGTGCTAGCGTCAATGCTATGCAAAGATGTAAGGACTTTGTTATTCTGGATCATTTCGATGTAATAAAGACGCATTGTGCTTTGATATTTCATTTGTAATGAGTGTGCTAGCGAGTCGATCCGGGACTAGCACTATACTCATAGACGAGATCCATATTAATGGGTCGAGTCGCTACAGATGGTATCAGAGCCTTGTGTTGGCTGTAGGATCGAGACCTAGGATTGGAATAGGAAGCCATAGGATTTAAAAAAATCTACTTTACCTTCCGTCTTTAAATTCTTCGCTTTCTTCTAATATTCTTCCCAGTTCTAATCCCTTGCTTATCTCCTTTTATAGATGGACGTGACCATGATAGAGTACATCGAGGAGGGCTCTGACGAGATTTTCTCGAGGGAGCTAGCAAAGTTGTGCAAGGAACTACACCTGATGCTACCCGTTCTGGAAGGAAGGATGGTACCATGCAACATCCCAGGCATAGAGCGTTGTGAAGTGACAACCATCATCACCAAGAGGGAAGGAGGTGAGACAAGTACGGCAATCTACACCAAGACCTACCCGGACTGGGTGATAGGAGTGAGGATGGCGAAGAAGCATGCGCTTGCCCGCTTGTGTTACAACTTCTACAACGAGCTACCGGAAGACTCAATTTTCCGTGACATCGGAAAGCGCAATGAAGACGGGGACGTCGAAGGGCCCCTTGATGAAGAGAACGTGCCCGAGGTCGTCAACCACTTGGAGAACCTGGAAGCGTACACGGTCGACCTCGAGAACTACTTGGCTGATGAGATGGAGGAGTGTGAGCAAGACAAGGCCACGGCTTACCACCAGGAGCAGCATATTGCCGAGCTAGAAGCGGAAGTGGAGGCACTGAAGGCAGAAGTGGAGCAACTGAAGGATGGCATCACTGAAAACCACATGGAGTTGTGTGATCAAGATAGCGTCATTGACAACCTGAAGAAGAGGGTAGCGGAGCTCGAAGCGCCACCACCACCATCGCCGCTGATAGATGAAGAAGAGGAGAGTGAGGAAGAAGACCCCGAGGAACGAGTACCATACCACTCGGGAGATGAAGTGGAGAACCCTGAAGACGAGGTGATCGTAGAGGACGTAGATGAGGATGAGGATACCACTGATGATGAGGACTACACTCCAGTCAAGAAGCGCGCGAGGAATTAGTTAGATGAGACCACCATATAGACTTCGTTAGGGAATCATTTTAGCGTGTTAGGTGTTGATCATACCAAAACGTGTGGTATGGCAACATTAGTTAAGAGCTTTCTTTTGTTTTCTCAAGTTTAAAAATTTATTATTTTCGCAGGTTTTTAGACCATATTTTGGAAAAGTAATTTAAAGTGTGTGGATTGCTAAGTTGTTGCTTGAAAAGTGTTGCCTTGTTCATACTTTATATGGGTAGCTATTTCTTTAGCCTTTCCGTCTAAAACTTGTCTTTTCCCAACCAATAGATGCCTCCCCGTCGCAACCCCGAGAACAACAACACCGGGAACAACGACATGCAGCAAGTGATGACTCAGCTCATGCAAGTGATGACGCAGTTCATAGCCGCCAATGCCAACAACAACAACCCACCGCCACCACCACCTCCACCGCCTCAGGTGGATATGCTCACTAGGTTCTTGAGACTAAGGCCTGAGAAGTTTTCCAGTGCACCTGAACCAATGGCAGCACTTGATTGGCTGCGCTCTGTGAACAAGGACTTAGTAACCGTGGGGTGCAATGAGGCTGAGAAAGTGAGGTTTGCAGCCCATTTGCTTGAGGGACCAGCTGCATCATGGTGGGACAACTTCCAGATCACTCACCCAATAGACACTGTCACTTGGGCGATGTTTGAAGAAGGATTCCGCAATGCTCATGTCTCATCAGGCATTGTGAGTCTGAAAAGGAGGGAGTTCCGTAATCTGCGACAGGGCAACCGCACTGTGAAGGAGTACATTGATGAGTTTGGGAATTTAGCCCGCTATGCACCAGAAGATGTGGACACTGATCTCAAGAGGCGTGAGAGATTCCTCGATGGGCTGAACGATGAGCTGGCTGTCCAATTGTCGGTGGTTCACATTCCCAACTACCAGGCACTCATCGACAAAGCTATCATTCTCGAGGGCAAGCAAAAGCAGGCTGAGAATCGCAAGAGGAAGTACAATCATGGTGGCCATGGTTCTGGATCTCACCAGAAGGTCCGAACTCATAATGAAGACAATGGAGGCTCTCACTACAACAAGCATGGGGGCAATAACCATCGTGGAGGAAATGGACACAATCACAATGGAGGAAATGGCCACAATCATAATGGTCATAGAGGCAACAATCATCACAATGGAGGCAATGGACGCAACCACAACCCCGCACACAAGAAGGACCTCAGTCAGGTGCAGTGCTACAAATGCAAGAAGATGGGTCACTACTCTGACAAGTGCACGGAAGAGAAGGCAGTGGATGGAGCCAAGCCAAACCCGTTCCAGAAGGCAACTGCAAATCATGTGAACGTGGAGGAAGTCTATGATGAACCAGATCTTGTGATGGGTAAGCTCTTACTCAACTCATACACCGCTCTAGTTCTATTTGATACTGGTGCATCGCATTCATTCATATCAAGGGCATTTGTGGTTAAGAACATGTTAGCAACTGAGCTGCTTAGAGGGTCCCTTAGAGTAAGCTCACCCGGAGGAGAAATGATTGCAAAGGCTATATGCCGTAATTTGACCTTAGAGATTGGAGCTTATAGATTCCCCACAGACCTTATCATATTAGAATCCCAAGGCTTAGATGTAATACTTGGCATGGACTGGATGTCTAAGTATGAGGGTCAGATCGAATGCGCACAAAGGGCCATTACACTCACTACCCCAGAGAATAAGAGGATTAGATACAGGTCTAAACTTAATCTCGGAGAGGCCAAGATAAATTCTCTTAAGGGGGTTAGCATAGAGGATGTGCGTATTGTGAGAGAATACCCGGACGTGTTTCCGGAGGAGTTACCAGGAATGCCACCTGATAGAGATATCGAGTTCATTATTGACTTGATACCGGGAGCAGGACCTATAGCCAAGAGACCTTACAAGATGGATGTTGACGAGTTAAAGGAACTAAAGAAGCAACTCAAGGAGCAGTTGGATAAAGGATTTATTCAGCGCAGTTCATCGCCTTGGGGAGCACCCGTTCTGTGGGTAGAGAAGAAGGACAGGACACAACGTTTAGTTATGGATTATCGTTCACTTAATGAGGTGACGATAAAGAACAAGTACCCACTGCCCAACATCAACGACTTGTTTGACCAGTTGAAGGGAGCTTGTGTATTCTCCAAGATCGATCTTCGATCAGGATACCACCAGCTGAAGATTAGAAAGGAGGATATCCCTAAGACCGCCTTCACCACGAGGTATGGTCTATATGAGTACACGGTTATGTCTTTTGGACTAACCAATGCGCCGGCATACTTCATGACCATGATGAACAATGTCTTCATGGAGTTCTTGGATAAGTTCGTAGTGGTATTTCATCGATGACATCCTTGTGTACTCCAAGAATGAAGAGGAGCATGAAGGACACTTGCGCCAGATATTGGAGAAGCTTAGGGAACACAAGTTATATGCTAAATTTAGCAAGTGTGAGTTCTGGCTAAACACTGTGGGATTCCTAGGACACATAGTGTCAGCGGAAGGCATTGCAGTGGACCCAGCCAAGGTGTCAGCTGTGACCGAATGGGAGTCACCAAAGTCAGCTAAGGATATTCGGAGTTTCCTAGGACTGGCGGGATACTATCGGAGGTTCATTGAGAACTTCTCCAAGATTGCAAAACCAATGACGGAGTTGCTAAAGAAGGAGAAGAAATTTGCTTGGACCAAGGAGTGCGAAGATAGTTTCCAAGAGTTGAAGCAACGATTAGTGACAGCACCAGTTCTGTGTCTGCCGGATCTTCAGAAGGATTTCCAAGTTTATTGCGACGCTTCTCGCCAAGGACTTGGAAGTGTGTTGATGCAGGATGGAAGAGTCGTATCCTATGCATCAAGGCAACTAAAAAATCATGAAAGAAATTATCCCACACATGATTTAGAGCTTGCATCTGTCGTCCATGTACTCAAAACATGGAGACATTACCTCATGGGCAAGCGTTGTGAGGTGTTCACTGATCACAAGAGCTTGAAATATATTTTTACTCAGAAGGAATTGAACATGAGGCAAAGGAGATGGTTAGAGTTAATAAAGGATTACGACATGAATCTCCAATACCACCCCGGGAAGGCCAATGTTGTAGCAGATGCATTAAGCCGTAAGGTGTATGCAAATGGGATTTCAACAGGAGAATTACCACCAGATCTGTGCGAGCAATTTAAGCGTCTCAGATTGGAGTTAGTACCCGAGGGTTATGTGGCAACACTAGAGGTAGAACCAGTTCTAGTGAACAGAATTAGAGAGGCCCAGAATGGAGACGAGGAGATAGCAAAAATAAAAGGAAGTATGAAAGAAGGCAAAGCTGAAGAATTCCAGGAAGATGAGCAAGGAACAATATGGTTTGGGGACCGTATTTGTGTGCCAAAGGATCCAGAAATTAGGAAGCTGATATTTCAGGAGGCACATGACTCACCATACTCCATCCATCCAGGCAACACAAAGATGTATATGGATCTGAAGGAGAGGTTCTGGTGGCCCAATATGAAGCGGGATATCGCCGAGTATATCGCTAAATGTGATGTGTGTAGCAGGGTGAAGGCCGAGCACCAGAAGCCAGCAGGGATGCTACAACCCTTGCCGATACCCGACTGGAAGTGGGACAAGATTGGTATGGACTTTATTACGGGATTACCCAGGACCAAATCTGGTTATGATTCTATTTGGGTAGTGGTCGATCATTTGACCAAGGTCGCACACTTCATACCAGTGAAGACCACCTACACCAGCGCCAAGCTAGCCCAGCTCTACTTGAGCAGGATTGTCAGTTTGCATGGAGTTCCCAAGGGAATTGTGTCGGATAGGGGAACACAGTTCACTTCTCACTTTTGGCGTCAACTACATGAATCATTGGGAACTAGATTGGAGTTTAGTACAGCTTTTCATCCACAGACAGATGGACAGACTGAGAGAGTGAATCAGATACTAGAAGATATGCTGAGAGCTTGTGCTCTAGACTATGGATCAAGTTGGGATGAGAACCTACCCTATGCCGAGTTCTCATACAACAATGGATATCAAGCTAGCACGGGAATGTCACCATTTGAAGCACTATATGGGAGAAAGTGCAGGACCCCACTACTGTGGAGTGGAGTAGGAGAGCGTAGTCTGTTCGGACCTGACATTATCAAGGATGCTGAGGAGAAAGTCAGGCTGATTCGAGATAGGCTAAAGATAGCACAATCAAGGCAAAAGAGCTATGCAGATTCGAAGCGTAGAGAGGTCACGTACGAGGTTGGAGATAGAGCGTATCTTCGCGTTTCACCACTACGCGGTGTTAAGCGTTTTGGCGTCAAGGGGAAGCTAGCACCGAGGTTTATTGGACCATACAAGATTTTGGCACGGAAGGGAGAAGTAGCCTATCAGCTAGAGCTACCAGAGGTATTGTCCAATGTACACAATGTGTTCCACGTGTCCCAGTTGAAGAAGTGTCACCCAGAGATGGCAGATACACCATTGAGGGATACAGTACCGCTCGAGGAGGTCCAATTGGAGAGTGATCACACATATGAGGAGAAGCCAGTCAAGATTCTAGAGACAGCAGAGAGAATTACTCGCACCAAGACGATCAAGTTCTGCAAAGTTCAGTGGAATCATCACACGGAAGAGGAAGCCACATGGGAGCGGGAAGATGACCTTCGAGAAGACCACCCTCACCTATTTGCTGACCAAACCGATTCTCGAGGACGAGAATCATCTTAAGGGGGTTAGTCTGTAACATCCCAATCTTTTATTTGGATGTTTTGCATTTAGAGCATGTGCATTTCATCATGGCATCATTTGAAAAATTTGCATTTGCTTGTTTGCATCTTTTCCCAAAAGATTTAAACTCTAAAATCCTATTTTGATTTAATCAAAATTCAACAAGCTATATATATATGCTTGTGGATTTGTGCAAAAGCACCCTTTTATAGTCAAATATGACAGAGGGCAATTTTACAAATTTTTCAAAAGTGGTTTGACTCAATTCTGAGTTCAAATTCAAAAGTTATAAAGAAAACAGTAAAACAGAAAAAGAAAAATAGAAAAGAAAAAAAAACGAGTGGGCAAGCTAGTTGGGCCGCAGCCCAACCAACGCACCGCGCGCGTGCAGCCAAGGCCGGCCCTCTTTTTTTTTTGCACCGGCCGACCCATTCTTCTTTTTCTTTTCTTTTCCTTTTTCCCTGCCCGCAACCTGTTCGACAGAATGACTCCGAACCGGGCACGGCTCCGTTCCGAGAAAATCTCAACAAACTCTTGACCCCTCGGCCAAGACTCGACGCCTATATATACCCCCTACCCCGTGACTCGATCTCCACCAAAATTTGCAAACCCTAGCTCGAGTTCGAGCTCGGGAACGCGATCGACGTCCGCCGCCACCGCCACCGAAGGTTCCGAGCTAGATCTTCGCCACCACCGTACAATCCAGCACCTCTAACCTTGTCTTTCTAGTTCCCCTATCAATTTCGCATCCGGCTTATATTTTCTTTTTGCAAACGGAGGTCTACAGCTCTCGAAATCTTCGCCGAAGCACCGTCAGATTTGAGCTCGAGATTCCATCGTCACCATCGTTTGGAGCACCGTGAGCCGCCAACGAGGACATACCCGACACCAACGTGACCTCATCTACCTGCTGGACATCATCACCGAGCAGGGGAGTCAACGGAACACCGGCAGCCTCGACGTCCACGTCGCAAGGTGAGCACCAGCGCGTTTCCCAGATGCATTCACCCAGATCCGTCGGATCTCGATCTGGCGATCCAGATTAGATCACTTATATGAAGGGGTACGGGCCAGTCAGATCGCACCATGTGTCTGCCTCCGTCAGCGCGCGTCAGCCCTAGGGTGTCAACGGAATCTTTTCCGTTTAACCCGAATTAAAATTCCAGGAAACCATTAAAACTTGCAAAATTCATATCTCTTTAACCGTAACTCGGAAAATTATGATCTTTATACCAAAATTCGTAGAAAAATAAGATCTACCCAGATCTAAAATAATATTTAATTTTTAAACTATTTTTATATACTGTATTTTTCAAATCTTGTTAATTGGTAATTTAGGGATAACTTTTTATCTATAGATCTAATTGAAATAATTTCTTTGGCTAACTTTCTTAAAATTAAATCTTCTATCCAGAGAACATTAAATCTAATTATATGAACTAAGTTTTGATTTTAATAGTTGTAAATCCAAGTTCAATCTTTTAAATCGACTTTAACTTGTTCTTTAATTGTCTTGTTGCATTAAAAATATTTCTCATGCATCATATAATCCAGAGAACTAAAGTTAATGTTTTGTGCCCTATTAACATGTCATGCATGCATATGTGTATGTTTGATTTGTTTCTTATGGTTGTGAACGTGTAATCGTGTAGAGAACGACGCTTGCGACTGTTGCTGCAACTGTGAGGATTGTGTGAACCCCTACGAGGATTAAGGCAAGTGGTGCTCATAAACGTCCTATTATTTTCCTATGCATCGTAGTCTTTATTTTAAGTAGACTTGCATGTGTAGGAGTTGAAGTGTTAAGCTATGCTAGATTGTTCCATTAACACCCAGATGGAATAATCATATGTTCACCCTTAGCATTTGATAATGGCAAACCGTCGTAGGTTAGATTGCTTAGTTGATGAATAGAAAGCGTGGTTGGAAAATTCATGACATGCTTATTTTGTTTATGGTTTTAAAAGATTAATAAAACCACTGAGTAATTAATCTACCACTGGGCGGATTGCTAGCTTGTCATCTGAGTTAAACTTTATGGTGGGGACCGCCGCCCAGTATCATTGAGAATAGTCTGGTTTCTTGTTTGGTAGCTATTCTGTGCAACCATGTGTCAATGTAGTATGGGCTACGACAGAAATTGGTAGATGGTGGTGACCTGAACCCATCGTAGCCAGAGATGTAGAATAGTGATAGGTGGTACGGTGCGTGGGGGTTTGGGAAGCTACTTTCTACTAGTTCTGGTTCGATCCTCTCTTCCTCTCCATGTGGTGATTCCCGGAGTGAGCAGAGTGGACCGGGCAGCATGGGTAAAGTGTACACACCTCGCGAGGGTTTAAACTAAGATCTTAGCCGTGTCCTTCGGTTATGGGCAAACTAGCAACTAGATGGGAGTCTATGACATATTCTCACTCATCCCAATTTACTAAATTAAAATTTGATGGGATAACAACAAATTGGTGGGAGTATCTGGTGGTATGCCAGTGGACTCATAGCCAGTTGGATAGGAGCACCTGTTGGAATAACAGAGTGTCCAATTAATGTGTGAAATCAAATGTTTATCAAATGATAGGATGAAATTGTTGTTTTGCGCAAAAATCAGCCATGGAAACTCCACCTAGCCAAATATGCATGTACAAGTTAGGTAGAGTTATATAATAGCCTCTCAAACACACTTGCCAGTACAAATCCCATTGTACTGACCGTATTCGCTGCGGTTGCAATTGCACTATTGCAGGTACGATTTTACGTAGGTCTTGGAGCTACACCCGGCACGTACGCCTGTGGCACGAGTTGATGGGAGCTTCATTATCGTTTATTTTCCGCTGTGTGCTTTTATTTAAATAAAGTTATTTTGTGCTAGCGTCAATGCTATGCAAAGATGTAAGGACTTTGTTATTCTGGATCATTTCGATGTAATAAAGACGCATTGTGCTTTGATATTTCATTTGTAATGAGTGTGCTAGCGAGTCGATCCGGGACTAGCACTACACTCATAGACGAGATCCATATTAATGGGTCGAGTCGCTACAATAATTAAATTGCTTAAAAGGCTAGGATGAGTTGCCATTGGGGATGGTGTTTTGCCTCATTCTTACCCCTAGGTGCGAGTTCTTGTCTCTAGAACCAAGACTGAGCGTGCTACCAACGGTGGGGACATATGGAATCATCTGTAACTAAATAACTTGTGCGGGAGTATCCAAGGGTCATCTAGTTTGCTATTTCCATTTGCGTGTGAGTGTGTGGGTGGAAAAAGAAACGATAAGGATGTTGGTGTTTAGGACGTGGCGATGGGGGCTGGAGCTGAAATAGGCTGGATAAACTTGTCCTGTCGCCACAGATGACTCGTCGATAGTCTCATGTGAGGTAAAGGTTTAACCAAGCCCACTTGCCAGCTTTCCCCGGAAGAGAGCTAATCAGGCGAGCCGGACGGTACCAATGGGTAAATTAGTACACCCATGCAGGGTTTAATCTTTTCGAAAAGCCGTGTCCGCAGTTATGGACGACCTGGGAACGGATATACGAGACCATAGAGAATCTAAACATAATTACTAAAATTTGCCAGCTAGAGGTTGCAACTCAACGTGTGTTAAAAGGTTCATTTCCTCGAGGGTGATTCGAGGGAGTGCCTTGGTGGAGGTGAGTGGTTTCTGACTACAAGTTGGTTCAAGGTGAATTGAAGATAAAGGTATACTATCTTATCCCCTTTCGAAAAACCTTCTGAGTAGTCGATGCCATGAGTCATGTTTTGAAAAGGAAAATTAGCTTTATGCAAATCAACTACTATACAGCTTTAGAGCCTTGTCATCATTGGGTCTATATCGCCCTACTAAACTTGCGAGTACGTCGTACTCAGTCTCTCTTTGTTGATTATTACTTGTTTCAGAGGAGGACGACACCGAGCCGACAGGTGGGTTCTTCGTGGACATCGACGAGTAGTCTGGGGTTCCCAGGTGGCAGCTTGGGACGTCTCGGAACAAGCTGGCTGGGTTTATGTTTATCTGTAGGCCTCTTAGGCCATATTTTGGATCTTGTTGTATTAGACAACTACCTCGCTTCCGCATGATGTACTGATGGGTCAGTGACCTTTGTGTGTAATTTGTATCTTACTCATATATGAGTTGCTATATGAACTTTTGTGTCGTAGAGTCTATGATGTGCTAGTTGTTCCACAAGTATTGATCTCTTTATTATACATTGATAGCTATGCCAGTGTTTATGGCACGATCGATGTGTTGCGTGGGAGCGGTAATTCCATGCCTTTCGATTGTGTAGCATAGCATGTGGGTTACATAGCCTCTCTGTATAATTATGGGGTCGGGGCGCTACAGAGACGTATCATCATCCCCAAGCTCAACTCCTACTCGTCCTCGAGTAGGTAAGTGATAACAAATAATTTTTGATGAGACATGCAACCAATACAATCTTGATCAAGATAGTAATGCAAAGCACATGAAGTGAATAAGGTGATCCAAAACAATTGTCTATAGTTGACATTAAGCAAACAATGATTAACAAATGCTAGCTAACAAATGCTAGAAACTTTTCATGAATAAGTGCGTTGGAGACAAGGAACCATACATAAGGTTTAGAAAGAAGAATTGCGAATTATGTCTCCAATGTAAAGTATCAATCATTCTTCAAAGCATCTAATTAGTCATTCGTGAAAATAGCCAAGCTCAAGTTAGGTGTCCTAATCCATCTACTTCACAAATCAACTGTTTCGAAGTCTACTCAACTAGTGCAGGTAAGAAGTGGCATTGGCACCATGATGTCATGGCAAAGAGAACAATGATGGAGGTTTGGAAGGTCAAAAAGAAAGGCTCAAACAGTGGAGAAAGTAACCACAAGACAGAAGGAAGTCCCGTAGTTGACACTGTATGAGGAGTAGTGATTGCCATGCAACGGATGCACATAGAGCTATAAGTGTATGAAAGCTCTCCAATGGAACTAGTGGGGGTGCATCCAACTAGCTTGCTCATGAAGACCTAGAGCTCACTTGAGGAGGCTCATCCTTGGAATATACAAGCCAAGTTCTATAACGTTAATTCCCCACATAGTTATACAAATGAAACATGAAAACTCTCTATAATGAAGTGTAGGTGCTAACTAGCACAAGTGTGGAATAAAGGATAGTAGTGCTGCCCCCTCTCTCTTTTATAATTCTCTTCTTTTTTTTATTGTGGCCTCCGTGGCTCTTTTAAATTTTCTCTCATTGGTCTCTTTTGGACTCTTTTATGTGGCCACTTTGGACTCTTTTCAATATGCTCACAGGTAGGGGCAACACTCTATTATTACAAGATGATCATCACACTTTTGGTACTCATAACTCATAAGACTAATACATGATGTATAAAAGAAGATATGCATGATCGAGCGTAGTGTGGAAAAAATGTAGAACATGTGGCAAGCCACGCTGCGCACTAACTCAATGATGAAGCAAACTATATGATAATGAAGAACGACATCAAGTCATGTAATGTAATGATGGATGTTGCATGACAATGTATCTCGGAACGGCTATGGAAATGTCGTGATAGGTAGGTATGGTGGCATTTTGAGGAATATAGTTGGCTTATGTGTAGGAGAACAGGATGAAGTTCTCCCACGGAGTTGGATGTGCTCGCGAAGTATGCACCAATCTCAATGTGAGAGAGGGCATTGTGCAGCACCAAAGAGGCTAGCAAAATATGGAAGTGGAAGTGCCAAAAACCAAAACTCAACAATGCATTTCGTATATTGCAAACAACTAGCAGTTTCAATGTTCCACAAATGGTTAGAGACACCCCGAGAGGGATCGTGGCGGCGACAGAAGTGTCCCGTTGGCTTCCCCGACCGTTGCAGTAACTACCCACTAGGAACTTATTTTCAACTTATTAGAATTCATGACACATTAGCATTGTTAACTTATGTTGTTTAGTTCAGAAAAGTACGGCTCCATGCTTTAATAACACCTCTCCACTAATCAGCTCTAACACCATTAACCAACACATTTTAACCATTAGTTATTTTAGTGCCTCAAAACAATTGAAGGGTATCAAATTATCCACATAGTGATCTACAAGAATATGCAGGTTTTTCTACTTCATACCACTGCCACATGCATAGCATTTTTCCGATCTAACACATTAACCAAGCAACCAAAACAACTCTCCAACAAATATAAGTGAAGAAAAAGAGAGTTTAAATTAACAACTAGCGGCTCTAAACAAGATAAAAGCTAAAAGCGAGAGCTTACTCAAAAACAGACAGTAGCTAAGAATACTCAAAAAGATATAAGCAAAGCAAAGGAGTATTCAAATGAAAAAGCGGAGTGTGTCTATCTCCCACACAAATAAAGCTAGGATCCAACAAAGATATGACCAAGAAACAAATAAACAAAACTGAAAGTAAAAAGACGCTCCAAGCATAGCACATAATATGTAAAGTGATAAAAACGAAGTTCAACGAAGACGACCTTATGATAGTCGATGAAGATGAGGGGATGCCTTGGGCATCCCCAAGCTTTGACTCTTGATAGTTCTTGATATTTAGAGGGGGTTCCATGGGGGCATCCCCAAGCTTGAGCGTTGATCCATCTTCAATTTCTTCATATTCCTCTCCTCTAGAACTTAAAAACTCCCTTCACACAAAACGTCTCTTAATTTGATTAGAGGGTTAGTGCTCATAGATTAAAATGCACATGTGTTCAACTCATGACAAATTACAAACCAACTTCATTAAACATTAGATACTGTTTACTAAGCCTCAATGTGGCACTCTACCCCTTGAGTATCACATATGACGATGGTAAAGAGACAAATGCAAAATAAAAGCAGAATCTGTCAAAATCTGAACAGTCTGTAAAGATCGAATTTTTTGAGGCATTCTGCAGCTCTGATGAGGACATCCCACATGTTGATACAACCACTGCACCTACAGCCACACACATACAAGGACCTATGACTCGAGCTCGTGCCAAACAACTTAATTATCAGGTACTTTCGTTTCTAGGAACTATTCCTCACATACATGAGAATATGATGCTGCCTAAATCAGATATGTATTTGTTACTCAGGAATATTGGATCTAGCATGGATGAGAAGGACAAGCATTGGAGCATGGCTATGCATGGAGGTGGCTGCAAGCATGTGAGGAATAAAGATGAGGCTACTTCTGAACTTTGAAGCCACCATGATGATGCAAGGAGGACATGGACGAATTATTCAAGATCATACATCATATTTGCGTCCATAGTCATATTTGGTGCTGCGACACCTTATTTTATGGGCCAGGCCCATGTAATTTCGGAATAAATATTTTAGGGATTTTTAGGAGTCCGTATATGTGAAGGAGGGCCCATCTAGGGTTATTTTCGGCCACCCCCAATGGGTTGGACGAAAATCCCTTCTCCTCTTCCATATATACCTCTCCTTAGCCGCCATTAGGACTCGGATTTTGTTTAGTTTAAGACTTAGCCATTGCTATTCTTCGCCATAGACAACAGTGTCGGTTCAGACCTTTTGTACTACGCACTTGCAGAATCCCATCTATAAAGCTTTCATCTTTAATCCGCAATATCTTGATTGCATCTATAATTCTTGCTAGTTCTTCGATTGCTTGCAGGAATTGATCTTCGGATCAGGTTGATCTAGCCCCGGCGAGATCAATAGCCTCGGAAGTTGGTGTAGCGATTGCTAAGGCGCAACGTCACGCACGTTTGTAGTCGGATCGTCAACGTCGACCTCCACCCAAATCGAGAGAAATCCATCTCATCGAAAGATCGAACCCCTTTACCTTATCAAGCTCAAATCAAAAAACTTAAAACTAACGAAAGATAGATAAAAGCATCAGGCTTGCCTTCAAAAATTATCAGAAAAAGATGAAACTCTGCCGATTTTAGGATTTTCGTGCAACAGGCGCACAGAATCTGTTTTTGGACAGCAACACGATACCTCGCACTTTCAATGCATTAGAGGCTAAACTTGGCACAAAAAACCAAAAGAAAAAGATACAATGAAGTTGATACAGAGGTAATAACTTCATGACTCAAGAAAAGCAAAAAGCAAACTGAAAATAAAAGATGGGTTGCCTCCCAACAAGCGCTTTTCTTTAACGCCTTTTAGCTAGGCGCAATGCCAAATATCAAGTTTTTTCTTAGGCCTTTGCAACATCAAGAGCATAGCTTGACCTTATGATTGATTCAAAAGGAAACTTCTTTCTCTTTCTAGGGAAGTGTTCCATCCCTTTTTTAAGGGGGAACTGAAACCTTATATTTCCCTCTTTCATATCAATAATAGCACCAACAGTTCTTAAAAACGGTTTTCCCAAAATAATAGGACAAGAAGCATTGCACTCAATATCCATAACAATAAAATCAATGGGAACATAATTATCATTAACAATAATAAGGACATCATCAACTCTACCCAAAGGTTTACTAGTGTAGGTTGCATCTGTTTTTCCTACAGTCCACGAAAAAGCCAAAAATATTAGCGTTCGATCTTTTCCTAGAAACAATTTGAGCCTTTGCATCTGTTCTTTTCAGTTTTTGCATTGTTGAATTCGTGTCTGCATCGTCGTGTCGAGTGCTGGTCGTAGCGTCTAGATCTTTAGAGTTTCGAGTTCTGTTCATAATCGTCTCGCCGCCGCTGCCGCACCGCCACCACCAAAACCCTAGCCACCCCACCATCTGTTCCGCATCGCCACAAAAACCCGAACCACAAAAACCAATCCATCCGATCATACCATCACCTTCCATCCGAGTAGAAGTAGGTTTTATTGTTTTTCCTATAGATTTTGCTCCCACAAGGAAAGGGCGTGCTGTTTCGTGATCCGAGTTAAGGAAGGTTTCAGCCGCAAGTAAGAAGGAGAGGAGGGCAAAAAAAAAATCTCGAGCCTACCCGGGTTTTCCATTGTGCTGATCGTTTTGAGACACCTTCCATCATAGTGAGATTTTCCATATATCTGGCTGTTTTTCAGGCGCGCTGCTATATGTTGTTTCGGTGTTACGGCTTGACTCGTTGGTGCTATAGGCTCGCGTCTCTAGTCCGTTCTAGCCTAGGACCAGCACAGTACCGTCGTTGAGCATTTATTCAACTCATTGCATTGCTGTTTTGAATTGTTGCTACAGATATTACAGCCACCTACAGCTCCACATATTCCTACACCGTGCGTTGACACCACCTGGTAATCGCTATTCTCAATCTTCTTGACATTTGGTCTCCTCGGTTGCTAGTCACCACCTGCTGCAGGGTAAGAACGGGTAAGAATATTGGTTTGCTTGATTGATTGTGCGTTGATTCCACCACTTTCCAGTCACCTATACACACATATTTCTGTGCTTTTTGTGCACTAACCATGGCAGGTTCTGACACGGCTGTCGACCCGGATAAGATGACCAACGCGGAGCTCCACGGCCACTTCACGCACCTCGTCAGCGACCATATGCAAGACGTGGATAAACGTTTTGCTGAAACCATGGAGAAGATCGAGGGCCTCGAAACATCCTTCACCGCCAAGCTAGACGAAAAATTTCGGGAGTTGCTACACCGTATGCCACCCCCTACGTATGTCGGCCGTGCCCAACGAGTACCTCTCCACCATGCGCACACATCTGCTGCGGGCGCTGCGGGTACCGCGGCTGCCGATGCGCGATACGAGGAGTATGAAGGGGAGGACGACTACGACGGCGAGAATGGGGATGAGGGTGAGGTCCACCAACCTCCACCTGGACGTCCGCGCGTACTTCTACGCAACGCGCGTCCGCTGGTACGTGACGATGACCATGTTACAAAACTGAAGTTGAATGTTCCGCCTTTTGATGGTCGTTATAATCCCGATGCGTACCTTTCTTGGGAGTTAGAATTAGAACAACGTTTTGCATGCTTAAATTATCCTGAGGAGAGACGTGTTAGTGCTGCTACTTGTGAGTTCACTAGTTTTGCTTCCGTATGGTGGTCCGAATATTGTCGTTTGCATCATGCTAACCCACCTACTACTTGGACTGATTTGAAACGTGCTATGCGGACTCGTTTTGTTCCTCCATACTATCAACGTGATCTGCTAAAGAAATTAACTAGACTAGAACAAGGTAAAACTTCTGTAGAAGAATACTATCAGGAATTACAAACTGGCATGATTCGTTGTGGTATAGAAGAGGATACTGAAGCTTTACTTGCTAGATTTTTTGGTGGGTTAAATAAAGAGATTCAAACGATTCTGGAATATAAGGAATATACAACTATCACTCGCTTGTTTCATCTTGCTTGCAAAGCTGAATGTGAAGTGCAGGATCGGAGAGCGGCGACACGAACTAATTTTTCTGCAGGGCGTTCTACTTCATGGACACCACGAACGCCTTCTACGTCGCCACGGACTGCTGCTCCGACTGCTGCCACGCTCACCCCCACACGGTCTACATCGTCTACATTCCCACCATCTACAGCCAAGCGTACACCCGCGGGACAAGCCCCAAGTTCTTCGTCATCACTGGCTTCTACGGGCAAAACCAGCGACATTAAGTGCCGCAAATGCAGTGGGCTTGGTCACTTCGCACGTGATTGCACCAACACTCGTGTGATGATTGCTCTTGACGATGGTGGATATGATTCCGCCAGTGATTATGATGAAGATACATTGGCTCTCATCGCACATGATGAGCAATTCGCAGAAGCAAATACGGCGCAAGAGTCACAATACATGGCTGCGGAACACGCGGAGCAGTACCCAAGTTTAATTGCGCACTGAGTTTTAAGTGCACAAGTGACAAAAGCTGAACCAAGTCAGCGCAATAATCTCTTCCATACAAAAGGCGTTGTCAAAGATCGTTGTGTTCGCATTATTATCGATGGAGGGAGCTGCAACAATTTGGCGAGTATGGAGATGGTTGAGAAGCTTTCTCTCACGACACGACCTCATCCTCGACCATATTACATTCAATGGTTTAACAACAGCGGCAAAGTTAAGGTAACACGTACCGTTCGTGTGCATTTTACTATTGCTGCCTATTCTGATTATGTTGAATGTGATGTGGTTCCTATGCAAGCATGTGCACTTTTACTTGGTAGACCATGGCAATATGATACGAATTCTGTCCATCATGGTAGCACAAATCAATATTCTCTTGTTCATAATGATAAGCCAATTGTGTTACTTCCTATGTCTCCTGAAAATATTTTAAAAGATGATCTTGCTAGAGCTAGTAGAGCACATAATGAGGAGTCAAAGCTGAGTGAAAATCAGATTGTTGCTAACGAATTGATGCCATCTAAAAGTACTCCCAAATCTGCACCGAAACATGCTAATGAAATTCGTTTAAAAAGTACTTGCTTGCTTGCTAGCAAATCTGATATTTCTGAAATTGATGTGAGTACTACTGCATGTTATGCTATCATTTGCAAAGAGGTGCTATTTTCTTTTGAGGACATGCCTCCTTCCTTGGCACCTGCGGTTGCTAACCTTTTGCAGGAGTTCGTGGACGTTTTTCCACAAGATGTACCTCCAGGATTGCCACCTATTCGCGGAATCGAGCATCAAATTGACTTAATTCCTGGAGCATCACTACCCAATCGTGCGCCATATCGTACCAATCCAGAGGAGACCAAAGAGATTCAGCGACAAATCCAAGCACTACTCGACAAAGGTCATATTCGTGAGTCTCTTAGCCCATGTGCTGTACCTATTATTTTGGTTCCTAAGAAAGATGGTTCATCGCGCATGTGTACTGATTGTAGAGCTATCAATAATATTACTATTCGATATCGTCATCCTATACCACGTTTAGATGATATGCTTGATGAATTGAGTGGCTCTACCATGTTCTCTAAAGTTGATTTGCGTAGTGGTTATCACCAAATTCATATGAAATTAGGGGATGAATGGAAAACAGCGTTTAAAACTAAGTTCGGTTTATATGAGTGGTTAGTGATGCCTTTTGGTCTAACTAATCCTCCCAGCACATTCATGCGATTAATGAACGAAGTTTTGCGTAGTTTTATTGGCCGTTTTGTGGTTGTTTACTTTGATGATATTCTCATATATAGCACATCTTTAGAGGAACATTTGGATCATTTGCGTGCTGTTTTTACTGCTTTGCGCAATGCACGTTTGTTTGGCAATATTGAGAAGTGCACCTTTTGCACGGATCGAGTTGTTTTTCTTGGTTTGTTGTTATAGCACAGGGTATTGACGTTGATCCAGCCAAGATTGAGGCTATTTCGAGTTGGCCGCAACCTAAAACGGTCACACAAGTGCGAAGTTTTCTTGGACTCGCAGGATTTTATAGGCGCTTTGTGAAAGATTTTGGATCCATTGCAGCGCCACTGAATGAGCTTACAAAGAAAGATGTTCCATTTGTTTGGGGAGATGCACAACAAGAGGCTTTCATGTTACTAAAAGACAGGTTAACTAATGCTCCTTTATTGCAACTGCCTAATTTCAATAAGACTTTTGAACTTGAATGTGATGCTAGTGGTATTGGTTTGGGAGGTGTGTTATTACAAGAGGGTAAACCTGTTGCATATTTTAGTGAAAAACTAAGTGGGCCAAGTCTGAATTATTCTACTTATGATAAAGAATTATATGCGCTGGTTCGGACATTAGAAACTTGGCAACATTATTTATGGCCCAAAGAATTTGTTATACATTCTGATCATGAATCTTTGAAGCACATACGTAGTCAAGCTAAGTTGAATAAGCGTCATGCAAAGTGGGTTGAATTTATTGAATCTTTTCCTTATGTTATCAAACACAAAAAGGGTAAAGATAATGTTATTGCTGATGCTTTGTCACGCCGTTATACCATGCTCTCTCAGCTTGATTTCAAAATTTTTGGATTGGAAACAATTAAGCAACAATATGTGCATGATGCTGCATTTAAAGATGTGTTGCAAAATTGTAAAGACGGCAAAAGTTGGAACAAATTCGTCCTCAATGATGGATTTGTGTTCCGTGCTAACAAACTATGTATTCCGGATAGCTCCGTTCGTCTTTTGTTGTTGCAGGAGGCGCATGGCGGAGGTTTGATGGGTCACTTTGGAGTAAAGAAGACGGAGGACGTGCTTGCTGCACACTTCTTTTGGCCACGCATGCGTAGGGACTTTGAGAGATTTGTTGGCCGTTGCACTACTTGTCAAAAAGCTAAGTCACGTCTTAATCCACATGGTTTATATATGCCTCTTCCTGTTCCTAGTGTGCCTTGGGAGGATATTTCTATGGACTTTGTTTTGGGTTTGCCTCGCACACAGAAGGGGAGGGATAGTATTTTTGTTGTTGTGGATAGATTTTCGAAAATGGCACATTTTATTCCATGTCACAAAACTGAGGATGCTATGCATGTTGCTGATTTGTTCTTTCGTGAAATTGTTCGTTTGCATGGTGTGCCAAATACTATAGTTTCAGATCGTGACACAAAGTTTCTTAGCCATTTTTGGAGATGCTTGTGGGCAAAGTTGGGGACTAAGTTGCTGTTTAGTGCTACATGTCACCCCCAAACTGATGGACAAACTGAAGTTGTGAATAGAACATTGTCGACTATGTTGCGGGCTGTTTTAAAGAAGAACTTAAAATTATGGGAAGAATGTTTACCTCATATTGAATTTGCTTATAATCGTTCGCTACATTCTACCACAAAGATGTGCCCTTTTGAGATTGTTTATGGCTTTGTTCCTCGTGCGCCCATTGATTTATTGCCTTTACCATCTTCGGTGCAAGATAATTTAGATGCTTCACAACGTGCTGAATTAATTGTGAAGTTGCATGCTACTACGAAAGCCAATATAGAACACATGAATGCTAAATTTAAAGTTGCCGGTGATAAGGGAAAAAAACATGTTGTTTTTGATGTTGGAGATCTTGTTTGGTTACATTTGCGCAAAGATCGTTTTCTTGATTTGCGCAAGTCAAAATTGATGCCACGGGCTGCTGGTCCTTTTAAGGTATTAGAACGAATTAATGATAATGCATATAAACTTGAGCTTCCTGCAGAATTTGGTACGGTAAGTCCGTCATTTAACATTGCAGATTTGAAGCCATACTTAGGAGAGGATGATGACATTGCGTCGAGGACGACTTCAATTCAAGAAGGGGAGGATGATGAGGACATCCCACATGTTGATACAACCACTGCACCTACAGCCACACACATACAAGGACCTATGACTCGAGCTCGTGCCAAACAACTTAATTATCAGGTACTTTCGTTTCTAGGAACTATTCCTCACATACATGAGAATATGATGCTGCCTAAATCAGATATGTATTTGTTACTCAGAAATATTGGATCTAGCATGGATGAGAAGGACAAGCATTGGAGCATGGCTATGCATGGAGGTGGCTGCAAGCATGTGAGGAATAAAGATGAGGCTACTTCTGAACTTTGAAGCCACCATGATGATGCAAGGAGGACATGGACGAATTATTCAAGATCATACATCATATTTGCGTCCATAGTCATATTTGGTGCTGCGACACCTTATTTTATGGGACAGGCCCATGTAATTTCGGAATAAATATTTTAGGGATTTTTAGGAGTCCGTATATGTGAAGGAGGGCCCATCTAGGGTTATTTTCGGCCACCCCCCATGGGTTGGACGAAAATCCCTTCTCCTCTTCCATATATACCTCTCCTTAGCCGCCATTAGGACTCGGATTTTGTTTAGTTTAAGACTTAGCCATTGCTATTCTTCGCCATAGACAACAGTGTCGGTTCAGACCTTTTGTACTACGCACTTGCAGAATCCCATCTATAAAGCTTTCATCTTTAATCCGTAATATCTTGATTGCATCTATAATTCTTGCTAGTTCTTCGATTGCTTGCAGGAATTGATCTTCGGATCAGGTTGATCTAGCCCCGGCGAGATCAATAGCCTCGGAAGTTGGTGTAGCGATTGCTAAGGCGCAACGTCACGCACGTTTGTAGTCGGATCGTCAACGTCGACCTCCACCCAAATCGAGAGAAATCCATCTCATCGAAAGATCGAACCCCTTTACCTTATCAAGTTCAAATCAAAAAACTTAAAACTAACAAAAGATAGATAAAAGCATCAGGCTTGCCTTCAAAAATTATCAGAAAAAGATGAAACTCTGCCGATTTTAGGATTTTCGTGCAACAGGCGCACAGAATCTGTTTTTGGATAGCAACACGATACCTCGCACTTTCAATGCATTAGAGGCTAAACTTGGCACAAAAAACCAAAAGAAAAAGATACAATGAAGTTGATACAGAGGTAATAACTTCATGACTCAAGAAAAGCAAAAAGCAAACTGAAAATAAAAGATGGGTTGCCTCCCAACAAGCGCTTTTCTTTAACGCCTTTTAGCTAGGCGCAATGCCAAATATCAAGTTTTTTCTTAGGCCTTTGCAACATCAAGAGCATAGCTTGACCTTATGATTGATTCAAAAGGAAACTTCTTTCTCTTTCTAGGGAAGTGTTCCATCCCTTTTTTAAGGGGGAACTGAAACCTTATATTTCCCTCTTTCATATCAATAATAGCACCAACAGTTCTTAAAAACGGTTTTCCCAAAATAATAGGACAAGAAGCATTGCACTCAATATCCATAACAATAAAATCAATGGGAACATAATTATCATTAACAATAATAAGGACATCATCAACTCTACCCAAAGGTTTCTTTTTAGAAGAATCAGCAAGATGAACATTTAAATAGCACTCCTCCAAAGGATTTAAATCAAGCATATTATAGAAACTTTTAGGCATAACGGAAACACTTGCACCTAGATCACATAAAGCATTGCAATCAAAGTCATTTATTTTCATCTTAATAGTGGGTTCCCAACCATCTTCTAACTTCCTAGGGATAGAGGTTTCAAGTTTTAGTTTTTCTTCCCTAGCCTTGATAAGAGCATCGGTAATGTGTATGGTAAAGGCAAGATTTATTTTACTAGCATCCGGTGTCTTAGAAAGTTTTTGTAGGAACTTAATGACTTTAGTAAGATTGCAATTATCAAAATCAATTTCATCATCTTTAAATAAACTAGGAGGATCCTCTTTAGTGGTTTGGATAGTATAAACTTTAGCAGTTTTCCTATTCATTTCAGCAATTCTAGCTTCTTCAGCCTCTCTAGCCCACCTAGCTTTCAAGAGAGCCATCATCCTTTCATTTTCATTAATTTGAAGAGATATAGCATTTAAAGATTCAGTATGTTTGTCTTGATTTGGAGTGGTTCTAATTTTCAAAATTTCAACATCATGAGAAAGAATGTCTACTTTAGAGACTAGACTATCCAGTTTTTCCAACTTCTCTTCAACAGTTTTGTTAAAAGCTTTTTGCGAAGTGATAAATTCCTTTAAAACATTTTCAAGATCAGAGGACACATTCTTATTAGGATTATAATAATTACCATAGGAATTACCATAAAAGTTGCCATTATTGGGAGGATAAGGCTTATAGTTGTTACTACCAAAATTATTTCGATAAGCATTATTGTTGAAGTTGTTTCTATTAAGAAAATTAACATCAACTTGATCCATTTCTTGGGAAATTAATGAAGCAAGTGGAACATTATTAGGATCAATATTAGACTGATTGGTAGCAAGCATAGACATAATCATATCAACCTTATCACTCAAAGAGGAGATTTCCTCGACAGAATTTACCTTCTTACCACTTGGAGCTCGTTCGGTGTGCCATTGTGAATAATTTGTCATCATCTCATCCAAGAGTTTAGTTGCTGCACCTAATGTTGTGGACATGAAGGTTCCTCCCGCGGCCGAGTCCAAAAGGTTCCTTGAAAAAAAATTCAAACCTGCATAAAAAGTTTGGATAACCATCCACATAGTTAATCCATGCGTGGGACAATTCTTAACCATAGATTTCATTCTTTCCCAAGCTTGAGCAACATGTTCATTATCAAATTGTCTAAATTTCATAATGTTACTCCTTAGTTGTATGATTTTAGCAGGTGGGTAATATTTTCCAATAAAAGCATCTTTGCATTTAATCCAAGAATCAATGCTATTTTTAGGCAAAGACAATAACCATTCTTTTGCTCTCCCTCTCAAAGAGAAAGGGAAAAGTTTCAGTTTTATGATGTCACTTTCTACCTCTTTATACTTTTGCATATCACATAACTCAACAAAGTTATTTAAATGAGAGGCGGCATCATTAGTACTAGCACCAGAAAATTGCTCTTTCATAACAAGATTTAGAAAGGCAGGTTTAATTTCATAAGATTCCGCTTTAGTAGCAGGTGGAGCAATTGGAGAGCATATGAAATCATTGTTATTATTGCTAGTAAAGTCACAAAACTTTGTGTTTTCAGTAGAAGACATAACGATAAGACAAAATAACAAGACAGAAATAAAGACTACACTAATTTTTTTGGGTTTTAAAATTTTGAAACAGGAAAATAAACTAAACGAGATATAAAGCAAGCAAGACAAAAACAAAGTAAAGAGATTGAGAGTGTGAGACTACCCTTTCTGTAGCTCCAAAGCCCCCGGCAGTGGCGCCAGAAAAGAGCTTGCTGCTATATTAAAATAAGTTGGTTGGTGCCCCAAGCGAATGCGGAATTGCAGCTAGTAGCAGTTTTCCCTCATTTAACGAACCGAGGTTTATCGAACCAGTAGGACTTTGAAATCAACAACGATGTGAATATTGAAGATCTCTGGCGCTTGACCTTCAACAGACCTACACACACTCAACCAGAATACTTTGCCCCCAACGGCGGAAAGGTTGTCAATCTTTCCGGTCTCGCAGAAAACAAAGCGGTTAATTATATGATGAAATAGATAAAATATGAAAAGTGACCAGAGTAATAATGATAATTAAAAGCAAGTAAATGAGGATGTAAACAATGTAAAAAGATGGACCGGGGGCCATGGGTTCACTAGTGGAGTCTCTCAAGTAAATAAAATATGCATGTGATGGGTGAATGAATTACAGCTAGGCAATTGACAAGATCATGACACAAACCCAATTTAGCTATGACAAAAAGGACATGATAATATTTATGGAGGCATCACGACAAGGAACAAAGACCATTGAGTCCAACTGCGTCTTTGTCTAAAAAGTCCACCGTGGGATCGCTATCCAGCCTGTCACCCAACGGTATTAAGTTGCAACCAATAGACAATTGCATTAAGTAAAGTGCATGAAGTAAGCAATACTAATATCAAAATAGACATTAACACCGCTGTTTTACCCTTAGTAGCAACAGCACACCCTCGCCCTTAGACGTTTCTGTCACTCGTGCCGAGGAACAAAAGGGGGCATGAACCCACTATCTAGCATAAATACCCTCTCTTGGAGATACACAAAATCACTTGGCCAAAGTAACTACGCACATCGGAGAGCATGCAAGAACATAAATTACTCATATAAGAATCATGCACAATCTGAACATAACTTCATAATCCATCGGATCCCAACAAACACATCACATAGCATTACAATAATCGATCTTGATCATGTTAGGCAGCTCACAAGATCATAAGACATGAAGCACAAGAGAGAGATACTACCAACTAGCTACTGCCATGGACCTGTAGTCCAAGCTGAGACTACTCACAAATCATCCCGGAGGAAGGCATGGCGACGAAGAGCCCTCCGGGATCGATCTCCCCTCCGGCAGAGTGCCGGGATCAGCTTCAAATTGGACCTCGAACTAGGGTTTTCGGTGACGGCGCGTCGGGGTCGAGTTTCTGGAAAATAGTGGCCGCCTCGACGTTTTTAGGTCAGATGTGAATTTATAGGCGTCGGAGGGCGTCGAGGAGAGGTCCCCGGGGCAGGGGTGGGCCCCACCTGCGGGTCACCCCTAGGCCGCGGCAGGGGGCCGCCTCTGCCCTGTGGGCCTCCCCTCCGGCTCTCCTTCGGACTGGTACTTCGTCGTGGCAAATAAAAAATCCTCAAAAATTTCCAGCGCGTTCCGAGAATATTTCCAGAAGTAAATTTTTGAAACAAAAAGACAGCAAAAACAGGGAACTGGCACTGGGCATCTTGTCAATAGGTTAGTCCGACAAAATGCGTAAAAATGATATAAATGACAGTAAAAACATGTGACAATATCACAAAACTAGCATGGATCACTCAAAAACTATAGATACGTTTGAGACGTATCACACTCTCACTGAGTTCTTGCGCTCCCAGCCACCGACTTTCTCTGATGCTTGAGAGCCGCTGGATGCGGACGACTGGCTGCGTGCTCTCGAGCGCAAGTTTGCTGCCCTACATGTTCCTCCTGCTGAACAAGTGAACTGTGCAACCTACCTTCTAAATGGAGCCGCTGGTTCTTGGTGGGAGAGTCATGTGTCGATATTTGCTGCGGGCCACGTCTTCACCTGGGCTGAATTCCGCACTGCCTTCCATGCTACTTACATTCCTAAGCCCATCATGGACTTAAAGAGGAGGGAGTTCCTAGATCCGAACCAGGGACGTATGGACGTCCAAGCTTATCGGCGTGAGTTCAACCACCTGTCTCGGTACGCCCCGTGGGACGTGACCAATGATGAGGACAAACAGGAGTTGTTCCGCAAGGGGCTTGCACTGCGTCTCCGATATGAGTTGTTTCCCTTCAAGTTCCAGTCTTACCAGGACCTGTACTGAAGGGGTCGCAGCATGGAAAACAAAAAAATTTCCTACGCGGCAAGCGGGATAAACCCAAAGGATCTAGATCTACGAGATGAAGATAGCGAAGGTGAGATCCAATCTTTTACCCTTGAAGATCAACAAACGCGTTTTGTCGGTGCAGGGGTTGGCTAGTCGATCCCCGCAACTAGAGTAGTCTAATCGCGAGGAGATGTATTATCCTCGAGATCCAATCCGGTGAAGTGCAGCAACCGGCAGCACCTCCGCGGTGTCCACACGTACAGCTCGATGAAGACGTCAACTCCTTGATCCCGCAAGCGAGAGGACGTGGCCTTGATGATCTCAGCAGCACGACAGTTGTGCCGGTGATGATGACGATCTCCGTGAGCAGGGCTTCGCCAAGCCAAGCAAGAGGAGAGGGAGAGGTGGAGGTGGCGCAGCAGCCCTACGGGGAGAGGTGGTGCGGCAGCTCTAAGGTGGAGGTGAGGCGGCGGCAGCCCTTCGGGCAAGGGGTGCGGCTAGGGTTAGATGGGAGAGGGGGTGCGGCTAGGGTTGCTTGGGGGGCAGCCTCCAACAGGTGGTGCCGCACCCCTCCCCTCCCCTCCTTATATAGGAGGCGGCTAGGGTTAGGGTGAGGGCCGGCCGGAGTGGGTGGAGGGCCCAACTCCTAGTCCAACTAGGAGTGGGTTCCCCCCTTCCTTAGCCGCATGCCCATGTGGGCCATTGGGTGGTGCGGCTGGCCCAAGTGGCCAGCTACACCCCTTTGGTCCATGTGGGCCCCATACAATATGTGGTCCCACTTCTAGAACCTTCTAGAACATTTCGGAACCTTCCGGTACCCTGCAAATAATTTCTGGAACTTTTCCGAAACCTCCGGAAACAACTTTCCATATATGAATCTTATTCTCCGGACTCCTCCGGAACCTCTCGTGACGTCCGGGATCCCATCCGAGACTCCAAATCACCATTCGTTCAATTCATCATTTAATTCATCGCAAAACCTAAATTCATCGGAACGTTAAGTGTGTGACCCTACGGGTTCGAGAATGCATAGACATGATCATATCAATAATTAATAGCGGGACCGGGATGCCCATATTAATTCCTATACACTCAACGAAAACCTTTTTCTCGATTGAACCACGATGCCGGAGATTCAATTAATCTCATATACGATTCCCTTTGTCTCACGATATTTTACTTGCCCGAGATATAATCGTTGACATCCCCATTTCCAGTTTTATCTCGTTACCGGCAAATTCTCTTTACTCGTCCATAATATAGGATCCTCGTGATTACCACCTAATCACCTGTCTGCAAACTTTTGATGCTATATTACCAAGAAGGCCTGGAGATATCTTCTCTGTCACATGGAGGGACAAATCCCACTCTTGATTCATATCACCCAACAACCCACCATCGGAGATACCTGAAAGCCACCTTTATAATCACCCAGTTACGAAGTGATGTTTGATGTCCACAAAGTATTCCTCCGGTGAATGGGAGTGATATAATCTCATGGTCTAAGGAAACTATATTTGGCATATGAAAAAGTGTTGACAACAAAACTTTTGTGACACGATTAATTGCAACTCTTTATTTGGGTCATGTCCATCACACCATTACTCTTAATGATATGACTCCATTATCAAGTGACTATAACAAGTCCATAGTTAGGAAACTCTAACTATCTCTTGATCAACGAACTAGTCCTGTAGAGGCTCACTAGGGACTCCGGGTGTTTATATTCCACACATGTATTATGTTTCCATTTAATACAATTATAGCATAGATAATAAACTATTATCATAAACGTGAATATGCTTAATAAACCATTTTATTATTGCCTCTAGGGCATATGCCCAACATGTACAACCAGGCTCTCACTCTGGAGCAAGGTAGGAAAGAGCTGGAAGCTTCCAAGAGGCCAGCGCAGGGGGACCATCAGAGTTCCTCGGGTTCTGAGGTCAAGAAGCGTAGGGTCTTTGTGGCTTTCAGCGCAGTGCCACGTGCTCCATACCTGCCCAGGCCCTCAGGATACAGGCCACCTCAGCCTCACCCAGCTACATGTATTATGTTTCCATTTAATACAATTATAGCATGGATAATAAACTATTATCATAAACGTGAATATGCTTAATAAACCATTTTATTATTGCCTCTAGGGCAAACAGGAGTTGTTCCGCAAGGGGCTTGCACTGCGTCTCCGATATGAGTTGTTGCCCTTCAAGTTCCAGTCTTACCAGGACCTGTACTGAAGGGGTCGCAGCATGGAAAACAAAAAAAAATCCTACGCGGCAAGCGAAATAAACCCCAAGGATCTAGATCTACGAGATGAAGATAGCGAAGGTGAGATCCAATCTCTTACCCTTGAAGATCAACAAACGCGTTTTGTCGGTGCAGGGGTTGGCTAGTCGATCCCCGCAACTAGAGTAGTCTAATCGCGAGGAGATGTATTATCCTCGAGATCCAATCCGGTGAAGTGCAGCAACCGGCAGCACCTCCGCGGCATCCACACGTACGGCTCGATGAAGACGTCAACTCCTTGATCCCGCAAGCAAGAGGACGTGGCCTTGATGATCTCAGCAGCACGACGGTTGTGCCGGTGATGATGACGATCTCCGCGAGCAGGGCTTCGCCAAGCCAAGCAAGAGGAGAGGGAGAGGTGGAGGTGGCGCAGCAGCCCTACGGGGAGAGGTGGTGCGGCAGCTCTAAGGTGGAGGTGAGGCGGCAGCAGCCCTTCGGGCAAGGGGTGCGGCTAGGGTTAGATGGGAGAGGGGGTGCGGCTAGGGTTGCTTGGGTGCAGCCTCCAACAGGTGGTGCCGCACCCCTCCCCTCCCCTCCTTATATAGGAGGCGGCTAGGGTTAGGATGAGGGCCGGCCGGCCCCCCCTTTACTTGGCTCCCAAGTTGAAGTCCATCTAGGACTCCTCCTTGGGCTAAAGGGTGGAGGGCCCAACTCCTAGTCCAACTAGGAGTGGGTTCCCCCCCTTCCTTAGCCGCATGCCCATGTGCAGGGGCGGAGCCAGGATTTGGACATAGGGGGGCGAAGCGGTGATGGTCGCAAGCGGACTATCGTGTATCAAAATTTCAAGTCCAAAATAAAATGGCTTATTAGCGTATTTTTTGGCAAAAGCATTGTATTATTATAAGTTATCTCAAATGTTAACAAAGATAATTAAGCAAAACCGAACAAACAAGCTACAGTTTGTGATTTCACATATAGCTCTACTATTGTCAATGTTGAATCTAAACTTTCACCACCAGACCAGATTCTAGATGACTAGATCTAAATAACCGGCGTGAAAAAGCAAACTATTATTTCTTTTTCGTTGTTTGTAACTAACAAAGTATACAATAGCTAAAATACATCAGATAAGCAGATGAGTAGGACGTATGTGCAATATAATCCATTGATGAATTTGCGGGGCGGTGATGCCGACGTACGGCAGGCAGGCAACAACGATCCGTAGGGGCCGGCGGGTGGGCAACAATGATCAGCGCGGCCGCCGTATTAGGGCACGTACAACGCGGCCGCTAAGCTACAGGCGCTAGGAATCAAATCCTCTCCGTTTTAGCAGTTGTCGCAGAAATCCTGACAGTTTTCTTAGCGAAGACGCATTGACAAGCGCCAGGCGCTTGGGAAATAGATACAAAATACCTCTCATGACGTCCGACGCTTGCTATTGGCAGGGAATTGACCTTTTTAGCGCCTGCGTAAGCGGCGTGCAATGTACATGCCCTTAGCCGCTAGTCGTCTGTCTAGGGTCAGCGTCTTGCGAATCGATCGTCTAACTGACAGGCTAGAGTAGACAAGCAGACAGGGAGTGCTAACCATGGGCGTCCGGCAGATGGGCATGGGTTGTTGCTTTGTTGGGCTTCAATACGTGCATGTATTTCAGCTAGATTTGGGCTTAATTAAGTACTGATTACTGATTATCAAGGGCCATTAGCTGGTATATACTTAGTACGTACGTGACATAGTATTGGGGGGGACGAACCATTGGGGGGGGGGTCTGACCCCTGCTAGCACCCCCTGGCTCCGCCCCTGCCCATGTGGGCCATTGGGTGGTGCGGCTGGCCCAAGTGGCCAGCTACACCCCTTTGGTCCATGTGGGCCCCATACAATATGTGGTCCCACTTCTAGAAACTTCTAGAACATTCCGGAACCTTCCGTTACCCTGCAAATAATTTCCGGAACTTTTCCGAAACCTCCAGAAAAAAACAACTTTCCATATCTGAATCTTATTCTCCGGACTCCTCCGGAACCTCTCGTGACGTCCGGGATCCCATCCGAGACTCCGAATCACCATTCGTTCAATTCATCATTTAATTCATCGTAAAACCTAAATTCATCGGAACGTTAAGTGTGTGACCCTACGGGTTCGAGAATGCATAGACATGATCATATCAATAATTACTAGCGGGACCGGGATGCCCATATTAATTCCTATACACTCAACGAAAACCTTTTTCTCGATTGAACCACGATGCCGGAGATTCAATTAATCTCATATACGATTCCCTTTGTCTCACGATATTTTACTTGCCCGAGATATAATCGTTGACATCCCCATGTCCAGTTTTATCTCGTTACCGGCAAGTTCTCTTTACTCGTCCATAATATAGGATCCTCGTGATTACCACCTAATCACCTGTCTGCAGACTTTTGATGCTATATTACCGAGAAGGCCTGGAGATATCTTCTCCGTCACATGGAGGGATAAATCCCACTCTTGATTCATATGACCCAACAACCCACCATCGGAGATACCTGAAAGCCACCTTTATAATCACCCAGTTACGAAGTGACGTTTGATGTCCACAAAGTATTCCTCCGGTGAACGGGAGTGATATAATCTCATGGTCTAAGGAAACTATATTTGGCATATGAAAAAGTGTTGACAACAAAACTTTTGTGACACGATTAATTGCAACTCTTTATTTGGGTCATGTCCATCACACCATTACTCTTAATGATATGACTCCGTTATCAAGTGACTATAACAAGTCCATAGTTAGGAAACTCTAACTATCTCTTGATCAACGAAGTCTACCATTTTCTAAATTCATCTCAATTTCATGAAAAATGACTCCTCATTCAACACGTTCTTACAATTAAGAACTTGGGTCACATATCGTCATATACAAACACATGGTTCTTATATGCTGAGACCTATGAACAATTCATAGTGAATTCCAACATATCCTCCAACCATCAATTTTTGTATTGAGTTCTCAACTCAATGTTTCACCTATATGTTACAATGAGATGAACCGTTCTTCTCTTGTTTCATTTTGAACTCCTTCAAAACTTGTTTAGGTTAAACATCCTGACTTTAATGTTTATCAAACTTATCTATCCTCCATAGATACATTCATCTACATGAATATTTGACGTTCAAACTAACTTCATAAGTTATGCATTGGTCCATGACAACATTTACAACATTTATGAAATCTCCATTTCATTCAAACACGATGTTGTAAACTCCCACTCAAATATACACCATACACATATTAATTGTGAAGCCACTATGGCTCCCACTCAGAAATATGTTATCTTTATATTTGACCATGATTAACTAGTTCCCACTCAAACATATGGCACACATATTTTGATTATGGAAATTAGTTTCTGCTCTAACTTAATATATGTCACCACATATCTTAATTAGATCTCACTCAGTTTCTTATGCACTTTCTCGACAATTTGGACTCCTCCAAAATTCTTAACTCTTAAGATTCGAGAACTCATATACGAAACGCCAGCACCTAGCCAGCTCTAAGTTTTATTTATTCCACACAAACTCTTTGCAGAATAAATATGTGAAACATTCTTTTCACAAAATCAAGTAACAGTTACTTTGTGATTTAAACTTAACATAGGATGACTCTTAGTCACTTTCGTATTTAAAGTTTCTATTTCTCCTTTTTGTAGTTTTGTAGGTATGTCTTGTTTCCCAAACATGACAAGTAAATCATGAATATTATTTTGCAACTTTTGACAAAATTCATATTCTTGAACCCTACATCTCTTTAGACAAGCTAAACCAAAATTCAATGATCATCATCATTAAAAACTTTTATGTGTCAAGTTTTAACCAACATAGCACTTTACATATGTGCCACTTGATACATGAACATGCAAGGTTTAAGCTTTCTAGACTTTATTACAACAATTCTTTTATCCATGAAACCATTTCATGATAAAACCACTAAAATACACAACACAACCAAACACATTGGTTTGTCCCTTTTAGTCTCACATTGTGGAATCTCTTATTCATAATCTCATATGAATATTCTACAAAACTCCATTTGCTTTGGCTTTTAATTATCTCATAATTATTGAAACCACTATTTCACATAACTCATATGCGAAACGCAAATCATTAAATAGATCCTTTATTTAAAACAGAGTGTTATCAAAATAAATCTAAATGATACAAATAAAACCTTAAAACCAAATCCCTTCTTTATGACCACATAATATCAAATATAATGTGACTACAACACTTTAGGTTTATCAAAACACTTTTGAATAATCTCTAAATATTGTAATTTGTGATAACACTTGTCACAAGTCTCCATACTAAACAATAACTCAAATATTTTTGTCTCTTTTGATCAAATCGAAAAGAAACTCAATTATCTTGTTAACTTAATATCCTCCACTTCCATGGTCTCATCATGACATAAGTAAATTCTCCTGTTTACTCATTCACGATAAGATAATGATGTCTTTAATTCACTGAAAAATTCCACCAACACTTGTGTTTATTTTCCAGTTACTCATGGCATTTTCAGAAAATGGCATTTTTAATTATGCTACTTGGTGATGCGCATCAGAAGACTCACCAACACTATAGCACAACTAAAAACAAATCTCATCATTAAGTATTGGATATTTTAGCATGTCTTTATTTTATAATTGTTTAACTAATTATCGTTTAAATCTAACAAAGGACAATAATCTCATAATCGAAACGTGATCTCCAAAAAGGATTACTCATGAAAATAGAACAACCACTTGTCTTTAACATGAATGACCGTCTCACAAACCGAGACACACTAATTTAAGATCACACTTAATTCGATTACAAAACTCATTCAAATCCTCTAATTTAAAACGATAAATGTAGAAGTAGAACATCGCCAGCATCAACTCCTTGATTGCCATCTTCCCGCAAAATCCACTCAGTCCCTCCATGCACTTCTCAAACGGCGGGCCCTGTTTTCACAAAACAGCACAAGTATCAAATACTTAGCTCACCACAAGTGTAAATGGGACATTTAAACATTTATAACTAGTATATCAAAATATACCTTCTGCATTGACTACTTCTCCTGCTATGGGTTCCACTTTAACTTGACATAGACGGGAAATAAACTCACAGAAAGTGATCGAATCCCTTCCCATGATATAGTTCCTGACATAATCCTTATAGCTGGGGGGAAGCGAGCGCAGCACCCCATCTATTGCCATCTCGTCAGTTATTTCATGGTTCCAAACATCCACCATAGTATAATACAGCCGGTGCATCTTACTTAGGTGTTGTTCCAAGCAAGTGTTTTCTTCCATCTAAATTGAAAGAAAATCATCCAAGCATTCAAACCTTGCAACTCTAACTTGTGCTATGAACCTTCTTTTTAGCTCATCGACAATCTCCATTGCACTCAAGTATCCAAATTGTCTACCAAGGTTAGAATCCATGAAGGTGCATATCAGCCACTCGACTCTCAAGTGGGTGGTCTTTTGATCGTACCACTCCATATACCCTTCATAGTCAGCAGTAACATCAGGGCATTTTTCTAAAGGTTTATCTATCACGTAGAGCTCATTATTGGTGTGTAGGGCTTCTCTCAGACGCATGTACCACTCAGCAAAGTTTGACCCAACGAGACGCAGCTCCTCAGCAAGAAACATACTACTGTAGTCCCCCATGATCTACAAGGATTTTGTAAAGACATCTTTAGGACTTTGTTTATGATAATTTTAGTTCAACTTAATCAAATTAATATATGAACTCCCACTAAACTCAACATCTCTCTGGTTGTTTAGTGACACACGATCCAAATCCACTACACCACAACTGATCATCACGTGAGATGATGTAGCTTCAATGGTGAACAACTAAGTGTTGATCATATCATTCATATGACTCGTGTTTAACCTTTCGGTTCCGTGTTCCCGAGGCCATGTCTGTACATGCTAGGCTCGTCAAGACAACCGTAGTATTTTCGCATGTGCAAACTGGCTTGCACCCGTTGTATGTGAACGTAGAGTCTATCACACCCGATCATCACGTGATGCTTCGAAACGACGAACTTTCGCAACGGCGCATACTAGGGGAGAACACTTAATTATCTTGATATTGACATGAGAGATCACCTTATCATGCTACCGTCGCGATCACATCTAAGCATTACAATAAGGTGCATAAAAGGGATTAACATCACATGCAATTCAAAAATTGTGATATGATATGGCCTTTCTTCTTATGCTTTTTGATCTCCATCTTCAAAGCACCGGCAAGATCTCCATCTCCGGCATGATCTCCATCATCGTGGCGCCATCACCATGGTTGTCCACCAACTATTCCAACTACAACTAATGCTACTCTTAGCAATAAAGTAAAGCAATTACATGGTGATCCAATGACTCGCAGGTCACATAAAATAAAAGACAACCATATGGCTCCTGCCGGTTGCCGTACTCGTCGACATGCAAGTCGCGAAATATTACAAACATGATCATTGCATACATTATCACAAATCACATTGGCCATATCACATCACTTGACCCCCTCTGCAAAAACAAGTTAGACGTCCTCTACTTTGTTTATGCAAATTTTACGTGGCTTGGGTCAACGAGATAGAACCGTTCTAATCTACTAAAAAACCACAACGGTGATATAATAGTCGCTTATTTACTCATCCTTTTGAAAGGCCTTCCATTGAAAATTGCATCCTCACTAAAGCAAGAGAAACAGACACCCGCCAGCCACTTATACAAAACAAGTTGCATGTCAGTCGTGGAACTGGTCTCTCGTGCGTGGACGAGTAAGGTTGGTCCGGGCCGCTTCAATCTCACAATACCGCAAAGATGCAAAGTGCACGCGAGAAGGTAGCAACATAAAATATCAACGCCCACAACTCCTTGTGTTCTAATCGCACCAACATCTACGAATAGATCTAGGCTCTGATACCACTGAAGGGGTCGCAGCATGGAAAACAAAAACAATTCCTACGCGGCAAGCGGAATAAACCCCAAGGATCTAGATCTACGAGATGAAGATAGAGAAGGTGAGATCCAATCTCTTACCGTTGAAGATCAACAAACGCGTTTTGTCGGTGCAGGGGTTGGCTAGTCGATCCCCACAACTAGACTAGTCTAGTCGCGAGGAGATGTATTATCCTCGAGATCCAATCCGGTGAAGTGCAGCAACCGGCAGCACCTCCGCGGTGTCCACACGTACGGCTCGACGAAGACGTCAACTCCTTGATCCCGCAAGCGAGAGGACGTGGCCTTGATGATCTCAGCAGCACGACGGTTGTGCCGGTGATGATGACGATCTCCGTGAGCAGGGCTTCGCCAAGCCAAGCAAGAGGAGAGGGAGAGGTGGAGGTGGCACAGCAGCCCTACGGGGAGAGGTGGTGCGGCAGCTCTAAGGTGGAGGTGAGGCGGCGGCAGCCCTTCGGGCAAGGGGTGCGGCTAGGGTTAGATGGGAGAGGGGGTGCGGCTAGGGTTGCTTGGGGGGGAAGCCTCCAACAGGTGGTGCCGCACCCCTCCCCTCCCCTCCTTATATAGGAGGCGGCTAGGGTTAGGGTGAGGGCCGGCCGGAGTGGGTGGAGGGCCCAACTCCTAGTCCAACTAGGAGTGGGTTCCCCCCCTTCCTTAGCCGCATGCCCATGTGGGCCATTGGGTGGTGCGGCTGGCCCAAGGGGCCAGCTGCACCCCTTTGGTCCATGTGGGCCCCATAAAATATGTGGTCCCACTTCTAGAACCTTCTAGAACATTTCGGAACCTTCCGGTACCCTGCAAATAATTTCCGGAACTTTTCCGAAACCTCCGGAAACAACTTTCCATATATGAATCTTATTCTCCGGACTCCTCCGGAACCTCTCGTGACGTCCGGGATCCCATCCGAGACTCCGAATCACCATTCGTTCAATTCATCATTTAATTCATCGCAAAACCTAAATTCATCGGAACGTTAAGTGTGTGACCCTACGGGTTCGAGAATGCATAGACATGATCATATCAATAATTAATAGCGGGACCGGGATGCCCATATTAATTCCTATACACTCAACGAAAAGCTTTTTCTCGATTGAACCACGATGCCGGAGATTCAATTAATCTCATATACGATTCCCTTTATCTCACGATATTTTACTTGCCCGAGATATAATCGTTGACATCCCCATGTCCAGTTTTATCTCGTTACCGGCAAATTCTCTTTACTCGTCCATAATATAGGATCCTCGTGATTACCACCTAATCACCTGTCTGCAGACTTTTGATGCTATATTACCAAGAAGGCCTGGAGATATCTTCTCTGTCACATGGAGGGACAAATCCCACTCTTGATTCATATCACCCAACAACCCACCATCGGAGATACCTGAAAGCCACCTTTATAATCACCCAGTTACGAAGTGACGTTTGATGTCCACAAAGTATTCCTCCGGTGAATGGGAGTGATATAATCTCATGGTCTAAGGAAACTATATTTGGCATATGAAAAAGTGTTGACAACAAAACTTTTGTGACACGATTAATTGCAACTCTTTATTTGGGTCATGTCCATCACACCATTACTCTTAATGATATGACTCCGTTATCAAGTGACTATAACAAGTCCATAGTTAGGAAACTCTAACTATCTCTTGATCAACGAACTAGTCCTGTAGAGGCTCACTAGGGACTCCGGGTGTTTATATTCCACACATGTATTATGTTTCCATTTAATACAATTATAGCATGGATAATAAACTATTATCATAAACGTGAATATGCTTAATAAACCATTTTATTATTGCCTCTAGGGCATATTCCCAACATGTACAACCAGGCTCTCACTCTGGAGCAAGGTAGGAAAGAGCTGGAAGCTTCCAAGAGGCCAGCGCAGGGGGACCATCAGAGTTCCTCGGGTTCTGAGGTCAAGACGCGTAGGGTCTTTGTGGCTTTCAGCGCAGTGCCACGTGCTCCATACCTGCCCAGGCCCTCAGGATACAGGCCACCTCAGCCTCGCCCAGCTACTTCGACCTTGGGTGCGGCTGGAAGTGGGTTTCGTCCTCAGCTGCCTGCACTACCGAGGCCCACTTGCTACAGCTGTGGCCAGCCGGGTCACTTCTCAAGGGAGTGTCCTCAGAAGGCACCTGCTACCGCGACACCTACACCAGCTCCCTCTACACCAGCAGCCAAGGCTATGACTGTCAGCCGTGGTCGTCGAAACCACGTCTCTGCTGAAGGAGTTGAAGAGGAATCCGGTGTTCTCATGGGTACGCTTCGAATTAATGAATATCCAGCTTCAATCCTGTTCGATTCTGGAGCATCGCATTCATTCATATCCATAGCTTTCGCACGTAGCCTCCGAATACCATTTGTGGTCATGGACTCCCCTCTAGTGGTTAAAACACCAGGCTCTAGTTGGCACACTAACTGGATTGCTCCGGAGGTCCAGATTTCCATAAGCTATTGGTCCTTTCCGTTCACGTTGATGGCCCTGAAGTCAGATGGTCTAGATGTCATTTTGGGCATGGACTGGCTAGTCAAATATCAGGCTAACTTGAACTGTGCTGCCAAGTCTGTCACAGTGATCCACCCAACCGTCGGGCTAGTGAGTTACTGGTCCCCTTCATCCGCAACTCCATCTGCTGCCACTCCTCTCTCTCTCCGGAGATCATTCTATACTTTATGGAAGGAATCACCCCACCTGAAATGCATGAGGTAGGGGTGGTGTGTGATTTCCCCGACGTCTTTCCTGAAGAATTGCCTGGCATGCCACCTGATCGAAGTGTGGAGTTTGTCATCGAATTGGTTTCGGGGACTGCTCTGATTTCCAAAAGGCCTTACCGCATGCCAGCGGAAGAGTTGGCTGAGCTGAAGAAACAAATTGATGAGCTGTTGGAGAAGGATTTCATTCGGCCTAGTAGCTCACCCTGGGGTTGACCTGTAATATTTGTCAACAAGAGGGATTCTAATGTTCCTCGTATGGTTGTTGATTATCGGCCTCTGAATTCGGTAACCATCAAAAACAAGTATCCTATTCCCCGGATAAATGACCTCTTCGATCAGCTAGCTGGTGCAACTGTATTCTCCAAGATGGATCTGAGGTCCATCAGATCAGAATCAGGAAGGAGGATATTTCGAAGACGGCTTTCACTACCCGTTATGGTTTGTACGAGTATACTGTCATGTCCTTTGGTCTCACCAATGCCCCGGCTATCTTCATGAGGCTTATGAACTCCATCTTCCATGAGTACCTCAACAAATTCATCATAATATACATTTATGACATCGTCGTTTACTCCAAAACCGAAGAAGAGCATGCTGAGCATCTTCGGCTAGTTCTGACAAAGCTTCGTGATCATCGTCTCTATGCTAAGTTCTCCAAGTGTGAGTTCTGGTTAAAGGAACTCATCTTCCTAGGTCATGTGGTGTCAGCTGTTGGAGTAGCTGTAATACCCGACAAGATTCAGTCAATCCTGGATTGGGCGACTCCAAAGTCGGTCAAGGATATCCGTAGCTTTCTTGGGTTAGCGGGTTATTACCGCCGATTCATCGAAGGCTTCTCCAAGATAGCCAAAGCATTGACTGACCTTCTCAAGAAGGATAAGAAGTTTGTATGGACGGACAAGGCGGAAGAGAGCTTCCAAACCCTAAAAGTCAAACTCACGACCACTCCTGTGCTTGTCCAACCGGATACCAACAAGGACTTTGTCTTCTACTGTGACGCCTCTTTACAAGGCTTAGGCTGTGTGCTAATGCAAGAAGGCCATGTAGTAGCATATGCTTCTCGCCAACTTAAACCGCATGAGCACAACTATCCAACCCATGATCTAGAGCTTGCTGCCGTGGTTCATGCTCTGAAGCAATGGAGACCTTACCTACTGGGCAACCGTTGCGAGATCTTCTCGGATCACCAGAGTCTGAAGTATCTCTTCACCCAGCCAGATCTGAATCTCCGACAGAGAAGATGGTTGAAATTAATCCAGGACTATGATGTGACCCTCAGCTATCAGCCTGGCAAGGCCAACGTCATGGCAGATGCGCTGAGTCGCAAGTCTTATTGCAACACCCTGATGGTTGAGAAGGCTCAACCTGCTCTTCATGAGGAATTCGCCCGTTTGAATATGGAAATTGTTCCCTCCGGATATCTAGCAAACTAAGAGATCAAATCCACTCTTGAGGATGAGATCAAGGCAGCCCAGCATCAAGATGCTGGCATCCTCGAAATTAAAGAGAAGATAGCTAGTGGAAGGCTAAATGCTTTTCTGTTGACGACAACGATGTTGTCTACTTTGGTGACCGTCTGGTGGAACCCAAGAGTGGAAATACCAAAGGGTTGATACTCTCAGAAGCTCATGAATCACCCATCTCTATTCATCCGGGTAGTACCAAGATGTACCAAGATCTTCGCCGTCAATTCTGGTGGTCTTGCATGAAGCGAGAGATTGCCGAGTACGTTGCTAAATGCGACACCTGTCGCCGTATAAAGGCTGAGCATAACGTCCCGCGGGTACTCTTCACCCCATAGCTATTCCCGAGTGGAAATGGTATGAAGTGGGTATGGACTTCATTATTGGCTTCCCAAGGTCACAAAAGGGTAATAATGCCATCTGGGTTGTCATCGACCGTCTATCCAAGGTTGCTCATTTCCTTCCTGTTTGCGAGGATATAACTGCGAAGCAACTGGCTGAGTTGTACGCTGCCCGGATTGTTCCTCTACATGGTGTTCCTCTGAGGATTATATCGGACCGTGGGAGTCTATTCATATCCAGATTCTGGTAGAGTTTCCAAAATGCTATGGGAACCCGTCTGAACTTTAGTACAACCTACCACCCCCAAACTGATGGACAGACTAAAAGGGTAAACCAAATCCTAGAGGACATGCTTCGGGCATGTGTAATCTCTTTCGGCAAGGGTTGGGAGAAATTCCTACCATTCGCAGAATTTTCCTACAACAATAGCTACCAAGCTAGTCTGCGGATGGCCCAATTTGAGGTCCCCTATGGGAGGAAATGTCGGACTCCGCTAAATTGATCTGAAACCGGAGAGAGGCCACTCTTCGGTCCTGATGTGATCAATGAGGCTGAAGAGAAAGTCCGTATCATTCGAGAGAATCTCAAGATTGCTCAGTCCAGGTAGAAGAGCTACTATGATAAACATCATCAGGAGGTTCACTATGAAATTGGTGACAAAGCCTATCTTCGAGTCTCTCCCCTCCGAGGCGTTCCTCGTTTCGGGATCAAGGGAAAACTGGCACCTCGCTTTGTTGGTCCTTTCACTATCCTGGCTAAGCGAGGTGATCTCTCCTATCAGTTGGAGCTCCCAGAGAAATTCTCAGATGTGCATGATGTGTTCCATGTCTCTAAACTCCGTCGTTCCTTGAAAGATCCTATCCGTGGGGTTGATCATGAGGTGTTAGACATCCAGGAGGATCTGACTTACCGTGAGCATCCTGTCCGCATCTTAGATGAAGCGGAAAGGAAGACTCGTAACAAGACCATCAAGTTTCTCAAGATTCAGTGGTCTAACCATTTTGAAGAAGAAGCAACCTGGAAACATGAAACTAGTCTTCGTCAGGAATACCCCGCCTTCTTCACTCAAGCCTAGAATCTCGGGATGAGATTGCTGTAAGGGGGGTAGATTTGTAACAGCCCCAGTTTGGTACTGTAAAATTTGAACCAAATTTTCACTTTTGCATTGTCAACTTGCATCATGGCATACATATTTAAATTGCTAAAGTTAAATACAGCAACACTTGGAAATTATTAAAAGAAAGGAAGCAAAACCCTTCCCAAATTTCCAAACCAAATACATTACTCAAATTGGCAAAACAAATTATTCTTGAGATTCCAATTTGTCTAGGAAGTTCCAAGAGTACATTTATAACTAATTGTCAAAATCCAATTCTTGCCAAGTGGTTTTATAAATTGAGGAAATCAAAATTTGTGCAAATCAATTCCTATTTTTGATACCATGTTAAACTATTTAGAAATTCAAACTAAAAATATGGTGAGCTTCCTTATCTTATTGTGAGCCTCCCTGAATTTTTCTATAATTTTTGGGCTTATGTAAATGCCCCAATTAATTAGCCAAAGTCTGCTGGACCAACTTGTAAATAAACTTGACTGGAGCAAGGGGTTATGCGCAAAATGTCATCGTCTTCTTCTCACTGTGGCGACAGGACCGGCACTGTGCCACCATGCCGTCATGCTCGCCCTGTGCCACGCAGCCGTGCTACCCTGGTGGATAGGAGGACCAACACAACGCCCACCTGCCCCTCACTCACTCGTTCCCTCGCCCCGTTTTTCTGTTCCCGAAACCCTAAACCTAGCTCGTTAGCCGCCATGGAACCGTCACCCTCGCCCGTGCATCGCCGCCGTTAGAGAGCCCGTAGAGCAGATCAAAGCGGGGCAAAAGCTCCGCCGCGTCGCCCTCTACCTCCTCGCCCACGGAATCACGCCTCGTAGCACAGAGCCATCGCCATCATCCTCGTCTTCCTCAGCTCCGGTCGTCGCGCGTCGAGCTCGATTGCCGCCGTCTTCGTCCCTCTCCGACCTCGCCGTCTACACCACCGCACTCAGGGTGAGCTTGCGCTACTCCTGGACATCTTTGTCCTCCTGCTCTCTCCCTAGGTCGTGGTGTCGCATTAGCTCGCCGCCGGCCGCCGCTGCACCTCGTCGTGGACGCCGCTCTGGTGACCATCCGCTAGCGGCGCCGCCACTAATTGGTTTGCCTCGGCGAGCTGCATCCAGCGCAAACTGTAGCTAGTCCTCATGTGCCCTGCACCGTCGAGCGCATTCTCGACATTGCGCGGTCACCGCCGCGCGCGCGCCGGTCGTGGCCTCGGCCCAGTCAAAACGCTTCGTCGGTACTACCCGGCTGTTAGCCGGAAGTACCGACCGTAGGTTGATTCGGTATAGGATACTTCTGTTAATTTCTGGAAGTAGCTCGGAAGTTGCCCCGGAAGAACCGACTTGACCGGTACTACCGGGCTGTTAGCCGGAAGTACCGACCGTAGGTTGATTCGGTACTGGATACTTTTGTTAATTTCCGGAAGTAACTCGGAAGTTTTGCCGGAAGTACTGACTTGACCGGTACTACCAGGCAGTTCACCGGAAGTACCGACCGTAGGTTGTTTCGGTACTGGATACCTTCTGTTAATTTCTGGAAGTAGCTCGGAAGTTGCCCCGAAAGTACCGTCTTGACCGGTACTACCGGGCAGTTAGCCGAAAGTACCGACCATGAGTCCATTTGGTACTGGATACCTCCTGTTCTATTCCGACAGTGGCTTGGAAGTAGCGCCAGAAGTACCGTCCTGTCCGGTACTACCGGTCCGTTTTCCGGTAGTACCGACTCAACTAATTAAAATTTGGGAAAAGCTTAACTTAATAAATATTGATTCAAATTTTGCAAATGATATACCAAAATGATCAGCAAATCAAAAGCTATCTAGTTATGATAATTTCACAGCATGACAACAACTTTTCCTTTGATGTCATTCTCGAAATGGTTAAAAGAATTAAATTGAATAACCGTTTAATTCTCCATTTATTCATCGTTACTCGGAAAATTGCAAACAATGTGCCAAAATTATCAGAAGAACAATACCTATCTAATAATGTCATTTTCATGCATATTTAAACCACATTTTAGTACTGTAATAGTTCATAAGCAATGTATTCATTAAGTTAAACATGGGGTTGTTTCCAAATAATTGCACAAATTATTTTGGCACTCCATTTAAATTGTTAGCTAACTTAAATGATGATATCAGTGCATTAACTTGACATGTCATCATGATTGTGCATTGCACCTTTTGTATTCCTTATATTTATTTGTTCTCCTATTATGGTTTGTGTATCGGTAGATTCAGGAGTCGAGGTTCCCCCAACATACCTCGACGATCCGTGCTTTCAGCCCCGTCAGCAAGGCAAGAGATAACCTAACCTTCTGTGCATATCTCATCCTATTGTTTTACACAAGTATTTTCTCCACCATAATATTGCATTCGATTCCAATGTCAACTTTTGGTCGATGTATAGAGTAACCTGTTATTGCATAGTTCCTAAACCATTACATGTCTTCCCTCCTATTATCCATAGGTTTGATGTGTTGGCCTGAGTTAAAGTTATATCTGTTGTATTTTATGCTTAGCTATGCTTAGCCATGCTTAGTCGAATGTTTAGTCGTCCGGTGATTATTTCCATAATTGTGAAGTTGATGGAATGTTCGGACAAGGTGGAAACTTGTGGTACTTAATTAAAATGCTTAAAAGGCTTGGATGAGTTGCCATCGGGGTTGGTGGTGTTTTGTCTCATTCTTGCCGCCTAGGTGTGAGTTCTTGTCTCTTGAACCAATATCGAGCGTGCTTCCATCGGTGGGGGTATGGGCCCCTTACTAACCGAATAACTTGTGCAGGCGTATCCAAGGGTCCTCTAGTTTGCGCTTTCCATTTGCGTGTGAGTTGCAGGTGGATGAAGGTGCGATGAGGACAGTGGTGTTTAGGATGTGGCGATGGGGGCAGGGTGTTGAAATAGGCACTGAACTTGTCCTGTCGTCACGATGATTCTTGGATAGTCTCATGCGAGGTAAAGGTTTAACCGTGCCCACTTGCCGGCTTTCCCTGGAAGAGAGCTAACCAGGCGAGCCGGACGGTACCGATGGCTAAAAACAGTACACCCCTGTAGGGTTTAATCTTTTCGGAAAGCTGTGTCCACGGTTATGGACAACTTGGGAATGGATTATAGAAAACCTTAACTTAATTAAAATTTGGCAACATGTGTTAAAATGGTTCATTTCCTCGAGGGTGATTCGAGGGAGTGCCTTGGTGGAGATGAGTGGTGGTTTCTGGATACTGTTGGTTCAATGTGAACTAACGAATGAAAGTTTACTATCTTATCCCCTTGTGAAAAACCTTCTGAGTAGTCGATGCCATGAGTCATTGTCTTTAAAAAGGAAAACTAGCTTTATGCAAAACAACTACTATACAGCTTTGAAGCCAATCATCATTGGGCCTATATCGCCCTAGTAACCTTGCGAGTACGTCATACTCAGCCTTGCTTTGTTGATTATTTGTTTCAGAGGGGGACGTCACCGAACAGGAAGGTGGGTTCTTTGTTGACATCGACGAGTAGTCTGGGGTTCCTAGGTGGCAGCTTGGGATGTCACGGAATAGGCTGGCTGGGATAAGTTATTGTAGGCCTCTTAGGCCATAATTTGGATCTTGTTGTTAGACAACTAAATTCGCTTCCGCATGATGTAATGTTGGGTTTGTGACCTCTGATGTGTATTTTGCTATCTTTCTCTTTATATGAGTTGAACTATGATCTCTTGTGTCGTAGAGTCTGTGATGTGCCAGATGTTCTGCAGTCTTGATCCCTCTATTATGCATTGATAGCTATGCCAGTGTTTATGGCATGATCGAGGAGTTGCGTTGCCGATGATCCATTTCGAGCACGCCTGCCAAAGGTTTTGGCCTGGGAGTGGTAACCCCAATAACCTTCGATTGTGTAGCATAGCCTGTGGGTTCATAGCATCTCTGTATAATTTCGGGGTCGGGGCGCTACACCCACTTCAGACGAACCGCTTCCACAAAACCCGGCTGACCAAGCCAGAAGTTCTCAAAATGAAAGCGATTCAACTTCGGTGGCTGGGCTCCTCCGGTCGAGAGTAGTAAGGGACAGTGATCTGACCCAATCCTCGTGAGCGCACGTAGGGAGCAAAGTGTATAGGCAACCTCCCAATCCACCGAAACAAAGACCCGATCTAGCACACTCCGGATCGGGTCAACCCGGTTGTTTGTCCAGGTATATCTTGATCCCACACGTCTGATCTCTCGCAGAGCAAGATCAGCAATACAATCATTAAACATCCGCATCCGTCGGATGTCTACATTTGCCGAACTCTTGTCATCCGGGGACCTAATTAGGTTAAAGTCCCCAGCAACCACAAGCGGAGTGGAGCACAGTTCCACCTTCGCTTTCAGCTCAGCAAGGAAGGCCGAAGAACGAGAGTGGTCCGCGGGGCCATAGACTATGATGACCGCCCAACTAAGGGAGGTCCGTCTATGGGTGAGCAACATGCTCACAAAAAAAATCCCCGCGGTACATGTCCTCTACCTCGAAGGTCTCCTCCTTTACCCCAAGGAGGATCCCTCCCAAGTGCCCATTCGCCGGGAGCCACAGCCAGGCAAACTTGTGGGGACTTAGTGCTTGCAACTCATGAATAGAGAAGTCTTGTCTAATCGTCTCCTGAATGCCCATGATATCTGCAACTTCTTGTCTCATGAGTCTACTTAACTGGCTTCACCGACCATCCTTTCCGAACCCCCTCATGTTCCAATCTAATAACCCGATAGGTATATTCATTTAGGAAACATTGTCGAGGGTAGTCCCCCTATGGGGGATAGAACGGGCCCTACCAGAGGTCGAGGGCCGGGACGGTGGTAGGGGGTCTCCCCCGTGACCCCCTCGCCTGGGGAGTCACGGAGGGAGAGGCCGCCCCCATTGACCCATCTGCGCGGTCAATATCGGACCCTAGTAGCACATGCACCAGTGTATATGACGATGGGGGTCCCTCCCTCGCAAGCTCCGCCTGAGCTCGTGAGGCAGCAAGAGCCCCATCATAAATCTCCTTTGCCCTAAGTGCTGCAATTTGATCAAGCCGGGGTCCCCGTTCCCCCCGAAAGACCACTCCACAGTCATCGGCAACCTGGGCCAAATGGTCCAAAGGGACCTCATCTAGAACCAAAAAGCAAGAACCCGAACGGGGATGGGGAGGGGTGGGTTGGGTCGTACCTGGCACGCGGTAACGAGACGAGGTCAGTTGGATCGCATGCGCCTCCACAGTAGACACCGGTGTCCCCAGCCCACCCCATGCAAGGGCCAGCCTGGCACTGTGACGGGTGGACTGGGGTGGCTGCGACGTCTGCCTGGAATAGTGCCGAGGGTGCACCTGCGAGTCGGCCATGGGGGTGTCGGGGAAGACCGTGACCGTCTCACTAGTGCCCGTGGTCAGGGTCGCCGGGACCAGAGGAGGAGATCCTGCCGGTGAGGTAGGGGTCGAACCCGACGAGAGGGTGTAGCAGAGCGCCCTAGGAGAACGAGACAACGACGGCGAAGCTACCTCAAGCCCCACACTGCCACAGTCCTTCTCAGTCGAGGGAGAGGCCGAGCGTCCCAGGGTGGCAGAGCCAAGGCCTTGCAAGCCAAAGTTAGAGCCATATTGCGCGATGGATAGCTCCATCGAACCCTGGGAGTCGGAGCAGGAGGTGTGGGGCTGTGGTATTATGTCTAGGGTAGTGGTCACAGGCGAGGATGTCCATGTCGTGACGGCAAGGTGAGGATCCGTCCCTTTTGAGGGGTCAGTCGGGGGCAGGGGCGTCCCGCTTTGGATATGGCTCCCGCGGTTCCCTCGCGTCGGTCCCATCGTCATTATCATCCTCCGAGGAGTCCTCCCCTGAGGAAGCCCCACCCCCCCCCTCCCCCTTCCCCGGCAGGTCCACCATCCGTGCCGGAGGAGACGGAGAACGCGGGCGATCCTCTTCGAGCTCCACACGCATGGAAGGCCCATGGTTCCCTCCACGTCCACCAAAGTATATCGGCAGGAGGTAACCCGGCAGCTTGGCCGACCGGGGCAGAGGACCCAGAACCGGACCGCACCTAAGCTAGAAAGGGAAGGCGCATCCACCTCCATGAACTTGCCCAACGGCTGCGAGATCAGCTCGATGACATCCGTCCGTCTGGCCTCGTCCGGCACTCCATGGAGTAGAACCCAGGTGGGGCAGAGGGAGGTCGTCATTTTAGGCATGGCGGTGGAGGCCTTGATGGACACCTGGAACCTGTTGGTTGGAAGGGTGAAGGTGGTGCCCAAAGTGCACAGTCGCAGCATCTCAGCCGAGGGGAAGTCCACAGCAAACTCAGTCGGAGAAATCTCGCGAACTTGCCATGCGTGCCCAGGCATGATCTGAGCTAATTCATCACGAAGGATCCCCACAGTAAGGTTTTCTATCATCAGAGGGATCTGGTCTGGGAGAACGGTCACTGATTGCTACTGATGAAGAGTTGGGTGGTGCCCCAAGCGAAGGCGGAGATGTAGCAAGCAGCAGTTATCCCACGATAACGAACCGAGGTTTATCGAACCAGTAGGACCTTAAATCAACAACAAAGTGAATGTTGAAGATCTCTGGTGCTTAATCTTCAACAGACGTGGACCTGCACACACTCAACCAAAATACTTTGCCCCCAACGGCGGAAAGGTTGTCAATCTTTCTGGTCTCGCAGAAAACAAAGCGGTTAATTGTATAGTGAAATAGATGAATTATGAAAATGGACCAGAGGAGTAATGATGGTGAAAAGTGGTGAATAAAGGTTGCAATCAATGTAAAAAGATGGACCGGGGGCCATGGGTTCACTAGTGGAGTCTCTCAAGTAAATAGAACATTCATATGATGGGTAAACAAATTACAGCTGGGCAATTGACAAGATTATAACACAATCTTAATCTAGCTATGACAAAGAGAACATGATAATATTTAAGTAGGCATCACGACAATGAACAAAGACCGTTGAGTCCAACTGCATCTATGTCTAAAAAGTCCACCGTGGGATCGCTATCCAGCCGGTCACCCATCGGTATTAAGTTGCAAGCAACAGACATTTGCATTAAGTAAAGCGCAATAAGTAAGCAATATTAAATATCAAAATAGTCTTTAACACCGCTGTTTTACCCTTAGTAGCAACAGCACACCCTCACCCTTAGAGATTTCTATCACTCGTGCCCAGGAACAAAAGGGGGCATGCATGAACCCACTATCTAGCATAAATACTCTCTCTTGAAGATACACACAATCACTTGGCCAAAGTAACTACGCACATCGGAGAGAATGCAAGAACATAAATCAACATATAAGAATCATGCACAAACTGATCATAACTTTATAATCCATCGGATCCCAGCAAACACATCACATAGCATTACAATAATCAATCTTGATCATGTTAGGCAGCTCACAAGATCATAAGACATGAAGCACAAGAGAGAGACTGCCATCTAGCTACTGCCATGGACCCAAGGTCCATGGTGGGACTACTCACAAATCATCCCGGAGGAAGGCATGGCGATGAAAAGCCCTCCAGGATCGATCTCCCCTCCGGCAGGGTGCCGGGATTTGCTTCAGAATCACCCCCGAATTAGGGTTTGAGGTGACGGCGCCTTGGGATGACTTTTCTGGAAAATAATGGCCGCCCCGTCGTTTTAGGGTTTTTAGGATTTTATAGGCGTCGGAGGGGGCCGAGGCGGTGCCCAGGGGGCAGGGGCGGGCCCCACTTGCGGGTCCAGGGGCCGCAGCAGGCACCCGCCTGTGGCCCTTGGGTGGCCCCCCAGGTCGCCCTTCGGTCTCCGTCTTTGTCTGGGCATAAAAATAATCTCCATAAATTTTGGTCCAATTCCGAGAATATTTCCAAAAGTAAATTTCTGAAACACAAAAACAGCAAAAACAGGGAACTAGCACTGGTCATCTTGTCAATAGGTTAGTCCAACAAAATGCATGAAAATGATGTGATATGATAATAGAAACATATGACAACATCACAAAATTGGCATGGATCACTAAAAAATTATAGATACGTTTGACATGTATCAGCATCCCCTAGCTTAACTCCTACTCGTCCTCGAGTAGGTAAGTGATAACAAAATCATTTTTTATGAGACATGCAACCAACCTAATCTTGATCAAGATAGTAATGCAAAGCACATGATGTGAATAAGGTGATCCAAAACAATTGTCTATAGTTGACATTAAGCAAACAATGATTAACAAACGCTAGCTAACAAATGCTAAAAACTTTTCATGAATAAGTGCATTGGAGACATGGAACCATACATAAGGTTTAGAAAGAAGAATTGCAAATTATGTCTCCAATGTAAAGTATCAATCATTCTTCAAAGCATCTAATTAGTCATTCATGAAAATAGCCAAGCTCAAGTCAAGTGTCCTAATCCATCTACTTCACAAATCAACTGTTTCGAAGTCTACTCAACTAGTGCAAGTAAGAAGTGGCTTTGGCACCAAGATGTAATGGCAAAGAGAACAATGATGGAGGTTTGGAAGGTCAAAAAGAAAGGCTCAAACAGTGGAGAAGTAAACCACAAGACATATGGAAGTCCCGTAGTTGACACTGTATAAGGAGTAGTGATTGCCATGCAACGGTATAAGTGTATGAAAGCTCTCCAATGGAACTAGTGGGGGTGCATCCAACTTGCTTGCTCATGAAGACCTAGAGCTCACTTGAGGAGGCTCATCCTTGGAATATACAAGCCAAGTTCTATAATGTTAGTTCCCCACTTAGTTATACTACTAAAACAACATGAGAACTCTCTACAATGAAGTGTAGGTGCTACTAGCACAAGTGTAGTAAAAAGGATAGTGTGTTGCTCCCTCTCTCTTTTTCTATTTTTTTTGGATTTTGGGTGGCCTCCTTGGCTCTTTTAAATGCTCTCTCATTTGGCCTCCTTTGGGCTCTTTTATTCTTCACTTTTTTTAATTTTATACCTCACTGTAGGAGAAACACACTATATTACAATTGGATCATCACACTTTTTGGTACTCATAACTCATAAGAATAATACATGATGTATAAAAGGAGATATGCATGATCGAGCGTAGTGTGGAAAAAATGTAGAACATGTGGCAAGCCACACAGCACACTAACTCAATAATCAAGCAAATTATATGGTAATGAAGAACGACATCAACTCATGTAATGTAATGATGGATGTTACATGGCAATGTATCTCGGAACGGCCATGGAAATTCCGTGATAGGTAGGTATGGTGGCTGTTTTGAGGGAGATAGTTGGCTTATGTGTAGGAGAACAGGATGAAGTTCGCCCACGGAGTTGGATGTACTCGCGAAGTATGCACCAATCTCAATGTGAGAGAGGGCATTGCGTAGCACCGAAGAGGCTAGCAAAATATGGAAGTGGAAGTGCCAAGAAACCAAAAATCACAATGCATTTCGTATATTGCAAACAACTAGCAGTTTCAATGTTCCACAAATGGTTAGAGACACCCCGAGAGGGATCGTGGCGGCGACACAAGTGCCCCGTTGGCTTCCCCGACGGTTGCAGTAACTACCCACTAGGAACTTATTTTCAACTAAGCAGAATTCATGACACATTAGCATTGTTGACTTAGGTTGTTTAGTTCAGAAAAGCATGGCTCCACGCTTTACTAACATATCTCCACTAATCAGCTCTAACACCATTAACCAACACATTTTAACCATTAGTTATTTTAATGTCTCAAAACAATTGAAAAGTATCAAATTATCCACATAGTAATCTACAAGACTATGCAGGTTTATTCTACTTCATACCACTACGACATGCATAGCATTTTACCGATCTAACACATTAACCAAGCAACCAAAACAACTCTCTAACAAATATAAGTGAAGAACAAGAGAGTTTAATAACAACTACTAGCATCTCTAAATAAGATAAAAGCTAAAAGCGAGAGCTTACTAGCAAACAAACAGTAGCTAAGAATACTCAACAAAATATAAGCGAAGCACAGGAGTATTCAAATGAAAAAGCGGAGCGTGTCTCTCTCCCACACAAATAAAGCAAGGATCAAACAAGCATATGACCAGAAAAATAACAAACAAAACCGAAAGTAAAAAGACGCTCCAAGTATAGTACATAATATGTAAAGTGATAAAAACTTAGTTCAACGATGACGACCTCATGATAGTCGATGAAGAAGAGGGGATGCCTTAGGCATCCCCAAACTTTGACGCTTGATAGTTCTTGATATTCAGAGGGGGTGCCATGGGGGCATCCCCAAGCTTGAGCTCTGATCCATCTTCAATTTTTTTCATTATCCTCTCCTTTGGAACATAAAAACTCTCTTCATACAAAACTTCTCATAAACTGATTGGGTTAGTGCTCATAAATTAAAATGCCCATGTGTTCAACTCAAGAAAAATTGCAAACAACTTTATTAGGCATTAGTGTAACAGCCCCAGTTTGGAACCTGAAAATATGAATAAATTTTTCACTTTTTCTTTTCATATTGCATCATGGCATCCATATTTAAATTGCTCAACATGAAAAAATGTTAAAGCAACAATAGATAAATCAATGATGGTGAATGTTGTTGGGTAAACAAACATTAAAATTGAGCTTTCATATTTGTCCAGGAAGTTCTAATAAATTCAAATATGTTTTTTGCAAAATTAAAGCAATTGCCAATTCAAATAATTAAATAAAGCCCAAAATGCAAGTGAGCAATTCTAAAATATTTTACACATAAAAGTTTTTCCAAATGGGCTGAAATTTTTATAGCAGCTTCTTAATATAATATACAAGCTAGGTGAATTTTTCTAGAATTTTAGAGTTTGTATAAGTGCCCCTTTTAATTGCTTTGAGCTGCTGGAAATTTGAAAACAGAAAAACAGAAAAAGGAAAATGGTGACAGGGGGCTTTCTGCAAAACGGCGTCGTCTCCTTCGCGCTGTAGCGCCATGGCTGTAGCGACCAAGCGCGTCTCGCTCGCCCCACCGCACCCTCTCGCTGCCTCCAGGCCTGGTGGATAAGAGGGCCACCGCTGCCCTAGCTCCTCTCTCTCTCCCTCATTTTCCCCGCACCCGGAAACCCTAACCCTAGCAACTGCCATGGCCGTGACCTAGCTGGAGCCACCGCCACATCGCCATCGATCCCGACCACCTCAGGACAAGCCGAAGGCACCAGGAGCTCCGCCGTGACCTCTTCTACCTCCACGCCGACGGAATCGAGCCGGGAGCCTGGGAATCGTCGACATCGTCCTCGTCTTCTTCCTCTCCATCCGCCGGCCGCCGTGCACGATTGCCGCCGGTACTGGCCTCCCCCTTCACCACCGGGCACACTCACGCATCGAGGGTGAGACGCTGGTCCTCCTGGACCTTTTCTTCCTCTCCCTCTCCCTCTGTTTCACCCTAGGGCCGTAGGCCGAACCACCTCCGCCGCCGTAGCTCGTCGCCGGAGCACACCCCGGTGACCATACGGTCCTTCGCGCCGCCACTAGATCCCCCATGTTGCGCCGAGCGTAATGCGCTCCCTCTCGGGTTTCCGCGAGCACCCATACGATGGATCGGTGCGCGACCTCGCCGTCAGTCACCGCGGCGCCGCTCCGGTCCTGGCACGCGCAACGGTCAAACCTGACCGTGGGCTGCCTCGCCCGCGTGGACACCAGCGTGTCCACGGGCCCGAGCCGTCAGTGGCTGTGGCTAGCCCACTGCCCGGTGAAAGACGGTTCGGCCCGTTTTATGGATTTAATAAAAAGTCAGAAAATCATATGAACTTTGAAATTCAATATATTTTGAACCACAAATCCGAAAAATGCAAACAATATGTCAAAATGCTCAAAAAATTCATATCTATCTGTTAATGTCATTTCCATGATCAACTAAAATTATTAATTTGCCTTTAATTAATAAATACTAAAATGCAGAATTAAAACATGGTTTAAAAAAATTCATAACTTGAAGAATATTTATCCAAAAATTATGAATGAGGTATCAAAATGTTCAGTAAACAATGAACTACTAGTTTGTGTCATTTGAGAGAATTGTAGAATTAAATTTTGTGTTGTTTATAAAAATTAAATGAAATGGCAGATTTAAATCAATAAATTGGAAATATCATAACTTGATAAATATTGATCCAAAAATTGCAAATGATATACCAAAATGATCAACAACTCATTTAGCTATTTTAAGATCACAGCATGAAACCAATTTTTCCTTTGGTGTCATTTTCGAATTGATTGAAATGATTTAAATTGAATAACCGTTTAATGCACCATTTCTTCACCGTTAATCGAAAAATTGCAAACGAAGTACCAAAATGATCAGGAGAACAATACCTATCTAATAATGTCATTCTCATGCATGTAGAACTCATATTTTAGTACTGGACATTTTGGATAAATGTTTAGTTCACTAAGTTAAATATGGAGGTATAACCCGTTAATTGCAATAATTATTTTAGGGGTTCCATTTAACTTGAGGGACATGCCCAAGACCATTTTAGTGCATAATTTGACCATCTCATCATGAGTGTGCATTGCACCTTTGTGTTCGTGTTATTTATTTCGTTTCCTGCTATTGTTTGTGTTTTGGTAGATTCAGGAGTCGAGGTTCCACCACAATACCTCGACGATCCGCGCGACCAGCACTATCAGCAAGGCAAGAGATAACCTAACCTTCTTGGCATATAGCATCCTACTGTTTTATACAATTATTTTATCCACCAAAATATTGCATTCGATTCCAATGTCACTTTTGATCAAGATGTAGAGTATCCTATGAAATGCATTGTCCCCTAAACCATCACATGTTTCCCCTCCGATGAACCAAAGGTTTTTATGTGTTGGCCGGAGATACAATATATATTGGTTGTATTTATATGCTTAGCCATGCTTAGTCGAATGCTATATTGTCCGGTGAATTTCAATTCCATATTTATGAAGTTGATGGAATGTTTCGGACATGGTGGTTAGTTGTGATACTTAATTAAATTGCTTAAAAGGCTTGGATGAGTTGCCATCGGGGTTATGGTGTTTTGCCTCATCCTTGTCGCCTATGTGCGATTTCTTTACCTCTTGGACCAAGACGAGCGTGCTTCCATTGGTGGGAGTATGGGCCCCTTACTAACTGAATAACTTGTGCGGGGGTATCCAAGGGTCCTCTAGTTTGCTATTTCCATTTGCGTGTGGGTGTGTGAGTGGAAAAAGAAACGATGAGGATGATGGTGTTTAGGACGTGGCGATGGGGGCAGGGGCTAAAATAGGCTGGGTAACTTGTCCTGTCGCCACAGATGACTCTTGGATAGTCTCATGCGAGGTAAAGGTTTAACCGCGCCCACTTGCCAGCTTTCCCCGGAAGAGAGCTAACCAGGCGAGCCGGACGGTACCAATGGGTAAATTAGTACACCCCTGCAGGGTTTAATCTTTTCGAAAAGCCATGTCCGCAGTTATGGAGGACTTGGGAATAGACGATAAGACCATAGAGAACCTGAACATAATTAATTAATTTGGCAGCTAGAGGTTGCATTTCAACATGTGATAAAAGGTTCATTTCCTCGAGGGTGATTCGAGGGAGTGCCTTGGTGGAGAAGAGAGGTTCTGGTTACAAGTTGGTTCAATGAGACCGAAGATGAAAGTTTACTCTCTTATCCCTCTTATGAAAAACACTCTGAGTAGTCGATGCCATGGGTCGCTTATATCTTTTTAAATGAAAACTAGCTTTATGCAAAATAAATACTATACAGCTTAGAGCCTCCATCATCATTGGGCCAATATCGCCCTACTAAACTTGCGAGTACGTTGTACTCAGTCTCTCTTTGCTGCTTTTATAGTTCGTTTCAGAGGAGGACGACACCGAGCAGACAGGTGGGTTCTTCTTGGACATCGACGAGTAGTTCGGGGTTCCCAGGTGGCAGCTTGGGACGTCGGAACAAGCTGGCAGGTTTTATTTGTTTATCTGTAGGCCTCTTAGGCCATATTTTGGATCTTGTTGTTAGACAACACTACTTCGCTTCCGCATGATGTAATGATGGGTCTGTGACCCCTGTGTGTGATTTGTATCTTTCTCATATATAAGTTGCTATATGATCTCTTTGTGTCATAGAGTCTGTGATGTACCAGTTGTTCCGCAGTCTTGATCTCTTTATTATGCATGATAGCTATGTCTGAGCTTATGGCATGATCAAAGTGTTGCGTTGCCGATGATCCATTCCGAGCACGCCTGCCAAAGGATTTGGCCTGGGATTGGTAACCCCAGTAACCTTCAATTGTGTAGCATGACCGGTTGCACATAGCGTCATTGTATACTTCTGGGGTCGGGGCGCTACAATTAGCTACTGTTCACTAAGTCTCAATGTGGCACTCCACCTCTAGAGTATCACATTTAACGATAGTAAAGAGACGAATGCAAAATAAAAGCAGAATCTATCAAATTCTGAAAAGTCTGTAAAATCGAATTTTTTGAGGCACTTCTGTAGCTCAAATCAGAAAACTCAAAACTAATGAAAGATAGATAAAAGTATCGGGCTTTCTGTATAAAAATTTCAGAAAAAGGTAAAATTCAGAGATTTTTCAGATTTTCAAACAGTGAAGGACAGAAATCTGTTTCTGGACAGCAAAACAACACCTCGCACTTTCAATGCATTAGAGGCTAAACTTGGCACCAAAAACCAAAAGAAAAATATACAATGAAGTTGCTACAGGGGCAACAACTTCAAGGCTCAAGAAAAGTAAAAAGCAAACTGAAAGTATGTAACAGCCCCAGTTTGGTACCTTAAAATATGAGCCAAAGTTTCACTTTTGCATTGTCATCTTGCATCATGGCATCCATACTTAATTTGCTTAACATGAAATAATGCAATGGCAACAATTAATAAATCAAAATGGATTTAACTCCTTTCCTTGAATGGGAATGTTTTTGAATAAACAAAAATTATTTCGAGCTTCCATATTGTCCAGGAAGTTCCAAGAGTTCAATGGATGAAGACAATTTATTTGCCAAGCAAAATAATAAAAGGAAGACCTCAAATTTTGTGTGAACCAAATTAGAATTTTAAACCAATCAAAAACAGTTCAATAATTCGAAATAAAAATATGGGGATCTTCACTATGGTATGGGGAGCCTCCCTGAAAATTTTCATAATTATTGAAAAGGTTTAAGTACCCCAATTAAATGGATTTTGGTTGCTGCCTTTAAAAGAAGAGTAAAATGCATCGTTAGTCCATGAACTTGTCGCCCCAGATCACTTTGGTCATCGTACTTCAGAAATACCGGTTTACGGTCACCGAATACACGTGGAATTTCATCTACGGTCACTGCTCGATGTTACGGCGCTGTATTTGATGACGAGGCATTGCTTTGACGGGTCTCCAACCGTATTTTTGGCAAAAAAAAGTCCACTCAATTCTGCTGTAGGCACACTGGTGGTTTCCGCAGGTCAGACTACCTGGCGGGGCCATTGGCCAGAGTCTCTAATCCACCTTATCTCGTCAATTCCACAAATAATAAAACATGAAAAAAAAAAGTTGCCGACACAGTCCCGCACGCCCTCACAGTTCTGGACGACGAGATCCAAAATACCGCCATTGTCGGCACGCCAACGCCGCTCCCTGCCCAGCTGCCGCCCTGGCTGACCTGGTTGCTCTCCTGTGTGTTGCTTACCGTGAGGCCTCCATGCAGCAATCCGGGAGTGGCGGCCCTCGGCCCCGTCGCTGCTCCTCCCTGCTGGTGCACCCATGGCGAAGGCAGAGGAGATGCACCGCCAGGATGCAAGGAGACCGGCAGCGCCCCTATCCGCGTGCGACCTGACTGGGTTCGAAATGCTCGCGCATGGGTCATGACGCCGCGATAATTCGTCACCGTAGCGAACCCGAGCAGAGCACGGAACCAGCGGCCGCTGCGATCAGAAGGCCTTGTAGCAGGCCATGGACGCCTACTCCTCGGCGACAGTCCTGTGCGTGATAAGCAGGAGCAGCGAGGGTCCATCGTCTTTGGTGACACCGTAGTCCCCACGCTGCATCTCGAGCCGTCGACACTGCCCTTCACACCGTTACCGCTCCCGTGTTGACGCCTGGAGCTGTTGCGTGCACTGGGTGCAGCGCGGACAGGTGCCTCGGTTGCAAGCTCGACACCGCCGTGGCAGCGACGACCGGCTCGAGCAGCGATGGCGAAGAACTCTCCGCTGGGAGCTTTGTGAAGGATGGCGGCGTGGACAAGAGACGCATGAGGAGGGGTGGCAAGTCGGGGCGTGCGGCAGCGGCCTTGGGGAAAGTGGGCGGCGGAGATCCGCAACCCGTGCCGCGCCGTGCACAAATGGCTCGACACGTTCGACACCGCCGTCGAAGCCGCGCACACCTATGACATCGCCACGCTCGAGTTCCGCGGCCACCGGGCCAAGCTCAACTTCCTGGCCGCCTCCGCATCGTCGTAAGCGTCCGTACGAGGTCGCTGCCGATGTAGAGTGTCAGCGCCACAGCCGCGGAGGCGTGCCCACGGACAGGCCGGCGAGTGCGTCCTCGCACGCCATAGGTAGCAAGACCACATGTCCGCTGAGTGCATCGCCCGCGCTAGTGCGGCCCTGCATGCCATTCTAGAGTTGAGAAAACGATGAGGCGTTTCCATGGGGACACCGAACACCGCACGGCGTCGAGGAGCCAGGACGACGCCGCTGGACAACGCGAGAGAGCACCGAGCGTGGTGGGGAATTTGCGGAACTGGTCGTGTGTTTTTTTGTGGCAAAAAAGATACGCAGTGCTCGTTTGTCAGCTGGACGATTTGACCGGTCCACAGCATGCCACATAAGCAAATACGTAAGTCTACGCTCTCCAGTGACCGTAGTTGGACCCCCGGAGCGTCTTTAGTGACCGTAAATCACACTCTCCAAAGTACGTGGACCAAAATGAGCGAGGCTCGTAAGTTCGGTGACCACGGATGCATTTTACTCTTAAAAGAAAAAGAAAATCAGGAAAAAGGAAAACAGCACCGGGGGTTTTCTGGAAAACTTGGCGTCCTTCTTCTTCCTCCTGTAGCGACCGAGCAGCTCGCGCCCGACGCCGTCGCCACCGCACCAGCACTGTGCCGCCATGCCGCCGTGCTCCCTCCTGGTGGTTAAGAGGGCCACCGAGGCCCTGCTCACTCTCTCTCCCCTCACATGTTCCCTCCCCTGCTCTCTCTCTCTCCCCTCTGTTTCTCTCGCGAGCGCAACCCTAGCAGCCATGGCTGCCGAGCATGCCGCCGTCGACTGACGCCTCCCGGAGCAGATTGAAGAGCGCCACCGTCTCCGCCTCGTCGTCCTCTACATCTCCGAGGAAGGAATCGTTCCAATTCGCCGTCATTGTCACGCACGAGTCATCTTCGTCAACGTCGGCCACCGCGCGTCGAGCTCGATTGCCGCCACCTCCGACCTCCCCCTTCACCGCCGAGCAGCCGCACGCTACTAGGGTGAGCAGCCCATCCTCCTAGACATCGTCTTTCTCGCCCTCTCTCTCTAGTTCGTCGTTGTCGTTGTAGCTCGCCGTCGGCCTCCGCTGGGCGCCGACGCACGCGCCACTCCGGTGACCGGTAGATAGCGGCGCCGCCCGTTTTTTGTTCCCATACAACGGCATGTCGAACGCACCCCGTAGATCGTCCCCACACGCCGTACGCCGCCGTGTCCGTGCGCGTCGCCACCGGTGGTCACCGCGCGTGTGCGCCGGTCGTGGCCTCGGCTCGGTCAAACCATTTCATCAGTAGTACCGATGTAGAGCCGGAAGTACCGATCGTAAGTTGTGTCGGTACTGGATACCTTTTGTTAATTTCCGGAAGTGGCTCGGAAGTTGCTCCGGAAGTACCGCCTTGTCCGGTACTACCGGACAGTTAGCCGGAAGTACCAACCGTAAGTTGTGTCGGTACTGGATACCTTCTGTTAATTTCCGGAAGTGGCTCGGAAGTTGCTCCGGAAGTACCGACTTGTCCGGTACTACCGGGCAGTTAGCCGGAAGTACCAACCGTAAGTTGTTTCGGTACTGGTTACCTTCTGTTAATTTCCAGAAGTGGCTCGAAAGTTGCTCCGGAAGTACCGACTTGTCCGGTACTACCGCGCAGTTTTCCGGAAGTACCGACCGAACCATGGTCGGTAGTACCAGGCCTTGTTCCGACCTACTGTGAGGTTCAACAAATTAATATTTGGGAAAATGATAACTTAATAAATATTGGTTCAAATTTTAGAATAATGATATACCAAAATGATCAGCAAATCAAAGGTTGTCTAGTTATTTTAATTTCACAGCATGACAACAACTTTTCCTTTGATGTCACCTCGAAATGGTTAAAAGGTTTAAATTTGAATAACCGTTTAATTCACCATTTATTCGTCGTTAATCGGAAAATTGCAAACAACGTACCAAAATGATCAGCAGAACAATACCTATCTAATAATGTCATTTTCATGCATATTTAAACCACATTTTAGTACTGTAATAGTTCATAAGCAATGTGGTCATTAAATTAAACATGGGGTTGTTTCCAAATAATTGCACCAATTATTTTGGCACTCCATTTAAATTGTTAGCTAAATTAAATGATGATATCAGTGCATAAACTTGACATGTCATCATGATTGTGCATTGCACCTTTTGTATTCCTGCTATTTATTTGATCTCCTGTTATTGTTTGTGTATCGGTAGATTCAGGAGTCGAGGTTCTCCCACCATACCTCGACGATCCGTGCTATCAGCCCCATCAGCAAAGCAAGAGATAACCTAACCTTCTATGCATATCTCATCCTATTGTTTTACACAAGTATTTTTTCCACCATAATATTGCATTCAATTCCAATGTCAATTTTGGTCGATGGTTAGATATCCTATTAATTGCATTAGTCCCCTACACCACTACCTGTTTCCTTCCTATGATGCATAGGTTTGAGGTGTTGGCCTGAGTTAAAGTTATACCTGTTGTATTTATGCTTAGCCATGCTTAGTCGAATGCTTAGTCGTCTGGTGATTATTTCCATGATTGTGAAGTTGATGGAATGTTCGGACGAGGTGGAAACTTGTGGTACTTAATAAAAATGCTTAAAGGCTTAGGTGCGAGTTCTTTACCTCTTGAACCAAGACGAGCGTGCTTCCATCGGTGGAGGTATGGGCCCCTTACTAACCGAATAACTTGTGCGGGCGTATCCAAGGGTCCTCTAGTTTGCGCTTTCCATTTGTGTGTGAGTTGCAGGTGAATGAAGGTGCAATGAGGACGGTGGTGTTTAGGATGTGGCGATGGGGGCAGGGTGTTGAAATAGGCACTGAACTTGTCCTGTCGTCACGATGATCCTTGGATAGTCTCATGCGAGGTAAAGGTTTAACCGCACCCACTCTGCCGGCTTTCCCTGGAAGAGAGCTAATCAGGTGAGCCGGATGGTACCGATGGCTAAAAACAGTACACCCCTGCAGGGTTTAATCTTTTTGAAAAACCGTGTCCACGGTTATGGAAGACTTGGGAATGGACGATAAGATCATAGAAAACCTGAACTTAATTAAAATTTGGCAACATGTGTTAAAAGGTTCATTTCCTCGAGGGTGATTCGAGGGAGTGCCTTGGTGGAGATGAGTGGTGGTTTCTGGATACTTTTGGTTCAATGTGAACCGAAGAATGAAAGTTTTACTATCTTATCCCCTTCGAAAAACCTTCTGAGTAGTCGATGCCATGAGTCTTGTCTTTAAAAAGGAAAACTAGCTTTATGCAAAATAACTACTATACAGCTTTGAAGCCAATCATCTGAGCGTATATAGCTGTAGTAACCTTGCGAGTACGTCGTACTCAGCCTTGCTTTGTTGATTATTATTGTTTCAGAGGAGGACATCACCGACCAGGAAGGTGGGTTCTTTATTGACATCGACGAGTAGTCTGGGGTTCCCAAGTGGCAGCTTGGGACGTCATGGAACAGGCTGGCTAGGTTATGTTATTGTAGGCCTCTTAGGCCATAATTTGGATCTTGTTGTTTAGACAACTAAATTTGCTTCCGCGTGATGTAATGTTGGGTCTGTGACCTCTGATGTGTATTTTGCTATCTTTCTCATTATATGAGTTGAACTATGATCTCTTTGTGTCGTAGAGTCTGTGATGTGCCAGATGTTCCGCAGTCTTGATCTCTTATTATGCATTGATAGCTATTCCAGTGATTATGGCATGATCGAAGTGTTGCGTTGCCGATAATCCATTCCGAGCACGCCTGCCAAAGGTTTTGGCCTGGAAGTGGTAACCCCAGTAACCTTCGATTGTGTAGCATGACCTGTGGGTTACATAGCATCTCTGTATAATTCTGGGGTTGGGGCGCTACAAAGTAAAAGATGGGTTGCCTCCCAACAAGCGCTTTTCTTTAACTCCTGTTAGCTAGGCGCAATGCCAAATATCATGTTTTTTCGGAGGCCTTTGCAACATCAAGAGCATAGCTTGACCTTATGATTGATTCAAAAGGAAGCTTTTTTCTCTTTCTAGGGAAGTGCTCCATTCCTCTTCTGAGGGGGAACTGAAATCTTATATTTCCCTCTTTCATATCAATAATGGCACCAACGGTTCTCAAAAATGGTCTCCCCAAAATAATAGGACAAGAAGCATTGCACTCAATGTCCATGACAATAAAATCAACAGGAACATAGTTATCATTAACAACAATAAGGACATCATCAACTCTACCCAAAGGTGTAACAGCCCCAACTTGGTACCCTAAAATATGGGCCAAATTTTGTTTTCACTTTTTCTTTGCATTGCATCATGGCATCCATTTAAATAGCTACTTTAACATAAAGCAACCCTTAGAAATTAAAACAAAGGAAGCAAAACCCTTCCTCAAAATTTCCAAACTAAATGCATAACCCAAAATGGCCAAATCAAATGCAAAGCTCAAGTTGGCAAAATACATTATTCTTGAATTTCCAATTTGGCCCGGAAGTTCCAAGAATATATTTTTATAAGTAATTGTCAAAGGCAATTTCTTGTCAAACAAACAAATAAAATAGAGAATTAAATTTGGTTCAATTCAATTTATATTTTGACACCAAGTTAAACTTTCCAAAAATTCAAAATAAAATTATGGGGAGCTTCAATAATATAATATGAGCCCCCATAAATATTTTCATAATTTATTGAATTGCCAAAGTGCTTCAAATAAATGTATTTTGCAATTTATCAAAAATGACCATATTGCAACAATACAAATATTTGTGAATCTAAACATTTTATTTGAAGCCCAAACTTTTTGTGGAGCACCTAAAGGTTAGATGGAGCCTATATGAATTTTTACAGTTTTTATAAAAATGTCCTGGTGCCCCAATTAAATCGCCAAAGTTTGCTCTTGGACCTGTTTGTAATTAGAGAAAATTTAGGCAGAGGGGGGTTTCTGTAAAAGGGTTGTCCCTTTCCTCACTGTGGCGACAGGGCCGGCGCCATGCCACCGAGCCCCCTCCCCCCCTCCCCCCCACGCTCCACTTGCCGTGTTGGAGGCCAAGACGGCGCCCACGCACGGCAGGACGCTCACCTGCCCCCCCACCTGCTCCATCTCGCTCTTCTCTCTCTCTCCCTCCCGCGATCCACCATGGCCGCCACGGCCTCCGCGCTCGCCATCGAATTGCCGATGACTCCGGCCGCTCCGAAGCACACTGACACCACCTTCAAGCTCGCCTCACCGTTCGCTACCCGCTGGCCCAAGGTATCGACGAGGGACGCCGTAGAGCGACCGTGCCGCTCGTCCTTCCCCGCCTCAGTCCGACCGATGGCCGACGCGCGTCGAGCACGCGCTAGCCACCGTCCGGCCTCCCCGAGCCCGAGCGAGATGTCCAGATGCCCGGCCGCGCCGTCCTGCACCTCCTCATCGAGCGAATCGAACTGGGACACCCTTTTTGCGAGATCGAGTTCGGTCACCTCGCCGCCGTCCGCCGCCGTGCGCGCACGATATCGCTGCCGCCCGTCTTCCCCGTGCCCCTCCGTCCGCACCATCGCCTCCGGGGTGAGCTCCTTGACCGCTCGGTCACCTCCTCCCCACCCCTCTCTCTCTCTCCGGCGTCGCCTCCGTGCGCCGCCGTGCCGCGGTCACCGCTGTGGCATACGCCGGTCGTGGCATTTGACCAGCACGCGCGCGTGCGCTGCATGCCCAGCCTCGCCCCCGGCCTGGGCCAGCCCAAAGGCCGGCTGGCTCGGGAGGGTGCCCGGCCTGGCACCCAGCCTGGGCTGGCCAAAGGCTGGCCCGTTCGGGTCACCCCACGGCCTTGAGCCCGGCCTGGCCGGCTCGGAGGCAGGCCTGCCAGGGAATTTGTTTTCCCTTTTTAATTTTTGAAACAGTTTTAAATACTTAATAACAATATGAATATTGGTTCAAATTTGACAAACCAAATTTCAAAATGTTCAGAAAAATAAACTCTACAAGATAGAATAATTGTTTTTGTCCTTTGAAGTTATATTCTTGTTGTTTAATTATGAACTAGCTAGATGACCCGCGCATTTGCCCGGCTAGATTTACTCTACATCATATTGCACAATATTTTTCTTTTATGAGTTATTCACATAGTGTCAACTTTTAAATATTTAATTTGTATTAACACTCTATTAGCACTTCGTACAAATCTAATGTGCGTACGAAAAAGATTGCAGAAAATATGTATATGCCTTGTGAAATATAACAACATTTTGTTAAAAGAAATATTTCCATTTAGAGCATTACATTCTTTCCATTGAACTATTTAGAGTGACAACAAAGATTGACGGTATTCAGATTCCGCGTGCACCGTGCATAATGTAGACTATGCCTTGTCATTTTCGACTCAATATCATCACAACTTGCCCTTTCTTAACGCATCCATAATTTTTGAGTTGACTGTAGTTACTCAACCATCAGTTTTGTATCGACGATACCATTATTCTTCCTTTATCCATATGATATGTCGGATTGCACATTTAAAACAGTCTTCGACTTGTTAACTCTTCATATGATATACTATGATGCCTTGCACATGGTTTTTCTGAAAGTATATGCCCCTTAATCTTTCAGATGCACAATTTCCCCATCGCCTCTAAATACCAAAAGCTTTGCCACCGAATACTAATTCAGCAACTCATCCAATTATTCCATTGTGCGTCCTCTATTTTCAATTTGTGTTGACCTATTATTTATACTCAATTTCATGCAAATGTAAGTGTGCTGATACTGCCATTGTGACACTGGTGCTCTATCAGCCTATCACTACATCCATGCATATGATAGATTTGTAGCTGTTTTTTTTTCAAAATCTTGGATGTTATTTTCATGCGAGTTTGTTAAATAAATGTAATTAATACACAAATTTATTAAGATTCGTCAGTTTCTCTTTTTTTTATTTAACATGGAATCTGTTCCAAAATTGATGTTTAAGATGAGATGCATTCTTTAGCCACCCAGTATGTAAAGATTCATACCCGCAACAAAATTTAAAGTCATGTTCGTTTGAAGAAAACTTTAGGAGAATCTTGACAGTATTATATGTACATAAACACATATGTGTTGCCGAGCTTTTGGAGAATCTCGATCAGAGTGAGTTGAACCGAGGTTTTTCAGTGCATGTACATAAACATATATGACCTGCCGATCTAGTGGACCCTTATTAGAAATTGATAATAGGCGTTAGAGGTTCATAGTTAAGTTGTACTTAAACGCTATTAAGCTATTGGTTATTAATAATCGGATTCTATAAAATAAAATTAAGCACGATGGACTTTCTAAGAAATTTGTATACTTGATCGCACATCCCATCTATAGGATTAAACCGCGTGCATATATCTCACACACACATATAATATATAGGTTAGCTGCTTATAGCTGGTAGATCATGTATAATATGCACTCAATCAAACGTACCTGGTTGCTGCTGCTAAAGACACGATACTCTTGATGCAACTATATTGTAGTGTGGATATGTGATGCGTTAGTTCTCATCTTTTTCCCGATGCTGGCCAAGTTCACGACAACTTGTACTTGATCCAAATAGCTGGCGTCGTTGAGACGTTCAAGCGTGGCAGGATGTTGTCGGTCGAGGCAGCCGCTTCAATAAGATTTAAGCGCCTTTGGGCCCGCATGCCTGATTGCATACGCCGGCGTGATAGGGATTAATTCACAAAGCGCCGATTGGTGTTTCTCCATACTTTAGGAACCTCGAAACCGATGAACAATGTACGCCGGACGGCCGGCAGGAGAGAATCGTCTTGTCTCCGGCCATATCCTTCTAATTTATATTTGACGTTGTGTCTCTCTGGCTTTCTATATCCAAGACAATATGTTTGTGCTAATAGTTTTTCTGCGTCCTTCTACGATACGATTGCTATCCAACTTGCATGATGTGCAAGAATTCTCCATGATGATGATTTATTTATGGAGAGAGAAAGACGCGTACGGAGGAATAATTGATCCTCCGTTGAAGGATCGATGTCGCGTCCTTCTTGTACACCTATTCTCAGTAAACATGGACATGTTAACGTGACCTCAGACATCTTTTGTACATGTTTATTTTTTACGTAACCGTATTTATCTTTCAATCTCAGCCGCTAAAATTAGAATCAACAAAGTACATATTTTTAGCCTATGTGGAAGAACGTGAAGCTTTATTTTCTATTGTTTTAAGTATATAATAGATTCCTAATTTGGCATAAATAATACCTAATTTGGAAAATTCATAATTCGTTAAATATTGATCCAAAAATTATGAATAAGATATCAATGTGATCAAGACTTACAATGCAAACAAACCGTACTAATCTCACATCATGATCACAAATATTTATTTGATGTTATTCATAATTTGATTAAAAGAATTAAATTCAATAAATTATTTAATTCGCTATTTATTTCTCGGTACTCAGAAAATTACAAATGAGGTACCAAAATGATCGGGAGAACACAACCTTTTTAATAAGGTCATGTCCATGCATATTTGAGCCACTTCTCTAATAATTTAATAATTTATGAAGAATGTGGTCACTAAGAAAATTATGGGGTTGTTTCCAAATAATTGCACTAATTATTTGGAACTCCATTTAATTTGTTAAATAATCTAAATGTTAATATCTTGCATAAATTTGACATGCCATCATGTGATTGAGCATTGCACCTTGTGTTCGTGTGATTTATTTGTTCTTTGTATTATTCTTGGGTATCGATAGATTCCGGAGTCGAGGGTTCCCTCTCCTACCCCGACGAGCCGTACTACACGCTCCGGCAGCAAGGCAAGAGATAACCTAACCTTCTTGGCATCTAGCATCCTATGTTTTTATCAACTTAGTTTATCCACCATAATATTGCATGCGATTCAAATGTCATTTTTTATCAAGACATAGAGTATCCTATGAATGCCTGTTTTTCCCCGAGCCAATCACATGTATCCCTACCTATGAACCCTAGAGATGATGTGTTGGCCTGAGACAATAATCTAGTTGTTGGTTTTATATGCTTAGTAAATGATAGTTATGTCCGTTGTTTTAATTCCATAATTGTTGATGTTGATGGAATATTTCGGACATGGTGGATATGTGGGGTGCTAAATTAAAATGCTAAAAAGGCTTGGGTGAGTTGCCATCGGGGATGGTGTTTTGCCTCACTCTTGCCCCTAGGTGCGAGTTCTTTACCTCTTGAACCAAGACGAGCGTGCTGCCATTGGTGGGTGTATGGGCGCCTTACTAACTGAATAACTTCTGCGGGCGTATCCAAGGGTCCTCTAGTTCGGTTTTCCATTTGCGTGTGAGTGGAAAGATGATGTTGATGAGGATTTGTGTTTAGGACGTGGCGATGGGGCAGGGGCTGAAATAGGCTGGGTAAACTTGTCGTGTGGCCACAGATGACTCTTGGATAGTCTCACGTGAGGTAAAGGTTTAACCGCGCCCGCTTGCCGGCCTTCCCCGGAAGAGGGCCACTCAGGTGAGCCGGACGGTACCAATGGGTAAATTAGTACACCCCTGCAGGGTTAAATCTTTTCGAAAAGCCGTGTCCGCGGTTATGGACGACTTGGGAATAGACGATAAGACCATAGAGAATCTTAATCTAAATATATGGCAGCTAAAGGTTGCATAATCAACGTGTGTTAAAGGTTCATTTCCTCGAGGGTGATTCGAGGGGGTGCCTTGGTGGAGATGAGTGCGTTTGGTTACAAAAGGGGTTCGATGAGAACCAATGATGACAATGTTATTCTCTTATCCCCTTTATGAAAAATATTCTGAATAGACGATGCCTTGTGTCTTTTTATATCTTTTAAATGGAAATCTAGCTTTATGCAAAATGGCTACTTAATACAGCTTTAGAGACTCCGTCAGCATCGGGCCTATATCGCCCTACTAAACTTGCGAGTACGTCGTACTTAGTCTCTCTTTGCTGCCTTTATATTTGTATTTCAGAGGAGGACGACACCGAGCAGCTAGGTGGGTTCTTCGTGGACGTCGACTAGTAGTCCGGGGTTCCCAGGTGGCAGCTTGGGACCGTGGAACAAGCTGGCTTGGGTGATGTTTATCTTTAGGCCTCTTAGGCCATAATTTGCATCTTGTTGTATTAGACAACGCTACTTCGCTTCTGCTTGTTGAATTGATGGTCTGTGACCTTTTGATGTGTAATATTTGTATCTTCTCTTATATGAGTTGCTATATTGGTTTTGTGTCGTAGAGTCTGCAATGTGCCAGTTGTTCCACAAGTCTCGGTCTCCTTACTATACGTGAAAGCGATGTCTGAGCTTATGGCATGATCGAGGTGTTGTGTGCCGATGATCCATTCCGAGCACACCTGCCAATGAGTTTTGGCCTGGGATTGGTAAACCCAGTAACCCTCGATTGTGTAGCATGACCGGTTACACAACGTTTCACTGTATAGTTCTAGGGTCGGGGCGTTACAAAAGGTTTCTTTTTAGAAGAATCAGCAAGATGAACATTTAAATAGCACTCTTCCAAAGGATTTAAATTGAGCATATCATAGAATCTTTTAGGCATAACAGAAACACTAGCATCAAGATCACACAAAGCATTACAATCAAAGTCATTTATTTTCATCTTAATAGTGGGTTCCCATCCATCTTCAAATTTTCTAGGAATAGAAGTTTCTAGCTTAAACTTTTCTTCCCTAGCCTTGATAAGAGCATCGGTAATATGTTTGGTGAAGGCAATATTCAATTTACTAGCATTCGGTGACTTAGCAAGTTTTTGTAGGAACTTTATGACTTCAGTAAGATTGTAATTATCAAAATCAATTTCATCATCTTTAAATTGGCTAGGAGCTTCCTCATTAGTAGTTTGGATAGTATAACCTTTAACAGTTTTCCTATTCATTTCAGCAATTCTAGCTTCTTCCTTCTCTCCAGCCCACCTAGCTTTGAAGCGAGCCATCATCCTTTCATTCTCATTAATTTGAATAGAAATAGCATTTAAAGATTCAGTAGGCTTGTCTTGAAGAGTAGTCGTTCTAATTTTTTAAATTTCAACATCATGAGCAAGATCTTCCACTTTAGAGACAAATCTATCCGATTTTTCAAGTTTCTCTTCGACGGTTTTGTTGAAAGCTTTTTGCGAAGTGATAAATTATTTTAAAAAATTTTCAAGATCAGAGGACACATTCTTATTAGGATTATAAGAATTACCATAGGAATTGCCATAAGAGTTGCCATTGTTGGGAGGATAAGGCTTATAGTTGTTACTACCAAAATTATTTCGATAAGCATTATTGTTGAAGTTACTTTTATTAAGAAAATTAACATCAACTTGATCCTTTTCTTGGGCAATTAATGAAGCAAGTGGGACATTATTAGGATCAATATGGGACTGATTGGTAGCAAGCATAGACATAATCATATCAACCTTATCACTCAAAGAGGAAATTTCCTCGACAGAATTTACCTTCTTACCACTTGGAGCTCTTTCGGCATGCCATTGCGAATAATTTGTCATCATCTCATCCAAGAGTTTAGTTGCTGCACCTAATGTTGTGGACATGAAGGTACCTCCCTCTGCCGAGTCCAAGAGGTTCCTTGAAGAAAAATTCAAACCTGCATAAAAAGGTTTAGATAACCATCCACATAGTTAATCCATGCGTGGGACAATTTTTAACCATAAATTTCATTCTCTCCCAAGCTTGAGCAACATGTTCATTATCAAATTTTCTAAAGTTCATAATGTTACTCCTTAATTGCATGATTTTAGCAGGTGGATAATATTTTCCAATAAAAGCATCTTTGCATTTAATCCAAGAATCAATGCTATTTCTAGGCAAAGACAATAACCATTCTTTTGCTCTCCCTCTCAAAGAGAAAGGGAAAAGCTTCAGTTTTATGATGTCACTTTGTACCTCTTTATACTTTTACATATCACATAACTCAACAAAGTTATTTAAATGAGAGGCGGCATCATCAGTACTAGCACCAAAAATTTCTCTTTCATAACAAGATTTAACAAGGCAGGCTTAATTTCATAAGATTCCACTTTAGTAGCGGGTGGAGCAATTGGAGAGCATATGAAATCATTGTTATTAGTGCTAGTAAAGTCACACAACTTGGTGTTTTCAGTGGAAGACATAATGATAAAACAAAATTACAAGACAGGAATAAAGTCTACACTAATTTTTTTGGGTTTTAAAATTTTGCAAAAAGAAAAATAAGCTAACGAGAAATAAAACAAGCAAGACAAAAACAAAGTAAAGTGATTGAGAGTGTGAGACTCCCCTTGCTGTAGCTCCAAGATCCCCGGCAACGGCGCCAAAAAAGAGCTTGATTGCTACTGATGAAGAGGTGGGTGGTGCCCCAAGCGAAGGCGGAGATGTAGCAAGCAGCAGTTTTCCCTCGATAACGAACCGAGGTTTATCGAACTAGTAGGACCTTGAAATCAACAACAAAGTGAATGTTGAAGATCTCTGGCACTTAATGTTCAACCGACATGGACCTGCACACACTCAACCAAAATAATTTGCCCCCAACGGCGGAAAGGTTGTCAATCTTCCGGTCTCGCAGAAAACAAAGCGGTTAATTGTATAGTGAAATAGATGAATTATGAAAATGGACCAGAGGAGTAATGATGGTGAAAAGTGGTGAATAAAGTTTGCAATCAATGTAAAAAGATGGACCAGGGGCCATGGGTTCACTAGTGGAGTCTCTCAAGTAAATAGAACATCCATATGATGGGTAAACAAATTACATCTGGGCAATTGACAAGATTATAACACAAACTTAATCTAGCTATGACAAATAGAACATGATAATATTTAAGTAGGAATCACGACAATGAACAAAGACCGTTGAGTCCAACTGCATCTTTGTCTAAAAACTCCACCGTGGGATCGCTATCCAGCCTGTCACCCATCGGTATTAAGTTGCAAGCAACAGACATTTGCATTAAGTAAAGCGCATGAAGTAAGCAATATTAAATATCAAAATATACTTTAACACCACTGTTTTACCCTTAGTAGCAACAGCACACCCTCGCCCTTAGACGTTTCTGTCACTCGTGCCCAGGAACAAAAGGGGGCATGAACCCACTATCTAGCATAAATACTCTCTCTTGGAGATACACACAATCACTTGGCCAAAGTAACTACGCACATCGGAGTGTATGCAAGAACATAAATCAACATATAAGAATCATGCACAATCTGATCATAACTTTATAATGCATCGGATCCTAGCAAACACATCACATAGCATTACAATAATCGATCTTGATCATGTTAGGCAGCTCACAAGATCATAAGACATGAAGCACAAGAGAGAGAGAGACTACCATCTAGCTACTGCCATGGACCCAAGGTCCAAGGTGGGACTACTCACAAATCATCCCGGAGGAAGGCATGGCGATGAAGAGCCCTTCGAGATCGATCTCCCCTCCGGCAGGGTGCCAGGATTTGCTTCAGAATCACCCCCGAATTAGGGTTTGAGGTGACGGCGCCTCGGGATGACTTTTCTGGAAAATAATGGCCGCTCCGTCGTTTTTAGGGTTTTTAGTATTTTATAGGTGTCGGAGGGGGCCGAGGCGGTGCCCATGGGGGTAGGGGCGGGCCCCACCCGCGGGTCCAGGGGGTCGCGGCAGGCACCCGCCTGTGGCCCCTGGGTGGCCCCCTAGGTCGCCCTTCGGTCTCCGTCTTCGTCTTGGCGTAAAAATAATCTCCGTAAATTTTGGTCCAATTCCGAGAATATTTCCAGAAGTAAATTTCTGAAACACAAAAACAGCAAAAACAGGGAACTGGCACTAGGCATCTTGTCAATAAGTTAGTCCAACAAAATGCATAAAAATGATGTGATATGATAATAGAAACATGTGACAACATCACAAAATTAGCATGGATCACTCAAAAATTATAGATACGTTTGACACGTATCAGTCACCATCGCAAGGTTTTGAGGGACCACCATGGGAACCCCGCCCAGATCAATGTAATAGAAGATGGAGTCCACCCCATGCCCAAGGAGCTCAAGGCGAGGACGCTGCGTCTGTGCAACAGGGACAGTACATGTGGTCATGCGATGCCCAGTGTCTCCACATCGCATACAGCACTCCGGCTGTGGGCATTCCGACCGGAAGTAACCCAGGACACCACAGTTGAAACACTGGTGCCTTTACGGCGAGCTGGTACCTCCCTCGGCCTAAGTTCGGGCAGTGGCCGTCCCCGCCTGAGACAAGCCACCCTGAGCTCCCATCGTGCCAGAAGGCGGTATCGCGGAAGAAAGCCCACTCTGGCTCCCTCCCACCCCTCCCCCGGCAACCTTCTTCGGCTTCTTCTTCTTTTTTGATTTCTTATTCACTGGGGCAGGAGCCGGCGCACTTGTACCAGGTCGATCCAATCGCAGCGAGCGGTGTGCTTGCTGGTGATAGGTCCGATCCTCACGCCATGACCCACTCTCCCGCCTCGGTTCCTTGCCCTGGTGCCTTCCAGGGGACCTGGTGCGAGAGGTCGGGTGCTGCTATAGTTCGCGGCGTAAGGCCGCTTCCACCCTCTGGCCATCCGGTGAGGTGCCCCTGCGTGGCGAGAAGGGCGGAGGAGAAGACCAGCGGTAGGAGGCCTTAGTATACCGTACAGAGCGACGTCGGTCAGAGGAGTACCGATCTCGACTGTGCGGCGAGCGAGGTGGTGGCGAGGGAGCCCGTCGGCCCGGTGGCCGGTATGCCCGTGTCGGGGAGGAATGAGGGCGGGACGGAGCTGCCGCCGCCACATGCGCCGGCGGGGATGGGGATCGCTCCCTGCGCCGTGGGTGTATGTCCTCCTCCTCCTTGATGGGGATCTGCATTCCTAGCAGGCAGTAGTGGTCGCGTGCACCTCATGGCTGTTATCTCGTCAGTGGCAAGTGATGATGGTACATTGCTGTACTGATGGTCGATGCCTCTATTTGCCTATAACTCTTTCTGTTTCCTGAAGCTCTCCCTCTCCCTTCTTACTCCGGTAGTAATCCCTCCTCATGCTAGGTTGCTTCTCTATCATGAGGTTTGCCTCCTTTTCCACCCAACAACTGTCACCGGCTGTAAAATCCTATTTTTCCAAACTCCATATTTTATTGCAAGTTGTGAATGATGTAGCCCCACATGTGCAGATGAGCAAGAGGAGGCCCAAGATGATGGAGAAGATGACAAAGAGAAAGCTCCAAGAAGATGAAGGAGGAGGCGGAGCCAGTTATGGCCGGCCTCCAGCCCGGCCCAGGCCGGCCTCCCAGCCGAAACAGGTGGCCTCCCAACCGGCCAGTCTGGCCGGCCTCCAGCCCGGCCTAGGCCGGCCCCCAGGCTGGCCACATGCCAGAGCCAGCCGGCTCCCAGGCCGGACGCGCGCCAAACCCAGCCGGCCACATGCCAGATCCAGCCGGCCCCGTGCCAGATCCAGCCGGCCACGTGCCAAACCCAGCCGGCCACGTGCCAGACCCAGCCGGCCCCCAGGCCGGCCTAGGCCGGCTCTCAGGCCGGTCACCCGCGTCCTGACTCCGTTTTGTACTAAAACTATAAATAGCACTCCCCTTTTTCCATTCTAGGATAGACTGAATTTGAGACTTGAGAGCCATGCTTCTCATCCCTCTTTGCTAGGGTTCCTCTTTGAGGATGGATCTTGTTGTTGCTACTCTTTAACTGAGGTGTCTCTAGTAGTGCAAACCAATCTTTCACTGCGGTGATTCTATTGGATCGGTGGACCGGCCGGTAAGAGAAATCGGTTTCATTAAGAGTAAGATTGGCTTTGATTCTTCGATCCAAAGGTTTCTCTTGTGAGGGTTGTTGTTGGGTGGAGATCTCTGCAGGTTTTGCTAGTTATCCCCTTTGTTTACCCATGAATTTCCCCCGTTTTCCCCTCGTGTTCATCCATGTTCTTCGTGTTCATCCCCTTTTCCCCCTCAAATCCGTGAAGATCGGGCCAACCCCTACATCATATGGTATCAAGAGCAAGGGTTTCCACGGATTTGAATCGTGTTTCCACCTTTCGTTAGCCCTTTTTCCACCAAAATTTTTCTTTCCCATACCAAATTCGAAAATTCACAAAAAAAATAGCCCATATGGATTTCGTTCAATCTCTCGATTTGGTGAGCGATTTGTGGTTTTGATCCATGGATCTAGTGCTTAAGACCTTTCCCCACCTTCCTTTTGTGTTTCCTTGTGCCAATTTCGCCCAAAATTCGTCGGATTGAAGATTTCCCGGAGCCAATTTCCGCCCCCAGCTCAAGCAGGTTCGTCCTGATTTGGGCCACCGGTAGTACCTACCAGCGCAGCGGTACTACCGCCCGCACGTGTATTCACCAACATCCTTTTCGTGTCGCTTCCTCGCAACCTCGAGGCAACCAAAGGTATACCTTGCGACACATCCCTTTCCTTTTCGCGAAACTTTTTCCTAGGAGCTCGCTCTTCAAAGTGTGAGCATTGCACTAGTGTGACACCAAAGTGACATATCATAATCTTGCGAGCATCAACGTGTAGCGGACTCGGCTCGGGCAAAAGCATAAAGCAAAAGAGAAATAGAAAAGATTCAAAAAAAAGCCAAGCCGTGATCCTATTCCTCCTTACCACCTCAAAGCTCCAATACCCAATAGAGAAACGTGTCCACTTGTGCAAATCGGGTGATCCCTCCTATACACTTGAGCTAGTTGTCCTTCGAGTGGTGGTGCGGCACGAGCATAGTCTTCATTAGGTCCAAGTTGCTCATCCCTATAGTCGCACCATCAACGTTTGTCTCCACATGTGAGTTTCATTGTTTCTTGGATTGTGTGGTTAGTCTCTTTTGCCTCTTGATCTTTGTGGTTATCCTCCACTTTTTGCAATAGCCTTATCGTTTGCTTTGTTTCGATTTCTTGCCACTTTGCCATACCTAAGCTCCTCATAAGTTTGTGTGTGAGTCGCTTTTGGATTGCTAATCAACCAACTCTTACTCTTGTGATACCTTTGTCTCGGAAGAAGAGTCCACTTGTCCAATATTATCAACCAAAGGTAAGAGCGGTTATTAGCCACCACATATTCCACATATCACTTGTGTTTTCTTATCATGGCTAGGGAAGAACAATACGCCGGCATGAGAAAGCAAGAGGAGGCGCTCAAGAGGTACATCGACAACAACTTACGCCGCTATGAGGAGCGCCATCATGCTGCGCAATGTGAAAACAATGAGCATTTCGCTCAAATACAAGATTCCATGAGCAAGCTCCTCGACCGAGATCATGGTCGCTCTTCAAGGTCAAGCTCGCGAAGTTCTCACCACTCCATCGCAAGAAGCCATGTACGGAGTGAGAATGATCAAGGACATCTCCATCGCCACGAGCTCCATCGTCAAGAGGCGCCTCATCAACATGCGAACTTGGATCCTCAACAACGTCAAGAACAACATCGTCAAGAAGCGCCTCACCCTCAAGCGAACTTAGACCCCCAACACCATCAAGATCGCCATCATCAAGTAATACCAATCCCAAATGCTAACTTGGATCCCCCACACCGCCATGAGGATAATCGACATCATCATCATGACCTACCTCCACATCGAGCCCAACGAGTGCCATTGGCCAACAATCATGTTGATCTTGAAGACAATGAGGATTATGTTCCACGCCACCAACCAAGGCATCGCCACCGAGACCGCCATCGCCACCATGATGATGATGATGAGCGAGCGAACCACATTCACGTGAGTGAGAGCTACAAGCCAAATATGAGTGAGAGAGGGAAAAGGCTAAGTCCTGGCATAGTCTTGTTAGCCAACAAAAGTGAGATGAGTGGTGAGCGAGCGTACCTCCACGAGAGTGAGAGCCACCTTGTCCACTTGAGTGCAAGCGAGTTGAGTGACTACACCATATGCGACATGGAGTACTTCCAATTTGAGAACATGAGTGATACACCATATATGTTGAGAGAGATAGTCGGTAGGGCAAGCAAGGCCATTTCGATTTCTAACGACATAACCTCTCCTTCTAGTGTATTTTCTTATGATGTGCTAGGCTCCATGGAGGACGATATGCCTCAACTCGATAAGATGTACATGGAGGTCAAAGATGAAGCCACCCCATGTTTACATCGAGAGGACCGAGTCGACCGCATGAACGCCGCTCCGACCACCACAACACCTACTTCGCATGACAGGACATACAAAGGTATGAACATAGGTGTTGATGATGCCATGATCCCACTAGTGGACATGATGATTTCTGAGCGCTTCCTCGTTGTAGATGCTTCTATGGACATTACATATGCTACTTTCTCTTTCCCTTGTGATACCTTGCCTAAAAACAATATTGATCATATGGATTCCCCTATTTGTGATGATTGTTCCATGAGCATGCCTTGCTATGCATGTTTCCATTTTTCTCCAATTGTTACATGCAATATGTCGAACAATTTACATTTCACATGTATTGCTTGCAATAATGATAACATGCTTAAAAATGAGTTTACCCCCATAGCATCCTCAATTTTTGGAGTTCTTTACTTCAACCATGTTGAGAATTGCTCTTCCTTCATTGTACATGATGACCATTCGCATACTTCACACTTTCCTTTTGAATTTTGTGTGTTTGGTCATGTGCAAACGAAGAGACACATCATGATGGATGATGTGTACATATACCATGTACGTATTCTCTTTTTATGGAATTTCATGTGTTACGGTACCCACTTGCTAATGTCAACCTCCATTCAACATGAGTTGACCATAAGAGCTTTGGCAAGCATAACAAATGACAGCTTTGCTTCGACCCCGGCTCTATTACCTTTCCCACGTTTTGCATCAAACAACTTGCACACTTGCCCTTTCTTTTGGTTTGTTTGCAAATATGTGGATGGCTTTGTTTCCCCTTGTGAAATGCATGTTTCAATGATCTTTCATCTACATGATTTATGTGTTGCAACAAAGTTGTTGACAATTTGCTCTTTCCTATGTTTTGTTGGCACCCATGATTTTGCTAAGAGCATTTCCCACCTTGTGTTTTCACCACTCTCCCCTCCGTTGCCAAAGGTATCTTCCCGATGTTTGGAATACAATGGACATCATATGGCTCAAACTGAGATAGCTATCCTAGCATTCTCATTCCTTCTTGGAGATTTTGTGTTTTCACATCGTGAGGATGTTCCGAGGAATTGCTTGCACATTGAGCTCGCCTTTGCTTTGCCTCCAATGCACGTGTGCTTGGCTAACGGTGCTATGATTAACCTAGGACATGTCATCAATGACCTGCTCCTATATCATGCACACACATGTTTTGCTTGGTCTTTGTTGTGTGTAGGTACAAATGAGTGGATCGCCACCCACAACTTCATGGAACTAGATTGCGCATCAAAGGAATGTTGTCGTCTTGATAAGGCGATTTCCTTCTACTTAAGTGCACATGTCATGAACTTCAAGAATTGGCTACTCGTTCAGTGTTGTTTCGTCTTCTTTGTGAGCTCTCTAGGTTCAATGAAAGGCGAAAGAACATTGAAGAGCGGCCATACATTTGGCATCAAGAAAAGCTACGTGGTGATTACTATTACATCAACGACAAGCCATCTATCGCCTTCACATGCTGAGAACGTGCTAGGGTCGAGGACGACGCTTTCCGAAGGGGGGGGAGATGATGTAGCCCCACATGTTAAGATGAGCAAGAGGAGGCCCAAGATGATGGAGAAGATGACCAAGAGAAAGATCCAAGAAGATGAAGGAGGAGGTGGAGCCAGTCTGGCCGGCCTCCAGCCCGGCCCAGCCGGCCACATGCCAGAGCCGGCCAGCCCCCAGGCCGGCCTCCCAGCCGAAACAGGTGGCCTCTCAACCGGCAAGTCTGGCCGGCCTCCACCCCGGCCTAGGCCGGCTCCCTGGCCGGACGCGCGCCAGACCCAGCGGGCCTCCCAGCCGGCCTAGGCCGGTTCCCAGGCCGGCCACGCGCCAGATCCAGCCGGCCCCCAGGCCGGCCTAGGCCGGCTCTCGGGCCGGTCACCCGCGTCCTGACTCCGTTTTGTACTAAGAGTATAAATAGCATTCCCCTTTTTCCATTCTAGGATAGACTGAATTTGACACTTGAGAGCCATGCTCCTCATCCCTTTTTGCTAGGGTTCCTATTTGAGAATGGATCTTGTTGTTGCTACTCTTTCACTGAGGTGTTTCTAGTAGTGCAAAACAATATTTCACAGCGGTGATTCTATTGGATCGGTGGACCGGCCGGTAAGAGCAATCGGTTTCATTAAGAGTAAGATTGGCTTTGATTATTCGATCCAAAGGCTTCTCTTGTGAGGGTTGTTGTTAGGTGGAGATCTCTGCAGGTTTTGCTAGTTATCTCCTTTGTTTACCCACGAATTTCCTCCGTTTTCCCCTCGTGTTCATCCGTGTTCTTCGTGTTCATCCCCTTTTCCCACTCAAATCCGTGTAGATTGAGCCAACCCCTACATCAGTAAACTTGTGATCATCTTGGTTCCGCCTAATTCATTCTGTAAAATCTCGGGAGTCTGGTTGGATTTCTTTGATTGTGGTATTCTACAGCTCACTATTTGCACTAGCTGGTTGCCAGTTTATTAGTAGTTCCTAAATATACCTCGTCGCATTCATATGGATCCACGTATGTGTACTTATAGTGCTGGATACCTCGTCTTTGCAATCACAACAGCGTCTGCGGATCTCCCCACTGCACTGGCGAACGATAAGCGGTGCGGCTCAACCTAGCCTTAACTATGAAGCTGCGGTGGTGCTCTTGCGGCAAGCTCTGGCGTTTTTCCTTCCTTCTGTCTGTCTGCGGGAATTCCATCCGTTATTTCCCCACAGGGTATCTTTGTCCATTGAAAGAAACATTTTTTCTTGTTTATGGAATTCCATTGGTGTCGTTTTAATTTTTTTCTTTGGTAATATCTCAGTCGGCATAGCCTTTGCATTTGGTGATTACGGTTTCTTGCTACTAGACTGCTCATGGTTTCCGGCTTGACTCTATCAACATTATCGTCGTACTATGTACTAGGAGTGACAAAATGGCTTCTAATCGTGATATTTCGATCTGTCCGCTAGCTGCTTACCAGAATGCCGAACAACATTTTTGCTCTCTTTTATCAGGGATGTTTCATATATTGATATGTACCGCTGCACATGGGCAAATAATGCTGCTAAAATAGTTTCATTTTTTCCTATATAAAAAAGAAAAAACACTATCTATTTAATTTTTATGTATGTCATGTATATTCTATCTATTACTCCATTACTAACAATCTATTTACTTAATAGACGGGCGCGGCAACGCGCGCCTACATGATCTAGTAGATTAGTATCATATGCATGATACTAGCTTATGTTACTTTCCATTGTAATTAGTCTTACAATGGTTCACGACCCATTAGTCCACGTATCAGCTTTATTACCGGGGCGGCAAAACGCATACAAATTCTACCACGCAGGTAATGCTATGCCAGAACAAAATGCATGCGCTTTGCGCTTTGGAGCGCGCCTCTACAACTAGTAGAAATCTCATTCCGTTGGAGATGTTGTACGGAGTATAATGGGTAAACCATACAGCAAAGCACCGCCTGCGCTTCTGCTGTTGTGCGTGCCTGCAACGGCCGGGGCTGTCGTTGCGCTGCAGCTAGTTCCCATGTCCATTCCTGCTCGCGGTTATTGCAAATTTGTTGTTATTCCTCATTCAAAATTTCTTGTTTTCTTCCGAAAATCCAGTCGACATTAAGAGACGTTACATTTGCACCTTCCGTTCAAATAAATGGTTTAAATCCCCATTACAATTACATTTTCGCATTACCATTCTTTAAACAAACGTGTCTAGATTCAGCAATATCTGGTAGGCCGTTCTCGTTATTACCAGATTCCAGTTTCAAGACTGTTCTTTTTACGTACATATAACAAGAATTCTTTTCAATCACAATATACCTTTCTGAACATCCCTAAGCCAAGCTCACAGACATCCTTTAATCACGAAAAAAAATTCAATGTTTTTAGTCCTCACGATCTTATGACCGAACAGTACAGCAGAATTAGTCCAGTATTTACAGATGAACATGCCGTAGCTGCATGTCAGCACCCAGTAACCAAAGAATCCTTTGCCCAGATCGTTAACATGGTTTTTTCCTTTCATTACTTGCACTCTAAACCTAGTCGTTCAGCGGAACAAAGGGAAAAGTGAGACGTGCATGCACGTCTGAAAACTTTGGCAGTCAGCTCGTTTCAGTTGTTCTATGTACAGTAGCCGCAGGGATCTTCTCGCTTTGGCAGATTGACAACCCACCCCTCTGTTGAGACCAAGAGAAACAATGGTTAATGTCATGCCAGAAAAAATGTTTTACATACAACTTCTGCAACGTGAAAGATAAAAATACGGCAGACTTACCATTGCTGAGATTTCCTGTACTCAGTTAGCACCGGGTATATGTTCTCAAAGGCGGAATATATCTCATCACGCACCTTGGCTCCTGTGAGAACAATCTTGCCAGAGACAAATACAAGGAGGACAATCTTTGGCTGCTTCATACGGTAAATCAGCCCAGGAAAGAGCTCCGGCTCATACTGTTGATACCAAGCAAGAACCAGGTTAGCAAAATTAGCATGTACATTCCACAAAGCCTGGGGAAAAATGAGAGCAAAACATGATTGGCACTAAAAGTGCGGACCATGGACCTATATGGCTATATGAGATGGTAAATCTATATATCTGTACAAAGAATTCAAGATTATATGCCGAAGAAAAAGATAACTGCTTATAGAGCACACTGGAGGCATTTGAATTGTTGAATAATCAACTTACACTGGAGAAGGCACCATGGGAATAAGCAAGGCCCTCAAGACGGATAGGGAATTTGACATCACATGAGGCAACAATGTTCTGGATCTTGAAATCCTGATTATCACCACAGGCAATTGTGTCAAGATATTAGGGGGAAAAAACAGCAACAACATTCTGAACTAATGAAAGTGGTATAAGAAGCACTACCTTGAATGTAGCTGGGAAGCCGAGCTTTTGGACAATTCGTGCGTACTGCGCTAGTAAATAATCAGATAAAAGATGTTAAATTCAATTCGGCAAAAGGTAAAAACAGGATCAACCAACATTTTCAGTCTGCATGATGAACACCCATAACTCATGGAACGGGGAAATAATATGATTATTGGCTCTTACCTTCCTGGCAGCAAGCTTCGAATGTTCTTCACTCTTTGCTCCAGTGCACACCATCTTTCCTGAAGCAAATATCAGGGCTGTTGTCTTTGGGTCCCTTATCCTCATGATAACCGCAGCAAAACGCTGGCAAATAAGATAGATGACAAGTCAACCCAGTTCAGAAACTTAATGCATGTTCAACATAGAATCGCGGGGAGGGGGGGGGGGGGGGGGGGGGGGATCAGCAGTTGGCATCACACCTTTGGGTTGTACTCTGCATTCCGAGCCTGTAAGGCAATTTGTTTTAGATCCAACCTGCAGTCCAGATTAACTGTTGACACAATGTTCCTGAACCATCAAGCCAAACTGATTAGAACTCAGCAATTTCAAGTGGGGTAGGGAAACAGCAATCTGGGAATTCTCGTTATTATAATGATAGAGGGTATTGCAATAACACATAGGCTCAGTTGCACTTCTATTCTCTGTTATAATTATAGAAGATAACAGTATATTGCAATAACCCGCATAAATAAACTCAGAGAGATTTTTCTGCTTAGTTTCTGCTGTACCAGGAATTGCGACAAGCAGATAACTCGTGAACTGTTCATTTGTTACTTCAACACCATATCTTGTAAATCCCTAACCAGTTAGTCCTCTTAGTATTTTCTTCAAGAAAATTACTCTTGGACATACAATTCATCAACTACAAATAGCATTGTCATACATTTGCCCAAAGAACTTCCTGAGAGAAGATCTAAACGCATTAGGTTCAGATCATTGGGCAAGAAAACAAGACATCTAGCCCTGGCTAAATCACACAAACTGCAACACCCAAACCAAGGACAGCCATCAAGCCAGCCTCTAGATTAGAATACACACAAGCCGCGATTCCCCATCCCAAGACGGTCGAGATCTACAAACTCCGTTCAATTTAGACGTGGCATTTAGGTTCCATTCACAGCTTAGACACACGTCATCATCATCTCGGGTGGGGATTCGGCTGGGGGGACTCACTGGAGGACGGGGACAATGCCGGAAGGGTGCCTGATAAGATCCACCGGCTGCGCCCCTTCCATCACAGAACCCCCTCCTCCTGATCTCCCAACACCACCTTCCACCACTACGCTGCTACTGGCGCCTCCGCTCGTCCCCAGCCCAAGCACCATCGGGTCCACCGCCGCGGCAGCCATCCGACCTGGCGATCCAAGAGACACCGCAGGATTTCTCCCGGTGCGGATCTGGAGGCAAGATTTTCGAACGGGGCAGGCTTTATGCGGAGGAGGAGGCGGTGGGAGGGAAGCGAATGGGACGGGGTGGTAGAGGCTGGGTGGTGGTGGTGGTGGCGGCGGCGGCGGCGGATCAGGGTGCGGGTTAGGGTTTGGTTCGTCGGGTGGTCGCGAGGAGAGAGATGGATTTATACGGTGAGGGGGAGCCGGGTCTCCAGAATATATAGGTGGAGGGTTTCCAGTCTGATTTGGTTTTTGGTTTGCGGGCGTGGAACCAGGTGTGGATTCAACCCGGAAACCATCAAGGTATAATTTTCTCAGGTTGCAAACCAATTTTTGGTTTGCACTTGACTGAGCACTTAAAAAAATGAGCAAAAACCATTTGTTTATAATCCAAGCATCAAGATATTTTTTGTGTTTGAGCGTGTCGCAACAGTGGAACACGGAGTTCTAATGCGGTCAAAGTGGGTCTACCACCAGTGGGCCCACCAAGTAGCCGAACAAGGTAAAGATTCAAGACTGGCAGATGGGCCCACATCTGCCCCACGGCAGCCGAACAAGGACGGCATCGACAATCACGACTAAAGACCGGGTGACCTTCCGGGGTCACCCTCAACCTGGCAGACGACGCGTAGGTCCCGGGGACCCGGACGCCCGGCAGGAGGCCAGGCTCACCCCCGGGCTCCAACCTCCGTACAGGCGAAGAGGATAAGCTTGTCAGCTCCTGCTGAAAGCTCCGAGAAGACTTGGGCGCCAAGAAGATGGAGGCGCCGCGCGGGGACACGGTCGGTAAAGGTGTCTGCCTTTGTCCGCCCGCCCTCCAAAAGGTGGGCAACCGCACCTAACCCCCGTCAGAAGAATACTTGGACGAGAAGAGGCCACCTCGCCCCATAAGAAGAACCCGGAGGGGTTTTCCCGCCTAAAACCCCTCCGCCCCCAAAGGTGCCCTTGTGGGATCCCCCTTAGCCTATAAAAGGAGGACCGAGGAACCGGAGGAAGGGGGGAGGAAGGACGAAAGTCCAGAGAGTCGGAGGCTAGGCTAGGTAGCGTACCAGTCAGGAATAGCTTATGCGAGAGGTGATCTCCTCCGGAAAAGGATCTACTCGTCTTCAACCTCTAGCCAACACCTCCCGGGTTCTCACCCGCCACCACCTCTATAAGCCACACCATGATGATCCACTCAATCCAGACATGCAGGAGTAGGGCTTTTAGCCTCCGGGCGGCCTGAACCTGGGTAAACTACTTGTGTCTCTGTGTTGCTTGCTAGTACGTAGATCGGGGATCTTGACGAGGTTCTCCCAGAAGTTGGCGTCTCCCAGCCTCCTTCGCGCCCCGTGCCGAACCTAAAAAGGGGTATCCTTTACTCCCGGTGTCCGTGATCCAAGACACGACATCTGACGCGCCAGGTAGGGGGCGCAAGCGCTCGTCTTCATCAACTTCGAGATCTTCGCTGAGATCCACCTCAAGTTCTTCGCTGACCATGCCGTCGAAGAAGAAGGCTCACGTCGTGGCCTCCAAGCCGGTCTCCCCCCACGCGCACTCAGGATTCTGGTGAGCGCCGCGCTGCTGCGGCAAACCAGAACGTTCCTCTACCTCCACCGCCTCCAGAGAAGGTGGTGCCGAATGGAGCGGGCGGCAACATCCGGAGCGGCGAGGGTGCGGCTGCACAAGGGAACTCCACCAGGCCTCACCCCTCGCGCTCAGGAGGGGAGAAGGGCGCCGACGGCAACATCGGCAAGGATCCCACTGCCGGGGAGAAGAGCGACGACGCCCGCGCCGTCAAGGGTCAGCAAGGAGCCAGAAGCAGGTCCTGCACGCTCCTGTCCACAGATGCGCAAGCTCGTCACGACGCCCTCGTCACTGCCAAGGCCCTAATGCATTTTCCTCCGAGCACCGACAACCCCAAGGTCTACCAGGAGTGGCAGATCCGCGTGAAGGGGCTCCTCAACTTCGCCAACGGCGGTCCCAGGTGTGAGCCCGCTCACGCGCCCACCGTCGACGGTCCCGGAGCAGAGGAGGCTGAGACGCGTGAACCCCAGAATCATCCCCGGGGCAAGCGCCAAGGCGAGACGGTACCTCCATGAGCAAATTCTCCTACGGCCGGTCGGGCGAACCACGACCATGACCCGGTCATCTCCATCGGGTCGTCTTTCACACGCAATCGAGATCTGCGCAACGACCTCAACAACCGCCAGCACGAGGACATGCGCACCCGCATCGAGCGCCGCCGAGAACGCCATCATCGGGAGGATTGGGACGATGACATCGTCGAGGGCTGCCTTGCCCTCTCTCCCGAGTTTCGCCAGACCGCCTGGCCCAAGAAATTCAAGATCAACGTCCTCCGCTACGACGGCATCACCAACCCCAGGGACTTCCTGCAGCTCTACACGCTCGATGCGGTGGTCGCCGGGGCCGACGAGATCATGATGGCCAACTGGTTCCCGTTGGCCCTAAAGGGAGACGCCCAGTCGTGGCTTCTCAACCTTCCCAAGTGCTCCATCCGGTCCTGGCGGGCGCTGAAGGAGTAGTTTCTGGGTGCTTTCCAAGACGGGTACCAGCGCCCGGGAGTTCCCAGCGACCTCCACGACTTCAAGCAGCTTTCGGGTGAGACTCTCCGCAAGTTCATCCAACGTTTCACCCAGATGATGAACACAATCCCCTGCATCAAAGAAGAGCTGGTGATCCAGTCCTTCCACGCCAACGTTCGGCACACCCGGATGCGCGAGAAGTTGAGCACACATCGCATCGAGACCACCTGCGAGCTCTGGGAGCTTGCGGACCGCTGCGCCCGCGCAGAGGAAGGGGTCAGGTTCCCCGGGGAGGACGAACCCGAGGACAAGGTCACCCCCGCCAAGAACAAGAAATGGGACCCTGGACCCGACACGCGCGTCTTCGTCACCGAGCCTCTCCCGAAGAAAGCCAAGCCGGCATCAACCTCCGAGGGGGAAGAAGATCCATGGTGCCCCATCCACCCTGACGGCAAGGACTGCCGCCAAGTGAAGGGCCTCGCCGTGCGTGCACAACGTCGGGCTGACGGGATCGGCCCAGGCGCCTGCTACAGCTGCGGTCTCACTGGGCACTACTCTCGAGACTGCCCCACGGGTCGCCAAGGCGGTGGCGGCCGGGGGTGGGGACGTGGCGGGGGCCGCGGAGGCCAAGGAGGAGGGCGCGGAGGCCAAGGCGGACGCAGATCAATCAACCCAGAGTTCGCCCACGACAACAATGGGGATGCTCCGGCTCCTCAGGGCGGTGGCAACGAACAATTCCAAGAGATCAATAGAGTTGTCGGGTGCATCCACGGAGGAGCCTCCCTGCCTCCTTCCAATGGCGCATGCAAGAGACTTGTCCGGGAGCTGAACGCAGTCGATTCGGCCCTGCCAAAGCCTCTGGAATGGTCTAATCAGGTCATCACCTTCGACCTGGAAGATCACCCCTACAACGTCGCTGGGGTAGGGACCCTGCCCCTGATCATGTCGCCCATCATCCACAACTACAAGGTCACCAAGATGCTGGTCGACGGAGGCTCTAGCCTCAACCTGTTGACGGCAAAGGTCTTAGCCACCTTGCAAATCCCCCTTTCCCGTTTGCAAGACACTGGCGTGTTCCAAGGTATAAACGGGAACGTCACACGGCCTCTGGGGAAGATCACTCTTCCGGTCACTTTCGGTGACCCCGAGAACTTCCGCACCGATGAAATCGTCTTTGACATCGCCGACACGCCGCTCCCGTACAACAGCATCCTCGGCCGACCTGCGCTGGCCAAGTTCATGGCCGTCTCCCACTTCACCTACAACATGATGAAGATCCCGGCGGCATGGGGCGTGATCAAGGTCAAGGCCGACATCGATGACGCCATCTACTACGTCCAAAAGCTGAACCAAATGGTGGCAATGACGGCGAACACCCGTCAAGATGTGCAGGAGGTTGGTGCCGGTGCATTCTCCGGGGACGGAGGGTACCCCGGGGGCTCGGCATCCACTTCCTCCAAGAAGGCGCTGTTGGAGATATGCCCAAGAGGCAATAATAAATTTTATTATTTATCATATTTCTTGTTCATGATAAATATTTATTATCCATGCTAGAATTGTATTAATCGGAAACAAATACATGTGTGGAATATAAACGGCAAAGTGTCCCTAGTAAGCCTCTAATAACTAGTTCGTTTGATCAAGTGTTGGTTAGAAGTTTCCTAACCAAGGATTAATGAATCACTTGATAAACGGAGTTGTATCATGGGTATGATATAATGGACAGACCGAATTTAATAGATGTCAAATATAGTTTCCTTAGACCATGAGATTATGTTACTCCCGCTTACCGGAGGAATACATGTGGACATCAAACGTCACTTCGTAACTGGGTGATTATAAAGGTGTCTTTCAGGTATCTCTGATGGTAGGTTGTTGGGTTGCATGAATCAATACTGGAATTTGTTCGTCCAACCGTTGGATAGATATCTCTGGGCCCTCTCGGTAGCATAGCATCCAAACGCTTGCAAGCATATGACTAAGTAGCTAGTCATAACGGATCCTATCCTATGGGAACGAGTAAAGAGAACTTGTCGGGAACGAGATTAATCGGATATGGAGATATGAGTGATTAAGTCTCGGACAAGTAAGATATCATGAGACAAAAGGAATCGTATATGGATTAATTGAATCCCTGACATAGTGGTTCAACCGGTAAAGTACTTCGTTGAATATGTAGGAATTAATATGGGCATCCCGGTCCCGCTATTAATATTGCATATTCTCGAACCCGCAGGGTCACACACTTAACGTTCGATGTAGTTAGGGCTCGAGATAAATGATGGTGTGAATGAATATTGATTCGGAGTCTCGGATGGGATCCCAGACGTCACGAGGAGTTCCAGAAGAGTCCGGAGAATAAGATTCATATAAGGAAAGTGCTTTCCGGAGGTATTAGAGAAATCCGGGAATTCTCCGGCAAGGTAACGGAATATTCTAGAAGGTTCTAGAGGAGTCTAGAAATGGGGCCCACAGGTGTTTGGGGCCCACATGGAATAAAGGAGTGGTGCGGTGGCCTAATGGCCAGCCACACCAGCCCTACAAGGCCCATGCGGGCTAGGGCTTGAGGAGGGGGCAAACCCTAGGGGTTGGCTTGGGGGCCAAGGCACCCCAGCCGCTGGCCCTAGGGCTGCCTTGGGGCGCACCCCTGGCCTCCTATAAAAGGAGGGCCGGGGCACTGGACGCCGCCCCTGCTACTCCTCCTCCTGCGCCGCCCCTGCCCCCTAGCCGCCGCCTCCTCCTCTCCCTCCTCTCCGCAGACGCTTGGCGAAGCCCTGTCGGATCTCCACCATATCCACCACACCACCATCGTCGTGCTGCTGATCTCGCGAGCCTCTCCATCAACTCTTGTGGGATCAAGTACGTGGAGTCTTCATCGAGCTGTACGTGTGGACACCTCGGAGGTGTTGCTCGTGCGACGCATCGAATAATACATCTCCTCGCGACTAGACGAGTCTAGTTGCGGGGATCGACTAGCCAACCCCTGCCTCGATAAAAAACGCTCGGTTTTCTTCGAGGGTGAGATTCGATCTCCTTCTTGCTACCACCATCTAGTAGATCTGATCTTGTTTTGGGTTTTATCCGCCATGTTTGCGTAGGAAATTTTTTTGTTTTCTATGCTGCGACCCTTCAGTGGTATCAGAGCCTAGATCTATTCATAGATGTTGGTGCGATTACAACACAAGTGTTGTTGGCGTTGATATTTTGTTGCTACCTTCTCGCGTGCACTTCGTATCTTGTTGGATGGTTGGATTGAAGCGGCTGATGCATGTAAAATGCATACATGAACTTTGCATTATATTACTTATATTTCAATCATATTTGCATCATATAAGGGTTATATCATTGTTTTATAATGATTTTGGGAAGATTTCACAGTTTTCCTATTTTTCTGGAATTAACCCTGCACTGGCAGAAAAACCTATTTTCTATATTTTGATGTTTCAAGGACACAAACGACGTCCAAATGACCTGAAAATTTACGAGCATCATTTTTTGGAAGGAAGAAAGCGTAGGAGTGAAGGATGCGAAAAAGTGGAAGCCCGAAGGCCAAAAGAGGGGGCCCACGCGGCCAGATACCTTGGTCGCGTGGGACCCACCAATTTGGCCCTCGTGGCTCCGTTGCCGTCGATCTTTTTTCCCGAAGCTTCCTTTTGACCTAAAAATCACTATAAAAATAGTCTCCCGACGTTTTCCAGAAGGAGGCGGTGAAGAAACACAAAACCAAGAAACAAGAGACAGAAGGCTGCCGCCGGAGAAGATCGGAGGGGGGAAAAGCCGCCGGAATCACCTTCGGAGGGCTCCTCCGTCCCCCCTCCGGAGTCTCCATCAACACCACCGTCAAGACCAGCACCATCTCCATCACCATCTTCATGATCCACTTCATCCCCTCATAGTTTGAGATTGTTCGAACCCTAGCTATTGTTTAAGTGCTATTCTACCTGTGTATGATTGGCTACTTGTCATTGTTTGGGGGTGAGATCATATTTTCAGATTGTGTTGTATCACTTATGCCATTGAATCATATCATGTCTTCGCGTTGTGAGTAGTTCTCTCATGATCCTGGGGGCATAGGATGGATAGGCAATGATTTATATATGACATGTGTTGGTATTTTGTCTAGTTTTTATCTTTGATGTAATTCTATGATGGTGTTGTGCGAACGTCGACTGCACATCACTTCACCTATATGGGTTCATAGGAGAACACCGTAGTGTCATGGAGTATGGGAGACTTGGGAGGACATGTGAACCTGAGACCGAATCATGAAGTTGCATTATGAGGGTATAAGTATCGGGGACCTTAGAGTTTAATGCTATGGTGGGACTCTATGTCTTAATAACTCTTGTGCTGTCATTTACTTGGCCATAAGAACCATCATAAGGGGGTTTAGTTTATTTATTTAGCTTTCCCTAATTTTGGCTCCGTCCAAAGAAGATTAAAACTTGACAAAATGTTTACCTTGTTGTTCTAGAAATATTTATGCCATGAAGTCTAGGTAGCCCTTGGGAACGTTTTCCACTTATAAGAAACACACACTTGAGCTTGTCCTCTTGCTGCATAGAGGATTGGGATTTCTCTCTTCGAGAGCTTTTACTTGTCATATTTTATTTTCAGCTTTTTACTTTATTGCAAACTCTACACCAAAAAACCCAAAAACACTTGCATCATTTAAACATTTTAGTTTGTCTAGTGCATAGATAATAAGAGAAGTGATACTCTTATTTGAGAGGATAAATACTTATACCTTCTACTCCTCGTGTGATCGATACTATACTTACACATTGAAGATTTCAACGATCCCCTATACTTGTGGGAGGACGTATCCAGTGCACCGGGTGAACTGGTGCACCCGGTGCACCCACCCCAAAAATCATGACATAAAATGTTTCAAAAATTACGAAAAAAAGTTTGGACATAGATAATGTTCATATCTAATATGTCACAAAATTTCAACTCCAAATTCGTAACAGAACATGAATAGTGAAAATGATAAATTTGTGTCAACAATGACAATGGGCCAAATTCAAAACCGAGTTTGCATTTTGGCACTATTCACTGTCGAATTTGTCTTTTTTGTTTGTTGATCTGTGTTATGAATTTGGAGTTGAAATTTTGTGACATATTAGATATGAGCATTATCTATGTCCAAACTTTTTTTCGTATTTTTTGAAACATTTTATGTCTTCGTTTTTGGGGTGGGTGCACCGGGTGCACCAGTTCACCCGGTGCGCTGGATACGTCCTCATACTTGTCGGTATCAAGACATTTTCTGGCGCCGTTGCCGGGGAGTGTAGCGCTTAAGTTTTTATTCTTGTTTGCACTAGATATTTATTTTCAGTTCTGCATTTCTTTTTGTTTGTTTTACATTTTGCAATCATCTAAGCTTGGGGAGGTTTTCCTCTTTAACTTGTTTGGTTGTGAGTTTTTCTTAGATTTACTTTCAGCTTTGCATACATTTTATCCATATATCAAAAACACTAAAAAAAAATAGAAAATGGAAAACTGTTATAAAAACGCCATGATAGCTGCTAAGATTGCCAAGGAATATAGAGAATCATATGAAGGGAAAAGATTAGGAGGCTTCATAGAGCTTCTAAATGAAGTTGCTAGTAGGCTTCTTAATTATCATAAGGAAGAAACTTGTTGCTCTGAATACTTTAGACACTTTGAATTCCAATGCCCTTCCAATAAAGAACATGTTATTGCCACTTATCATACAGGGAATTATGCTCATTTAGGGATGGAAGAAGTAGAGCAATTTGTTATTTTTATGGCAGCCTATGAATTATACACCTTCATTAATGAACATGAAACCTGCCCTATAGCTTCTCAATTTAAAGTTTTTATTGCCAATCTCCTTGATCTCTGCATAATTGAATTTGATGAAAATATCTATGTTGTTGACACAAGAAAGAGAGCTGCCCAAGAAAGCTCTAATATTTTGCCGGAAGAAGATGACAAAAGCCTAAGCCTTGGGATGCCCATGCAGCCCCAAGAGGAGGACAATGAAGACCAAGAAGATGATGGAAATAGTGAACAACTAGAGAATGAAGAGAGGAAACTTCCACCTTCACCACCTATGGATGAGGGTAACACTCAAAATTTTGTTGATGATAAACTTTGCTTTTATGATTCTGATGATGAGGAGGACTATCAACCTATGCCTAATGAGAACATTATTGATAATAATTTTAAAAATGATGAGGAGTATGGTTTAGACATGTTTTATGATAATTCTCTAGATGATGGTCCTATTTTGCTTGATAATCCTCCATGTTTAGAACTTGTTACCAAATTATGTGAGGATAAAAATGATATACTTGCTGCTTGTGATAATACTCTCACTCATGAGAGTCCTACTTTATTTCTGAACTCTCCTATTCACACCATGGAGGAGAAGCTTTTATATGTTGAAAAGTACTTATGTGGGCTGAAATCATCTTGCACTAATAACCATTTCACCCATAACCATCATGTTTATGGTGCTTCTTGCAACTATTATGAGAGAGGAAGAAAGACTTATCTTTATGTTTCTATGTTATTTAATATGCAATCTACTGAGCATTACATGCATTGGTTACTACAATATTGCTGTTATTTATTCATATATAAAATGCCAATGTATAGGAAAAGAGTTAGACTTAAAAGTGAATGGTTTAATGTTTTGTGGTGTGCTCTTTATGCTTTTATTTCCTATTCAGTTTGGGCACACCTTTATATCTTGAGAACTTGCAAAATAACTTTACCTACTGTTTTCTAACAATTAGTTTAAGATTTTTACTTTCTATAAAATTTGGGAAAGTAAATGAGAAGGATGAGTAATGGAGATATTGGGGTCGACCTTGAACATGTGTTGTTCATGCCAGGAACCGCTGTAAAGTCTCTATCATTAAAACTTTTCCCAAAGCTAAAACCAAATAAAAAGAGTGTTTATGTTGTATATATGTGCTTCTTCTTTTGCCTTTTTGCTAAATCAAAAACAACAAAAATATTTTCTTTCTTCTTTGTTTGTTTCTCTTGAATTTTCTTGGTTCTTTTTGCTTCTTTTTGATTTCTTCAGTTTGATTTTTGATTTTTGAGTCAAGGTGCTTGTTTACTACTGTAACATCACCTTTGTATCTTATTTTTCATCTTAATGGCAAGAATAACCTCTTTTGAGAGGTAGGATTAAACAATAGCGATTTGCTGTCCAGAAAACAGATTCCTGAGCTTCACTGCGAAACATGTATAAAATCACAGAAGAGAAATTTTGACTTTATATTTTACGACAGCAATATTCAGTTATTAATACACATTGCATTAGTTCAAAGTTTTCTGATTTGAGCAACGTAAGTGCCTCTGAAAATTCACTCTTTACGAGATGTCCAGTTTTTGACAGATTCTGTCTTTATTTTGCATTACTCTCATTACTTGTGTTTTATGTGGTTCTATTGATCAAAGAGCAATACGCAACCATAGTAATATTAGCTAATGTGTAGAATGAAATCATGATATGTCTTTACTGTGCCTATGAGGATTTCATTTATGGAGACACTACCCCTCTAATCAAGTTTTATGATGAGTTTTGTGTGAAGAGAACTTTTAAGTGGAAGAGTTGAGGGTGATGAATAAAGATCACGAGGGACAAACACTCAAGCTTGGGGATGCCAAGCCACCTCACTCCAACCATCTTGATACCAAGTAAGTAAGCCTAGCTATATGGCTATAAAGAAAGCGCTTTACGGGAGGCAACCCGGTTGTTTTTATTTTTTATTTTCTTTATGTCCTCTTGCTGTAACAAGAGACTTAGTTTTTATATTAGTTTTTAGAATTATTAATAAAGTGCCAAGTTTTACCTATTTTGGTATGAAAAAGTTGCTATTTGCATTCGGAGATTTTATTCCAGCACGAATCTGTGCACGGTATAATTTTTCATTCCTAATTTGTAACTTCGAATGAGCTCATATTTTTACTGTTACTACAACTTTTCATCCTCTGTATTCCTGAATTTATTCAGAATTTTTAGATATGTTTAAGTCTGTTAGGAAAATGCGTTTCGCTGCTGCTAATTTTCAGAACAGATTCTGTCCCATTTTGTTTGATGCATTCTTTGAACTATTAACTTGAATCTTTTTGATCCAATTAAGTTTATTAGTAGTCATACAACATTATAAACTTTCTGGACATTCATATGAATTTTTATCTAACGATTTTCTGCAGCAAGCAATTCATTTGTCTATCACTACTAATGTCACCCCACAGAAAAGAAATGGGAGAAACAGTGTTTTGACGTTTTTTCACAGGAATTAGAGGAGATGCACCAAGAGCTATCCAAGGATGGTGAAGACCATAAGCTTGGGGATGTGAAGACAACCCCACTGGACCAACACACTCTCGGTTTGCACACGTCTAACTTCTGTTTTTCGATCAATGCACTTTATCGCATAAACTTGGAGCGTCTTTTATTTGCTTTTTATTTTGGTTTGATTTTTTGTTTTGAGACCACCACTATCATTTTTATATGAGAGAGATACTAGAAGTTTGGGTTGAATTAAGTTGGATGCTATTAAAAATATTGGGAAAGGGATGTTTGAGTTGATTTAAAAAGATACATATAGTTGCATGATTCATGTGCTTTTTAATGAGTGTTAATTTGCAAGTGTTTTATGAAGAGCTATCTCTTATTCATGTTTTGATGCTGAATGTTACTTTACTTTGTTTAACATGGATTGGTTAGTTCTATGTACAGTTGTGCATGCATTTAGACGGTCAACTTTCTCCCTCTTGCTAGCCCAAAAATTCCAACAAGTAAAAACTTGTTTTCCAACACCTTCAACCAAAGTTTTTCCAGTGAGTCCACCATATCTACCTATTAGCTTTATACTATTCCGAGTATGTTTACCATGATACTTTGTGTTATCTATACCTCTGAATTAAAATGCTTATGTTATTGATTGTCATCGGAAAAGTTGGTTAAATAGCTCTCACACCTTACCGGCTGCCCGCTCGAGTGGTTCGAGCAACCGAGGCTCGATGTCGGATAGGATGAGGCCGTTTGCCCGTTCAACTTGCCGACTGCGGGTGCGCGACGGAGGCCACGTCAAGCCGGATGCCGGTCCTGCCGCAGAACTTGACAAATTCTCCCTTGACGAAGTTCGACCCATTGTCCGTGATGATGCTGTTGGGGTAGCCAAAGCGGTAGATGATGCTCTTGAAGAACTTGACGGCTGTTGGTCCATCTAGCTTCTTGATCGGCTTGGCTTCAATCCATTTCGTGAACTTGTCGACAGCTACCAGCAGGTGTGTCATGCCTCCACTGGATCTCCTCAACGGGCCAACCATGTCGAGCCCCCAGACGGCAAACGTCCAAGTGATAGGAATCGTCTTGAGCGCTGAAGCCGGCATGTGCTTCTGCGTTGCGAATCGTTGATAGCCATTGCAGAGCCGGACTAGCTAGTTTGCGTCCGCCAGCGCAGTCGGCTAGTAGAAACCGTGCCTGAACGCCTTGGCCACAATTGCTCTTGATGACGCGTGGTGGCCGCATTCGCCTTGATGAATTTCCTTGAGGATCTTGATTCCTTCTTGTTGGCTCACACATCGCTGGAATATTCCTGAGACACTGCGCTTGTACAACTCGTTGTTGATGATGGTGTAAGCACTTGCTCGGCGTTTGATTTGCCTGGCGATGAGCTCGTCCGCCGGGAGTTCGTCATTGGTGAGGTAGGCGAGGAAGGGTTGGGTCCATGGCGGAGCCTCTTCGATGACGAGGACCTCGACGGATTCCGGCTTGCCTGGAGCCGGCCCGGCCGGCTCCGCACCCGGCAGCATCCGGATGGAGTCGGAGCCTGGACACGGCGTGATGGATGGCTTGTACAACTTCTCGAGGGCGACACCGGGTGGGATTTCCTCGCGAAGAGAGCCAATGTTCGCCAAGGTGTCAGCTACTTTGTTGTTGGAGCGGTGGATGTGGTGGAATTCACATCCGTCGAAGCATCCCGCGAGTTGCTGGACGAAGAAGCGGTAGGCGGCCATGTTGGGGTCCTTGGCATCCCAATGACCGGTGGTTTGCTGGACCACCAAGTCGGAGTCGCCGTAGCAGAGGATCCGCTTGATGTTCATGGCCTTGGCGAGCTTGAGGCCGTGCGCGAGAGCTTCGTATTCAGCTACGTTGTTGGACGCCGTGAAGTGGATTTGTAGCACGTATTCGAGTCGGCCCCCTTTGGGTGAGGTGAGGACGACTCCGGCACCGAGTCCCCAGTATCTTTTGGAACCATCGAAGTGCATGAGCCAATGCTCGCCGAAATCAGGTGGTGGTGGTACGTGGTCCGTCTCCGTCCAGTCGGCTAGGAAGTCAGCCAGCTCCTGTGACTTGATCGTCGTTCTCTTGTCATATTCGACTCTGTGCGCTGTCAAGTTGATCGCCCATTTCGCCACTCTGCCGGTTGCGTCCTTGTTGCCTATGATCTCGGCAAGCGGAGCATCACTTATCACCTTGATCGGATGCTCTTGGAAGTAATGCTTCAGCTTCTTCGTTGCCATGTACACGCCGTATATGAGCTTCTGGTAGTGCGGGTAGTTTTGCTTCGACTGCGAGAGCACTTCGCTGAGGTAGCAAACTGGCCGCTGCACCGGACGCTGCTTGCCGGCTTCCTCTCGTTCCACCACCAGGACGATGCTGACGACTCGGTTGGAGGCGGCGATGTACATGAGCATGGGCTCCTTCGGAGCCAGAGGTGCTAAGACCGGGGTGGTGGCCATCGCACGCTTGAGCTCTCTGAAGGCGGCGTCAGCCGCGTCGCTCCAGACGAACTTGTCCGTCTTCTTCAGCAAGTGGTAGAGGGGGAGAGCCTTTTCACCGAGCCGGCTGATGAAACGGCTGAGGGATGCCAGGCAGCCGGTGAACTTTTGGATGTCCTTGACGCTTCTTGGCTGTCGCATGTTGTCGATGGCGGTGATTTTCTCCGGGTTGGCCTCGATTCCTCGTGCTGACACAAGGTAGCCGAGTAGCTGTCCGGCTGGAACACCGAACACGCATTTCTCTGGGTTGAGCTTCATCTGGAGGCGGCGCAGGTTGTTGAAGGTTTCCGTGAGGTCGGCGAGCAGAGTGTGCTTCTCCTTGGTCTTGATAACGACGTCGTCGACGTCGGCGTGCGCATTACGACCGATTTGGTCGTGCAGGCATTTCTGCATGCAGTGCTGATATGTTGCCCCCGCGTTCTTCAAGCCGAACGGCATGGTGGTGTAGCAGTACGGGTCGTAGGGGGTGATGAAGGCGGTCTTGAGCTGGTCATTCGGGTTCAGCGGAATTTCGTGGTAGCCGGAATAGGCGTCGAGGAGGGAGAGGAGGTCGCAGCCGGCTGTGGAGTCGATCACCTGGTCGATGCGCGGCAATGCGAAGGGGTCTTTGGGGCAGGCCTTGTTGAGGTGAGTGTAATCGATACACATCCGCCACCGCTTGTTCTTCTTTTCCACCATCACTGGATTGGCTAGCCATTCTGTGTGTTGCACTTCCTTAATGAACCCGGCCGCGAGCAGTCAGGCTATCTCTTCTCCTATTAACTGTCTTCTTCCCTCCGCGAAGCGACGCAGAGACTGTTTTACCGGCTTGGCATCTGGCCGGACGTGTAGAGAGTGCTCGGCGAGTTCCCTCGGTACACCAGGCATGTCCTTGGGGGACCACGCGAAGATGTCCCGGTTCTCACGGAGGATCCACTACCAGGAAAAGCATTATAGGGAGGTTGCCTATCTGTGGCGCACCCTTAATTTATGCGCCACAAAAAATTATTCTGTGGTGCATGGCTGTCGATGCAGCACTGAAATTTGAACATTCTGTGGCGCATCCTTAGCCCATGCGCCATAGAATATCAACTTTCTGTGGCGCACTGCACGCCATGCGCCACAGAAAGAGAGACTTCTGTGGCGCACCACTCTTCATGCGCCACAGAATACGCGTGGGCCCCACCTTCAATCAGTGGGCCGTGGTCCATCTCGGCCTTTTCTGTGGCGCACTGTGGCTGGTGCGCCACAGAAATTCATCTTTCTGTGGCGCATGGAGAAGGATGCGCCACAGAAAGTTGAATTTCTGTGGCGCACTAGCCACGGTGCGCCACAGAATAGTGCAGCACTTTTTCACCCCACGCACCCCCCCTGGATCGCCTTTTCAGTTTTGCACCTAGTGAAAGAAAATGATAAAAAATTCAAAAAATAAAATCCTTTCAGATATAGGGAAGGTTTAGGGTCTATTTGTTAGAAAAAATTTGAAATACACATTTTGACTTTTTTTTCCAAAAGTAGGTGAAAAAATATTAAAACGGGCATAACTTTTGCATACGACGTCGAAAAAATGCGAATAATACCTTAAAAAAAACTAGAGAAAATTTCGGATTCGATGGCACCCAGGTTTACCCGGTCAGCAATTCATAGAATCCTCAAATTCCAAACCAAAAAAAAGTTATGGCCAACAGAAGAATTTCCCAGCAAAATAAAAAAAATCAAAAAAAGGGAAAAAAATTCTGTGGCGCACCAATGCCAAGGATGCGCCACAGAATTATTGGGCGGGATTCGAAATTTTGAATCCCGCCCAATAATTCTGTAGCGCATCCTTGGCATTGGTGCGCCACAGAATTATTGGGCGGGATTCGAAATTTTGAATCCCGCCCAATAATTCTGTGGCGCATCCTTGGCATTGGTGCGCCACAGAATTTTTGGGCGGGATTCAAAATTTGAATCCCGCCAGCCCCCTTCTCCCTCTCTTTTCCCCTTTCTCCTTCTCTCCTCCACTTTTCCCTCCACTTCTCCCTCCAGTTCTCCTCTTCCTTTCTCCTTTCTCTCCCCTTCTCCTCCCTCCTCCATCTCTTCTCCTCTCCTCCACATCTTCTCTACTCCTCCTCCACCTCCACCTCCACCTCCGGCGACCTCCTCCACAACTCCGGTGACCTCCACAACTCCGGCGACCTCCACAACTCCGGCGACCACCTCCACAACCCCGATGACCTCAACCTCCGGTGACCTCCTCCTCCACCCCGGCGACCTCCACCTCCGGCGACCTCCTCCAATTCTGGCGACCTCCTCCACCACCGGCGACCTCCTCTTCCACTCCGGCAACCTCCTCCTCCACTCCGGCGACCTCCTCCTCCTCCTCCTCCACTCCGACAACCTCCTCCTCCACTCCGGCGACCTCCTCCTCCACCTCCGGCGAACTCCGGCGACCACCATCCTCCACCAACCTCCGGCGACTCCCTCCTCCACCCATCTACGGCCTCCAAAAAAACGAAACGAAACGAAATTCCGGCGACCAGATCTAGATCTGGCCAGATCCAGATCTAGATCTGGCCGCCCTTTTTTTTTGAAATTCAAAAAAATTCTGTGGCGCATGGTAAGAGGGGTGCGCCACAGAAATATTTCTGTGGCGCACGGTGGGTGGGTGCGCCACAGAAATGTGAATTTTGTGGCGCACCTGGCCTGGTGCGCCACAGAAATGTGAGAATTCTGTGGCGCACCAAGCCAGGTGCGCCACAGAAAATATTTTTGTGGCGAGAATTCTGTGGCGCACCCAGCAAACCTGGGGGTGCGCCACAGAATTGCAATTTGGTGCGCCACTGATAGCCCTTTCTGTGGTAGTGATCTCGACGAGCGTGCTTTCCTATTTGGGGTCCAGGCTCGCCCCCACGATGACGAACTTGGACTTGTCGTTGTCGTCGAAGTAGATCTTCTTAGTATCTCGCGCCGCCTGGAAGTTCGACTCGCCAGCCGGCTTGGCCGACTCCGGAATCTCTAGCTTCTCTTCGTTGGCCTTGCGCTTGAATTGTCGCATCTCCTCGTTGCAGACCATGGTCTCGGCCACCTTCACGCTGTCGGTGGCGCAGGCGATGGAGCGCTTGTAGTCTCCGGAGACGGTGATGATTCCACGTGGGCCTGGTAGCTTCACCTTGAGGTAGGCGTAGTGCGGAACCGCCATGAACTTGGCGAGCGCCGGCCGCCCAAGTATGGCGTGGTAGGCGCTGGAGTGGTCGACCACCTCGAAGGAGATGGTCTCGGGGCGATGGTTGCCCTTGGTGCCGAATAGGACGTCGAGCCGGATGAGCCCCATGGATGAGCCGGCTCGCCCTGGCACAATGCCGTGGAAGACCGTCCGGTTCGGCGTCAAGCTGGACTCGGAGACGCCCAGCTTCTCCAGCGTGTCGCGGTAGAGGATGTTGATGTTGCCTCCGTCGATGAGGACGCGTGAGAAGGTGCAGGCGCGCTTGGAGGAGATGATCATGGGCTCCAGGACTAGGGCATAGCCACCTAGATTGGGCATCAGCTCCGGGTGGTCGCTGCGATCCCACGTGATTGGCTCTTGCGACCAGTTGAGGTATTGGGGGACAGGTGGAACCACAGCATTCACCTCCTTGAACCGCTCGCGCCGGCTTCGCTTGTCGTCGCGCTCGCTGCCGAACACAATGTAGGCGGCATCCGGATTCCGGTAGCTGTCTGGACCCCTTGGTGGCAGAGATGGAAGGCGTTCCCTCCTTTGTTCTTCGCGTTGGCGATCATCACGATTCCTGTCTTCGCGCCGTCTATCGTCACGTCTCCGATCATCCCGTCCGGCTTCATCCGGAGGCGGAGGCGGATTTCACCGCTTGTACGGTGGCAGCCTTGGGCGGCCAAGGTTGCATTGCCTGACAGTGTGGTTCGCTGGCCGGTCGCCGTGGTTCCGGCACGGCTGATCGAGCAAAAACTCGTAGCTGTTCCTCGCCCTTGTCCGGCGCATGTCGCTGCTCGTCCTCATGCGGCGATTGTCGAAGCCTCCTGCCGGCCTTCCCTCGGTGTTGGCGACGACCTTGGACTCGACGCGGTCGTCCGTGGACTTGCGCTTGCCGGATGCGTCGGAGTCACGCCGGGTTGATCTTCCTCCCTCCTGGTTCTCCGTCCGGCTGCGGCGTGCTGTCGGCTCCGCCGTGATGATTCTTCTGGCTTCGTCGAGTCGGATCGGGTTGGTCATGCCCGCGTCGGCGGTGGCGTACTCGTCGGCGATTGCCATGAGCTCCGCCATGGTCTTTGGGCTTTTCCTCAGGAGCCTATGCTTGAGCAGCGTCTGATCCCGGCAGCCTTGAATGAAGTACTGGACAGCCTGGAGCTCGAGGATCCCCTCGCAGGAGTTGCGTAAGCTAGTCCATCGGGTGAGGTAGGCACGGTCCGACTCGTTGTCCTTCTGTTTGCACAGCGCGAGCAGCAGTGCGTTGCCGGGGTGCAAGTAGGTGCCGGTGAAATTGCGGTTGAACAGTTCCTCGAAGTCTAGCCAGCTGTTGACGCTTTCAGCCGGCAGGCTGTTTAGCCAGGTCCGAGCCGACCCCTGGAGCATGAGTGGCACGTAGCGTACGGCCACCCGCTTGTTGCCGCCTGCGATGTTGACCGCCGTGACGTAATCGGCGAGCCAGTCCTCCGGCTTCGCGGTGCCGTTGTACTTGGGCGTGTCCCTTGGGAGGGTGAATCCCCTCGGGAACTGCTCGGTCCGGATGCGAGGTCCGAAGCAGCGATGCGCAGCGACGTCTTCCTCCTCGATGATGCTGGATGCCTTGAGCGCGTCAATGCGGATGCGAGCGTCGTGGCTTGTTTCGGGCCCCAATGGTCCCAGGCGCTCCTCTATGGTGACCTTGTGTCTGATTCGCTCCTTGACGCTGCGGCCGGTTTGCGGTCCATTCCGGTTGCCGTCTTCACGCCGCCCAGCTGGATCGCGGCCGTGATCACGAGGATGCGAACTCGCGCTTCCCTCGCGACGAGGTCGTGGTTGCTTGTCCTTCGCCCTGCCGCGGCTCGTGGATGACGCCTTGGGTCCCTGCTTGGACTTGCCGCCTGCATCGTAGCCTGGAGGCGGATCGTGGTGCTCCCGGCTCGCGGTTGCCTCGGTTTCACGTTGCTTCCTGTTAGCCGCGGCGATGAGCTCCTGGACTCGGCGCGCTTGTTGACGTAGCTCCTCGCCTTGGAGATGGGGTAGTTCTGCTGCTGCCACCTCCGCAGCCTTCATGTTTTGCACCGGGTTGCTGTACTCGGGCAAGACGATGTCCGAATGCTCGTGCGGCTGGCCAGCATGGTTCAGGGCACCGCCGAGATCCCCTCCTTTGCGCCTAACCTCGTTCAGCTTCTCCGTGTTGCCCCTTGTCGGCTCGAAGCCGTGGATGGTGTTGTACTCGCGCATTGTAGCATTGAGTCGGCGCTGCGTCGATGTGAGGTGGAGAGCCTTGTCGTATATCTGTTGACGCATCCTCTCGAGATCAGCCGCTGCCTTGGCTGGATCCGCACCCGACGCGATGGGAGTGCTCAGCAACTCGAAGTCAGCCTCGAGGTTGCGCCGGCTTCATGAACAGTGGTGGCGACGCCGCCTCCTGCCGCCACGTGCTCGACCATGTGCACCTCGGCGTAGACGTTGAGCTTGGCATCGTCGCGGTCCGCGTCGCCGGAGCTGATGTAGCCGAAGGAGTTGCCGTCACAGACGCTGGCATCAAAGACCGAAGGAGCCAAGCACGAGTAGACCTCCTCCGGCTATTCCTTGGCGGCGACGGCGACGTAGACGTGGAAGTCGCCGAGGGTGACGACGGTGCCTCCGGTGGTGAAGTCCACGTCGGCGAAGCTCCTGGTGTTGTCGAGGACGCACCCGATGGCGCCGATGGAGAGCATGAGGCCGGAGACGACCCGCCGATCATCTACGATCCGGGATCCCGCGCAGAACGTGACTCCGCTCATCGCGAGCCCTACGGGTGGGCGTTCGGTCTTTTCGGTTAGTTCGGTTCGGTCTTTCCGGTTTTTAACAATTTCGGTCATCTAGAAATGATACACGTAATAAATTCGGTCTTTTCGGTTTTGTGTTATTCGGTCTTCGGTCTATTCGGTCCGGTCTTCGGTCATGACCAAGTAGACCAAAATATAGGGTGTAAGAAGGGGAATCGGCGCCCGGGACTGGGAAAGTGGAAAACAATCGACTGATCTCTCATGCACGAGAGAATCTATAGTACGCTGGGCTGGGATACCCAGTTCTTGAGCCTAGAGACTAGATGGTACGCTTGGTTTAGTAGTTTGGCCCATAAACTAGATGTACACATAAGCTGGGCTGGCACACAAATTCGGCGGCTTCCGTACGTAATTCACTCAAAATAAAATAAAATCGGTCTTTCGGTCTATTCGGGTTATGTATAAGTGATACCCGAATTTTTGATTTAATTTCGGTCTTTTCTAATTTGCTACCCAAATTTCTAACGGTCTTTTCGGTCTCGGTCATTTCGGTTTTGGTCTCGGTCTTTTCGGTTTTGGTTTTCGGTCTTCGGTTTTTATGCCCACCCCTAGCGAGCCCCATGGTGGGCGCCAAATGTCGTGGTGGGTTGCACGGCATATCCATCAGAGATGGAAAGAAGTATGGGGCAAGGCGACGATGGCGCTCGCACGGGATTGGGTACAAGCACGCAAACACACGCGATATACCCAGGTTCAGGGCCCTCTTGTGGAGGTAACACCCCTACGTCCTGCTCTTCTTGTTTCTTATTGCTTGATCACAAAGTGCAGGCTACAAGGTGCTCCTAGAGCTGTATTCAGGTGGCAGCCGGCTGGAAGTCCTAGCCGGCTGGAGGTTGACGATGATGCTATCTGCCTCTGGTCTCTCTTCCTTCCCTTGGTTGCTTGCCCCACGCAGGAGGCTCTAGCCCGCCTTATATAGGCAACAGGCTAGGGTTTTGGTTTACAAGGAATTTACAGAATTGTCCCTATGACATCATCTACTTTCTGGGCCGGCTGGAACTCGTTGCCATTATTCTGCATAGGAGATGCCCGACAGGAAGTACTGTTCACCAGGAGCGGTTATGCGGGACTGGCCCACCGGTACGGAGCTGTCGGTTGGTGCGTCCGGCTTCAGCCCAGCCGGACGTCTGTGTCCGGGTAGACGCAGGCAGCTTGATTCAGCCGGCAGGTTCCAGGCGGCATTGTGCAGCGGGCACTGTTCAGCCGGCCCATGGAGTTTGAAGGAGTGAACCTCTTTGGGGTATCCGGGGTTCATCTCCCCGACAGGTGGCGCCAGAAGGAGTTCGGGATCAAACCCGGAAAGAACAAAAGGTAACTTTCCAAGAAGGAGCCAGAGACGACACTTGCAGTCCAAATCCAACACGACGCCGGTAGGAGTCCTACCTAGTTTAGAAGTAGAAACCGACCTATGCTATGAGTTGTAATCCTTGTAGAAGTACAATGCTTGTACGGGAAAGTCCAGCCGCCTCGCTATATATATGTAGGAGGTGACGACCGATTGAAGCTAAGCAAACAATCGACAATCAATACAAACCCTACTTTTTACCCTCAAACCCTTGTTCTTGCTTCCGTTGTTCTGCGAGTTCGTAAGAGTTCATCGAATATCGAAAATCGAGTTGAGTACGGTCCAATCCGGCTTAACTCAGCCAATTGTCGCCGGCCATCTCTGACGGGGTCCCTCCCGAGGTGCTGGGGCGTCTGGTTCAAAAAGAGCCGGCTCATTGTCTTGCGTATCGCGCCTTGAGTCGGCCTCCCGCGGGGCGAGTTGCGGAGTATCTCCCCCGACACCGCGGGTACACGAGGACGTGTTCGTGTGACGCGTTTTAATCGCAACAAACATGATCATTGCATACATTATCACATAATCACATTTTGGCCATACCACATCACAAACCCTGCAAAAACAAGTTAGATGTCCTCTAATTTGTTTATGCAATTTTTACGTGGCTTCTATGGGTCATGAGACAGAACCGTTCTAATCTATGCAAAGCCACAACAGTGATATGAGAGTTGCTTATTTACTCATCCTTTTAAAGGCCTCCCATTGCAAATCGCATCTCACCATAGTTATAGAAACAGACACCCGCCAGCCACTTATGCAATAAAAGTTGTATGTCAATCGTGGAACCGGTCTCTCGTGCGTGGACGAGTAAAGTTGGTCTGGGCCGTTGATACCCACAAGTATAGGGGATCGTTGAAATCTTCAATGTGTAAGTATAGTATCGATCCCACGAGGAGTAGAAGGTATAAGTATTTATCCTCTCAAATAAGAGTGTCACTTCTCTTATCATCTATGCACTAGACAAACTAAAATGTTTAAATGATGCAAGTGTTTTTGGGTTTTTTGGTGTAGAGTTTGCAATAAAGTAAAAAGCTGAAAATAAAATATGACAAGTAAAAGCTCTCAAAGAGAGAAAGCCCAATCCTCTATGCAGCAAGAGGACAAGCTCAAGTGTGTGTTTCTTATAAGTGGAAAACGTTCCCAAGGGCTACCTAGACTTCATGGCATAAATATTTCTAGAACAACAAGGTAAACATTTTGTCAAGTTTTAATCTTCTTTGGACGGAGCCATAATTAGGGAAAGCTAAATAAATAAACTAAACCCCCTTATGATGGTTCTTATGGCCAAGTAAATGACTGCACAAGAGTTATTAAGACATAGAGTCCCACCATAGCATTAAACTCTAAGGTCCCCGATACTTATACCCTCATAATGCAACTTCATGATTCGGTCTCAGGTTCACATGTCCTCCCAAGTCTCCCTCACTCCATTACACTATGGTGTTCTCCTATGAGCCCATATAGGTGAAGTGATGTGCAGTCGACGTTCGCGCAACACCATCATAGAATTACATCAAAGATAAAAACTAGACAAAATACCAACACATGTCATATATAAATCATTGCCAATCCATCCTCTGCCCCCAGGAACATGAGAGAACTACTCACAACGCGAAGACATGATATGATTCAATGGCATAAGTGATACAACACAATCTGAAAATATGATCTCACCCCCAAACAATGACAAGTAGCAAATCAAACACAGGTAGAATAGCACTTAAACAATAGCTAGGGTTCGAACGATCTCAAACTATGAGGGGGATGAAGTGGATCACGAAGATGGTGATGGAGATGGTGCAGGTCTTGACGGTGGTGTTGATGGAGACTCCGGAGGGGGGACGGAGGAGCCCTCCGGAGGTGATTCCAGCGGCGTTTCCCCCCTCCGATCTTCTCCGGCGGCAGCCTTCTGTCTCCTGTTTCTTGGTTTTGTGTTTCTTCGCCACCTCCTTCTAGAAAGCGTCGGGGGACTATTTTTATAGTCGTTTTTAAGTCAAAAGGAAGCTTCGGGAAAAAAGATCGACGGCAACGGAGCCACGAGGGCCAAATTGGTGGGTCCCACGCGGCCAAGGTATCTGGCCGCGTGGGCCCCCCTCTTTTGGCGTTCGGTCTTCCACTTTTTCGCATCCTTTGCTCCTACGCTTTCTTCCTTCCAAAAAATGATGCTCGTAAATTTTTAGGTCATTTGGACGTCGTTTGGGTCCCTGAAACATCAAAATATAGAAAATAGGGTTTTCTGCCATTGCAGGGTTAATTCCAGTAAAATAGGAAAACTGTGAAATCTTCCCAAAATCATTATAAAACAATGATATAACCCTTATATGATGCAAATATGATTGAAATATAAGTAATATAATGCAAAGTTCATGTATGCATTTTACATGCATCAACATCCCCAAGCTTAACCTATACTCGTCCTCGAGTATGAAGGTGATAAAACCAACATGGACTTTGCATTTTAAGACTATCAATGGATATCAAAGATGATTACTATTGCTACATAAAGTCAAATGATTCATTCTTTAAAGGAGTAGCAATATACAAGATAAAATTATGAAGTGATATCAAATATTCAATGTAATGATGTTCAATGATAATTCACAAAGTGTAACATAGAAGAAAGTACTATGGACCAAATGTATGCATAATGAAAAGTAAAAACATCTTATAATGGTCATAGAGTGCTCTTGCAAAATTTAATATAAAAGTGGACACTTTGGAAAGATATATATATGAGTAGAGGTAAAACATGAATAAGTTTCATCTAACTTCCAAATGCTTCCACTTAAGTTAATGTTTGCAATGTGGTATTGGTGTCAAGCTCTCATTACCCCTTATCATAACATCTTGAATGGTTAAAGTTTAAAGTGAAAGCAAATATGAGTAGTGTGCTTGACAAAGAAATTGTTGAAAGTCTCATGCCCCGTGAATACGAGCACCTACACCATGGTGTTACTCAACTTGGGATACAAAGCAAAGCAAGGCGGGCATGCTTTCAAGCGGCGTCAGGAGCGAAAAGCGGTCTCCGGACCGGCATCATAAGAATGTCAGCAAGTGGACGCGCCTTCACGCGGCGTCAGGAACATGAAGGTCTCAGGACCGGGGTCACGGGCCCCAGCAATAAGGTCCTGCGCCAGTAAGGATGACTGGGCAGGCGGCTATTTCAGCGAGAATGCCTAGCTCTACGGGTAATCGCGGGCAGGGCAGAGTTGTGTCTTAAAAGCGACACAGAAGACCCGCTCTGGCGGCAGCGCGACGAAACAATTGCTGAAATAGCCCAAAGGAGGTCGACATTAAGCTAAGTATGAAACGTGTTTGCACAGGCTTTTCCCTCATTGCTTCTATTTTATGCATCTTGGCTAAGGCGAAAGCGGGCGTTGTTTTGAGGTGGTGCCTCCACGACTAAGCTGTCCGTTTCCCTCGGGCAGTGGAATCGTGGGCTGAGGTTTGCGACGGTCAAAAAACTGATGGGTTCTTGGGGGGACGCGCCCTGTGTCGGTGGCTCAGATCCGTCTGAGTGCCCACGACTGGTTAGCTCTCATGATCATTAATCCTTCCCGAGAGCGTTAAGCCCCCACGGGTGCAATAAAACGGATAAAACCTGGGGAAAGTTATTTACATTCAGAAAGATACAAACTATGCAAAACACAGTTCACGTTTCCTGGTGTTGCTCCATTTGCTTTCAGGACCGGTTGTCGTCCTCGCGGGAGAAATGCTCCATGATCTCGTCCACCTGGCGGGTCACCTCAGGGTCAGTCAGCATCCCGGGGGACCCTTCCTGGCTCTTTTTCATTGTTGCCCAGAGGCCAACCATTTTGCAATCCAATACTTTTGCAGCGGCCCACTTGGTCCTGGGCGTATTGTCACGGCGTGACCCGGGAGGTCCCATTCTGGCTGACTTCTGTTGAAGTAGGCTCGATCCCAGTAAGAGGCTGTCACGAGTGGACCCGTGGGGGTCACTGGTGGTGAAGGCGGGTTGTCGGTTTGGGTGGAGGCGTTTGCAACAGCTTTTGATGTTTTCTTCTTCTTCGGGGTTTTCTTTGGTTTTGCATTCAGAGGGCAATCCCGGTGGAGGTGACCAAACTCTCCAGAAATGTAACATCCTTCGTTCCATGGGCGCTTTCTGAGTTCGCGGCAGTCATCGATATGGTGTTTGTTGGTTCAATGGAATGAGCACCAGAGTCCTAGTTGTCCATCCTCGCCCAAAGGGAGCTGGACTTCTTGCGGCACGTACGGTTCAACCTCAGCTTCTTGACCTTGAATCTGATGCTCCTCCTCCAAGGGAAGAGTCGACAGAGAAGTTTCCAAGCAGAGCTCTTCCTTCACTACGCGCTTCCGCGGGGAAAGAGGGGCGTCAATGCCTGTACTACTTCCCGGGGGCAAGCCCCCACTTGCAGCTGCATCGGCCCGAGCCACCGGGGGCACGAACCGAATCCCGCTGGCGAGACCTTGCGCGGATGGCGCCGCTGAAGTTTCCTCGGGGTCGAAGCCAAGTCCCGGGTACCGTAGGTACTCCTCGTTGGACTTGGCCTTCTTCTTCTTCTTCTTCGCCATCCCCGGAGAACTCAAGGTCGACGAAGACCTTGTCGATGACCTTGAGCTCGACGGAGACCTTGTCGATGACCCTGAGCTCGACGGAGACCTTGTCGATGATCCTGAGCTCGACGGAGACCTTGTCGATGACCCTGAGCTCGACGGAGACCTTGTCGATGACCCTGAGCTCGACGGAGACCTTATCGATGACCCTGAGCTCGACGGAGACCTTGTCGATGACCCTGAGCTCGACGGAGACCTTGTCGATGACCCTGAGCTCGACGGAGACCTTGTCGATGACCCTGAGCTCGACGGAGACCTTATCGATGACCCTGAGCTTGACGGAGACCTTGTCGATGACCCTGAGCTCGACGGAGACCTTGTCGATGACCCTGAGCTCGACGGAGACCTTGTCGATGACCCTGAAGGAGATCTGGTCGAAAGATCTGGAGAATCTGGCGCAGTTCTCCTTAAAGATCGTGAAGCCGACGAAGAACTTGAGGAAGATCTCGACAAAGAACGCGAAGCCGATGAAGAACTTGAGGAAGATCTCGACGAAGAACACGAAGTCGATGAAGAAGAACACAGCACTTGCACCCCCTACATGGCACGCCAGATGTCGTGTCTTGGATCACGGACACCGGGAGTAAAGGATACCCCCTTTTTAGGTTCGGTATGGGGCGCAGAGGAGGCCGAAGATTGTCTTCCGCCCGGGGGCTTCGCTCGACGCTCGAGATCTACGTACTAGCAAGCATCACAGAGACACAAGGAGTTTACCCAGGTTCGGGCCGCCCGGAGGCTAACAACCCTACTCCTGCATGTCTGGATTGAGAGGTGTATCATGGTGTAGCTTTACAATGGTGGTCGCGGGTGAGAACCCGGGAGGTGTTGGCTAGAGGTTGAAGACGAGCAGATCCTGACCCTGAGGAGATCGCCTCTCGCCTAAGCTAATCGGGGACTTGTGCACTACCTAGCCTAGCCTCCTTCCCTTCCCTTCTGGACCTCCCTCTTTGGGGTGCCTCGGTCCTCCTATTATAGGCTAAGGGGATACCACAGGTGCACCCTTGGGGCCGGAGGGGTTTTGGCGGGAAAACCCCTCCGGGTTCTCTTTAGGAGGCGACGTGGCCTCCTCTTGTCCAAGTATTATTCTCAGAGGGGGTAGGTGGGATCGCCCACCTTTTCCAGAGAGGGCGGACAGAGGCTGACAGCTTTTCCGCCTCTGCCCCCCTTTGGCGCCTCCGTCTTCTTGGTGCCTCCGTCTTCTTGGCACCCAAGTCTTCTAGGAGCTTCCAGCCAGCGCTGGCAAGCTTATCCTCTTGGCGCGGTGGAGGTTGGTTCCCGGGGGTGAGCCTGGCCTCCTGCCGGGCGTCGGGGTCCCCGGGACCTTCGTGCCTTCTTCCGGGTCGAGGGGGCCCCGGAGGGTCCCCGAGTCCTTTGCCTTGGTTGTCGATGCAGCGCGTGTCGGGACGCCGCGGGGCAGATGGGGGGGGGGCCCATCTGCCAGTCTTGAGCCTTTCCCTTGAGTGCCTCTTTGGTGGGCCAATGTGCGATGGACCCACTTTGACCGCATCAGGGGAACCCCATGTTCCACTGTTGCGACACATTTGCAAAATTTGAACCAATATTTATTAAGTTATGATTTTCCCAAATTTTAATTAGTTGAGTCGGTACTTCCGGCTAACAGCCCGGTAGTACCAGTCAAGTCGGTACTTCCGGGGCAACTTCCGAGCTACTTCCGGAAATTAACAGAAGGTATCCAGTACCGAAACAACCTACGGTCGGTACTTCCGGCTAACAGCCCGGTAGTGCCGGTCAAGTCGGTACTTCCGGGGCAACTTCCGAGCTACTTCTGGAAATTAACAGAAGGTATCCAGTACCGAAACAACCTACGGTCGGTACTTTCGACTAACAGCCCGGTAGTACCGACGAAGCGTTTTGACTGGGCCGAGGCCACGACCGGCGCGCGCGCGGTAACCACCGACGGCGTCGAGCATGGATCCGTTGACGGGGCGCACACGGGGACGAGCTACGGGACACATTTGGCGCACCGCTCTACGGAGAGCTAACCTACGGCGGCGCCGCTACCTAATGGTCGCCGGAGCGACGTGAGCATCGGCGACCAGCGGCGGCCGGCAGTGAGCTGCGGCGCCTCGGCGAACTAGGGAAGGAGCAAGAGGACAAAGGGGTCCAGGAGGATCGCCAGCTCACTGCTGAGTGCGGTGGTGCAGACGGCGAGGTTGGAGAGGGATGGAGACGGCGGCAATCGTTTGGCGGAGCAGCGGCCGGAGTCGTGGAAGAAGATGGCGGCGAACTCGTAGCAGAGGGCTTCCCGGCTCGATTCCACAGGCGAGGAGGTAGAGGGCGACGCGACAGAGCTTTTGCCTTGCTTTGATCTGCTCGGGGTTGTCTCTAGCGGCGGCGACGCGCGAGGGACGGCGGCGGTTCCATGGCGGCCAACGAGCTAGGTTTAGGGTTTCGGGAACGGCAAAAACGGGGAGGGAACAAGTGGGTGAGGGGCAGGTGGGCACCGTGTGGCGTTCGTATCCACCTGGGGAGCTCGATGGCGTGGCGCAGGGCGTGCACGGCGGCATGGCGCCAGTGCGCCCACTGTCGCCACAGCGAAGAAGATGATGACAATCTTACAGAAAACCCGCTGGCTCCATTTTGTTTATTTAATTAACTTTAAACTAGTAGGGTTTTAGGTATTTATTTGAGGCACTTAAGCAACCCCAAAAATTCTATAAAAATTCATGGAGGCTCATAATATTATAGGGAAGCTCCCCATATTTTTAGTTTGAATTTTTGAACTGTTTACCATGGTTTCAAAAATAGAATTTGATTTGAACCAATTTTGAATTCTCAACTCTAATTCTTTGCTTGGCAAGAATTGGATTTTGACAGTTAGTTATAAATGCACTCTTGGAACTTCCTGGACAATTTGGAAGCTCAGTAATAATTTGTTTTCCCAGTTTGAGCAATGCATTTGATTTGGAGATTTGGGAAGGGTTTTGCTTCCTTTTTAAATGTTTCCCGATTGTTGCTTTATCAAACTTAGCAATTTAGAATGTATGCCATGATGCAAGATGACAATGCAAAAGTGAAAATTTGGTTCAAATTTTACAGTACCAAACTGGGGCTGTTACAAAATGTTGAGTTTGCATGGCATAGATTGGTTCACCTCCCGAGCCTTCTCCGTGCTCCATTTCCCTAGACATGATGAAGACAACAAAGTCTCGTGTATATGGTGGTTAGTGAAGATGAAACCCGACCGTCTCTTACCTTCAAAGATAGTATTGGGCCTTGTGCCCTCGGTGAGTGACTAGGCACCACAAGGTAAAATGTATGCTAGGAACAATCCGAGAACAACTCTCCAACACACACGCTTATGTGGGGCTTGGTAGGGCAAGGTGGAAGGCAAATGGAAACGAAACTCCGAGAAGGGTATTGTTAAAAGTAGAAGATAACCACAAAGATCCAACAACCAAATGTAGCGATCCTGCCCTTTAGAAAAATAGGCAAGTCCCCGTGTATAGTCCAAAACCCTGGATCGAATCATTTTCACACACAGTTTACGATGAAATATCACAACATTGTATCAATTTATTACACGTCTGAATCCAGAGTTAAAATTAAACTAAACCATTACATCTTTGCATAGCACGAAGCTAGCATAAAACAGAAATAACAGCGGAAGACTAATGTTATTGCATGGAGTCCCAATCTTCATGTAGCCACAGGCGAAAACATGTTGGTTGTAGACTCGGAACCCTTAAGCGAATCCTCACTTTTCGTCGGAACAACCTGCAACAGTAAAAGCGATGCAGCCAAAAAATTGGTCAGAACCATTGGTATGGATTTGGCAGGTGATACTTGTGGACTCATAAGGCATAAACTTCTATTAACTATATGCATATATGGCTGGTGTAGTTCAAGGCTATTTTTGCGTAAAGCCAATTTTTCCCTATCTTTTCCAACACTTTTCTTTTCAAAAAGTTATGAGATCATTCCATGGAACATATCCAGGAATATCTCCACACACAAGTTCATCAAATTTTTACTTAAGAATTTGGAATGATGAGATCTTTTGTTGACATCCTTGCTCTGATACTCAAAATTGTCCGTAACCGGGGACACGGCTAAGTACTTAGTTTGACACTCTGCAGAGGTTGTGCACTTTCACCACTTGACTCAATCAGCCCATTCTGACCTTGACCCTTCTTTAAGTGAAAAGGAAAGGAGAAGATTGAGACGAGACCTTTCAGAAGCATTTCCCCGACCACTGCCGTCTTGACCCGTTCCCTCCTACATCCACTACATCTGCTTGTCAAGCCGGGCCGGTTCCACGCAACTTACTTAGTCAAGTCAGAGCCCATATGACTAGTGGCTGCACGGAAAGTAATCTTCACTTGGAGCAACTTCAATCTCTTTGTTCCTGGGTGGCTTTCCTCAAGTGTGATTCATCCTCCTAAGTCAGAGGATCACGTATGATCCTTCCTCCCAAAGTAGGGAATCACCCTCTTCTACAATTCATCCTCCCATTATGGGGAATTGCTTTATTCCAACCACCCACCCAGGTAGTTTATTAACTTAGTAGAAGTTTTATTAACATTTCATACAAAACACATAGCATAGCATTTTCCTATTATACTAAGTTATCAAATAGGTACTAGACACTTAGGAATATTTGGAGTACTACTAAACAGGTCTAGCATAGCATATTAATATAACCTAACATGCAATTCTGCTTAGAAAAAGTAAACTACAATGCATATAAAAAATACTTAGGAATTTTATGTGTGAGCATCACTTGCCTTGGCAGGAGTTGCAGGTGTAACAATCGCAAACATTCTCCGGACTCTCCGAATAATCTAAATAAAATAAATCAAACCACACATAAACACATAAAACAATAATAACAATACAACAAAATATGCTATGCATGAAATGCATGTAAAATCACAAGTAAAATTGATGGGGGGATACTTTATAGGTAGGCCCATGGACCCGGAAAGTAGACCCGCCAAGACCAAGAAGGCCAATGCCGAGTCACGAGACGAGTCACATGGGCTGGGCTGGAGACAAGCCGACCAAGGCCCGTGTGGAGAAGGGGGCTCGTCCAAAGAAGGAGTCCAAGTACAACCCGGAGTCCTAGTTTGGAAGGACAAAGCCTAGAGTAGAACTCCGTATATGAGTAGAACCCGATACAGATTGTAAGTCCAGGGACCCGCCACCTTTATAAGGGGGGTCCTGGATCATAGTGAGAGAGGTGAAGTCAAGTTAGAGAATCCCTAGCCACCAGAGAGAAGTCGCCGGCTCCTGAGTTGTAGGAGCCGGGTCCTTGTAATCGTGATCTAGCAAAGAGCAATAACATAGAAGCAGGAAGTAGGTCTTTACCTCTAATCAGAGGGGCCGAACCTGGGTAAATCCTTGTTTCCTGGCGAGATTAACCGTTCCCACGTACTTCGATCACCGATGGCCCCAGAACTCATCTTCCCGGAGGAAGAACTTGCCGTGACAACCCCACGACAGTTGGCGCCCACCGTGGGGCCTATGGTGACGAAAGGAGTTGAGATCGTTGGAGCTGCTCGTCGGGCTATGGAGAAACTCGCCATCGGGCGGGTCTACACTGATGAACATGGAGAGACCGAGATCGATGACTCAGGCTGGACTTCGGAGATGAACGAAGTCGACGAGGGCTACCAGCTTGTCTTTGGAGGAATCAACGTGTTCGTCGGGATGGTTTGCGCGTCAGGTCTTCGCGCGAACTCGGCGGAATCTGTATCAGAGCCAACTGTTATCGTCGAGTCCGATGGCGAGGAGTCGGTCGGAACTTCAGAGGTCGGCATCATCGCCGAGTCTGAGGAACCCCAAGCTGAGAAACCAGAGATGCTGCAAGAGTCAGATTCAGATTACGATGCAGATTCAGAGTCTATCTTACCCTTGTTTGAAGATCGGCTTGGGTATGGGATAGAGGAAGAAGATTATGAGGAGTCGCCAGTGCGCGCCCGTGTTGTGGGAGTCTACATGTCTGGAAACGCTGGAAATCAATTTGATCCGGCTCTGTTGACGAAGGAAATTAACGCAAATAATGCCGCAGAGAGGGCGGCTGAGTTAGCCAATGCTCGTGCTGCGTTGGAGAGGCAGCTAGCTGATATCACAGAAGCAAACCGTAGACTGGCCGAAGAGCGGGCCCGAGTCCAAGATGAAGCTCAAGTTGTGCGGAGGCGCCGCGAGGAGCTTACTTCAATTCAACACCGCAGAGCCAGGAGTCGCTTGCATGATGGAGTCCACATCAATCCAACCAATCTATTCACCACACCTAATGGTCCAGGCAGAGGAGCCGGACTAGGAGGCTCAGCGGCAGCAGGAGGCGCCACAGGAGGAGAAACAGGAGCACCACCACCACCACCACCACCACCCCTAGAAGGACCGGGAGGCAGCCGTACCAACGGACCACCGCCTGAAGGAGGAGTCGGAGGAGGAGCATCTGGTGGCTTAGGGTCTCAGCCTAACAGATTTCATACTCCAGAGGGACATTACTCTAATCCTATGGACAACGTTCATGCGGCGACTCTGAGATTGGAGAATATCGTGGTACCAGAGGGACCAGCAGGACAGGAGACTCGTGAGGCTATCGAGCTACTGAAAACAGTTTTGACTCAGCAAGCTTTGTATCCAACTTTTCCAGATGCAAGTAGACTACATTCAACACCCTTTAACTCAGGTACGAGGAGTCGGCACGGTGAGTCCAACCCGGCCAACTCTACAAGTGCAAGGCGTCGTGAACAAGAGAGGAATCGCGCAAATATACCAACTACTTCACGAGCTCAGCTAGTGGTTGATGAAGCAAGGCAGCGACGAGAAAGAGAAGCAGCAAGAGCTCGGGAGGCAGAGAGGGACAGAGCGTTAGTGGGTGCAGCTAACCCGCCTCAGCCAACCCGGGTGCACGAGGAGGTGACTTCTCCTGGTGCTTCCCCAGCGTTAACAGGACCAGAGTGCCTGTCTGATGCCATCAGGTCCGAGTCCTTTCCCAGCAGTTTCAAGGAGCCGCGCAAGGTTCCAAACTATGAGCCCAACATGGACCCGACCTCTTGNCGTGACAACCCCACGACAAAATACTAACTATTGTTTTCTAGTTTTTAGAAACATGCATGAAGTCAAAATGCATTTAAAACAATTTTTAATATAATCACAACACAAAACAATTCCCAAAAAGGGAATAAACACAAATTAAATATTACTGTTGAACAAAATAACTACAAAAATATAGGACTGGTCTATCTGGATAGAGGGCTTCAAAACTAAGGTATACCAATTGGATTCACTCAAAAATCTATTTTTAAACTAAAGTTATGTCAAAATTACTCAAAATTCACATTTGAAAATTGAATAATTATAAACTTGACAAAACAAAGAACTAAAATGCCAGAAATATTCTACTAGTTCTAAGGATTTCAAATATATAAAAATATTTTAATTTGGCCAAGTGGATAAAAAGATATGAAGGATTTAAGTTACAGGGGCTTTTCTGCAAAACTGCTAAAAACAACTAATTCGGGAAAATCCCAGAAAATCCCTCGGCTCAGAATGGCTTCGGCTTTGGCTCTGGCTCGGCTCGGCTTGCTTGTCTCTGGTGCGTCAGATCCAGATCTGACGGTTCGAAAAGAAACATACCGGTTCGTTTAATTAGATCTAATCCCACACATCGATTTCAGATCTAACGGCTGATATTCGTTTGACCAAAAACCAGCGGTGCTAGGGTTAGCTGCACGGCGGCCGACGGTGGCGACAGCGCGGCACGATGTGTTCCGGCGAAAAGAGAGGGACCGGGGATGAACAGGTATTACCGCGGCATGTAGGATGTCGAGGCGGGCACGGTAGCGTGGCGGAGAGGAGCGGCGCGTCCTGGAGCTCCTTCAATTCCTCGCCGTAGTTGGCTCCCGCGGCGGTGGTCGTCGGTCGTGGACGCACAGCTCGACCTGAGGCAAACGAAAATTCCGCATGGTGTCAAACGGGTGCGCAAGGTCGAGATAAGAAGAAAAGGAGTGTAGGGAGGGTGCGAGGTCGTCGGTGCTCGCCGAAAATGAAGCTTCTTGCCGGCGGCAATGGCGGGATGTCGAGCTCGATTCCGAGCAGCCTGGGGGCTCTCGGACTGGGATTCTTTGGGTCAAATGGAGAGGACAGCGAGGTGTTTAAATAGTGGTGGACGGCGCGGTGATTTCGGCCTTCGATCGCACGAATTGATTTTCTTTGAATCGGCTTTTACGAGCGCATGATTTTGGGGAAGAAGAAGGACGACGCGGTCGTGTCCATTGAAGCTGACAGGCAGGTCCCGGGTGTCAGCGAGAGAGAGGAGGGAGAGGCGGGCAGCGCGAGCTGGGCTGGGCGCGGGGAGGGAGAGATGGGCCGCGGCTGGGCTGGCTTGGGCTGGCTCGGGCTGGTTCGGCCAGTTCTGCCTTTTCCCTTCTTTTTTTTTGACAAAACAATTTTCTTTTTCTAATAACATAAAACAACATAACTTTTGAAATACAATTTCACATTGGTTCAAACCAATTTTAGAAATTTTATAAAATCAAAATAATCATTTTAAATACTTTGGAACTTTTTCAACAATTTTTCAAATTTTGAAAAAAAATCAAATAATACATAAAGGCCTATTTGGCACCTTTATGTCATTTTATAAATTATGGTTTTAAAATTTTCCTTTGATCTTGAATAAAATCCAGAAAAATAATATGAGTAATATCATGTAGTATAAACCATGATACACTCATTTTTATTATTTTTGCACAAATGTATTTACCATAATACCCTTGGGCATAAAATGGTAATAATTGCTATTTCCCTAGTTTTAAAAACAAGTTCAAAATAGATTCACATATTTTCCAAATAATTTGAGAAAATATTTTTTGGTAAGCTTATTCACAATAGAACACTTTGGCACTATTCTGGCCATCAACTAAATTCATAAAAATCAAAATAAAGAATAGAGCATAATAAGGCCCATTTATATCATTTTCTCAAATAGGGTTTAAAGTTGAAATAAAATTCCAATTTTTGAAACTTCAAATGCAACTTGACAAGAAGATGATGCATGCATGCATGATTTTGGATTTTTAAAACAAAATACATAACATTTTCAAAAAGTTTTTGATCTTTTTGAATTTTCAAAAATTTGAAAATCTTGGGATGTTACACCAAAGAATCCAACAACACAAAACCCCAAACACAAGAACACACATGTGGAGATTGATGTGGGTGGTGCAACTTTAGGGATGAGCAAAGGTGACCTAGCAAAGACTATGCTCGTGTCACACCACCACTCGAAGGATGACTAGCCTAATTGCGTGAAGGAGCACCGATTTGTACTAATGGACACTTTCTCTCTTTATTGGTGTGGCTATTGGTGCTAGAAGGTGTAGCAAGAAAGGTTCTCGACTCGGCTTTTTTTTGTGTGTGTTTTTGACTTTTGCCCGAGCCGAGACTGTTAGAAGAAGATGCTCACAAAGCTTGGTGGTCACTTGGTATCTCACTAGTACAAGCTCGAAATATGTCGAGAGCTAGCTCCGATGGGCTTAGTTTCGCGAAAAGGAGTGTTTTGCCGCAAGTTATACCTTTAGCGTTGAGGCTTGTGACAGCATGCGGTCGAAGTAGTGGATGGTGGGTGTCGCTCCGAGGGGACGGAGCAGCAAAGAAGGAGAAATGGTCAAACGAACAAGAGGGAAAAGTGAATTTTCAAAACTGTGTGGGCCGGTAGTACCGCGCTCAGGCCGGTAGTACCGCTCGCCCGGTAGTAGCCCGGTAGTACCGCCCTGCGCAGAATTTCCAGATCTGAAAATTGGGAGAAAATTTGGGCTGAAAAACAGCTAAAAAATCCCTCAAATTTGTGAGAAATTGACCAAATCGGCTGGAGAAAACTTGGGGAAGGGTGGGTAGGGCTCTTAAGCAGCTGATCTGTGGATCAAAAGTATAAAAAAAGCACAAAATCAAGAGATCGAACTAAATCCATTTTTGGCTTTTGGGGGGGGGGGTTGAAATTGGGCAAAAAGAAAGAAAAATTTCGGTGGGAAAGAGAAACACAAGTCTAATCCGTGGTCAACCTAAAACTCTGGTACCATATGGTGCGGGTTGGGTCCCGATTTTCCACGGAATTGACCAAGAACGCGAAGAATGCGATGAACACCAAGAGAACGAAGAACACGGGAGGATGCCTCGGATCGCAACCACGATACAACCTACCTTGATAAACCGTTTACCCTCACCGGTAGGGGCAACCGGACCAATAGAATCCCGAAAAGAGACCGTGAGGTAGAATCTTCGGGAGAGATTGGTGAGCGCGCAGTAGAATCACAAGAGTGAGAGACCCGTAGATAGAATCATACCTGGGAGAGATTTCGCACAAAGAGGGGCCTTGTACTTCTCCTAGATGAGATCTAGAGTGGCCATGTCAATCCACAAAGGGAAGGTAGGAGCAAGAGCTCTTAGTTTGGTCTAAAATTTAGTCTAACCTATATCTGGGCGGAGTAGGGGATATTTATAGTCTAGCCACGAAGGGGTAGGTGGGAGGATAAGATTACAAGGCTCCATGGCCAATTTGCGCAGCCCGCGCCGACCGGTAGTACCGCCCCCGGGCCGGTAGTACCAGCTCACTTTCAAGCCCCTGCCGGACCTCTAACAGAGAGCAATTCCGACAGTCGACCGATAGTTGGCCGGTAGTACCGCCCGGCTGGTAGTACCGCTCCGAAGCCGGTAGTACCGGGTTTTCCTGGGACTTCTTCTCTTGATTGTTTTTCTCCGTGTGCCTTCTTCACTTGTTCTTCCTCTTCTTCATCGGCTTGTTCATCATCTTCCCCAGGTCGTCCTCTCTCCTTGGCTTCCTTGTTCACGGAGCGGTTGACGTTGGGCTCGTACCTAAGAACACATAGTGTATCCGCTTGAGGTAGCAAGCCATCCATTGAGGGATTGAATTGATGAAGGCATAGGAGTGAGTTCACCTTAACTTGCATAGCCTTGGATCTTGATCTTGTGATAGGGCCCGTAGGCGTATCTCGAGCTTGGCCTTGGCTTCCGTGGACTTTTAGGGTATCTGGGGGCCATCCCCCCAACACTAGCGCCCCGAGCTCGTGGAGGCTTGGTTGCTTGTAGGGAAGGCTTCGTGAGCTTCTCCCCTCTTATTGTCGACTGTTGGGGATGAGGGGCCTGGCTGGGGGTAGCCGGATGTTCGGAGGCTTTGGAGATGGCTTATCCGGCTGCGCGCGGCCGAGAACTGAAGACCTTGAGGTTTTTTACTTGGACAGCTGGTGGAAGCGATCGTGGCCGACATCAGCCACGTCTTGACATCCCACCCGACTGGTAGTTCTCTGCCCAAGAACGGGGAACCACCTCCTCGGCTTTGCCGTGTCGGATTTTCTGCGGCAACCGTCACTCGGCGGGATCATTTGCGGGAAGAGCGGCCGAGATCATGCGCCAAGCGGTGCGGTGGCAGGTAGCGGTTCCACCTTTTCTCCTTTAAAAGGGGGAGGGGAACGGCCCAGGTTACCGTTCCTCATTCGCGTGCCCTTCCGCTGGATTCCGCTTGCATTCTTCACTCCCTCTGCTTCTTTCGCTTCTTCATCGCCAGCACCATCTTCTCTCGACGGGGAATCGAGCGTCCATGGCGAGCTCCGGCGCATGGATGGGTTACACCATGGATGGCGCCGAACACAAGAGAATTTGCTAGAGGGGATTCCTAGGCTCGAAGGAGGAGGTCGCGACCCGCGCTCCCGGCGCAGATGAGGTTTCGCCAGACCCGGCGGCCGGCGAAGTTGTGGTCTTCTCCTCGCATCCGGCGAGGGGGTTAGGGCTGCCCGTGAACCCCGTCTTCCAATAGTTTCTGGCGTTTTATGGCCTCCAACCCCACTATCTGGGGGCCAACAGCATTACGCAGATCATGTGCTTCATCACGCTCTGCGAGGAGTACTTGGGCATCTGGCCCTGTTTGGAGCTCTTCGCCCAGTTCTTCTACCTCAGGGCGCAGACGAACGACGGGGCAATGTGCGACTGCGGTTGCGTAACTGTCTACGCGCGACCGTCGATTCTCCCAAGATTCAGTTGCCCGACTCCGTCAAGAAGTGGCAAAATTCTTACTTCTACGTCTGAAATCTCACAGAGATGGACCGGAGTAGACTGCCCACCTTCTCCAACGCGCCGCCTGCGGACAAAGCTTGGACTCGGAAGGTGCCTAGCGATGAGGCCTTGGAGGGGATCTTGTTGGGCCGGCTGCAGCGCCTGTTGGACACCGGGTTGTCATCCCGGGATCTGACCTTGGCTTGGATGTCACGCCGGCTGCTCCCGCTACGGGCCCGGTCGCATAAGATTTGCTTCTACACTAGGCCTAGGGATCCCACCCGCACCAACATGGAGGCTTTGTCGTTCGTGGAGCTGCGCAACTGGGCGAGCATCGTGATAACCGACAGGATCGAGAGGAATTGGGGGTTCGGATGAGAGCCATACACGCGTGAGCATCGCGCTCCCCGGGTCAGTTTCCTTTTACTCCGACGTCTTTACTTTTCTCAATTCTTTTCGGCCGGCTGAGATTCGCTCCGGCTGGCGGATTTTGCAGATCTGCGAGCTTCAGGAGGTCGAGGACCTTAGCGCAGTGTTCGGTGAGGAGCTGGTCGGGCCTCTCTCGGAGTGGCAGACGGCCGAGGGTGTCGAGGATGTTGCGCCGACTGGACAGGCGGCCGGTGCCGCCTTCGGTTCCCGAGTCATGGGAGAGCAAGCGGACGACCATGGCAACACCACCGAGGAGTCGTCTGATGCTGATGGCGATGGCGGTCCCATCGCGGCAAACACCATTCCCTCGGCCGCAACTGGCTCTGACTCAAGCGATTACGAGGAATCGGAGTCTAAACGCGTTACACCGCCACCCTTGGCGCCGGCAGCTCATGGTAAGTCTCCTTTACGCAATGTCGCCGACCAGGCCGATGACGGCGTTCGCGAAGTCATTGATCTCTCCAATGGCTCCGATCCGGATTCTGAGGGCTCTTCCTCCGTGCCAGCTGCTAAGCCTCCGCCGTCCGCCCGCCGGGTGAAGAAGCTGGAGGTGGCCGCGCGGAAGGCCCAGGCGGCACTCTCTAAGCAGATCCTGAAGGAGCGCCGATCGAAGGCGGCAGCGGACATAGGCTCGGACGCGGTGAAGGCGCGCAGCAAGAGGGGAGGCTCCTTCGCGAGTTGGAACGTGTTGCCCGCAAAGAGGTTGTCTTCAGCGTTGAGCCGGCCGACCACGACCGGCTTGGCGCCATCCAGAAAGGCGACGCCGGAGGAGAAAGTAGACACGATCGTTGATGAGGCTCGGGGCAGGTTGGCCAGGGAGGCTCGGGAGAAGGAGGAAGAAGAGGAGAAGAGAAGGGGGACAGTCCCCGGAGCTGGTGTCGAGGTGACTAGCCATGCTCTCTGGGCTGATCTCGACTCTGACTTAGGTCCGGAGGATTTAGAAAAGGCTTTTTACGTGTGTCTTGCGTAGACAGATTTGTGCGTCAAGGCTATGGATGCCGGGTTGTCCGTGGAGCAGCTCGTGACTGCCAGGGAGGCCGAAGCGAAGGCGGCCACGAGGAAAACTACAGAGGCGGAGGCCTCGGGGAAGTCTGGCGTGGAGGCCGAATTCGTGGGGACGCCGGTTAGTGAGGTGCAGCCGGCGGGGGAGCCTACCGCCTCCGCGAAGGCCACGATGATGGCCATTTGGCGTAAAGCGCTCATCAAGGGGCAGGCCGGCTTCCTCTACGAAATGCGCGAGGAAGAAGCCGCTGGCGTTGGGCACGCGTGATGGGTGAACTCTTCTTTTGAGGCGTTCCCTTTTGTCTTCCGTATGCTTGGTTTGGTAACGGTTTCACCTTTGAGCAGGGAGCCGCTTCAAGCTGGAGGGCCGAGCTCCGGCACTTCGGTTGGAACTACCTCTTGGCCGGTCCTGGGGGGTTTCGAGGCGTAGGCGGCAACGCCGCCTCCAGCCATGGATGTGGCAATGGACGACATGGTGCCGCCGGATGCCGCGCCTCTCGTCGCCGACCTTGACCCCACGACCCCGAAGGTTGATGACGAGGTTGTCGTGGAGGACTTCAGGGTGGCTTCTTAGGTGCGTGTGGTGACCGGTGTTGGAGCCGACTCCGTTCCTCAACTGGCTTCGACAGAGCCGGCCAAGGACAAGACCGTGGCCGTGGTGACAACTACGCTCCCTGGTCCGCGCCAGACCGTCTTGGAGAGCACTCCGCCATTCTCTGGCCCAATGCCGGTTGGGTTGGACCAGTATGGCCCCTTCCCACTTGCGGCGCTGGTGGAGAAGTGGGCGAAGGAGTAGCTCAACGACGTCATGCTACTTCGTTCGTCAATGGAGTACTCGCTTCGTGACTCTGCGAAGAAGATCATGATGCTTAAGAAGGAGCTCGACGCCGCCAAGGGTTGGAAACTTCTTCTCTGCTTTTCTGTTTTAGTCTTTTTCCGTTCTTCTGCTCTTCGGCTGGCTGATTGGTTTTCTTCGACAAGTGACTCAACCTCTCTTGCCGGCTTGAAGAGGCAGTTGTCGACTTGCGTCCCACTGTCGGTGCTCAATGACAAGCTGAAGGAAAGGGACGATGCCCACGCGCAAGTCATGGCTGGCCTCCAGGCTGTGGCAGATGCGTCCGAGGAGCGCCGCTTGAGGCCGTCCGGCCACGAGAGGAGGTTGAGCAGCTGCGGAAGGCGGAGGAGCAACGGCGGGCTTAGGTCGAAACCCTTCGGACGAATGGGGAGGACTTGAGTGTCAAGCTGAAAGAAGCAGTCGACGCGCACGACCGGACTTCTCAGGCGGCCAAGGAGCATGAGTTTGAGACTGAGAAACTGGTGTGAATCAGGCCATCCTGGGTACGGTGTCCTTTCCCTTTTCCTTCATCCATTGCTCGATGCGCCCTTCCTGACTTTGCTAGTTTGCTATGTAGATTTCTACCCTAAGGCGGACGAGCAAGTGCGGAAAGGCGTCGCGTTCGCGCATTTGGTGCCTAAGCATTCTGGTGCTGTGGATGGCGGCGCGCCGTCTGCTAGCTCCCGGGTTCGCCAGCTTGGCTAGGAGTAGCAGACGCTGAAGGAGGCGGCTGGTGGTGTCCTCGAGAACCTGTGGCCGGATGCTCCTGCCCTGAGAGCCTGCATGATTTGTCGGTCCGCCTTGATGGGGCGCCTACGGGCATCGACGAGCAGATGGAGATGGCGGCTCGAGGCGGCACTGACATGGCGCTGGCCTTGGTGGTGTCTTGGTATCTCGACGTCAACGTGGATATGCTGACGGGAGGCTTCCGCAAGGGCACCTCATTCGAAGGGCTACGGCCCAGAGTTCAGCTGGCCTCAGGACGCATTGCCGGGGCGGTCGATCTTACCCAGCTGGTTCCTGCTGAGCCGTCTGCAGCTGCCCAGCTGACTGAGAATGTAGAAGAAGTTGAAGATGTTGCTCCAGTTGCCGGCTCTGCGCTTCCGTAGGCCATTTGCTCCCCGGGATGCCGGGTGTATTTGTTGAATTGCCTTCTAAACTATTGTGTTTCCTTGTACTGGAACTCGTTGTGAACTGTTACCTGTTTGGGTATGGATCTGTTTCCACTTTGTCTGTTGTTCAGAGTTCTTGCTTTTGAAGTTCCCAGGCATTAGTGTCGCGGTTCGTATTTTGACCTGGTGATATTCACCATGCCTAGCCCCCGAATTTTGGTTCGGCTCGAGTAGCGAGTCGGATCGAAATCTTCTGTGTTTTGTTCCTTTGCTGTGAGCAACTTTTGAGTTCTTTGTTCAAGCTTACGAGGTCGGCTGCCGGAATGGCAGCCCCCGAGTCCTTGACTCAGGGTGTTGTAGGTTGACGTCGAGGTGCGCGGAGCCGGCTTGGCGGCTACGCAGCCCCCGGGTATGAGTATGCAGGCTGACGGTGTGGCAGCCCCCGAGTCCTTGACTCGGGGTGATGAGGTAGAAGTCCGGGTGCGCGGAGCCGGCTTGGCGGCTGCGCAGCCCTCGGGTATGAGAATGCTGGCTGACGGCATGGCAACTCCCAAGTCCTTGACTCGGGGTGTTGTAGGTAGACGTCCGGGTGCGCGGAGCTGGCTTGGCGGCTGCGCAGTCCTCGGGTATGAGTATGCCGGCTGACGGCGTGGCAGCCCCCGAGTCCTTGACTTGGGGTGATGACGTAGACGTCCGGGTGCGCGGAGTCGGCTTGGCGGTTGTGCAGCCCCCGGGTATGAGTATGCTGGCTGATGGCGTGGCAGCCCTTGAGTCCTTGACTCGGGGTGATAAGGTAGACGTACGGGTGCGCGGAGCCGGCTTGGCAGCTACGCAGCCCCCAGGTATGACTATGCCGGCTGACGGCGTGGCAGCCCCGAGTCCTTGACTCAGGGTGATGAGGTAGATGTCCAGGTGCGTGGTGCCGGCTTGGCGGTTGCGCAGCCCCCGGGCTTGAGTATGCCGGCTGACGGCGTGGCAGCCTCGAGTCTTTGACTCGGGGTGATGAGGTGGACGTCCGGGTGCGCGGAGACGGCTTGGCGGCTGCGCAGCCCCCGGGTATGAGTATGCCGGCTGACGGCGTGGCAGCCCCTGATCCTTGACTCGGGGTGATGAGGTAGACGTCCGGGTGCGCGGAGCTGGCTTGGCAGCTGCGGAGCCCCTGGGTATGAGTATGCCGGCTAATGGCGTGGCAGCCCCTGAGTCCTTGATGTGGGGTGATGAGGTGGATGTCCGGGTGCGCGGAGCCGACTTGGCAGCTGCGCAGCCCCCGGGTATGGACATTACCGGCTGACGACATGGCGGCCACATGTCGCGGTTGCTCTGGCCGGCAATCTGATTGGGATTCTTGTTACCTTCTCGGCTTCCTCACCCGTGATCTTCTGTGGCAGTTTCTTCGTCGTGGGATCCTTTGCGCTTTGGGTCATAGAAAAGCGGTTGCCACACGGCGTCCAGAGGGGTAGTTGCGACGGTTGGTTTCTGGGCCTTAACTCCTCCGCTCGGGTATAAGTAGTGGGAGGGGTTTGGTTGTTTCCTTCACCCCGTTGCGTCTCATCTTCCTCTTCTCTTGCCTTTTTTCTATATATGGCACCGAAGAAGGAGGTCGGAGAGTCCTCGGGCGGCGGCGTAAAGCATGGGAGAGGTCGTCAACTAAAGCGCGGCCGTGGTGGAGGTGGCCGCGCTGGGGGTGGTCGTGGTGGTGAAGGCGCCGCTGTGGCGTCGACGGAGGAGAATGGGAGTCCCTCTCCTGCTGGGTCGGATTCTTCCATTGGCGGTTTTTGGGCAGACTTCCCTATTCCCGAGTTCATGTTGACCTTGTATCAACCGCTCGGGCATACTCAGTGGCTTCCACCGGTCGTTGCGAATGCACTGGATGGCGACAACCATTTCTGCTTCCATCTTCATCGCGTGGGAGCTTGTCAAGGACCCTGGGAGGTGCGCACCAGGGCTGTCATCAGCCGCGAAGGCAACGAGACTCGTAGGTAATTGGAGTTCTAGAGCAGCTAGAGGGCTGTTACCGGCTTCTACAAGCTGGCTCCGCCGTTCATCCTCCTCTTCAAGCTGAAGCGCCGACATGGGGTCTTCTTTGTCAAGGTGTTCGATGGCTCCCTCGGCCTTCAGGCATGGGAGGAGAGTGTGATGATGACATGGCGCCTCCTTCGGCTCAAGCTTAGTTTAGGGTTTGCAGTATAGCCGACTGTGTCCATGCGCGGGGGTGTCCGCCTGTGGACTGCCCCTTTTTTGTTGTGTTCCTTGATGTATCTTGCTTTCTTTTAGCTGCTTGTAGCTCCCTTGGACATGTTGCTGTGTTGCCTTCTATGACCCTGCTGCTTCTGTTGTACTCGTATGATCGTCTGTGTCGAGTGGTTTGCCTAATCCGGCTGGCCGCAGCCAGTTGTCAGGACATGATTTGGAGCCGAATGCGATGTGATGCTCGGTCCATGAGTCCGTAGACTAGAGGCCGACTGTCGATGATCGTCCTTGTAAGGAGTTGCCTTGCACACAGCTTCCGAGCCTCCGTAGCCGGCAAGCGGCGTTTTGTTCATGAAATGGACGAGGGAATGGTCAGCTCATGCGGTTGCCAGCGTGCGATAACTTTTATTTCGATAAGTCAGGTTATCTACTCGCCCGCGACCATTCCTTTTATCGTTCGCATGCACTTCATCATCACGCGGGATCATGCACGTTACTGTGACGTTAAGGTTTGGGTTGCTGGGCCAGAATTTTCCAGCTGGCAACGGGTTCCGTTCATACGTCTTTCTCGTACAAGCATCCTCCAGATTATTCTCTTGCCGGCCTTAACTTGATTCGAAGAGTTAGCCATTTAGCGCCGTGCCCGTTAGTCGTCCGTAATAGAAGAAGAGGTTGCCGACAGCTGGCTTAGCCGAGTTTGCAAAGCAGGGTTTTATTAGCCGGCACTACTTTCTGATACGTGTTAAACGTATCTATATTTTTTGATTGATCCATGCTAGTTTTGTGATGTTGTCACATGTTTCTAATATCATATTACATCATTTTTATGCATTTTGTTGAACTAACCTATTGACAAGATTCCCAGTGCCAGTTCCCTGTTTTTGTCATATTTTTGTTGCAGAAAGTTACTTCTGGAAATATTCTCGGAATTGGACGAAAATTTATGGAGATTTTTTATTGAGGAAATAAGGACCGGAGCCAGAAGGACGACCCCGGGAGGGACTCACAGGCCAGGGGCGGGTCCCACCCGCGGGTCTAAGGGGGGCTGCGGCCGGGGTTGGTCCCTGCCCCTCGGAGACCCCCTCGCGACGCCCTTTGGCCTATAAATTGTCCCCGACGGAAAAACCCTAACCCTCGAAGGATTTTTCCAAATACGATACAGAGCTCCGCCATCGCCGACAAGTTTCTGGGGTTCAGAAGGTCCTATTCCGGCACCCTGCCGGGACGGGGATCGACCGCCGGAGCCATCTCCATCAACACCGCTGCTTCCCGTGATGAGGAGGGAGTAGTCCCTCACCGGGTCTGAGGCTTATACAATTAGCTATGTGGTTATCTCTCTCTCCCATTATGTGATCTTCGTTGTGATCATGAGCTTTATTAGTATAGTTGAATACATTATGTTTCCCTATGTGTAATGGATATGATGTTGCTCAAGTGGTGTTATCTAGTATAATTTGCGGAGTCACCGTTGTGATCACGGTACCACGGTGACAGTGAGGGTGCCGTGTGTGGCTCTATGCATCAAGATTAGAGGGATCTTCATCATGAGTTTGTTCTTTATTATTGTTGGATTGAATAGATCATGAGGTTTCTTGATGCTTGTGTTATTGAAGAAAGAGACTATTCAAGAAATAGGTTGTGGTGTTTGTTAGTACTATCTTTGGATGCTGATAGTGACACCATGAAGTGTACATAGATGTGGAATACGAACTTTAAGGTGTGCCTTTCGTAGCCCTACGCAATTCTCATCCTATTTGATCCACAAAGGAATGATCTCCGAGTAACGTCTACCATGCATGTGTTTTTGTGGGACTATCATGTGTTTAATTATGTTAATGATGTTGAGAGTAGTCACTAGTGTAAGTATGAAGCCTAGGCCTTGTTTCCAAGCATTGATACACCGTTTTTAGTCACTTTTGTCACTTGTTTGCTTCCTGCCATTTTTATTACAGAATTACAAAATCACCTTTTACCATCCATATCACTTGCATTTTACTATCTCTTCGCCGAACTAGTGCACCTATACAATTATCCATTGTATTAGGTGTGTTGGGGACACAAGAGACTTCTTGTATCTTAATTGCAGGGTTGCTTGAGAGAGGATACACTCACCTTACACCTCCCTGAGATCGATAAACCTTGGGTTACTCACTTAAGGGAAATTTGCTGTTGTCCTACAAACCTCTGCGCTTGGAGGCCCAACAATTCTACAAGAATAGAAGCGTGTAGTAGACATCAAGCTCTTTTCTGGCGCCGTTGCCGGGGATGAAAAGGAAAGCAGTACTCACACTCCGACGATGAAGCTAATTTCTAGTATTGTTGTTGGGGAGGTTAGTGCTTGACGGTATCTTCTTTAGATCTTGCAATTAAATCTTTTCGTTTCTTGTTTTTTTTATTTTACTAGTTTGGCTTATGGAACGTTGTCCTTTAAATTTGCTGTTCGAGAGTGACCTCTCCACCACTCCCGTGGTGGATAAGGTTACTCCACCTATTGAATGTATTCCTTTCGAAATACCGATGGGAATAATTGATCTTGTTATGACTAATCGCTATGCAGGAGATGGAGCTATCCACCCTAGTAATCATCTGCTTTATATTAAGGAATTATGTGATTTGTTTGAGATTGCAGGTGTTTCAAGAGAGGTGATCATGAGGAAATTATTTTCCTTATCAGTTAAGGAGAAAGCATTATTGTGGTATAGGCTACAAGACAATTCTCATTTGTTGGATTAGAAGGAGCTTATGTCTCTCTTTTATTCTAAATTTTATCCTCTTCATGAAATTCATCAAGATAGAAAATATATCTACAATTTTTGGCCACATGATGGAGAGAGTATAGCTCAAGCTTGGGGGATATTAAAATCATTAATACTTAAATGCTCTAACCATGAGCTTTCCAAGGATATCATCGTTAATAATTTTTATGCAAGGCTATCTCGTCATGACAAGGAAATACTTGATGCTTCTTCTATGGGTTCTTTTACAAGTAAGAAGAATGATGCTAAATGGGATCTTATTGAAAAGATTCAATACAAGATTGAAGATTGGGAGATCGACAAAGGTAAAGAGTCAGGTATGATTGCATTAAGTCTTTTGTTGAAACTGATAGTTTTAATAAGCTTAGTGCTAAGTTTGGACTTGAATCTCATATAGTTGTTGATATCCATAAATCTTTTGCTTCTCATATTAATATTCCTAAAGAGAAATGGTTTAAGCATCATGAACCTTTCAAAGACATTTGCAAGCAAAATGAAATTGTTAATGATGATTGCAATAGACATGATCCAATCTCTACAAATAATGTTTTATATAAGCATGTTAATTTTTGTGATGTGCATAGACCTTGTGTAAGCACTCGGGTTGAAGAAGATAAATATTGTAAGCAACATAAGCATGAAAGAACTAGCAAATGGCTTAAGGATTTATATAAATTTGCTAGAGAATTAAATGACCTCTATCCATTTATGTGTGAACTTTGCAATGAAGAAGGTCATTTTAATTTCCAATGCTCATACTTTAATGATAGAACTATTAGCCAGTTTTGTGATAACATGATCACCTCTAGTCTTTATGATGAACTTAATTTATTTTTGGGGTGTGAAGAGTTATAAAAAAAAACCTTCTTGGTTAGATAGGAGTACTTTTGGGATGAATAGCATTCTTCAGGGAGCTTATCATTATTGTGTTGTGAATTGTTGTAACAATGCTTACATTGCAAAAATTAGAAAAGATAGCACTTCACCAAAGTATAAAAGGAAAATTGTTTCTTATGTTGCCAATAATGAAAGGGAAAGATTCTCCCAAGTTTCTCCTGCCTTTTCTAATAATGAATCAGATTATGTGGAGAAGCTTCCTTTCCAACCACTCCCTCCTAAGGTGGTGGTGAAGAAGAAGAAGAAGAGAGGGAGGAGTAAAAAGAAAGAGGAAACGGTATCATCCCCTAAGCATATTTCTCCCATCATGGTTGTCACTAATGAGTATGAATCAAAAATTATTGAAGATGATCCGCTTGATTGTATTCATTATTATCTTGATGTTAAGTCTATAGGCACTATTGAAGAAGATTATGTTATGCCTGTTACTTGTTGTGATGATCATGATTGGGAAAATAATACTACTTATGATCTTGAAAATCTTTTTGGCACCAATTTTGAAAATGATGATATTGATAATTGTTATACTGTTGGGAATATTCATGTTTTTTCTAATCATAATGTGGAAAACCCCAAGCTTGGGGATGATGGGTTTGAAAATCCTTTTGGTATTGAAGGTCATGATGATTTGTTTACGAAAATATATGCTTGGAAAGATGACTATCCCCTTGCTTTTGATGATATTATGCCTCCAGTTTTCGATGATTATTGTGATGATAATTATGCCATAAAGAATAATTTTAGTCATCCTTACGAGACTTGTCATAATTATTACTCTCCTACTGAACATCATCTTTCTAATATACAATTAGTCTATCATGTCCAAGTTCTATATGATAGTCCTACTCTCAATGCTACTAATAATAAAGATTTTACTTATGTGGAGAGTAATAATAATACTTTTATGCATCTGAATCATGAGAAAAATGCTTTATGTGATGGTTATGTTATTGAGTTTTCTTATGATTCTACTGAAAGTTATTATGAGAGAGGGAAGCGTGGTTATATAAATTTTCATCTTATGAAGTTTCCCCTCTTTCTGTTGAAGGTTTAATGTTGCACTTGCTTTACCTTCCTATGTTTAATGCTATATGCTCCAATGATTTATTCTCTTACAAAATGCCTATGCATAGGAACTGGGTTAGACTTAAAAGTGTTTGATATTTGCTTCTTGATGCTCTTTTTTGTGTTTCAATTCTTATTCTTATGAGGGCATAATTAAAATCTCAAGCCTAGCTAAAAGGCTATAATGAAAAGCGCTCTTGGGAGGCAACCCATGTTTTCTTTTCTTTCAGTTTTGTTTTTGCTTTTCTTGAGTCATGGAGTTCTTGCCTCTGTAGCAACTTCATTGTATCTTTTTGTTTTGGTTTTTTGTGCCAAGTTTAGCCTCTAATGCATTGAAAGTGCGAGGTATTGTTTTGTTGTCCAGAAACAGATTTCTGTCCTTCACTGTTCGAAAGTCCAGAAAATCCCTGAATTTTATCTTTTTCTGATATTTTTAGACAGCAAGCCTGATACTTTTATCTATCTTTCGTTAGTTTTGATTTTTCTGATTCGAGCCACAGAAGTACCTCGAAAAATTCAATCTTTACAGACTGTTCAGTTTTTGATAGATTCTGCGTTTATTTGTATTCGTCTCTTTTACTATCGTCAAATGTGATACTCTAGAGGAAGAGTACCACATTGAGGCTTAGTAAACAGTGGCTAATACCCAATAAAGTTTTTTGCAATTTGTCTTGAGTTGAACACATGTGCATTTTAATTTATGAGCACTAACCCTCTAATCAGTTTATGAGAAGTTTTGTGTGAAGTAAGTTTTTAAGTTCCAAAGGAGAGGATATTGAAGAAATTGAAGATGGATCAGAGCTCAAGCTTGGGTATGCCCCCATGGCACCCCCTCTGAATATCAAGAACCATCAAGCGTCAAAGGTTGGGGATGCCCAAGGCATCCCCTCCTCTTCATCGACTATCATGAGGTCATCTTCGTTGAACTAAGTTTTTATCACTTTACATATTATGTGCTATGCTTGGAGCGCTTTTTGCTTTTAGTTTTGTTTGTTTGTTTGCTGGTCATATCCTTGTTGGATCCTAGCTTTATTTGTGTGGGAGAGAGACATGCTCCATTTTTTCATCTGAATACTCCTTTGCTTCGCTTATATCTTGTTGAGTATTCTTAGCTACTGTTTGTTTGCTAGTAAGCTCTCGCTTTTAGCTTTTATCTTATTTAGAGCTGCTAGTTGTTGATGTTAAACTCTCTTGTTCTTCACTTATACTTGTTGGAGAGTTGTTATTGATAAATTGGTTGAATTGTCAAAGTGATAAAATGCTATTCATGTGATATTGGAATGAAATGAAAGACTGCATAGTCTTGTAGATCATTGTGTGAATATTTGATGCTTCTCAATTGTTTTGAGATATTAAGATGAATTTCTTAAACTTTTTGGTTATTTGAGTCGAATTTATTAGTAAAGAAATACAGTTCAAAGCTTGAAACTGTGTGGTGTTTCATAGTTGTTAATTCATAAAGCCAATCTTTCCATCGAAAGAACTGTTTGGTCAACAAGGGAGACGGTGTGGAGTGTTCATGGTTATGATTGACTAATGTCTTATGTTATTCTGTTACCGGTTAATGCTAGATGTTTGCTTCAAATACCCATTTTGCTAAGCCCAAAAATTCATACTGAGTGTAGAGTTCACTCGTGCATCCAAATCCCAAAGCCAAACTATCTTACCAGCTGAGTCCACCATATCTACCTATGCATGGTATTTCTTGCCATTCCAAGTAAATTTGTCATGTGCTATCTTTAAGATGTTCAAAATACTCATTTTTGTGCCTCTGTTTTTAAGCTCATGAGGAAGTAGTAGAGAGCTAGATATAACTTGTATCATTTCCCCCCTTTCACCCGGTATCGATGGTTAACGTCTTCACTTGAATCAACCCGAGAGCAGATTAAGCAAAATATAAATATAACTCACCATTCTCCTCCGCGCAATGAAAATCTGAGAAATCAGCTCAAAACTTTGTACAGTGGTGAAACCAAGGAGAAAGAGGATTGTACTCGTTCCTCTAAAACCAGCTGCTCTCACAAGTCTAAAAGCCTTGCTTCTTATGGGGGACTAGATAGCTTCTCTGTTGTGAAATCGTTGACGAAAGCATGCATCTCTAAAAATTGTTTTACTTCTGTTTTACAAAAAATAAAAAGCTCTTGCACATGACTAATCCCCGCTTCCCTCATCGAAGGGCCTTTCTTTTACTTTTAATGTTGTGTCAGTTTTCCTTTTCCTTCTATCTCCACCGAAGCAAACATATAGCATTGACCCTAGGTATCATTGATCATATTGCATTGTCAGATTAAACATGAATCTTTATATTGACTTTATCATTGGAAGTTGAAGCTTTTTGCTAATACTTACATCTTCTTTATTTTGATTCTCAAACACTTTTGTCATGATACTATTACCTTTGAGAATTAATCAAATATGTGGGTCACATTGCTTACATGTCTTTAACGTACTATTTATGAAAGGTTTTGCTTGAATGATTCAATTTGGTTATTCATTGCGTTCTTACTATCAATTATAGACAATTATTTTGTATCACTTTATTCACGTACTATGCTTTACATTACTATCTTGATCAAGATTGTGTTGGTTGCATGTCTCATAAAAAATTATTTTGTTATCACTTACCTACTCGAGGACGAGTACGAGTTAAGCTTAGGGATGCTGATACGTGTCAAACGTATCTATAATTTTTGATTGATCCATGCTAGTTTTGTGATGTTGTCACATGTTTCTATTATCATATTACATCATTTTTATGCATCTATTATATATTTAAAACAATAGAAAAAGAAGCCACCACATTTGTCCACATATGCCGAAAATACATACTCCATTGATTTAGAAAATAACGGCTGTGATTAAAGAGATCTTATAGTTATGTACAACATCAACACGTACAATTTTGAGGATCCAACACGTTCAAGTTATGGCAGGTCACGTACACAATTAGGATCGTTTATAAAAACGGAATCCATATCCGCACGTAATTGGAGACGTACACAATCAGGATTATACTACGAAAAAGAAATCAACATCCGCATGCATCTAGGAAGCTGATTATACTACGAAAAAGAAATCAACATCCGCATGCATCTAGGAAGCTGATTCAATGTATTACGACTTTAAATCTTCTCCGGCCGATAAAAAACTAGACCTGATGGAGCGGAGGCGATGCATCAATATGCCCGGCCGGCCGGCCGGTGCGGAGGAAAAGCTAGCGGAGCGGTCAAGTAAGAGTCATTCACTCATCAATTAGATTTGTTATGTGCATGATCGAGTACTAAATAGCTAGGCTACTGACTTACATCCAATGAACCTCTCGCCATCTGTCTCAGGTGACAATTAACGATGAGATTCCATGCATGAAGATACGGTCTACACAAGCAATCAAAGCAAACGGAAGGACCATCTCTGGTCGTTTATTTTTGAAGGTAAGGACCTCTCATAGGAATTTATGCATCACATAAGGCTAAACTGCTTCCTGGCATAATTAATCATATAGTAAGTATTACTTCATAACCGCTGTATAAACAAAAAATAATATTGGTTAACAACATGCTGAAATAGTTACGCTGGACAAACACATAAAGACTTCTATAATAACGTCAGAAAATTGCTAAACTTTGGAACACGATGTATTCGGAATTTAGCGAGGTCCATATATGAAATTCATCCTAAAACTCAAATGTGAATAGAAAGTAAGAAATAATCATTTGATTTCTAACCCAGTCAGAGGAGATATGCATATCGGTCTTCATTAGCAAAGTTTGATGGAGTTACAATTAACTGACATAAAAGGCTGTAAAGTATGCATTGCATTTGGCCAGAAGAATTAAGTGCATGTAAATTTATGAATAACAAATTATTTTACAATATCTTATATCGCCAAGCAACAAAAATATGAAGGTCTTATATGCATAAACAAAACTGATAAAAAAATTCAACCACGGGATATACGACCAATAATTAGATGGATGGGTGAAAGGAAGATAAGGTTTAAACTAAAGTTTTCGCATAGGCAGATTCACTATGATCGATTTAATCTACATTTCTCGATATGTACCGAATGATATGCGACGAACTACAAAATAATACATGAAATAAGATAAAACAAAATATAATAGCACGAGACAAGAAAAAAAAGCAGTCCTTTAAATCCATGACGTTAGCGCATGCATGCATAAGACACACAAATTTTGCTCAAGTTTTTTAACTGAAGGTATCAATCCATTGCAATCGATGATATTTTGACAGTGTTCCCGAGCGCACTGCACGCTGCAGTTATACAAAAGAACTAGATCAATGATGGCGTGCGTTGCCGCGACCGTCTATTTTGGCGATAGAATGGATTTTACACAATACTATGTTTCAAACTTATTTGTCTACATCAATCTAAAAGGTTGCATACAAAGCAAGATTAGTTTCCAGAGAAGTCTAAAATGAGGGAAATATTTATCAAAAATTGTGTAAGCAGAAAACAATGTGAAGCTCAAAGAATCTGTGATATTGTGGGAAAAAAGAGAGAATATAATGCAATCAATAAATATCTGCAATCATCTTTTGAAACCTGAACATTACGTTTTAGAAAACAGAAGGACGGATATCATGCATTTTTTAGAGAAAAGCAGAGGAACCGAGTCAATGAACCAATTGTGAAACGTAAGGTGTTTGGTGTGAGATTTGGCAGTTGAGAAGGTCACAATCTTATTTGTCTTCAGAATTAGGAATGTCCACAGAAATTATTATTCTCTATTCATATTAGCGTTCACTACTTTAAAAGTAATCATGGAATCCAATCTAAATTACATCAGATAGGAACGGCTAACTATCGGGCAACGTGTGAGGAGATGTATAATATGCAATGCAAATCGTCCGGTAAACTTCTCACAAAAATGATCAGATGCTAATACGAGTATGAAATATCCGAGAAAAATTAAAGGGCCATGCTAGAGAACTGTACACATGCTGATATAGAAATAAAAAATACATCAGCCAATTCAATTCATAATAGGCTGTCCAAATGAAACATACGCAACACAACACTACATCCTACAGGTATCCTTCGTCAACAAGCTACACTTTACCGAGAATTAGTGAGAGAGGATATGTTTAGCAAATTTACGTGAATAAATGGCCAACTGAGGGAGTTAACTTGAACAAGATAAGCATCTTCAGGCGTGTGACGGTATACAAAACAAAGATATACAGCAGAAATAATGATGACGCCCATGGAAACAGACAATCTAAGGTTTATGCGTGCCACATACTGATATTAAATCCAATAGTTCACATGTTGTTTTATGTTTGAAAGTAGATACCCGGATTTGAAGAAGAAAATTACATGAAACTACTCCCTCTGATCCATAAAAAGTGTCGCTCATTTCGTACTAAGTTAGTACAAACTTTGTACTAAGTGGGCGACACTTTTTTATGGATCGGAGGGAGCATAAATTTGCATGACCAACAATGGACCACAATACATTTGGTTGTCCAATATTAGTTTTTAAAGATGGAATATTTGCTACAATCATTTTCTCCATTTTAAAGGAAATATCATGTTTAGATATCAACCAAGTTGTTGTACTAAGTAAATAAAAAATATGTTGATAACTGATTTCTATATAACTTTACATGTTTGTCAAATAGGCTAACAATCCAAGTGATCATACAAAAATATAAACGTCAATCTAGCCGCGCAAATGCGCGGGTCATCCTGCTAGTTTTGTTGAACTAACCTATTGACAAGATGCCCAGTGCCAGTTCCCTGTTTTTGTCATGTTTTTGTTGCAGAAAGTTACTTCTGGAAATATTCTCGGAATTGGACGAAAATTTACGGAGATTTTTTATTGAGGAAATAAGGACCGGAGCCAGAAGGGCGACCCCAGGAGGGACCCACAGGCCAGGGGCGGGTCCCACTCGCGGGTCTAAGGGGGTCGCGGCCGGGGGTGGTCCCTGCCCCTCGGAGACCCCCTCGCGACGCCCTTTGGCCTATAAATTCTCCCCGACGGAAAAACCCTAAACCTTGAAGGATTTTCCCAAATACGATAAAGATCTCCGCCGCCATCGCCGACAAGTTTCGGGGGTTCAGAAGGTCTGGTTCTGGCACCCTGCCGGGATGGGGATCGACCGTCAGAGCTATCTCCATCAACACCGCTGCTTCCCGTGATGAGGAGGGAGTATTTCCTCACCGGGGCTGAGGCTAATACAAGTAGCTATGTGGTTATCTCTCTCTCCCATGATGTGATCTTCGTTGTGATCATGAGCTTTATTAGTATAGTTGAATACATTATGTTTCCCTATGTGTAATGGATATGATGTTGCTCAAGTGGTGTTATCTAGTATAATTTGCGGAGTCACCGTTGTGATCACAGTACCACGGTGACAGTGAGGGTTCCGTGTGTGGCTCTATGCATCAAGATTAGAGGGATCTTCATCATGAGTTTGTTCTTTATTATTGTTGGATTGAATAGATCATGAGGTTTCTTGATACTTGTGTTATTGAAGAAAGAGACTATTCAAGAAATAGGTTGTGCTGTTTGTTAGTACTATCTTTGGATGCGGATAGTGATAGCATGAAGTGTCTATAGATGTCGAATACGAACTTTAAGGTGTGCTTTTCGTAGCCCTACGCAATTCTTATCCTATTTGATCCACGAAAGAATGATCTCCGAGTAACGTCTACCATGCATGTGTTTTTGTGGGAACTATCATGTGTTTAATTATGTTAATGATGTTGAGAGTAGTCACTAGTGAAAGTATGAAGCCTAGGCCTTGTTTCCAAGCATTGATACACCATTTTTAGTCACTTGTTTGCTTGCTGCCATTTTTATTGCAGAATTACAAAATCACCTTTTACCATCCATATCACTTGCATTTTACTATCTCTTCGCCGAACTAGTGCACCTATACAATTAGCCATTGTATTAGGTGTGTTGGGGACACAAGAGACTTCTTGTATCTTAATTGCAGGGTTGCTTGAGAGAGGATACACTCGCCTTACACCTCCCTGAGATCGATAAACCTTGGGTTACTCACTTAAGGGAAATTTGCTGCTGTCCTACAAACCTCTGCGCTTGGAGGCCCAACAAGTCTACAAGAATAGAAGCGTGTAGTAGACATCACTTTCCTTCAAACATTTTTCACGTGTTAGCTTCCTCCAGCTTGTTCTCTTGCTGGCCTAAACCGGATGCGAAGAGTTAGCCATTTGGTGCTTGTTCACGCTACACGGCCGTGGAGGGGAAGTTTGCCGGCTGCCGGAGTAGCCGGATAACAACAAAGAAAGCAAATGCAGCAAAGATTGTCTCAAATTTGTTTATCATTCTCATTTCTTTATTGATAGCATGGGTGGTACATACACGATATTTTCTCAAGCGTAGAAACGATGCAGGAGGGATGCGTTCTACGACATTTCCGTCTCCTCGCCCTCCTTGTCCATCTTGTCCTTCTTGTGCTCGCAAGTGTCGATCAGGTAGTAGGAGTTGTTGATGAGCGCTTTGCTTATGATGAATGGTCCTTCCCAGGGTGATGACAGCTTGTGCATGTCTTTGGTGTCTTGGATTAGCAGCAGTACGAGGTCTCCTTGTCGGAAGTTGACGGGTCGGACCTACCGGCTGTGATAGCGTTGAAGCTTTTGCTGATAGATCGCTGACCTTGACTCGGTGAGTTCGCGTGCTTCCTTGAGGAGGTCGACTCCTTCTTCGCGGGCTTGCCTGGCCTCCTCTTCCGTGTACAGGACGACTTGGGGTGCATCATGTTCGATGTCGGTTGGCAGGACCGCTTCGGCTCCGTAGACGAGGAAGAAAGGCGTGAAGCCAGTTGAGCGGTTCGGTGTTGTCCTTAGACTCCAGAGGAAGGCTGGCAGCTCCTCCAGCCATGCGCCGGCTGCACGCTCGAGCGGCTTGAGTAGCCGGGGCTTAATGCCGGCTAGGATGAGGTCGTTTGCCCGCTCCACTTGGCCGTTGGACTGGAGGTGGGCGACGGATGCGACGTCGAGTCGGATGCCGGTCCTGCCGTAGAACCTGGCGAACTCACCCTTGACGATGTTCGAGCCGTTGTCGGTGATAAGGGGTGGCCCGATCTTCTCAGTGAGCGGTGGTAGATGGATGATGATGTAGGTAACTTGCGAGATTCCGACGAACTCTCCGCCTGCTCCCCTGTTGCCAATGCAACAGCTCTTGAACCCAATGGATATTCGCGATGCCTCACACCGATGCAACGTAGCCGCCGGCCACGAAGCGGTTTCTGCGATCTACTGATTCCCAATGGAACAACAGATCGAAACAAAGTGGAGGGGTGAATTCCCGATCGAAGCAAAGAGGAATTCTAGTATAGATGAATGCTTAGCAATCCAATCTAGTGTTTTAATCAAAACGTGGTCTAACCTCTCTCTAGCAGCCGGCCCTAGCTTTATATAGGGGTCCAACCGACCTAACACAAAAACCTAACTTGGTTCGGACTCAAACGGGTACAAACCGACCCAAAAGTGGGTCGGCCCAAAATCTGGCGCGCAGGCCGGGGTACCGGCCTGGTGGCCGGCCTAGGCCAGCTGGGAGGCCGGCCGGCTCAGGTGGGTGGCCGGCCTGGGGCCCGGCCTGGGCCGGCTGGGAGGCCGGCGGCTTCTGGGGGGTGGCCGGCCTGGGGTCCGGCCTGAGGCCCGGCCTAGGCCGGCTGGGAGGCCGGCGACTTCTGGGTTGTGGCCGGCCTGAGGCCCGGCCTAGGCCGGCTGGGAGGCCGGCGGCTTCTGGGGGGTGGCCAGCCTAAGGCCCGGCCTAGGCCGGCTGGGAGGCCGGCTGTCTCTGGATGGGCTCCGGCCTGGAGGCCGGCCTAGGCCGGCTGGGAGGCCGGCCAGCCTGGCTTCTCCTCCTTCCTCCTCTTCTTCGTCATCCTTCTTTGCGCATTCCTCCCGCTCCTCCTTCGCGCCATAGGTGACGTCGTACTCCGATTCTTCTTGCTCCTCTGGTCCTCCTCCAATGTTTGTGTTATCAACAACCCTAATCATACACAAGTGCGTAGACTTATGTAGTATAAAATTCTCATTATCACAAACATCATATTCGATTAAGAGTGAGTTCGCCTATTGTCCAAGTAACTTGGCACGGGCTCTTGTCATCGGTCCAATCCTCACTTCATTGGGCTTGTCTTGGGCAACAACCTCATCATCCTCCCCCCCTTGAAAAGGCATCGACCTCGACGCGTCAAGGTCTTCTATAGCATATGGCGTCAAATCAGCAACATTGAAAGTATTACTGACACCAAACTCAGTTGTAGGAAGATCTATCTTGTATGCATTATCATTTATCTTGGGAAGAACCTTGAATGGACCATCACCCCGCGGCATCAACTTGGACTTGCGCTGAACAGGAAATTTGTCTTTACGAAAGTGCACCCAAACCATGTCGCCGGGCTGAAAGATCACCTCCTTTCTTTTCTTGTTGACACGATCTGCATTGTACTTGCCTTTTTCTCAATTGCCTCTTTAGTCTTCTCATGTATCTTCCTCACAAAATCTGCACGCTTCGATGCCTCCATGTTGACTCTCTCATGTAATGGAAGCGGCAGCAAATCAAGCGGAGTAATGGGTTTGAAACCATACACCACTTCAAATGGACATAATTGTGTGGTAGAATGTACCGCCCTGTTATATGCAAATTCCACATGCGGCAAACACTCTTCCCACTCATGCAATTTCTTCTTGATGATGGCTTGTAGCAACGTTGATAGTGTGCGATTTACCACCTCCGTTTGGCCATCAGTTTGGGGATGACAAGTGGTACTGAACAGCAGCTTCGTTCCCAGCTTGCCCCAAAGTGTCTTCCAAAAGTAACTCATGAACTTGACGTCTCGATCAGAAACAATTGTCTTGGGTACTCCATGTAAGCGCACGATGTCCCTGAAAAACAGATTAGCAATATGCGACGCATCGTCGCTTTTGTGGCAGAAAAATGATCCACTACCACAAAAATAGAATCATGTCCTCTCCTGGTTCTAGGCAATCCTAACACAAAATCCATGCTTATGTCATACCATGGAGTTATAGGTGCAGGAAGAGGAGTATACAAACCATGAGGCTTCAGCTTGGACTTTGCCTTGTTGCAAGTGATGCAACGCTTAACAAACTTGTCCACATCCCGCCTCATCCTTGGCCAATAAAAGTGATCAGCCAACATCAGTAACGTCTTCTCACGTCCAAAGTGTCCCATCAAACCGCCACCATGAGATTCCTGCAACAACAGCAAACGCACGGACGATTCTGGCACACATAATTTGTTAGCTCTGAACAAATATCCATCATGTATATGGTATTTTCCCCAAGCTTTCACAGCAGAACAGTTAGCAAAAGGCATGGAAAAATCAGTATCATTAGCATATAAATCATGCAAACTCTCTAAACCAGGAACATGAACATCCAAATGTGTCAAAAGCATGCTTTTCCGAGAGAGTGCATGAGCAACCACGTTATCTTTGCCTTTCTTATACTTAATAATGTATGGGAAAGATTCAATGAACTCAACCCATTTAGCATGACGTTTATTCAAGTTAGATTGGCACTTCAAATACTTCAATGCTTCATGATCAGAATGTATGATAAATTCTTTTGGCCACAAATAATGTTGCCAAACCTCAAGAACACGAACAAGTGCATACAATTCTTTATCATAAACATGATAGTTCAATTGGGCACCATTTAATTTCTCTGAAAAATATGCAATTGGTTTACCGTCTTGCATCAACACACCTCCTATTCCAATGCCACTAGCATCACATTCAATATCAAATTGCTTATTGAAATCAGGAAGCATAAGCAAAGGTGCATAAATTAAACGACGTTTCAACTCATCAAAAGCGGCATCTTGGGCTGCGCCCCAAACAAACTCAACACCTTTTTTAGTTAAATCATTCAAAGGTGCAGCAATAGAACTGAAGTCTATCACAAAACGTCTATAAAATCTAGCAAGACCAAGAAAGCTTCTTATTTGACTAATATTCATGGGAATAGGCCAATTTTTAATTGCTTCAATTTTAGATTCATCAACCTCAACTCCATGCTTAGAAACAACAAAACCCAGAAATATGACCTTATCTTTGCAAAAAGTGCATTTAGCAAGATTACTATATAGCTTATTATCATGCAACACTTGCAAAACTTGTCTAATATGATCCGTATGTTCATATTCATTGCAGCTATAAATCAAAATATCATCAAAATAGACTACTAGAAATTTACCAACGAAATGCCTCAAAACATGATTCATCAATCTCATGAAAGTACTAGGTACATTAGTTAAACCAAAAGGCATCACTAACCACTCATATAAACCGAATTTTGTTTTAAAGGCAGTTTTCCATTCATCTCCTTCTTTCATCCTAATTTGATGATAACCACTACGCAAATCAATTTTAGAGAAAATAACAGCACCACTTAATTCGTCTAACATGTCATCCAAACAGGGAATAGGGTGTCTATAACGAATAGTGATGTTATTTATCGCTCTACAATCTACGCACATGCGCCAAGTACCATCTTTCTTCGGAACCAAAATGACAGGAACATCACATGGACTTTAGCTCACACGAATATACCCTTTGTCAAGAAGCTCTTGAACTTGTCGCTGTATCTCCTTTGTCTCCTCCGGGTTGGTCCTATAGGGAGCTCGGTTTGGAAGTGTTGCTCCGGGAATGAAGTCAATTTGATGCTCAATACCCCGCAATGGAGGCAAACCAGCGGGTACTTCCTCCGGAAAAACGTCACCAAAATCCTGCAAAACATTAGAAACACCAATAGAGAGAGGGGTCATGTCGTTAGAAACAAGAATTTCACCCTTGCAGACAAGTACAAGAGGTACTAGAGTGGGATCCTCACGAAACTCTCTCAAATCAGATTTGGTGGCTAACATAACTATTTTGTTCTCTCCCTCACTTTTCTTTTTACCACTCAAATTTGGCTTGTGGCTCTCGCTCACCGAAGGTGGAGTCTCTTGCCTAGCTAATCTCTCACGCTCAGCCTCATGGTTAAGTTCAACTCTTTGGCGAGACTCATTTACTATTTCTTGAGGTGTCATAGGCCGCAACATCACCTCCTTGCCATGCGAATTGAGCTGATAGGTATTTGCTCTCCCATTATGGCGCACATCTCTATCAAACTGCCAAGGACGTCCCAACAACAAGTGGCAAACGGTCATTGGAACTACGTCAAACTCCACGACATCCTTGTAAGGCCCAATCTGAAACTCAACTTGTACCATGTGATTAATCTTCATCTCCCCACTTTCACTTAGCCAATGAATAAAATATGGATGGGGATGTGGCAAGTATTTCAGATTCAGCTTTTGACAGAGCTCTTTGCTAGCTAAATTGCGGCAGCTGCCACCATCAATGATCACCTTGCAAGAACGTCCATTGCCAATTGCAGCCCTTGTTTGAAACAAATTGCATCGCTGCTCCGAAGAACTAGGGGCCACACTCAGCACCTTGGGCGTGCACACAATAGATGGTAAACGCTCGGCATCCGCATAATACAACTCATCTTCATTGTCCTCCTCAAACTCAGCATTATGGTCAATCTCATCACCACTCTCATACTCACCGGTCTCCTCATTGATCAACATGACCTTCTTGTTTGGACACTCACGCTTGAAGTGACCCTTGCCTCCACACATATGACAATTCATATCACGTGTACGAGCTGTAGAATTGGAAGAACCAGTAGCACTTGCAGCAGGTTGTGGTGATTGCTTGGCATTAGGGGCAACCGAGACTGATTTTGAAGGAGCAGCACCACGGAAACTAGGAACAGGACTAGGCGGCACCATACTAGGTGTCGCTTGTGATGAAACACTACCACGCGCATAGGACGAACGAGGCGCATATTTGGCATCTTCGGCCAACTGTAACTCAGCTTCACGTACTTGATGCAACAAATCTTGTACATCGCCATATTGATGATGACGCACAATTCTCTTGATGTTAAAGCTCAAACTTGAAAGGAAACGCTGCATAGTTTGTTCAGGTTCTTCGCGCACCTTAGCACGCTGCATGATCAACTCCATCTCCTTATAGTACTCATCAACGGACTTGGTACCTTGCTTCAAATTCTGCAACTTATCATACAAAGAACGGATGTAATTGCGAGGAACAAAACGATGACGCATCTCCGCCTTCATCTCTCGCCAAGATAAAATAGGTACATCATTTGCTTCACGCCTAGCACTCACAAGACCGTCCCACCATAGCAAAGCATAGCCATCGAACTCAGAAGATGCAAGTTTGATCTTTCTATCTTCAGTGTAGTCATGCAAACGCCAAAGTTGCTCCATCTTCAACTCCTAGTTAATATATTCTTCCACATCAACGGAACCTTCAAACTTGGGAATACTGAATTTGGGCTTACCAACGCTATCATCATCATGGTTGGCTGCATGACCAAAATTGTCGCCAAGCATACGGCGCGCACCAAGAGGCGCAAATCCATGACCAGGAGGTACAGCACCACCTCGGCCACCTCCACGTCCACCATTAGCATGTGGTTGTGGTTGTTGTTGCCGTTGCAACCTCTCACGACGAGCAGCAGCTTGCTCATCCTCCTCTCCATCAAAATCAACACCGTGATCACCATGAACACTAGCATCATCAACAGGTTGCTCATTTCGCTGCGTCAACACTCGCACGGCACGGTTCAATGCACCAATAGAATTCTGAATCGCTGCCAAGGCAGCTGCGGACTCAGTTGCCGTTTGTAGCACATTGTCAACCTTAATATCTGTAGCGGTCAAATCTGCTTGTAGCCTGTCACATTGAGTGCTGAACTGACGTGTCAGGTGATCTCGAAGAGCTTCATATTCGGCCCAACAAACAGGAGCGTTGCCGTCCTTCTTTTGCCTCACAACACCATCATCCTCATCTCCTGAAGACATGATTAGTGCACACAAGGGTATATAGAAAAATGTATGTGGAAAACTCTCAACTCACTCAAACCAAATGAAATTGTGTATCTTACCGTTCCAAAGTGAATAGTATAGCTTACCACTTGTATGGACAGAACGTGCATGGATGGGGTGAAGCAAATATTATGGGTCTGAAAGTGTTACACAACAAAAGCAGGGTATTTTTGTGGAGCTTGGTAGGGGTACCTAACTACACCAAAAGGCAAACCCTAGTGTTGATCGTATAACACAAAGGAAACTCACACGGTGGAGATAAACTTTGCAATGCAACTATGAACAAAGGATGTCACAAAGCACTAGAAAGACACTAGCAAGTAGCTCAGATTAACAGGAACACGATTGCTCCGGACTAACAGAGTCAGCAACTATTCAGAAAACTTGCACTTTTATCTCACTTCTCTTTTTTTCAATACTATCTCCTTTTTTTTTGACTATTAATGACCAACAACTTGAAAAATAACAAGACACATGTCCAAGAGCAGCCTGTGAGCACAAAACGTAGCTAGTCTTATATGGTAAGCTCCTATCACGTGCTGTAGAAAGGCTGTGTCTAAGTTTGTCACCAAAAAGTTTGGTTTTTGCCGACACTGAAACTTCAAAGGCCAAAAACTCGATGTTCCCGGACAAATTTGGGGATTCTGAGACCGCCGAAAAGGTGTAAACAGGCGTGGCTAGTTTGGTTGGATAGAACTTTTTGATACAAACAATTTGAGTGGTCGAACGTCGAAAACGGAGTTCGTATGCAAAAGTTATGACCGTTTTACTAAAACTGTGAAAATCGGTGTCGCGGCAGAGAAAATCGACTGAAACCGTGCCGCGGCAGGACGCACGGCAGGATTCCGATTGCAAATCGACTCGGCAACGATACAAGATACGCAAAAGGAAAACGACCAGCAACTAGAACTTGACTTATTGATGTAATCTAAGGCTATGGCGAAAACTAACCCTAATATTTTTGGCTTTTTCTGGATAGGACGAAAAACAGTAAATCTACGGGGATTTGTGGATGCTCACCGAGTAAACGCTGGAAATCTGATACCAAGATGTTAAGGGGTGGCCCGATCTTCTCAGTGAGCGGTGGTAGATGGATGATGATGTAGGTAACTTGCGAGATCCCGACGAACTCTCCGGCTTCTCCCCTGTTGCCAATGCAACAGCTCTTCAACCCAATGGATATTCGTGGCGCCTCACACTGATGCAACGTAGCCGCCGGCCACGAAGCGGTTTCTCCGATCTACTAATTCCCAATGGAACAATAGATCACACTCAAACTTTGGTAGCAATAACCTCCAGATCGAAACAAAGTGGAGGGGTGAATTCCCGATCGAAGCAAAGAGGAATTTTAGTATAGATGAATGCTTAGCAATCCAATCTAGGGTTTTAATCAAAACGTGGTCTAACCTTTCTCTAGCAGCCGGCCCTAGCTTTATATAGGGGTCCAACCGACCTAATACAAAAACCTAACTTGGTTCGGAGTCAAACGAGTACAAACCGACCCAAAAGTGGGTCGGCCCAAAATCTGGCGCGCAGGCTGGGGTACCGGCCTGGTGGCCGGCCTAGGTCGGCTGGGAGGCCGGCCTGGGGCCCTGCCTGGGCCGGCTAGGAGGCCGGCAGCCTCTGGGAGGTGGCCGGCCTGGGGTCCGTCCTGGGCCGGCTGGGAGGCCGGCGGCTTCTGGAGGGTGGCCGGCCTGGGGCCCGGCCTAGGCCGGCTGGGAGGCCGGCGGCTTCAGGGGGGTGGCCGGCCTGAGGCCCGGCCTAGGCCGGCTGGGAGGTCGGCGGCTTCTGGGGGGTGGCCGGCCTGAGGCCCGGCCTAGGCCGGCTGGGAGGCCGGCTGTCTCTAGATGGGCTCCGGCCTGGAGGCCGGCCTAGGCCGGCTGGGAGGCCGGCCAGCCTGGCTTCGCCTCCTTCCTCCTCTTCTTCGTCATCCTTCTTTGCGCATTCCTCCCACTCGTCCCCCGCGCCATAGGTGACGTTGTACTCCGATTCTTCTTGCTCCTCTGGTCCTCCTCCAATGTTTTTGTTATCAACAACCCTAATCATACACAAGTGCATAGACTTAGGTAGTATAAAATTCTCATTATCAAAAACATCATATTCAATTAAGAGTGAGTTCACCTGTTGTCCAAGTAACTTGGCACGGGCTCTTGTCATCGGTCCAATCCTCACTTCATTGGGCTTGTCTTGAGCAACAACCTCATCGATAGAAGAAAATGGTAAAGTACCAGGGATGTCCTCATCAGTCGGTGATTATGCTATGGGGTACCCCAAATCGATGAATGATCTCCTTGATGAACTTGACAGCTGTCGGGCCGTCCAGCTTCTTGATTGGTTTTGCCTCAATCCACTTTGTAAACTTGTCCACGGCCACCAGCAGGTGTGTCATGACACTGCTCGCAGTCCGTAGGGGGCCAACCATGTCCAGCCCCCAGAATGCAAACAGCCAGGTGATTGGGATTGTCCTCAACGCTTCAGTCGGCGTGTGCTTCTGAGTTGCGAATCTTTGGCAGCCGTGGCACAGTCGGACCAGCCGGTTTGCATCTTCCAATGCAGTCGGCTAGTAGAAGTCGTGCCTGAACGCCTTCTCTACGATTGCCCTCGATGATGCATGGTGGCCGCATTCCCCTTGATGGATGTCCTTCAGGATTTGGGTTCCCTCTTCCCGGCTTACGCAGCGCTTGTAGAGTTCGTTGTTGATGATGGTGTATGCGCTGGCTCGATGCTTGATCTGCTTGGCGGTGAGTTCAACCGCGGGGAGCTCGTCGTTGGAGAGGTAGGCAAGGAATGGTTGGGTCCATGATGGTGCTGCGTCGATGATGAGGACGTCCACGGTGTCCGGCTGGACGCCAGCGGAGGAGCCGACAGGAGAATCATTCGGCTCTGAGTTCTGGGGCATCCGGATGGACTCAGAGCTGGAGCACGGCATGATAGACGGCTTGTACAGGTACTCGAGGGCGACGCCAGGTGGGATTTCTTCCCTTAAGGAGCCGATGTTGGCCAGTGTGTCGGCTGCCTCGTTGCTGGTGCGGGGTATGTGGTGGAATTTGCAGCCCTCGAAGCAGTCGGCGAGCTGCTGGACGAAGAAGCAACAGGAGGCCATGTTGGTGTCTTTGGCGATCAAGTGTCTGGTGGTTTCCTGTATCACTAGGTCCGAATCTCCATAGCATAGGATTCGCTTGATACCCATTGCCTTGGCGAGCTTTAGACCGTGAGCAAGTGCTTCGTACTCGGCGATGTTGTTGGACGCGGTGAAGTTGATTTGCAACATGTACTCGGGTTTGCAGCCCTTGGGGGAGGTGAGTACGACTCCGGCTCCAAGCCCGAATATCTCTTGGAACCGTCGAAGTGCATGAGCCAGTGGCAGCCGGAGTTGGGAGGCAGAGGGATGTGTTCCATCTCGGTCCAGTCGACGAGGAAGTCGGCGAGCACTTGCGACTTGATCGTGTTTCACTTATCGTAGCCAATGCCATGTGCCGCAAAGTTGATGGCCCACTTGGCGACTCTGTCAGTTACGTCTTTATTGCAGATGATTTCCGAGAGCGGTGCCTCGCTCACTACCTTAACCAGGTGTTCTTGGAAGTAATGTTTCAGCTTCTTTGCCGCCATGTATACGCCATAGATGAGCTTCTGGTAGTGTGGGTAATTCTGCTTCGACTGCAAGAGAACCTCGCTGAGATAGTAGACGGGTCGTTGCACCGGCTGCTGCCTGCCGACCTCCTCTCGCTTGTGGCACCCCGATCCAGATGATCGAGTCACCCCATATACCAGTCCCAGAAACATTGGATATATGTCAACTTGATAAACAAAGTCATAACCAAATACGTACATATGGCTCCGAGTTCGGACGGATACAAGGTTACAACACGGGGGTGAGGCTCCAGCGCTCGCGCAACATGCGCACACAATAGTATGTACATTATTTATCCAACATCGAGCCTCTAGCAGAAGTAGCAGCGGAAACGTAGATAGTAGCGTGGCGATAGCGGCCTTATTCCACGGGGTCCTGCCTGGAATACGGGTTCCTAGTTCTCGTACAGTGGGTACTCGGCGTCGGGTGCAACGGGGTCTGGCCACATGAAAAGCCAGGTAAGTACTTGAAGTACTCGCAAGTCATTAGCCCAAAATCAAACAAAGTCTATCTATATGGCATGGCATAAGTTCGTAAAGTAGCATGGCATGAGTTCGGTTACAAGGGTGAGTCCAAGCTTAACGGTTGGACATAACTTACCTGCTTACCTTTGAAGGGATGTTTCACGCTACCAAGTGAGATTACGTTTCTCACTCAACAACTCATAACCACAACTAGGCTTCCAAGCCTTTAGCCAACTCTGGCTTACTCCTCAAGTTTTCTCTCGTTTGCTAGATCTCATCTTAATAGTTTCTCCATGTTCGACTGGATTGACCCTTAGTGTGACTCGACACAAACATCGTCCCATAACCTAGGGACAAGGCTAGATTCTAGATTTACACTCTCGAGAGGTTGCAACATTTACCCATACGCTGAAGTCTAGGTTTGTACCACCGGCACCGAAGTACTAGAACCCATCATGGCGACAGCACAAACCCACACTTCCACAACCGCTTACTCCACCTGGACACTCCCTGTGTAGCCACCGACACATCCCTGGGACCAAGTCTTATGACGAAGTGAATCCGGCACGTCCCCAACGAATGAGCGACGCCTAGCTCCGAAACCTTCGCAAGACTAGCCCCGACCACAAAGGTAACCGACTAGACTTGCCAAAAGGGTGGCGTCAAAGGAGGCTAGATAGAGTACTCGGCCATGGTTCGCCCACGTGAACGATGCATGATGTGCTGGTGTGTTTGGTGAGTGGCACTATGTGACCCAATCTAGTCGAGGGAGGTGGTTATCTTTTAGTCAAAGTTTAACTTTCAGTTTCAACAAGATTTCAGCAACATAAGATAATCACATAATAAATTCAGCTGTAAATAAATCATAGCAATGAACATATATAGCAGAAATAGAAAAGGGTGTCAAACGGATGACTGTGGCGGAGATGCCTCCGGCCAACGCCGTCTCGTTCGACAAAAGGAAAAGAAACGTCAATAGATGACTGTGGCGGAGATGTCTCCGGCCAGCGCCGTCTCGTTCGACAAAAGGAAATAAACGTCAACCGGATGACTGTGGCGGAGATGCCTCCGGCCAGCGCCGTCTCGTTCGACAAAAGGAAAAGAAACATCAACTGGATGACTATGGCGGAGATGCCTTTGGGCAGCGCCGTCTCGTTCGACAAAAGGAAAAGAAATGTCAACCGGATGACTGTGGCGGAGATGCCTCCGGCCAGCGCCGTCTCGTTCGACAAAAGGAAAAGAAACGTCAACCGGATGACTGTGGCGGAGATGCCTCCAGCCAGCGCCGTCTCGTTCGACAAAAGGAAAAGAAATGTCAACCGGATGACTGTGGCGGAGATGCCTCCGGCCAGCGCCGTCTCGTTCGACAAAAGGACGTAGCACAAAAGTTGGAGGATAACAAATAAATAAATGCGACACTAATTTAAATGCAACATGGCAGGTGAGATGCAACAATCAATTTAAACTGTCACGCAATTATCCAGAGTTTGACCGAGCTTGAGATCGGTTAACGGCTTGCCTTCGGGTTCGGGAACAACTTCTACTCCGTCGGTGGGGTTGGAATCTATCCAAAGAAACACGAAATAGCGTCAAATACCCCTCCGAGGTCATCGAATAAAAGCCAAAGGAAATAAATTCCAAAAATTTATTTTCTGGTCCCAATGGAAAGACAATTTCAAAACAAAGCCAGCAAAATTGGTCTCATATTTTTCTGAGCATTTTTGAGGGAGATATTGCCTTCCAAAGTTAGGTTAAAAATCTGCCTTTTTCCAACAGAAAATAAAACAGAAAAACAATTCGGGAAATCTTTAAAAATCTGACAGCGGGTCCCACTGGTCAGTGACTGAGGGCCGAACCGTTTTCTTTCTTTTAAAAGTGGGAAACAGAAGAGTGGGGGTCGCCGGCTCCGGCGAACTCACCGGCGGCGGTCTGCGGCGGCTGGGGCGAGGGAGAGGGGTGGAAGAGGAAGGAGCGCGGCTCAGGGAGGTCCTGCGTAGCTCGTCTGCGCACTCGCGGTTGACGGCGAGCTCGGGTGGCAGCGGAGCGTCCTCTCCGGCGGTGGTGGCATCAGGTTGATGACGAACTAATCGATTCCGGCCACCAACTACCCCGGCGAGTACGGCATCGGCTTCGGGGTGGTTTGGAGAGTCTCTTGGTAGAGGGAATCGACGGGGGAGGGGCTATGGCGAGGGAATCGTGCAGGGGTCAGTGCGGCCTAGGTGGTTTCGATTCCGGCGAAGTGGTGCTCGCCTGGACTCGAGGCTGTGGTGGAGGTCGAGGATGGGGGTGGGAGAGGTGGTGTGTGGCTCTAGAGGTCGAGGGGTGGCCATCTTATAGGCTGCCCGAGCGGTGGCCGTAGTAATGGCGCGGCGAGGTGTCGGCCGGGGCGTGGAGGCGGGGCTGGGCGATGCGTCGCGAAACTGGTGGCATAGGAAGTTCACGCGGCATTGGGGAGGGCGGCGGATAGGCACGGGGCGGCGGAGTCGCTGACGTGCGGGACCCCAGCGGCGCTGTTCTGGACGGTGCGTCGCGTAGCGCCTGGCGCATGCGGCGGCCGCCGTGTAGGGCTCCTCCGGCGATGCGTGGTGCAGGGGAGGTGGAGAGTGAGGTGGTGGATGCAGGAGGTAGGCTAGTGCGCGAGAGGGCGGGGTCCTCCGGCGACCAAAAACGGGCGGCGCCCACGGCCATGCCCATGCCGGCGGTGATCACCATCCTGGGCATGCCAGAAGCGGCATCGGCGTGGATCTCTCAGCTCCGTGATCCAAATGGAATGGGGTTTTCGCCACTATGCGCCAAATTCAAAACACTACAACTTCGCTGACCAAAGTTTTTGCAAATTCGAAAGTTGGTCCGACCAAAATTTGTGAAAAACCGAATTGGCCAATAATGGAATATCTATTTTGGGCAAGAAAAACATTTTTGTTTTGTCCAAGATTCTTCCCAGAGGTGTAGGTCCATCATGTGCTGGTGTCCAGGTACTCTCGTCCCTTCACAAAAATCATTTGACTGGTTTTGGAAAATCCTTTAGTTTTTGGCAGAAGATTGCATAGAGAAAAAGTCAAACATTTTCCTAACAAGGTATCAAATATTTTTGTATAAATGGGCTGCATACTACCTAGGGATCATTCCCTAATTTTGGTGATATTTTTGAAGACATGTGAATAGGGGTTCCTTTGGAAGGCCAATTAAAAGATAAATTTTAAAAGAGAAACGGAATTTTCCCAAATCAATATTAGCCCAAGGCCAATAATCAAAATCACAAGTACCAAGTGGGAGGGAAATGGAAGGCACAAGATCCCACTTGATTTAGCAGATTTGAAAAGGTTTAAGATTTAAAAGATTTTCCTGCGGCTTAAATCCAAATGCACTTTAAATAATCGAATAAGGCATTTTGGAAAAAAATTAAAAGGGCCAAAATCCAGGGTGTTACAGACCTTCCCCTCTTAAGATGAATCTCGTCCCCGAGATTCCTGTTGCTCGCTAAATAGATACGGATACTCGGTCCTTAGCAAATCTTCATGTTCCCCAGATTGCTTCTTCCTCTGTGTGTCTGTCCCACTGTACCTTTTAGAACCTGGTGACCTTGCTGCGGGTGCGGCGTTCTGACTCATCCAAGATTCTGATGGGGTATTCCTCGTATGTCAGTTCGCTGCTCAACTCCAATTCCTTAAAGTCTGCCTGTTTGGTTGGGGGTGAGACGCACTTCCTTAGCTGAGATACGTGGAAAACGTCGTGCACTCCAATCAATTCCTTGGGTAGTTCCAGTTGGTAGGCTACGGATCCCATCCTTGCCAAAATCTTGAAAGGTCCGATAAATCTTGGGGCCAGCTTTCCTTTCATGTGGAACCTTTTCAGGCCCTTGAGGGGCGTTACCCGGAGATAAACATAATCGTTTACTCCGAAGTGAATCTGACGGTGTCGTCCGTCGTAATAACTCTTCTGGCGATACTGAGCTGCCTTGAGCCGGTCTCGAATCAGATGCACTTGCTTCTCGGCTTCCAACAGAACATCGGGCCCAAAGATCTTGATGTCTCCAACTTCGGACCAGTTTAGTGGAGTCCGACACTTCTTTCCATACAACGCTTCAATGGGCGACATTTTCAGGCTGCCTTGGTAGCTGTTGTTGTATGAGAATTCCGCATAGGGCAAACTGTCTTCCCAACCTGCTCCGTAGGCGAGTACACAAGAGCGGAGCATGTCTTCTAGAATTTGATTGACTCGCTCTGTTTGACCGTCTGTCTGTGGGTGATAGGCTGTGCTGAATGATAGTTTTGTCCCCATGGCCTGATGCAGGCTTGTCTAGAATTTAGAGGTAAATTGTGTACCTCTATCTGACATGATGGTTTTCGGGACTCCATGGAGTCTGACAATCCTGTTCACCTAGAGTTGTGCCAGCTGATCCGAACGATACGTCGTCTTGACCGGAATAAAGTGGGATACCTTCGTTAAACGGTCGACAATGACCCAAATAGAGTCATTCCCTCGGCTAGACTTAGGAAGTCCAACAACGAAATCCATGCTTATGTTGTCCCACTTCCATTCGGGTACCTTAAGGGGTTGTAGGCATCCTGCGGGTTTTTGATGCTCGGCCTTCACTAGATTGCATACGTTGCAGCATGCGACATAGTAGGCGATCTCCTTCTTCATACCGGCCCACCAGAATGTTTGTCTCAAATCTTGGTACATCTTGGTACTTCCTGGGTGGATAGAATAGGCAGACTCGTGGGCTTCTCTGAGGATTTGCTGTTTTAGCACGGCCTTGTCGGGTACGCAAAGACGGTTACCGTAGCGGAGCACTCCTTGACTGTCCAGGGAAAATTCCTTGGCCTTTCCTTGCGGTATCTTGGTCTTGATCCTTTTTATGCCGAGGTTGTTGGCCTGCTCGGTTTTGATCTCTTCTTCCAGGTCTGATTTCACATCCAAGGTGCTTAAATAGGCCTTACTTCCCACACACAGGTTCAGCTTTGCAATTTCTTTCTCCAAACTTGGCCGCATTCTTGGGGGCTTTCTGCTTAGGGCATCTGCTACCACGTTGGCCTTTCCTGGATGATAATGAATTCCAAGATAGTAGTCCTTGATTACCTCTAGCCACCTTCTTTGCCTTAGATTGAGGTCAGGCTAGGTGAATATGTACTTCAAGCTCTTGTGGTCCATGTAGATCTCGCATCTTCGACCAATAAGGTGATGTCGCCATGTTTTCAGGGCGAGTATGACGGCGGCCAATTCCAAGTCGTGCGTGGGGTAGTTGAGCTCATGGGTCTTGAGTTGTCTTGACACATATGCGATGACCTTCCCTTCCTGCATGAGTACGGCCCCTAGCCCATTTCTACATTCATCACAGTATACGGTAAAATCCTTGGCATCATCGGGCAACACCAGAATTGGGGCTGTGGTTAACCGAGTCTTCAACTCGTTGAAACTTTCCTCACATTCGTTCGTCCAGGCATACTTGCGATTTTTCTTCAACAGATCCGTCATGGGCTTGGCTATCTTAGAAAAGTGCTCAATAAATCTGCGGTAGTAACCAGCCAATCCTAGAAAGCTTCGGATTTCTGACACATTGGTGGGGGTTTTCCAGTTCAGCACATCGAAGATCTTGTTGGGGTTTACGGCCACACCGCCTCTAGACAATACATGTCCTAGGAATTCCACTTCTCTTAACCAGAACTGGCATTTGCTGTACTTGGCATAAAGTCGTTGCTCACGTAGTCTTCCAAGAACTAACCTGAGGTGTTCAGCGTGTTCCTTCTCATTTTTGGAGTAGATGAGGATGTCGTCGATGAACACCACCACAAACTTGTCGAGATATTCCATGAACACCTTGTTCATCATGCCCATGAAGTAGGCAGGAGCATTTGTTAGGCTGAAGGACATAACGGTGCACTCATATAGTCCATATCTGGTGGTAAAAGCGGTCTTGGGGATATCACTTTCTCGAATCTTCAGTTGATAGTATCCCGTGCGGAGATCAATCTTGGAGAACACTCGGGCGCCACGGAGTTGGTCAAACAGATCATTGATTCTTGGTAGCGGGTACTTGTTCTTGATGGTGACGTCATTGAGAGCACGGTAGTCAATGCATAATCGGAGGGTTCCATCACTTTTCTTTGCAAATAAAACTGGTGATCCCCAAGGTGAAACGCTTGGGCGAATGAACTTCTTTCGAATTAGCTCGTCAAGCTGTTTCTTCAGTTCCACTAGCTCGGGACTTGTCATACGGTAATGTTTCTTGAATATTGGGTTTGTTCCCGGTACAACTTCAATGGCAAATTCAATATCCCGGTCAGGGGGCATTCCGGGTAGTTCATCTGGGAAGACATCTGGGTATTCACTGACTACATACACTTCCCCAATCTCCGGGGCTTGGGCGAGAAACACCTTTGCATTTACCTGGTGAGGCTTATCTGGTAGGTAAGTGGTACGAATGCCTTCCGGGTTGGTGAGAGTAACTTCTCCGGTTGCACAGTCAATGTGGGCTGCATGCTGGACCAACCAATCCATTCCCAGGATGGCGTCGAAGCCGGGCACATTGAGAATGTTGAGTTGAGCTGGAAATTCCACTTGGTTGATGCTGACTGTCAGGTCTTGACAAACAGTGTTTGTTTTCACCTCAGAGGCAGGGGTTTGTATCACCAAAAGATGGCCCAAAGGGGAAACGGGGAAACGGTGTTTGGCAACAAAACCTTTCGATATGAAAGAGTGGGAAGCTCCAGAATCGAATAAAATCAGTACGGGTTTAGTGTTGATAGTACACGTACCAAGCACTACATCTGAAGCCTCATATGCTTCTTCGGCAGACATGTGGTGAACACGGGCAACTTGGGGAGGCTTGCTCGTACCAGTAGGGTGGTTGTTGTTGTTGTTGTTGTTGTTGCCGTTGCTGTTGTGGAGGGGGCCATCCTTGATGTAGTGTCCCGTCTTGCCACACTTGAAGCAGGAGTTCTCCCTCTTGCAGTCATCCACTAGAGGGCGCTTGTGGTAGAATCCTTCACGGGGATATCCCTCCTTCCAGGGTTGATTCCCAGCATTCTGAGGCGTCGAGCTATGGTCGTTGGGCTGCCATGGGCGTGGCTTTGAAGAACCCCCTTCATGCTGGTTCTTTNAGGAACCTGTCTTTCTTCTTCTCCTCCGTGTTAGTGTCTTCGGGTGCATAGCGGGCAAAGTTGTTGAACTTGGTCAAATATTCACTGATGGATTTGCTGCCTTGAGTGAGTGCCAGAAATTCCTGCTGCTTCATCTTTATGATACTTGAGGGGATCTAGGCTCTGTGGTATGCTTCCTGAAATTCTGCCCAGGTGATAGGGGGTCCATCGCCCCTTGCGTCCCTTTGATTGTCCCACCAAACGCCGGCGGGGCCTTCAAGGTAGTGGGTGGCAAAAGGCACCTTGTCTTGCTTGTCCACGCGAGTGAGCTCTAGTTTCTTTCCCATAGTACGGAGCCAATCGTCAGCCTCAAGTGGGTCGTCAGCATACGAGAAACTTGGTGGGTGAGTACGCTGGAAGTCTTGAAGCTTTGAGCGGCCTGCATGTGGGGCATTCTGGGCTTGCATGTACGTGCCAAACTCTCTTATGATCTGATTCAGATGCTGGGTGTGACGTTCATCCATCGTCATCATAAACTGACTTGTTCTTGGTTCCTGAGTTGGACGATGAGGAGGTGACTGCGGAGGCACAGGATCCTCGCCCGCTTGTCGTGCGGAACGACGAACCGGGGTTCCATGGCTGCCACTTGCACCGCTATTGGTCCTCATCCTGGATTGTTGAATGTGATGGCGCGTATCATGAGCATCCATATGGGGAAAGTGTAACAACCAAGGAAAAACCAAATGGAAACACGGTTGCAAAAACAACAAACACGGTGTTATACAAAGGATGGTGGGTTACAGGATCCTAGCACTCGTTATTTTACAAAAGATGCTAGATAAAGATACAATCTACTCGTACAGGGTACATGGTACAAGATACAAAGCACCTAGTACATGATGCAGGATGCAACTCTACCACTACATTATTCAAGCACGTGATACATCGGAAGGTATAATACACTAGGCGATGTCGTCTCCAAGCGTCTAGAACTCCATCTCGAGGGGAGTCGCTGGCGTGGCGGTGTCGATGGCCTCCTCCATGCGGCTGTAGCCGGGAGAAGCGCGGTCGTCTCGGGAGTCTCCAGAGTAAGAGGGTGGATCGGCACGGATGCGACGACGCTGAGACCGAACAGGGGTGAAGCGCGAGTAGTAGTGAGCGGCGCTGCTATGAGTGCGGGAGGGGGTCGTCGGTGTGGGGGACGGGGAAAAGCGGGTGATTCCCCTCCTAATCTGCTTGAGGGAGCTGTGGGTAAAGGTGGGGAGACGAGGTGGGCGGCGAGAAGTACTAGCTCCAGAGGCTCGTGTCATCTCGGCGAAGGCCACGTTGGCGCGAAGTGAGGCAAACTGGAGTAGAGTGACGTTGAGGTACTGGTGGAGAAGGATGGTGTACAGAAGTATGGCTGAGAGAGGTGAGCTGGGGTCACCGGGGTTGGGAAAGAGGATGTCCCCAGTGTCTAAGTCTAACCTCGGGAAGTAGGCGTAACGGGTGCACTGCCTCATGACGGGATCGAAGGTGCGGAGGAACAGGATGGCATCTCCTGCCGCCTCCTGTATGGCTCGAGTCGCCTGATTAGTGACACTGGAAGTGAGGGCGTGGGAGCTCCCTGCGGTCACGGGCTCCGGGCGCAGGTGGACGGTGGCGGTGAACTCCGAGGTGGACCTGTCGAGACGGTTGTGGTACACACGGTAGGTCGGGGGAGGTGCGCCTAGGTAGAGGTGGTCCCAGATCTCCCTCAGGAACTGCGGAAAGCCGGGGATGTGTACGGCGGTAGTCTCAGCGAACAACTCTGCCATCTGTGATAGAGACAGAAGTCAAGTAAAGTGAGCGTTACGTTTTAAAGCACAAACAGATAGAGAAACAGTGAAAAGTTGGCACACATCGAACTCTATCCTACGTTGTCCAAGAAACTAGGGTATCCTACAGGCAGTTAGGCTCTGATGCCAAGCTCTGTGGCACCCCGATCCAGATGATCGAGTCACCCCATATAACAGTCCCAGAAACACTGGATATATGTCAACTTGATAAACAAAGACATAACCAAATACATACATATGGCTCCGAGTTCGGACATATATAAAGTTACAACACGGGGGCGAGGCTCCAGCGCTCGCGCAACATGCGCACACAACAATATGTACATTATTTATCCAATATCGAGCCTCTAGCGGGAGTCGTAGCGGAAACGTAGATAGTAGCGTGGCAGTAGCGAGCCTTTATTCCACGGGGTCCTGCCTGGGATACGGGTTCCTAGTTCTCGTACAGCGGGTACTCGGCGTCGGGTGCAATGGGGTCTGGCCACATGAAAAGCCAGGTAAGTACTTGAAGTACTCGCAAGTCATTAGCCCAAAATCAAACAAAGTCTATCTATATGGCATGGCATAAGTTCGTAAAGTAGCATGGCATGAGTTCGGTTACAAGGGTGAGTCCAAGCTTAACGGTTGGACATAACTTACCTACTTACCTTTGAAGGGATGTTTCATGTTACCAAGTGAGATTACGTTTCTCACTCAACAACTCATAACCACAACTAGGCTTCCAAGCCTTTAGCCAACTCTGGCTTACTCCTCAAGTTTTCTCTCGTTTGCTAGATCTCATCTTAATAATTTCTCCATGTTCTACTGGACTGACCCTTAGTGTGACTCGACCCAAACGTCGTCCCATAACCTAGGGACAAGGCTAGATTCTAGATTTACACTCTCGAGAGGTTGCAACATTTACCCATACGCTGAAGTCTAGGTTTGTACTGCCGGTACCCAAGTACTAGAACCCATTATGGCGACAGCACAAACCCACACTTCCACAACCGCTTACTCAACCTGGACACTCCCTGTGTAGCCACCGACACGTCCCTCGGACCAAGTCTTATGACGAAGTGAATCCGGCACGTCCCCAATGAATGAGCGACGCCTAGCTCCGGAACCTTCGCAAGACTAGCCCCGACCATAAAGGTAACCGACTAGACTTGCCAAAAGGGTGGCGTCAAAGGAGGCTAGATAGAGTACTCGGCCATGGTTCGCCCAGGTGAACGACGCATGCTGTGCTGGTATGTTTGGTGAGTGGCACTATGTGACCCAATCTAGTCGAGGGAGGTGGTTATCTTTTAGTCAAACTTTAACTTTCAGCTTCAACAAGATTTCAGCAACATAAGATAATCACATAATAAATGCAGCAGTAAATAAATCATAGCCGTGAACATTTATAGCAGAAACAGAAAAGGGCGTCAAACGGATGACTGTGGCGGAGATGCCTCCGGCCAGCGCCGTTGTAACATCCTAGAATTAATATAAGTATTATTAATTCCAAAAATGTGGGCCAACAATTTTTTTTATTAATTATGTGTGATTGTTGTGTTTTGTTGATTTATGTGTGTGATTGCTAAAATAAAAAATTATGAAGACAGGAAAAGAAACAAAATCAAAACCCCAGCACATAAAATCATGAGGCCAGTGCCACACTAATTTCCCTAAGTGAGAAATTAATATTTTCTTTCAAAACAAAATTCAGTGGGGTGACATAGTGATCACTCCCACTTTGCTCTTATACCTTCTCCCTCTTCAAAATATGTTTTCAAAAATCTAAATTTAAAATCCTAAATTCTTTCTTTATCATTATAAATCCCAAAATGTGCTATGATGCACTTATCAAATAAATTCCATCATAGCACCAAAAATCCCCATTAATATATATACAATCAATTGTGGAAACAAATTTCAAAAATATGAATTTAAATTTGGTTCTGGCATTTCGTCGAACACCTGGAGGGCAGAGCCCATGTTCTTCCCAAACCAATGAACTTGAGATCAAATCGAGGGATTTGGAGGTTTGTTCTTCGATTCCTTGCACCCCTCTACCCCTCTCCACCTCGCGGACCTGCCCAGAACCCCAGACCAGCAAGGGAGCCACCCTAGAGGACGCGGTGATCGTCGACACCCGGGGAGCAGCCGCACTGTCGCCATGCCGCTCCTGTCGCCGACGCGTAGGAGGAACCGTAGCCGCCCACCTAGCCCTAGTGCCGCAACCTGCCTCTCCCAGAACCGCACCGCGCCCCCTGGACGCGGGAATTGGTCGCCCCCGACACCACACGCCCATGCCCGCGCCGCCCAGCACCGCCCGAGCTCGCACAGAGCACGCCAGAGCGTCCCCCCTTGCCGAGCTCACGCCACGCCACCCCACGCTCCCATTCCTGCTCCCTGGCATTCCCGCACCGTAGCCGCACCTCCACCGCCCCTATGGCGAGCCCGTGTGGCCGCTGCACCGCTCCCGCGCCCTGTCCACCATGGACCGGCCGCCGGCTATAAAAACCCCGCCCGAACCTCGCAATTCCAATACACCACGCCACCCCAGCACCCCTCCCTCACTCCACCCCCTCTCGTACACCGCCAGGAGGGCGGAGCCACTGCCGCAGGGCCGCTCCTACCCTGGTTCTTCCCCGAGTCCGCCGGAGCCGAAGGTTGGCATCGAGCACGAATCCGCCGTGCCGCTGCTTCCCTCTCCCCTCTGACCCCTCCACCTTGCTCCCCATGGACACCGCACTCACCCGCACCCTTTTCCCCTCTGTATCGTGGACAGAATCGTCGCTAGGAGCTTGCCGGAGTTGCGCTGTGGCCACGGAAGCGACGGGAAGCTCGACGCCGACGAACCAGTCGTCCCCAGCAAGCACCAGTCCTCCCAAGGTCTTCCCCGAGCCTCCGCCGTCGTTCTGCACCGTCCCCGCAACCACTCGAGCTCCCTAGGTGAGCAATGCATCCACCACTGTGCCGCCGGCGCGGTGGCGCCGCCGAAATTAGGTCGCCGCCGATGCTTTGAATCTGGACCGTTGGATCTAGATCCAACGGTGACTTACCGGTTCGGTTAAAAATTAGGCTGACGAGTGGACCCCACCCATCAGCATTTTATTAATTTCTCAGCGCACACGTACCGCTGACGAGTAGGCCCCACCTGTCAAAATTTTCAACATTATGCGGAATAGGAACATTTTCTAATTTGCATTTCTCTGGAATTCCAGAACTGGACCCAACTTTGAAATTCAATATCTCGAGATCTAGACATCCAAATAAATCAAATAAATATGCTCTGGAAAGCTTATGAAATTATCTAACTCACCAAGGTGGTTGTATTTCATTTAGATTAATAAATAAAGACTAGTTTTAAAAATGCCTCAGAAGGTATAAAATGTAAACTTGGTTGTTTCTGATACTCTATTGATCCAAATAATGTCAAACCAATTTTGTTAGCTTAGCAATGTGATATCTTAGCTCCCCCAATTTTTCTAGAATTAATTAATCAATGTTAATTAATTGGCATCTGTTGAAAGAAAGAAAGCCTTTCTGAACTAAAACATTTTTAAAACCATAATGGCAAATCCAAATAAGTTAGGACTAATTTTTTTAGATCACATTTAATCAATGCTAGTTACCCCTAAAAGGATTTAATTTTTGAATAAAATTAACTTGAGTTGTAGCAAAAACTAGTATATTGACTTTCTGGATTAAAACATTTATACAGGGAGTGTAATAACTCAAATTGAATTGAATCCAATTAGGTTGTCTTGTACACATCAGTAGCTTTCTATAGAATTTTAATTCATATTTTTGTGATAAACAGAACTTAAGTTATGCAATTAAACATGAAACCCTAGTTTCTGCCATAATTATGACATAATTAAATAATGCTTAATTGAATTAAATTGAATTCAAATTATGTTACCTTGTGTGTGCAGTAGCTAAATTGTGATGTTATGATTGTAATGATGTGATGCTTGCTTGGTTAGTCTTAGTGATTGTTTGTATTGTTTAATTATCGAATAGACGAGAACATTGCCGGAGCCTACGAGGAGGGGGAATACTTCGAACTGCAGGAACCCGAGCACTTTGTTGAGCAAGGAAAGCTACTTCACTGAGCTTGCTTTTACATACATTTATTTTGGATCACCTGCAATACTCAAAGTGTTAGTGATTTCAAAAACCCTTTTTACAAAATCATGAAAACTATTTTGCCACCCTATGTAGAACTATAGAATAGATATTTAAAACTATAGGATGGAAAAAATATGCTTTATTCCAAAACTCCTTTTTAAGTACCTGGATGAATGTTACATGCCGAATGGTCGGCATGGAAGTGGAGAATTGGTGAATGGTGATGTTTATGAAAAATGCACATTGTGTCCTAGTACTATGAAACCAGCCGATAACCGGTGCGACCACATCGACCCACATATGGGAAAGGGCGTAGTCATACAATTTGCTCGTGTTAGTACTGGATGCCTCCACAACGAGGATGACCTCCTTCCATGAGGGGATGGTCATTGCGACCTACCCCCTGACCTGGGTCCTAGAAATCTGAAGGATGGAGGATTGAAGATCCATATTTGGGTCACCGGGCAGAACTACGAGTCCTCACATCTAGGTTCCTCGACGGGGGATCCTGTACTAGGTGTCGAGGGAATGGTGAATTCGTAGCGGTAGGGTCCTATACTAGCATGAGCAAAGGACAAGCTATGGTCGGTGGCTCAACTTCGCATACACCTTGTATGGCGGGACGTGGCAGACACGATGAGTTACCGGATGGGTGTGGGAAAAGCGTGCTACCTCTGCAGAGGGTAAAAACTATTCGAATAGCCGAGTCCTCGGATATGGACAGTTGGGAGGCTGTACTAGGCTATGTACAAAGATTTTTAGTGAAAGTTGTAAGTTCAACGAAACAAATGTGAAGGTGATGTTCCACAACAATACCACATGCAGTGGTATAAGTTGTTGGAGATAATTAGACCATGATGAGTTATGGTCGGGAAAGAGGAGGTGTTTTGGATAAGAAATAATAAAAAGGGTGATTTTCTTGAAAGATAGTAATGAAATTCTTCTTATCTTTTTCAACAAGGATATAGAGATGTTTTTCAACAAAGATATGGAGATGTTTTAATAAGTAAAAGTGTTATGGGAAGCAACTTAAAACTGGTGCATACTCACGTTAGGGGTAGTTTGCGAGTACAATTCCCATTATACTCATATTGGTTTCGTCCCTGGCTATTGTCTTAGCCAGATCTCGAGGAGAACTACGCTGAAGCGGAGTATGGAGACTTCTATGCAAACTAGGGATCTTTGTGAGTCAACTGCCTGTCGGGTCGTCGTTAGGACGTGTTGGACTTCTATTACGTAGCTTCCGCTGAATACTTTTGATTTGGCCCTTGAAGGCAACTATGTAAGACTTGGTCTAAGTGACCTATTATGTAAGACTTTAATTCGGTACTGTAATGGATGTAAACTTTGGTATTCAATTCGGATTATGGGCAACGACAGACTGATCATGGGATCGTTGTGTGAACCATAATCGGGTATTTCAGACAGCTAGTCCGGGGTCCCCACAGAGTTGGTATCAGAGCACATCTTGACCATAGGAGACCTTAGTTAGCATGGTCGTTAGATAGGAGTTACAAAAGTAATTTCTAAAACCAAGGAGTGAAAATATTTTCAAAAACTTCTTATCTCCTAATCATCTCATATATGCAAAATTTTATTCACACTAAATATTACAACTTTCCGGTATCCTTAAAATTTTACCCACTCGATAAATCATTGGGCTAAAATTTTGACTTACTTGTTGCCTCACTTAAACTTAAAATTTTGTACTCTAGTCATCTCACTAACTTAAAATTTTGCTTAAAAATTGTAGATGGCGCTACACTTCACCGAGTTTCTGCAAGTTAAGGAGAAGGGCATCCTCATGTTTGAGAAGGACCTGTACAAGTTGAGAGACATCTTGGGTCGCCCAGCTCCTGAGTTCCGTGGGGCGCAGGTCGACGCTCACGACAAGGGCAACCTGAGTTGGCTCATCGAGTCATCTGTTCGGGGGAACATCAAGTCCTCCCATTCTAGGACGCTGTCTTTCACCACGATGGATGCCAGTTGGGACGACGGATTTTGTCGTGCCATGCAGAGGCTGCTGGCCCGACTTTGTGAGGAGCACAAGGAGGAGTTAGCAAACTCACCTTTCATGTTCTACGGGAGGCGTGACACCGAGGGACGTCCTACTTCCACTGTTCGCCACCCTACCTTTGGGAAGCACCTCGTGGACATGGATGTCTTACTTTACCGTACCCAGGAGGACCTACGCAGTGTGAGGTACCGGTCTCACTTTGAGCGCATCGCGCTCGAGGCGAGCCGTGTCTGTGTTGCACTCCTGCAGCAGGACAAGGCCGACCTTCACCAGAGGAAAATCCGCCTGAAGAAGACCATCGCCAAGCTTCGCAAGAGAGTGGCGGAGCAGGACGAACTGATCGAGGACCTTGAGCGCCGAGCCGATGAGATGGAGGAGGAAGGCGAGGATCTCCGCAAGGAGAGCCGCGCTTTCATTAGTGACGATGAGGATTACTTGGAGGAGATGGACTACGAGGAGGACGACGATGAGGACGAGATCGTCGACGATGAGGAGGAGCCGACTGAGCCCCTTCTTGACGAGGACGAGGAGGACCCAGAGGAGCGTGCCTTCGAGTCCGACACTGACGACGTTGTGCCGAGTGTTCCACCCAGTAGTTGGATCACTTAGTCGCTTTCGAGTTATCGTAGGGTTAGGTCAACCCAGTTGTAGTCGCTTTTGAGTAGTGTAATGATTCCTATGAAACCATATGCTTGTAGCAACTATGTAATGATGTGTGGAACTTATGCATGTGGTGCTTTTGCTTGATATTGTGTGTGCTTTGAAATTTTTTCGAAATTTTGCCAATTCATCTCAAAAACCTCTATGTAGTAAGGACCTCTTACCCCAACAACTCGAAACCCTACCCTGTTAAAGTAAGGCACATCCCTAGTCTGTTTTGCCTCTTATACCCGTTTAATCTCAGGATGGTGGACACCCGAGGAGTAAGCCACAGTCGCAATTACCCACCACCACCACCTGAGCCTACCCCGGCCGAACTCCTTAGGATCATTATGGAGGACCGCGAGGCCTCTCGCCAGGAGCGTCAGGCCCACCTTGCTGTTCTCCAGCAAATCGCCACTAATGCCCAGAACCACAACCACAATGGCAATGGCAATGGTAACGGAGATGGGCACTTGCAATCCACTTTGAGCGATTTCCAGAAGACCAACCCACCCACCTACTCCAAGGGACTTCACCCCTTGGAAGCCGATGACTGGCTTCGCACCATCAACAACAATCTGGAAGTTGCCGCAGTAGGGGAGAATGAGAAGGTTCTGTATGCAACCCACTATCTTGCTGGACCTGCACGAGCTTGGTGGGAAACTATCAAGGCTCTCCAGCAGGTTGGTCATGTGATCAATTGGGCTGAGTTCCAGGAGAAGTTCCGCAAGAAGCACATTCCTAGCGGACTTATCGAGAGGAAGAAGGATGAATTCCGCAAGCTGAGACAGGGAAGCAAAGACGTGGTTGGCTATCTTGACGAGTTTACCAATTTATCTCGGTATGCTCCTGATGATATCGACACCGAGAAGAGGAAGATCAAGCGCTTCATGGGTGGACTACATGATGAGCTTCAGTGCGCTTTGGTTATCCATGACTTCATTGATCTGGAGTCACTTGTGGACAAAACTATCCAGCTAGAGACCAAGCGCAAGTCTATGTTTGAAGGACGCAAGAGAAGGATGATTGCTTCAGAAGGTTCTAGCAACCAGAAGCCTCGTACCTTTCCACTAGCACCCAAGCCTGCTTATCGACCACTGCAAGCCCCACGTCCCACCTTTCCAAACCGCCCAAACAACACCAACCGTCCCAATGACAACAACCGCCCAGGAGGAAACCACACCAACTTCAATCCCAAGGCCAATGTTGTCTGCTTTGAATGCGGTACCAAAGGTCACTACTCCAGAGAATGCCCCAATCCCAAGAAGCCTGCACCGAACCAGGGTCAAGCCTGCAATGGAAATGGAAATGGCAAGAATGCCGCACCCCGTGGAAATGATGTTGTTGTCAAGGGCCGTCTGCATCACATCAATGCTGAAGAAGCTGAGGAAGCGCCAGATGTTGTGCTGGGTACGTTCCTTGTCAACTCAGTACCTGCAACCGTTCTGTTTGATTCTGGTGCCACCCATTCATTTGTTACCCAAGAGTTCGTTGCTAAGGGAGGTTTAGTTGAGAACTTCTTATCCAAATCCATGGTCATCCAAACCCCAAACTCCACCGTAGAGACCAAACTATTTTGCCCCGCCATTTCCCTAGAGATCAAAGGGGAGAAATTTCCAGCTGACCTAATTGTTCTAGGAACCCAAGGCATAGATGTGATTCTTGGAATGAATTGGTTAGCCAAGTATCACGGCCGAATTGATTGCGCCAGAAGAGCCGTTACTCTCACTCCAGACAATGGAGTTGAAGTGAAGTATGTATCCGAGACTAGCCAGACCAGACCAGGATGCCATGAGGGCATAGCTCGACCCACCCTTGATGAGATCCGTGTTGTTCACCTATTTCGAGATGTGTTCCGGAGGAATTGCCTGGTATGCTGCCAGACAGAGATATTGAGTTCATGATTGAACTTATCCCAGGAACCTCTTCTATATCCCAGAGACCCTACCGGATGAATCCAGAAGAATTAGTGGAATTGAAGAAGCAGTTGGCTGATATGCTCAGCAAAGGCCTTATTAGCCCAAGCGCTTCACCTTGGGGATCACCCATCATTTTTGTGGATAAAAGAGACGGTACCACACGACTGTGTGTGGATTATCGTAAGCTCAATGACGTGACCATTAAAAACAAGTATCCTCTTCCCAAGATCGAGGATATGTTCGATCAAATGAACGGAGCCCGAGTCTTTTCAAAGATCGATCTACGGACAGGGTATCACCAGCTGAAAATCCGAGAATCCGACATTCCCAAGACTGCTTTCACCACCCGTTACGGATTGTTTGAGTACACCGTAATGTCCTTTGGTCTGACCAATGCCCCAGCCTATTTCATGAACCTGATGAACAAGATCTGCATGGAGTACCTCGACAAGTTCATGGTAGTCTTCATCGACGATATTCTTGTTTATTCCAAGATCGAAGAAGAACATGCTGTTCACTTGCGCCTAGTTTTGGAAACCCTTCGAGAGCACCAACTTTATGCCAAGCTTAGCAAGTGTGAGTTCTGGCTTAAAGAGGTTGCATTTCCCGGACATGTCATATCTGCCGGGGGAGTTTCTGTTGATCCGGAGAAGATTAAAGCCATCCTGGACTGGAAGACCCCCACCAGTGTGACCGAGATCCGTAGCTTTCTCGGACTAGCAGGTTATTACCGCAAGTTCGGTGAAGGATTTTCTAGTATAGCCAAAGCCATGACCCAACTGTTGAGGAAGGATCAGAAATTTGAATGGACCCAGAAGTGTGAAGATAGTTTCCAAGAGTTGAAGAAGAAATTAACCACAGCCCCAGTCCTAGTAATGCCGGACGTCACCAAGAGTTTCGACGTGTATTGCGATGCATCACGCCTCGGACTTGTTTGCGTTCTGAAGCAAGAAGACAAGGTGGTGTCGTATCTGTCTCCACAGTTGCGACCGCACGAAGAGAATTACCCAACCCATGACCTGGAATTAGCTGTTGTTGTTTTTGCTCTTAAAACATGGCGTCCCTATCTTGTGGGACATCGCTGTGAGATCTATACGGATCATAAGAGTTTGAAGTATATTTTTACCCAGAAGGAGTTGAACCTGCAACAGAGGAGATGGATGGAACTGATCAAGGATTACGATGTTGGAATCCATTATCACCCTGGAAAGGCCAATGTAGTTGCCGATGCCCTTAGTCGCAAGCCGTGTGCCCTGAATGCCTTGATTCAAGTCGAACAACCAGCCTTGTTTAAGGAGTTCGAGGATTTTGGACTCGAGCTTGTTAGCCAAGGTTATCTCGCCAATCTAGAGTTAGCTCCAACCTTGATGGATCAAATCAAAGAAGCCCAGAAAGATCATGAGAGCATTGAAGGGATTAAGAATAAGATGACTCTCGACAAAGCCCTTGGTTTTGCCGAAGACGCCGAAGGAGTGTTAAGATTTAATGGTCGTATCTGTGTGCCCAACGACAATGAACTGAAGGAGTTGATCTTGAAGGAAGCCTACGAGACCCCATATTCAATCCACCCTGGAGGAACCAAAATGTACCAAGACCTTCGTGAGAGATTTGGTGGCATGGAATGAAACAAGAGATTGGTTCTTTCATAGCCAAGTGTGATATCTGTCAGCGAATCAAAGCCGAAGATCAGCGACCCGCTGGATTACTTCAACCTTTGAAAATTCCTGAATGGAAATGGGACGAGATTGGAATGGACTTCATCACAGGCCTACCTAGGTCCAACAGAGGCCATGATTCAATCTGGGTCGTCATTGATCGACTGACCAAGGTTGCTCATTTTATTCCGGTCAAGACCACTTACAATGGAGCCCAGTTAGCAGACCTGTATATGTCCAGAATAGTAAGCCTGCATGGAGTACCCAAGAAGATTGTGTCTGATAGAGGCACCCAATTCACCTCGAGATTCTGGAAAGCACTTCACGAAACTCTCGGAACCAAGTTAACCTTTAGCATAGCCTATCACCCCCAGACTGACGATCAAACTAAGAGGGTGAACCAGATTTTGGAGGACATGCTTCGTGCGTGTGTTCTATCTTATGGTTCCAAGTGGGAAGATTGTCTCCCATTTGCAGAGTTCTCCTACAACAATAGCTACCAGTCTAGTCTGCAAATGGCCCCGTTTGAAGCATTGTATGGCAAGAAGTGTCGTACGCCCCTGAATTGGTCCGACACCGGAGAAGGTAAATTATTTGGACCTGACACCCTCCGTGAAGCCGAAGAGCAAGTCCAACTTATTCGCGAGCGTCTCAAAACTGCCCAATCCCATCAGAAGAGTTACGCTGATCCCAAGCGCCGTGACCTCACCTTCAACATCGGAGATTTTGTATATCTCCGAGTGACACCCCTTAAGGGAATGCAACGTTTCCATGTCAAAGGAAAGTTAGCACCAAGGTATATTGGACCGTTCAAGATCATTAGCTGCCGAGGAGAAGTATCCTATCAGCTAGAGTTACCCCCAGAGCTATCTGAATTTCATGATGTCTTCCACATCTCCCTACTTCAGAAATGTCTTGAAGTTCTTGACCAGCCTGATGTTTTCAAGCACATCGACCACCACTCCATCGACCTGAACAATGACCTGACCTATCGTGATTGACCCCTTAAGATTCTCGAAGAAGATGTTCGTCTTACCCGAAGACGGGCTATCAAGTTCTACAAAGTCCAGTGGACTAATCATTCTGAGGAGGAAGCAACCTGGGAACGTGAAGATTATCTTAGATGCGAATTCCCAGACTTCCTTAGCCCCTAAGCCTGGCAAATCTCAGGACGAGATTTATTTTAAGGGGGGAAGGATTTGTAACATCCCAGAATTAATATAAGTATTATTAATTCCAAAAATGTGGGCCAACAATTTTTTTTATTAATTTATGTGTGATTGTTGTGTTTTGTTGATTTATGTGTGTGATTGCTAAAATAAAAAATTATGAAGACAGGAAAAGAAGCAAAATCAAAACCCCAGCACATAAAATGATGAGGCCTGTGCCACACTAATTTCCCTAAGTGAGAAATTAATATTTTATTTCAAAACAAAATTCAGTGGGGTGACATAGTGATCACTCCCACTTTGCTCTTATACCTTCTCCCTCTTCAAAATATATTTTCAAAAATCTAAATTTAAAATCCTAAATTCTTTCTTTATCATTACAAATCCCAAAATGTGCTATGATGCACTTATCAAATAAATTCCATCATAGCACCAAAAATCCCCATTAATATATATACAATCAATTGTGGAAACAAATTTCAAAATTATGAATTTAAATTTGGTTCAGGCATTTTGTCGAACACCTGGAGGGCAGAGCCCGTGTTCTTCCCCAAACCGATGAACTCGAGATCAAATCGAGGGATTTGGAGGTTTGTTCTTCGATTCCTTGCACCCCTCTACCCCTCTCCACCTCGCGGACCTACCCAGCACCCCAGACCAGCAAGGGAGCCACCCTAGAGGACGCGGTGATCAACACCCGGGGAGCAGCCACACTGTCGCCATGCCGCTCTTGTTGCCGACGCGTAGGAGGCACCGTAGCCGCCCACCTAGCCCTAGCGCCATGCCCTGCCTCTCCCAGCACCGCACCGCACCCCTGGACGCGGGAATCGGTCACCCCCGACACCACACGCCCATGCCCGCGCCGCCCAGCATCGCCCGAGCTCGCACAGAGCACGCCAGAGCATCCCCCCTTGCCGAGCTCGTGCCACGCCACCCCACGCTCCCATTCCTGCTCCCTGGCATTCCCGCACCGTAGCCGCACCTCCACCGCCCCTATGGCGAGCCTATGTGGCCGCTGCACCGCCCCCGCGCCCTGTCCACGATGGACCGGCCGCCAGCTATAAAAACCCCGCCCGAGCCTCGCAATTCCACCACACCACGCCACCCCAGCACCTCTCCCTCACTCGACCCCTCTCGTACACCGCCAGGAGGGCGGAGCCGCTGCCGCAGGGCCGCCGCTGCCCTGGTTCTTCCCCGAGTCCGCCGGAGCCGAAGGTTGGCATCGAGCACGAATCCGCCGTGCCGCTGCTTCTCTCTCCCCTCTGACCCCTCCACCTTGCTCCCCATGGACACCGCACTCACCCGCACCGTTTTCCCCTCTATATCGTGGACATAATCATCGCCAGGAGTTTGCCGGAGTTGCGCCGTGGCCACGGAAGCAACGGGAAGCTCGACGCCGACGAACCAGCCGTCCCCAGCAAGCACCAGTCCTCCCAAGGTCTTCCCCGAGCCTCCGCCGTCGTTCTGCACCGTCCCCGCAACCACCCGAGCCCCCTAGGTGAGCAATCCATCCACCATCGTGCCGCCGGCGCGGTGGCGCCGCCGATGCTTTGAATCTGGACCGTTGGATCTAGATCCAATGGTGACTTACCGGTTCGGTTAAAAATTAGGCTGACGAGTGGACCCCACCCATCAGCGTTTTATTAATTTCTCAGCGCACACCGTACCGCTGACGAGTAGGCCCCACCTGTCAAAATTTTCAACATTATCCGGAATAGGAACATTTTCTAATTTGGATTTCTCTGGAATTCCAGAACTGGACCCAACTTTGAAATTCAATATCTCGAGATCTAAACATCCAAATAAATCAAATAAATATGCTCTGGAAAGCTTATGACATTATCTAACTCACCAAAGTGGTTGTATTTCATTTAGATTAATAAATAAAGACTAGTTTTAAAAATGCCACAGAAGGTATAAAATCTAAACTTGTTTGTTTCTGATACTCTGTCAATCCAAATAATGTCAAACCAATTTTTTTAGTTTAGTAATGTGATAGCTTAGCTCCCCTATTTGTTGTAGAATTAATTAATCGTTATTAATTAATTGGCATCTGTTGAAAGAAAGAAAGCCTTTTTGAACTAAAACATTTTTAAAACCATAATGGTAAATCCAAATAAGTTATGACCAATTTTCCTATATCACATTTAATCAATGATAGTTACCCCTAAAAGGATTTAATTTTTGAATAAAATTAACTTGAGTTGTATCAAAAACAAGAATATTGACTTTCTGGATTAGAACATTTATACAGGGAGTGTAATAACTCAAATTGAATTGAATCCAATTAGGTTGTCTTCTACACATCATTAGCTTTCTATAGAATTTTAATTCATATTTTTGTGATCAACAGAACTTAAGTTATGCAATTAAACATGAAACCCTAGTTTCTGCCATAATTATGACATAATTAAATAATGCTTAATTGAATTAAATTGAATTCAAATTATGTTACCTTGTGTGTGCAGTAGCTAAATTGTGATGTTATGATTGTAATGATGTGATACTTGCTTGGTTAGTCTTAGTGATTGTTTGTATTGTTTAATTATCGAATAGACGAGAACAGTGCCGGAGCCTACGAGGAAGGGGAATACTTCGAACAACAGGAACCCGAGCACTTTGTTGAGCAAGGCAAGATACTTCACTGAGCTTGCTTTTACATACATTTATTTTGGATCACCTGCAATACTCAAAGTGTTAGTGATTTCAAAAACCCTTTTTACAAAATCATGAAAACTATTTTGCCACCCTATGTAGAACTATAGAATAGATATTTCAAACTATAGGATGGGAAAAATATGCTTTATTCCAAAACTCCTTTTTTAAGTACCTGGATGAATGTGACATGCCGAATGGTCGGTATGGAAGTGGAGAATTGGTGAATGGTGATGTTTATGAAAAATGCACATTGTGTCCTAGTACTATGACAACCAGCCGATAACCGGTGCGACCACATATACCCACATATGGGAATGGGCGTAGTCATACAATTTGCTCGTGTTAGTACTGGATGCCTCAACAACGAGGATGACCTCGTTCCATGAGGGGATGGTCATTGCGACCTACCCCCTGACCTGGGTCCTAGCAATCTGAAAGATGGAGGATTGAAGATCCATATTTGGGTCGCCGGGCAGAACTACGAGTCCTCACATCTAGGTTCCTCGACGGGGGATCCTGTACTAGGTGTCGAGGGAATGGTGAATTCGTAGCGGTAGGGTCCTATACTAGCATGAGCAAAGGACAGGCTATGGTCGGTGGCTCAACTTCGCATACAACTTGTATGGCGGGACGTGGCAGACACGATGAGTTACCGGATGGGTGTGGGAAAAGCATGCTACCTCTGCAGAGGGTAACAACTATTCGAATAGTCGAGTCCTCGGATATGGATAGTTGGGAGGCTATACTAGGCTATGTGCAAAGATTTTTAGTGAAAGTTGTAAGTTCAACGAAACAAATGTGAAGGTGATGTTCCACAACAATACCAAATGGAGTGGTATGAGTTGTTGGAGATAATTAGACAATGATGAGTTATGGTCGGGAAAGAGGAGGTTTTTTGGATAAGAAATAATAAAAATGGTGATTTTCTTGAAAGATAGTAATGAAATTCTTCTTATCTTTTTCAACAAGGATATAGAGATGTTTTTCAACAAAGATATGGAGATGTTTTAATAAGTAAAAGTGTTATGGGAAGCAACTTAAAACTGGTGCATACTCACGTTAGGGGTAGTTTGCGAGTACAATTCCCATTGTACTCATATTGGTTTCCTCCCTGGCTATTGTCTTAGCCAGATCTCGAGGAGAACTACGCTGAAGCGGAGTATGGATACTTCTATGCGAACTAGGGATCTTCGTGAGCTAACTGCCTGTCAGGTCGTCGTTAGGACGCGTTGGACTTCTACTATGTAGCTTCCGCTGAATACTTTTGATTTGGCCCTTGAAGGCAACTATGTAAGACTTGTTCTAAGTGACCTATTATGTAAGACTTTAATTCGGTACTGTAATGGATGTAAACTTTGGTATTCAATTCGGATTATGGGTAATGACAGACTGATCATGGGATCGTTGTGTGAACCATAATCGGGTATTTCGGACAGCTAGTCCGGGGTCCCCACAGCCGTCTCGTTCGACAAAAGGGAAAAGAAACGTCAACCGGATGACTGTGGTGGAGATGCCTCTGGCCAGCACCGTCTCGTTCGACAAAAGGAAAAGAAATGTCAACCGGATGACTGTGGCGGAGATGCCTCCGGCCAGTGCCGTCTCGTTCGACAAAAGGAAAAGAAACGTCAACCGGATGACTGTGGCTGAGATGCCTCCGGCCAGCGCCGGCTCGTTCGACAAAAGGAAAAGAAACGTCAACCAGATGACTGTGGCGGAGATGCCTCCGGCCAGCGCCGTCTCGTTCGACAAAAAGGACGTAGCACAAAAGTTGGAGGCTAACAGATAAATAAATGCGACACTTATTTAAATGCAACATGGCAGGTGAGATGCAACAATCAATTTAAACAGTCACGCAATTATTCAGAGTTCGAACGAGCTTGAGATTGGGTTAACGGCTTTCCTTCGGGTTCGGGAACAACTTCTACTCCGTCGGTGGGGTTGGAATCTATCCAAAGAAACACGAAATAGCATCAAATACCCTTCCTAGGTCATCGAATAAAAGCCAAAGGAAATAAATTCCAAAAATTTATTTTCTGGTCTCAATGGAAGGACAATTTCAAAACAAAGCCAGCAAAATTGGTCTCATATTTTTCTGAGCATTTTTTAGGGAGATATTGCCTTTCAAAGTTAAGGTAAACATCTGCCTTTTTCCAACAGAAAATAAACTGAAAAATCAAAACAGAAAACGGTTCGGGAAAAGATTAAGATCCTGACAGCGGGTCCCACCGGTAAGTGACAGAGGCCGAATCGTTTTCTTTCTTTTTGAATGTGGGAAACAGAGGAGTGGGGGTTGCCGGCTCCGGCGAACTTACCGGCGGCGGTCTACGGCAGCTGGGGCGAGGGAGAAGGGTGGAAGGGGAAGCAGAGAGGCTCAGGGAGTGGTAGCGCAGATCGTCCGTGAGTCCACGGTCCACGGCGAGCCTGCATGGCACCAGGGTGTCTTCTCCGGCGGCAGTGTCGTGCTGTCGATGACGAACTCGAGGTTTCCGGCCACGAATCACCCCGGCGAGTACGGCATCGGCACTGTGGCGATTTGGGGAGGCTCTGGGTGGGTTTAATCGACGAACGGTGCCCCTCTGGCGAAGAACTTGTCCACGGCCGAGACGGCTAGGGAAAATCGGTCGCCGGAGTTGCGGTGCTCGTCGAGCTACGATTGGAGCAGGGGAGGGTCTTGGAGACGCTAGGAGGTGGATGCGGTGCTCTGGAGGTCGAGGGGTGGCCATCTTATAGGCCGCCCGCGCGGTGGCCGCAGTTATGGCCCGGCGAGGTGTCGGCCATGGCGTGGAGGTGGTGCTGGACGGTGCGTCGCAAAACCGGTGGCACAGGAACGCACGCGGCACAGGGAAGGGGCGGTGGATAGGCACGGGGGCGGGGGAGTCGCTGACGTGCGGGTCCCCGGCGGCGCTGTTCTGGTCGGTGCGTCGGGTAGTGCCTTGGCGCACGCGGCGGCTGTGCTGCGCTCCTCCGGTGACGCGTGGTGCAGGGGAGGTTCATGAAGAGAAAGGGGACTCGCCGGGCAGGGTTTGGGGAGAGGGGGAGTAGAACGGCGGCGACCAAAAAGGGGCGGCGCCGTCGGGCATGGACATGCCAGCGGTGACCACTGTCCTGGGCATGCCAGAAGCGGGATCAGCATGTATCTCTCAAATCCTTCGTCCAAAAGAGATGGGGTTTGCGTCACTGTGCGCCAAATTAAAAAACCTACAACTTTTCTGACCAAAGTTTTTGCAAATTCGAAAGTTGGTCCGACCAAAATTTGTGAAAAACAGAACTGGTTAAAAAGGAAACATTTATTTTGGGCAAGCAAAACATTTTTGTTTTGGCCAAGATTTTTCCCAGAGGTGTAGGTACATCTTGTGCTGGTGTCTAGGTACTCTCCTCCCTTTACAAAAATCATTTGACTGGGTTTGGAAAATCTTTTAGTTTTAGGCAGAAACTTGCATAGAGAAAAAGTCAAACCTTTACTTAACAAGGTATCAAATGTTTTTGCATAAATTGGCTGAATATTACCTAGGGGTCATTCCCTAATTTTTGTAGAATTTTTGAAGACATAGAAATAGGGGTTCCTTTGGAAGGCCAATTAAAGGATAAATTTTAAAAGAGAAAAGGAATTTTCCCAAATCAATATCTGCCCAAGGCCAATAATCAAAATCACCAGTACCAAGTGGGAGGGAAATGGAAGGCACAAGATCCCACTTGATTTAGCAGATTTAAAAAGGTTAAGTTTTAAAAGATTTTCCTGAGGCTTAAATCCAAATGCACTTTAAATAATCGAATAAGGCATTTTAAAAAAATTTAAAAAGGGACAAAATCCAGGGTGTTACAACGAAGTACCAGTCCGAAGGAGAGCCGGAGGGGAGGCCCACGGGGCAGAGGCGGCCCCCTGCCACGGCCTAGGGGTGACCCGCGGGTGGGGCCCGCCCCTGCCCCTCGGACCTCTCCTCGATGCCCTCCGACGCCGATAAATTCACATCTAACCTAAAAACGTCGAGGCGGCCATTATTTTCTAGAAACTCGACCCCGACGCGCCGTCATTGTAGCGCCCTCGCTTAGAAAAGCAATAACACATCGTGAAATATGCTATTCCCTGGATCGAGTATGGATAGCAATTCACAAATAGATGTAATACCATGCATCAATGTCAAATAGTTATTACATCGCAAGATCCATAAATAAAATATTCTTTACAAATTGCATAGCCAAAGGCTAGCTTGAATGCAAAGTTTGGCAGCGGAAACATAAGTAGCACAGAGAGCTTCATCATCTTCATGTGCCACTAGCATACATGTTGGTTGCAAGCTCGAAAGGTAGACGTCCTCACGCGTCATCGTAAAAACCTACAACATTATCATTACAGCCCAGGGAATTTGGGTCAATACCTTGTGACAGGCCGGCAAGTGATACTTTGGTGCAATATAAAATGGCAAGTCTAAATCTATATGCATGTTTGGCTGGTGGAGTTAAAGGCTATTGCATAAAGCCAATTTTGTCCTACTTTTCATAAAGCTTTTTCATTTCTCAACTTTCTATAAGACGAACTGGTATGAAAACCAGTGTCTCTTCTACTCTTGTTCACCCATCAAATTTTATTTATGAAATTGGAATGAGGAGATTTTCCATCGACATCCTTGTCCAGCTGCTCAGAATTGTCCGTAACCGGGGACACGACTATGATCATAGTTTTACACTCTCGAGAGGTTGTGCACTTTCACCACGAGACTCAGTCAACCCATTCAGACCTTAACCCTAATTTAGTGAAAAGGAAAGGAGAAGACTGAGACGAGACCTTTGGGAAACAGTCCCCTGTTCCTCTGGGCAGACCCATACCAGGGGTTCATCAGCTGAAATCTGCCGGAATCAGGTTCCTAGAACTTACTTAGTCAAGACAGAGCCATAATATCAAGTGGCTGCACTGGAAGCAATCTAAACTTGGAGTGACTTAAATCTCTTTGTTCCTGGGTGGCCGTTCACAAGTGCACGTACTCAGGTACCCGCAGAACTGGGCCTGAGCAGCCACTCAACTTTAAACCACCAATAGATCAAAACCAATTGCCACCCAGGTAGTTCATTAAATTAGTAGAGTTTTTATCCTTTCGTACTACAATAAAACATTTCAGCACAGCAGTTCTAACTTCTACCAAGTGAATGGGTTCCTAAATCAACAGGAATAAAGGGTGATATACTAAACAGGTCTGCATAGCAATATAGTAGTACACCTATCATGCATACTACTAAAATAGTCTACAATGCATATATAATAAAATAGTAGGTTTTTCATGAAAGGGTGTATGCACTTGCCTTATGAACCTTGTCGTTGCTCACACACTCTTTTTCAACGTAACTCGGAGCACTCCGTTCAATCTAACCATTGCAAAGAAGTAACAAACAAACAATACATCAATCAAATGGAACAGACATAACAACGATAAATTAAGACAAACATTACATCAAACATGGACAACAAGATCTAGCAACGAACCTGAATTTAGCGCTAGGGTTGGCATGCTTGATGCGGGCTGTAAAAATCTCCTCAGTAGTAACAGTCTGAACGGGAATGATAGCTTAGGATGAGTGGCACGTAGTGACACGAACGAATCTCATCGAATCATGCTCAAGGTTGACAATGGCAATACCATGTCGACGTCGGATGGCATGGTTAAGAGTTCATGCGGACAACAACTTGGGATCAAAGCACGACCATGTCCTAGAGTTAGTTGGCCATTAGGAGGGATCATTAGTAAAGGTAATTGAGGAAACGCTGAAAGTACGCGACGTACCGATCCGATGAACTCACCAAGATCTTGCACGAGATGTTGATGGCACAGGCAGTAGAGAACTGTTCTTTAGAAACTTTATGAACAGAAACTAGGGAGGAGAGAAAATAGCACAAAGTAACGGGATTGAGTTGTCTTTATACAGCCTGAACAAGGATATAAGAGTTGAATGTCAAATGATGGCATTCGGTTCACGACGTGGGATCGGACAAACAAGACATCAAACTGGAAAATTAATTCCCTGAATGAAACCGTCACATAATTATGAATTTATTTCGTGTTGGAGGTGAAGGCAAAGGATTTCTAGACTGAGTGGAATCAGGAGGAAAAGAAATGGAGCCATGGCTGTATCTTACGTTCTGTACGTGCTGGTGCACGAGAAGAGCAGCGACTGGGTCAGGCTGGCGGGGTGTTGCCGGGCTCGGCGAAGATGGGACGAGGTGCAGCGCGACACGGCACGCTGGCGAAGTGGCGTCATCGGTCGCGTCTTGGTGAGGCAAGGAGGCGTGGCCGGAGTTCACGGGGTGGGGGTGTCGCGGCTCGGGCGGGGACGAAATCGTCGACCTGGTCGTCCTTGAGCTCGGGCTCGGTGACGACGGGGAGTAGGAGTACACGAGGAAGAGGATGGAGTGACGGCGTGGTCGCCCACTTCCTGGAACGGCGACGAGATGCGGCCGGAGTCGTGCAGTACACCGGCGAGATTCCGACAAGGATGAAATCATCGTTTCACTGCAAGGAAAAATCTTCCATGAGTTTCCGCGGACGCGCAAGCTAGAGGGGAGAAGAGGGGACAGATAATTGGCCGCGGGGACGCACCAAGTTGGCCGGAATCGGCGAAACACGGTGGCGGTAGTGCGGATCTCCAGCGAGACAATCCGGCAGCCTGGCAGCGTTTCGGATGGGGCTTTTGGGGGAAAAGATGGAGGAGATCGAGGGCTTCGCATAGCAAGAAACAACACTTCATTTGGGGCTGTCAAACTCCCGCAATCAATTCGGGAAGAAACGGTAGTGAGAGACGTAACTCACGTCCTGGAGCTTGAAGACGATGACGTCATTGCTGACGTCATCAAATTATTATTTTTCTTTATTTTCTGTTTTCTTTTATAACTTTTGAAATAGCGCTCCAAATCAAGTCATATAAATTTGTAAAAATTTGTAAAATTCATAATATTCAAAATAGACATTTAAGAAATATTTTTGGTCAAAACAAAATTACCAAAATACCCTTTTGGTCAATTTTTCCTTATATGGCCATTTAGGAAATTCAAATTAAGGTTTATAAATATCCTCAAAATATTTAAATAAAACCGGAGAAATAATGTGAGTAATATCATTCAAAGTGATAGCTCATTTTCATATTAAAATAATTTGAGGTAAAACATTTTATAAACAAAGCTTGGAAAAATGCTTAAATAATTTTCTCAAATAATATAGGGTTTCTAATATCCCCATATTATTTATTTTAAAACAACAAATATCCAAAGTGGAAAGTACTATTTGAAAACTCATTTAAATATTTTATTTTCAAAACTTTAAAGTTGAGATTGAAAGATAAAGGAATATTTAATTTAAAATATAACTTTGGAAGATGTCCAAACAATCTTATATAGAGGTTTTTCTTGATTTTTGGAGACTTTATTTAATTATTAATAAAAGTTTAAAAATTTTGTGATTTTTAAAACATTCCAAAATTTGGGATGTTACAAACCTACCACCCTTAAAAGGAATCTCGTCCCCGAGATTCGGAGAGGCTAGAAAGAAAGATGGGTTCGGTTATCCGGATTTTAGGCAACTGGGTGGGCTACCACCCTTAAAAGAAACTTTTGTAGACAGTCTTGAACTCTTTCCTTCGGGCTAGGGTCCATCGGGTTAGTCTTTAGGTCTCACTGGAGTCTACTATATCTTACACTCATGAAGTGCTCCATCTCCAATAGGTGGGTGTCTCTTTAGATAACTTCGGATACCATTCTTTTTAATATGGCTTGACATATTACATCCTCATCCATGTGATGTCTCCGGAAATATTTCTTCTCTAGGCTGGCATCCTTCACTGCAAACAAAGCGTCAATTCTAACGAAACTCTCATGGTGGGTCAAAACTTTCATTGATGGATCTCTTCTTCTTCACGAGAGTTGTGGTTTATCCTCACCGAATATCTTACGTTTCGGCAACTTTTGCCTCACATAGGGTTATAATATATTATCCTCTTACATATCAGGCTTATCAACGTCGTCTCTCTTATAGGTATGTCACTCAGATTTATCAATCCCAATAGTGAGGGAATAACATGAGTAGTAGGAATGGTGATCAGTCCATCCTGCACCCGTATCATTTCCTCAATATGTAGATAGGTAAATCACGTAGTCTATCTCTCGGGCATCCTCACTTGTCTAACAGAAAGTTTGCAATCTGCAGGACAACCTCAACTAAACTATCGATCCTTTAAAACTATTGGGTTGCGTAAACTCCTGCACACGCTAGCTCACAAGCTAAACTTTTCTGTTATCCTTCTCCTTGGGGAAACACGCTTTCCATGACGTCTTAGCTTGTCCATTTCAGTGTCATGTCTTCGTCCCTGATATGACGAACAGGCTTCACAACAATAGCTATTGTTTCGTTTAAGTTTTGGTATAGGATAGTCGATACTAGTTTCATTCATCCTCACATAATATGGTTATTACTTCGGCATTACATCACTCTTACATCATAATGCTCATTTCCTCATACATAATTCTAATGAAAAATTAGTCGAGTAAGGCATTCACACAACGTCTCTTCCGACTTGGGCAATCATCGGTGAAGTGTCCTGTCTCTCTGCAGCGATGGCAAAATACTGTTGACATATCTCGGGGCTCTTCTGGGCATTCTCTTTCGTAATGGCCCATTTTCTTGCAATTAAAACACCTCACTTGGCTATTGTCTTTCTTGTGGAAATTGTTGGGGTGGTTCTCATGCTTGTGTCCATTGTGTACCCTAACATTGAATCCTCCATTGCTTGATTTGAATCCACCACTGTGGTTGATAACATGATGATGGGGGTCATGATCTGTACTACGATGGTTCACAAGTCCCTTCTTGAGAAAAATTTATCTTTCCCTCTTCTCCAGTCTTCCATTTGAGGCAGTCACTGGAATAGTGTCCCATCTTCTTACTCTTATAACACTGTATGTGACTAAGGTCCTTCTTCTTCTTTGGCCTTTCTCTAGAGAACAGATCTTTGTAATCTTCCTCATCATAATCTACCTCAACGGTTGGGAACCTTGCTATTCGTTTAAAGGGGCAATCTCGAGAAAAGTGACCTTCCTCTTTACATGAATAGCAACACTTGGTGGTGACCATAGATGAGTTAGGATGAGTACTAATTATAGCTTCACCTTCCATCTTGTCATGAATAATAAGTCCCTTCTCATACTGTTTTGGCTTGATCCCATCACCAACCTCCTTCTCTGGGCAGTCATTTGCAAAATGGCCCGCCTCACTGCAATTGAAGCACACCACTTGGTTTCTATCTCGCTTACTTTTCCCTTTCTGATCTTGTTCTTCTAAAGTCTTTTGGAGAATTTGGTGCATTCCACCTTTGACCTGTTGACTGACTTCTTGCACTATGGGATAAACTAGCACTGAGCTGGGACGTGAGTTGTCCCTTCACACAAAAAGCATGTAACCCCGGTTATGGGATATCCTTCATCTAGATAGTTTGCCTCACAATGGGGCCACTCATCATGACATTCTTTGGATGAATGACCTATCTCTCCACAGATTTTGTAGGCTCTAGGTCCTGACATAATATTCTCCTTGGTCTCCTTGTGGCCGTCTTCCATTTGTGGTAAGTTCTTGTTGTTTCTTGCCATATACTGAGCCATCATCTGCACTAATTGAGTCTGGTTATCTAACATTTGTTGCAATCCTGTGGGTAACTCGTTATTGGGGTTGTTGGCTTGACTTTCTTTCATCACCTGAGTCATCTGAGTCTGAGCTGCTACCAGCAACTGAACTGCATAGGGCACCTTGAGGTGGCTATCTTTTTCATCATGGTTGGTATGTGGGTGCGACGTCTGGTTTGGTTTAGCAGGTATGAGTAGAGATAGAAGAAAATCTAAAAGAAGTTCTACCCAAACACAGCAGATCAAGGCAATTCATCTTACAAACAACATCTAGCAAGCATCAAACAACAGTAAGAGAAACAATAGAGATAAAAAGAACTCCTCCCACTTAATTTTCGAAATTATAGTTTGGATAACAAACAAACACAATAAGGTTTTTCAAAATAGACACGATAGTACTGCCATACCACAATTTGGTAAGTCAATACAATATTACTATAACGCTATTAGGGTAAAATGGTGGTCTAGTCTATCTCTTCCATCAATGCTTCAAGATTCTCTTCTATTTCTTTGAGTTCGTCGAGGTACTTCTAGATGTTGTGAAGTCAAAATTTGAAGTCTTCGATCAGGGCGCTTGATGGCTTCTCATAATTGTCACGTTGGTCTTCAACGTCTTCAGAAACATTTATGAGTTATGGTCATCTATAATAAGATAGGATAATTTAGAAAGCAATTAGTTGAGAAGGTTACAAGAAGATATTAGGAAAGATTTGGACAAGAAGAAAATAACTTTTGTTCCTATGGTCATTCTTATTTCTAATCCAAACCTAAGGTTTTCGAGCCTACAGGCAACATTACGCTCTGATACCATCTTGTAGCGCCCTCGCTTAGAAAAGCAAGAACACATCGTGAAATATGCTATTCCCTGGATCGAGTATGGATAGCAATTCACAAATAGATGTAATACCATGCATCAATGTCAAATAGTTATTACATCGCAAGATCCATAAATAAAATATTCTTTACAAATTGCATAGCCAAAGGCTAGCTTGAATGCAAAGTTTGGCAGCGGAAACATAAGTAGCACAGAGAGCTTCATCATCTTCATGTGCCACTGGCATACATGTTGGTTGCAAGCTCGAAAGGTAGACGTCCTCACGCGTCATCGTAAAAACCTGCAACATTAACGTTGCAGCCCAGGGAATTTGGGTCAATACCTTGTGACATGCCGGCAAGTGATACTTTGGTGGAATATAAAATGGCAAGTCTAAATCTATATGCATGTTTGGCTGGTGGAGTTAAAGGCTAATGCATAAAGCCAATTTTGTCCTACTTTTCATAAAGCTTTTTCATTTCTCAACTTTCTATAAGACGAACTGGTATGAAAACCAGTGTCTCTTCTACTCTTGTTCACCCATCAAATTTTATTTATGAAATTGGAATGAGGAGATTTTCCATCGACATCCTTGTCCAGCTGCTCAGAATTGTCCGTAACCGGGGACACGGCTATGATCATAGTTTTACACTCTCGAGAGGTTGTGCACTTTCACCATGAGACTCAGTCAACCCATTCAGACCTTAACCCTAATTTAGTGAAAAGGAAAGGAGAAGACTGAGACGAGACCTTTGGGAAACAGTCCCCTGTTCCTCTGGGCAGACCCATACCAGGGGTTCATCAGCTGAAATCAGTCGGAATCAGGTTCCTAGAACTTACTTAGTCAAGACAGAGCCATAATATCAAGTGGCTGCACTGGAAGCAATCTAAAATTGGAGTGACTTAAATCTCTTTGTTCCTGGGTGGCCGTTCACAAGTGCACGTACTCAGGTACCCGTAGAACTGGGCCTGAGCAGCCACTCAACTTTAAACCACCAATAGAGCAAAACCAATTGCCACCCAGGTAGTTCATTAACTTAGTAGATTTTTTATCCTTTCGTACTACAATAAAACATTTCAGCATAGCAGTTCTAACTTCTACCAAGTGAATGGGTTCCTAAATCAACACGAATAAAGGGTGATATACTAAACAGGTCTGCATAGCAATATAGTAGTACACCTATCATGCATACTACTGAAATAGTCTACAATGCATATATAATAAAATAGTAGGTCTTTCATGAAAGGGCGTATGCACTTGCCTTATGAACCTTGTCGTTGCTCACACACTCTTTTTCAACGTAACTCGGCGCACTCCGTTCAATCTAACCATTGCAAAGAAGCAACAAACAAACAATACATCAATCAAATGGAACAGACATAACAATGATAAATTAAGACAAACATTACATCAAACATGGACAACAAGATCTAGCAACGAACCTGAATTTAGCGCTAGGGTTGGCATGCTTGATGCGGGCTGTAAAAATCTCCTCAGTAGTAACTGTCTGAACGGGAATGATAGCTTAGGATGAGTGGCACGTAGTGACACGAACGAATCTCATCGAATCATGCTCAAGGTTGACAATGGCAATACCATGTCGACGTCGGATGGCATGGTTAAGAGTTCATGCGGACAACGACTTGGGATCGAAGCACGACCATGTCCTGGAGTTAGTTGGCCATTAGGAGGGATCATTAGTAAAGGTAATCGAGGAAACGCTGAAAGTACGTGACGTACCGATCCGATGAACTCACCAAGATCTTGCACGAGATGTTGATGGCACAGGCAGTAGAGAACTGTTCTTAAGAAACTTTATGAACAGAAACTAGGGAGGAGAGCAAATAGCACAAAGTGACGGAATCGAGTTGTCTTTATACAGCCTGAACAAGGATATAAGAGATGAATGTCAAATGATGGCATTCGGTTCACGACGTGGGATCGGACAAACAAGACATCAAACTGGAAAATTAATTCCCTGAATGAAACCGTCACATAATTATGAATTTATTTCGTGTTGGAGGTGAAGGCAAAGGATTTCTAGACTGAGTGGAATCAGGAGGAAAAGAAATGGAGCCATGGTTGTATCTTACGTTCTGTATGTGCTGGTGCACGAGAAGAGTAGCGACTGGGTCGGGCTGGCGGGGTGTTGCCGGGCTCGGCGAAGATGGGACGAGGTGCAGCGCGACATGGCACGCTGGCGAAGTGGCATCATCGGTCGCGTCTTGGTGAGGCAAGGAGGCGTGGCCGGAGTTCACGGGGTGGGGGTGTCGCGGCTCGGGCGGGGACGAAATCGTCGACCTGGTCGTCCTTGAGCTCGGGCTAGGTGACGACGGGGAGTAGGAGTACATGAGGAAGAGGATGGAGTGACGACGTGGTCGCCTACTTCCTGGAACGGCGACGAGATGCGGCCGGAGTCGTGCAGTACACCGGCGAGATTCCGGCAAGGATGAAATCGTCGTTTCGCTGCAAGGAAAAATCTTCCATGAGTTTCCGCGGACGCGCAAGCTAGAGGGGAGAAGATGGGACAGATAATTGGCCGCGGGGACGCACCAAGTTGGCCGGAATCGGCGAAACATGGTGGCGGTAGGGCGGATCTCCAGCGAGACCATCCGGCAGCCTGGCAGCGTTTCGGATGGGGCTTTTGGGGGCACAAGATGGAGGAGGTCGAGGGCTTCGCATAGCAAGAAACATCACTTCATTTGGGGCTGTCAAACTCCCGCAATCAATTCGGGAAGAAACGGTAGTGAGAGACGTAACTCACGTCCTGGAGCTTGAAGACGATGACGTCATTACTGACGTCATCAATTTTTTTTCTTTATTTTCTGTTTTCTTTTATAACTTTTGAAATAGCGCTCCAAATCAAGTCATATAAATTTGTAATAATTTGTAAAATTCATAATATTCAAAATAGACATTTAGGAAATATTTTTGTTCAAAACAAAATTACCAAAATACCCTTTTGGTCAATTTTGCCTTATATGTCCATTTAGGAAATTCAAATTAAGGTTTATAAATATCCTCAAAATATTTAAATAAAACCGGAGAAATAATGTGAGTAATATCATTCAAAGTGATAGCTCATTTTCATATTAAAATAATTTGAGGTAAAACATTTTATAAACAGAGCTTGGAAAATGCTTAAATTATTTTCTCAAATAATATAGGGTTTCTAATATCCCCGTATTATTTATTTTAAAACAACAAATATCCAAAGTGGAAAGTACTATTTGAAAACTCATTTAAATATTTTATTTTCAAAACTTTAAAGTTGAGATTGGAAGATAAAGGAATATTTAATTTAAAATATAACTTTGGAAGATGTCCAAACAATCTTCAATAGAGGTTTTTCTTGATTTTTGGAGACTTTCTTTAATTATTAATAAAAGTTTTAAATTTTTGTGATTTTTAAAGCATTCCAAAATTTGGGATGTTACAATGATCGAAAACCCTAGTTTGGGGTCCAATCTCAAGCTGATCCCGGCACTCTGCCGGAGGGGAGATCGATCCCGGAGGGCTCTTCATCGCCATGCCTTCCTCCGGGATGATTTGTGAGTAGTCTCAACTTGGACTACGGGTCCATGGCAATAGCTAGTTGGTAGTCTCTCTCTCTTGTGCTTCATGTCTTATGATCTTGTGAGCTGCCTAACATGATCAAGATCGATTATTGTAATGCTATGTGATGTGTTTGCTGGGATCCGATGGATTATGAAGTTATGTTCAGATTGTGCATGATTCTTATATGAGTAATTTATGTTCTTGCATGCTCTCCGATGTGCATAGTTACTTTGGCCAAGTGATTGTGTGTATCTCCAAGAGAGGGTATTTATGCTAGATAGTGGGTTCATGCCCCCTTTTGTTCCTGGGCACGAGTGACAGAAACGTCTAAGGGCGAGGGTGTGCTGTTGCTACTAAGGTTAAAACAGCGGTGTTAATGTCTATTTTGATATTAGTATTGCTTACTTCATGCACTTTACTTAATGCAATTGTATGTTGCTTGCAACTTAATACCGTTGGGTGACAGGCTGGATAGCGATCCCACGATGGACTTTTTAGACAAAGACGCAGTTGGACTCAACAGTCTTTGTTCCTTGTCGTGATGCCTCCATAAATATTATCATGTCCTTTTTGTCATAGCTAAATTGGGTTTGTGTAATGATCTTGTCAATTGCCTAGCTGTAATTCGTTCACCCATCACATGCATATTTTATTTACTTGAGAGACTCCACTAGTGAACCCATGGCCACCAGTCCATCTTTTTACATTGTTTACAACCTCATTTACTTGCTTTTAATTATCATTATTCCTCTGGTCACTTTTCATAATTTATCTATTTCATCATACAATTAACCGCTTTGTTTTCTGCGAGACCGGAAAGATTGACAACCTTTCCGCCGTTGGGGGCAAAGTATTCTGGTTGAGTGTGTGCAGGTCCATGTCTGTTGAAGGTGAAGCGCCAGAGATCTTCAATATTCACCTCGTTGTTGATTTCAAAGTCCTACTGGTTCGATAAACCTCGGTTCGTTAAACGAGGGAAAACTGCTACTAGCTGCAATTCCGCCTTCGCTTGGGGCACCACCCAACTTATTTTAATACAGCAGCAGAGTGTTGCAGTCATTGTTCCTTCGTGCACCCTGCTGCACCAACTGCTTGAGCAGACGCTCGTTGCGCACGCGGTTCTCTTCAATGGCCATCAGAACCTCCGTCAGACGCTCAGCATCGCTTTGGTTACCACGACGGGTAGGAGCCATTCTGGAGATTTGAACAAGGACACAGTTAGTGTCTATCTCCGAATATTTAGGATCGAGCATTAGCGTCCTCCCTATTACAGAGACTTAAGATGGCACTAACACAAGTAAACAGAACAAGACAACCACGTGTGACATCACGTCAACGCGGCGATATCAAACAGAAGCAAAAGACTCGATACATACACTTGACGGTAAGAACCCAACCCCGGGAACCTTAAACTTTGATACAACTGTTAAAACAAATAGAGGTAAGATAACTCAGAGATAGAGCGAATTGGGTAAGGAGTAAAAAGAATCCTAAGATGGTTTTCGCAACTCATTTTTTGGTTACAAATAACTTTCACAAACACTAGACTCGACATCAACCAATAGAAGGGTTTCCTACAGGCAGTCCTGCTCTGATACCAAGTTGTAGCGCCCCGACCCCAGAATTATACATAGATGCTCTATGTAACCCACATGCTATGCTACACAATCGAAGGTTACTGGGGTTACCACTCCCAGGCCAAAACCTTTGGCAGGCGTGCTCGGAATGGATCATCAGCAACGCAACACCTCGATCATACCATAAACACTAGCACAGCTATAATGCATAATAGAGAGATCAAGACTGCGGAAGATCTGGCACATCACAGACTCTACGACACAAGAGATCATAGTTCAACTCATATAAAGAGAAAGATAGCAAAATACACATCAGAGGTCATAGACCCAACATTACATCATGCGGAAGTGAATTTAGTTGTCTAACAACAAGATCCAAATTATGGCCTAAGAGGCCTACAATAACATATCCCAGCCAGCCTGTTCCGTGACGTCCCAAGATGCCACCTGGGAACCCCAGACTACTCGTCGATGTCAACAAAGAACCCACCTTCCTGTTCGGTGATGTCCTCCTCTGAAACAAATAATAATCAACAAAGCAAGGCTGAGTACGACGTACTCGCAAGGTTACTAGGGCGATATAGGCCCAATGATGATTGGCTTCAAAGCTGTATAGTAGTTGTTTTGCATAAAGCTAGTTTTCCTTTTTAAGGACAATGACTCATGGCATCGACTACTCAGAAGGTTTTTTACAAGGGGATAAGATAGTAAACTTTCATTCGTTAGCTCACATTGAACCAACAGTATCTAGAAACCACCACTCATCTCCACCAAGGCACTCCCTCGAATCATCCTCGAGGAAATGAACCTTTTTAACACATGTTGCCAAATTTTAATTAAGTTCAGGTTTTCTATGATCTCATAATCCATTCCCAAGTTGTCCATAACTGTGGACACAGCTCTCCTAAAAGATTAAACCCTACAGGGGTGTACTGTTTTTAGCCATCGGTATCGTCCGGCTCGCCTGGTTAGCTCTCTTCCGGGGAAAGCCGGCAAGTGGGCGCGGTTAAACCTTTACCTCGCATGAGACTATCCAAGAATCATCGTGACGACAGGACAAGTTCAGTGCCTATTTCAACACCCTGCCCCCATCGCCACATCCTAAACAACACCGTCCTCATCGCACCTTCATCCACCTGTAACTCACACGCAAATGGAAAGCGCAAACTAGAGGACCCTTGGATATACCCGCACAAGTTATTCGGTTAGTAACGGGCCCATACCCCCACCGATGGAAGAACGCTCGATCTTGGTTCAAGAGACAAGAACTCACACCTAGGCAGTAAGAATGAGACAAAACACCACTAACCCCGATGGCAACTCATCCAAGACTTTTAAGCATTTTAATTAAGTACCACAAGTTTCCACCTTGTCCGAACATTCCATCAGTTTGACAATTATGGAAATAATCACCGGACGACTAAACATTCGACAAAGCATGGCTGAGCATAGCTAAGCATAAAATACAACAGATATAACTTTAACTCGAGCCAACACATCAAACCTATGGATAATAGGAGGGAAGACATGTAATGGTTTAGGAACTATGCAATAATAGGTTACTCTATACATCGACCAAAAGTTGACATTGGAATCGAATGCAATATTATGGTGGAGAAAATACTTGTGTAAAACAATAGGATGAGATATGCATAGAAGGTTAGGTTATCTCTTGCCTTGCTGACGGGGCTGAAAGCACGAATCGTCGAGGTATGGTGGGGGAATCTCGACTCCTGAATCTACCGATAGACAAACCATAAAAGGAGAACAAATAGATAACAGGAATACAAAAGGTGCAATTCACAATCATGATGACATGTCAAGTTAATGCACTGATATCATCATTTAAGTTAGCTAACAATTTAAATGGAGTGCCAAAATAATTTGTGCAATTATTTGGGAACAACCCCATGTTTATCTTAATGACCACATTGCTTATGAACTATTACAGTACAAAAATGTGGTTTAAATATGCATGAAAATGACATTATTAGATAGGTATTGTTCTCCTGATAATTTTGGTACCTTGTTTGCAATTTTCCGAGTAACGATGAATAAATGGTGAATTAAACGGTTATAAAACTTAATTATTTTAACCATTTCGAGAATGACATCAAAGGAAAAGTTGTTGTCATGCTGTGAAATTATCATAACTAGATAGCTTTTGATTTGCTGATCATTTTGGTATATCATTTGCAAAATTTGAATCAATATTTATTCAGTTAAGATTTTCCCAAATTTTAATTAGATGAGTCGGTACTACCGGAAAACGGCCCGATAGTACCGGACAGGTCGGTACTTCCGGCGCTACTTCCGAGCCATTTCCGGTATAGAACAGGAGGTATCCAGTACCGAATAGACTCATGGTCGGTACTTCCGGCTAACTGCCCGGTAGTACCGGTCAAGTCGTTACATCCGGGGCAACTTCCGAGCTACTTTCGGAAATTAACAGAAAGTATCCAGTACCGAAACAACCTACGGTCGGTACTTCCAGTGAACTGCCTAGTAGTACCGGTCAAGTCGGTACTTCCGGGGAAACTTCTGAGCTACTTCCAGAAATTAACAGAAGTATCCAGTACCGAATCAACCCACGGTCGGTACTTCCGGCTAACAGCCCGGTAGTACCGGTCAAGTCGGTAATTCCGGGGCAACTTCCGAGCTACTTCCAGAAATTAATAGAAGTATGCAGTACCGAATCAACATACGGTCGGTACTTCCGGCTAATAGCCTGGTAGTACTAACGAAGCATTTTGACTGGGCCGAGGCCACGACCGGCACGCGCGCGCGGCGGTGACCGCGCAATGTCGAGCATGCGCTCGACGGTGCAGGGCGCGCGAGGACTAGCTACGGTTTGCGCTGGACGCAGCTTGCCGAGGCGAACCAATTAGTGGCAGCACCGCTAGCGGATGGTCAGCAGAGCGGTGTCCACGGCGAGGTGCAGCGGCGGCCGGCGGCGAGCTAATGCGACACCACGACCAAGGGAGAGAGCAGGAGGACAAAGATGTCCAGGAGTAGCGCAAGCTCACCCTGAGTGCGTTGGTGCAGACAGCGAGGTCGGAGAGGGACGGAGACGGCGGCAATCGAGCTCGACGCGCGGCGGCCAGAGCGGAGGAAGACGAGGATGATGGCGACGACTCCGTACTCCGAGGCTTGATTCCATAGGCGAGGAGGTAGAGGGCGACGCGGTGGAGCTTTTGCCCCGCTTTGATCTGCTCTGCGGGCTCTCTAACGGCGGCAATGCATGGGTGACGGCGACGGTTCCATGGCGGCCAACGAGCTAGGTTTAGGGTTTCGGGAGCAGAAAAACGGGGCGAGGGAACGAGTGAGTGAGGGGCAGGTGGGCATTGTGTTGGTCCTCCTATCCACCAGGGTAGCACGGCAGCGTGGCGCAGGGCGAGCACAGCGGCATGGCGGCACAGTGCCGGTCCTGTCGCCACAGTGAGAAGAAGACGATGACATTTTGCGCATAACCCCCTGGCTCCAGTTAAGTTTATTTACAAGTTGGTCCAGCAGACTTTGGCTAATTAATTGGGGCATTTACATAAGCCCAAAAATTATAGAAAAATTCAGGGAGGCTCACAATAAGATAAGGAAGCTCCCCATATTTTTAGTTTGAATTTTTAAACAGTTTAACATGGTTTAAATAATAGGAATTGATTTGCACAAATTTTGATTTCCTCAATTTATAAAACCACTTGGCAAGAATTGGATTTTGACAATTAGTTATAAATGCACTCTTGGAACTTCCTGGACAAATTGGAATCTCAAGAATAATTTGTTTTGCCAATTTGAGTAATGTATTTGGTTTGGAAATTTGGGAAGGGTTTTGCTTCCTTTGTTTTAATAATTTCCAAGTGTTGCTGTATTTAACTTTAGCAATTTAAATATGTATGACATGATGCAAGTTGACAATGCAAAAGTGAAAATTTGGTTCAAATTTACAGTACCAAACTGGGGCTGTTACAGTGGGCAGTGGTGGCAGCACACCCACCCCGCATTTTCAACGTGGTGGATGTGTGGCATCACTGTGCTTTGATGGCACGCCAGTTCATGAGGGGATGGGGCGCCAATCTTGGTGCTGAGCTTAGACGGAGGAAGGCATCCCTCCTGGAAGAGATCCAGACACTAGACTTAGCCTCGGATTCTGTTGGGCTTTCTGCTGAGGAGTGGCTTCAGCTAGATTCCCTTGAGGACTCCCTTACGGAGATATATAAGGGTGAGGAACTATTTTGGTGACAACGGAGTTGTCAGAATTGGATCCTCAAAGGCGAGGCGAATACAGCCTAATTCCACGCAATAGCCAACGAGCACCGTAAGAAGTGCTCTATTCCGTGCCTGTGGGAAGGGGAACGTTTCCTGGAGGTGCCAGGAGAGACCTACTCCCACATATACTCCTTCTATAAGGAGCTCTTCACGGCAGGTCCCCGATCCGGGATCACTCTATCAGCTGACTTATGGTCAAAGAGCGCCAGGGTCTCTCAGGAGGAGAATGGGGAGCTCACCCTCCCTTTCCTGCAAGATGAAGTAGCCCGGGCCATTATGGAGATGAAGGCTAATTCGGCTCCTGGGCCGGATGGCCTCCCGGTTATTTTCTTCCAGAAATTCTGGGAGGATATTAAGGCGGTTCTCATGCCTATGTTCCAAGAGTTCTATATTGGAACATTGGTTATGTCCCGCTTGAACTTTGGCATGGTGACCCTGATCCCCAAGATAGTGGGGGCCACGGACATACGTCAATTTAGACCCATTACGGTTATTAATGTCATCCATAGGATCATCTCAAAGGTGTGTGCGTCCAGGCTCGCTCCTGTTATGGAACGTCTCACTCACCCATACCAGATTGCCTTCCTCAAAGGGCGCTATATCCATGATGGGATCCTAGCGCTCCACGAGATTGGCCACGAGGTTAAGTCTCGCCGTCAGAAAGGTGTGTTTCTTAAGTTGGATTTTCAGAAGGCGTATGACCGCCTAGACTAGGCCTTTCTCTGGTTGGTGTTGCAATGGAGAGGGGTAGTGTAACAGCCCTAGTTTGGTACTGTAAAATTTGAACCAAATTTTCTCTTTTGCATTGTCATCTTGCATCATGGCATACATTCTAAATTGCTAAGTTTGATAAAGCAACAATTGGGAAACATTTTAAAAGGAAGCAAAACCCTTCCCAAATCTCCAAACAAAATGCATTGCTCAAATTGGCAAAACAAATTATTCTTGATTTCCAATTTGTCCAGGAAGTTCCAAGAATACAATTCATAAATATTTGCCAAAGGCAATTACATGCCAAGCAAAGAAATAAAATTGAGAATTCAAAATTGGCTCAATTCATTTCCTAATTTGAACCAAGTTCAACTTTTCAAAAATTGAAAAGAAAAATATGGGGAGCTTCATTATTTTATGGGGATCCTCCATGAATATTTTCATAATTTTATAAAATGTTTAAGTGCCTCTTTTAAATCCCTAAAAGCCTGCTGGTTTTAAAGGAAAACAGAAAATGAGGTCAGGGGGTTTTATGCTAAATGACCATCTTCCCTGTCGCCACAGTGCGAGCACTGTGCCGCCCTGCCGCCGTGTCCTGGCCCTGTGCCACGATGCCGTGCCCCCCTCCGTGGATGAGACCAACACGACGCCCACCTGCCCCTCACTCACCTCCTCTCTCCACTCTCTCTCGTTTTCTCCACCTTAGCCGAACCCTAGCCATGGCCGTGTCATAGCAGAGCTCGCTGCAGCATCGCTGTCACCTGGAGCCTCCCCGAGCAGATCAAAGACCACAAACTTCTCCGCCTCTTCGTCCTCGCCGAAGGAATCGACCTGAGGCGTCGGGAATCGACCGTGCCGGCCGTTTCTTCGTCGCCTCCTCCACCTCCGACCGCCGCCGTTCGAGCTCGGGCTCATCACCGTCCGAGCTCCTCGCCCCTCTCCAGCCTGCTATTCAAGCTCAGGGTGAGCTCACAGTCCTCCTGGACATCTCCTCTCCTCTCTTCCCTCCCTAGTTCGCCGAGGCGCCGCATCTCGCTGCCGGCCGCCGCTGGTCGCCGATGCTCGCCTCTCTCCGGCACCAATAGCTGGTGGCGCCGCCATAGTTTAGGCCCCCATAGAGTGGCGCGTTTAATGCGCCTGTTAGCACGCCCCCTAACGCCGTACGTTTCTGTGTTCGTGCGTGCCGCCGCCGGTGGTCACCACCGCGCGCGCGCGCCGGTCGTGGCCTCGGCCCAGTCAAAACGCTTCATCGGTACTACTGGGCTGTTAGCCAGAAGTACCGACCGTAGGTTTTTTCGGTACTAGATACCTTCTGTTAATTTTCGGAAGTAGCTCGAAATTTGCCCCGGAAGTACCGACTTGACCGGTACTACCGGGCTGTTAGCCGGAAGTACCGACTGTAGGTTGTTTTGGTACTGGATACCTTCTGTTAATTTCCGGAAGTAGCTCGAAAGTTGCCCCGGAAGTACCGACTTGACCGGTACTACCGGGCTGTTAGCCGGAAGTACCGACCGTAGGTTGTTTCGGTACTGGATACCTTCTGTTAATTTCCGGAAGTAGCTCGGAAGTTGCCCCAGAAGTACCGACTTGACCGGTACTACCGGGCTGTTCACCGGAAGTACCGACCGTAGGTCTTTTCGGTACTGGATACCTTCTGTTAATTTCCGGAAGTGGCTCGGAGGTAGCCCCGGAAGTACCGACTTGTCGGGTACTACCGACTCAACAAATTAATACTTGGGAAAATCATAATTTAATAAATATTGATTCAAATTTTGTAAATGATATACCAAAATGCTTAACAAATCAAAGGCTATCTAGTTATGATAATTTAATAGCATGACAACAACTTTTCCTTTGATGTCATTGTCGAAATGGTTAAAAGAATTAAATTTGAATAACCGTTTAATTCACCATTTATTCATCGTTAATCGGAAAATTGCAAACAAGGTACCAAAATTATCAGGAGAACAATACCTATCTAATAATGTATTTTTCATGCATATTTAAGCCACATTTTAGTACTGTAATAGTTCACAAGCAATGTGGTCATTAAGTTAAACATGGGGTTGTTTCCAAATAATTGCACAAATTATTTTGGCATTCCCTTTAAATTGTTAGCTAACTTAAATGATCATATCAGTGCATGAAATTGACATGTCATCATGATTGTGCATTGCACCTTTTGTATTCCTGTTATTTATTTGTTCTCATGTTATTGTTTGTGTATCGATAGATTCAGGAGTTGAGGTTCCCACAACATACCTCGACGATCCGTGCTTTCAGCCCCGTCAACAAGGCAAGAGATAACCTAACCTTCTGTGCATATCTCATCCTATTGTTTTACACGAGTATTTTCTCCACCATAATATTGCATTCGATTCCAATGTAAATTTTTAGTCGATGTATAGAGTATCCTATTAATTGCATAGTTCCCTACACCATTACATGTTTCCCCTCCTATTATCTATAGGTTTGAGGTGTTGGCCTGAGTTAATTTATATCTGCAGAATATATGCTTAGCTATGCTTAGCCATGCTTAGTCGAATGCTTAATCGTCCGGTGATTATTTCCATGATTGTTAAGTTGATGGAATGCTCGGACAAGGTGGAGACTTGTGGTACCTAATTAAAATGCTTAAAGGCTTGGATGAGTTGCCATCGGGGTTGATGGTGTTTTGCCTTATTCTTGTCGCCTAGGCTAAGAGTACTTTTAGCTAGAACCAAGAGCCGAGCGTGCTTCCATCGGTGGGGGTATGGGCCCCTTATTGACCGAGTAACTTGTGAGGGGCTAGCCAAGGGTCCTCTAGTTTGAGCTTTCCATTTGCGTGTGAATGGGATGGTGGAAAAGGCTTGATGTGGATGGTGGTGTTTAGGATGTGGCCGCGGGGCAGGGTGTTGAAATAGGCACTGAACCTGTCCTTCCGCACACTGATGATCCTTGGGTTAGCCTCATCCAAGGTAAAGGTTTAACCGCGCCCACTCGCCGGCTTTCCCCGGAAGAGAGCTAATCAGGCGAGCCGGACAGTACCAATGGCAAAAACAGTACACCCCTGCAGGGTTTAATCTTTTCGAAAAGCCGTGTCCACGCTTATGGACAAATCTTGGGAAAGGCGGATTAGCTCATAGAAAATCTGAACTTAATTAAAATTTGGCAACATGTGTTAAAAAGGTTCATTTCCTCGAGGGTGATTCGAGGGAGTGCCTTGGTGGCGATGAGTGGTGGATTCTGGATACTGTTGGTTCAATGTGAACTAACGAATGAAAGTTTACTATCTTATCCCCTTGTGAAAAACCTTCTGAGTAGTCGATGCCATGAGTCATGTCTTTAAAAAGGAAAACTAGCTTTATGCAAAACAACTACTATACAGCTTTGAAGCCAATCATCATTGGGCCTATATCGCCCTAGTAACCTTGCGAGTACGTCGTACTCAGCCTTGCTTTGTTGATTATTATTCGTTTCAGAGGAGGACGTCACCGAACAGGAAGGTGGGTTCTTTGTTGACATCGACGAGTAGTCTGGGGTTACCAGATGGCAGCTTGGGATGTCACGGAATAGGCTGGCTGGGATTTGTTATTGTTGGCCTGTTAGGCCATAATTTGGATCTTGTTGTTTAGACAACTAAATTTTCTTCCGCTTGATGCAATGTTGGGTCAGTGACCTCTGATGTGTAATTTGCTATCTTTCTCTTTATATGAGTTGAACTATGATCTCTTTGTGTCGTAGAGTCTGTGATGTGCCAGATGTTCCGTAGTCTTGATCTCTCTATTATGCATTGATAGCTATGCTAGTGATCATGTCATGATCGAAGTGTTGCGTTGTCGATGATCCATTCCGAGCATGCCTGCCAAAGGTTTTGGCCTGGGAGTGGTAACCCCAGTAACCTTCGATTGTGTAGCACGGCATGTGGGTTACATAGTATCTCTGTATAATTCCGGGGTCGGGGCGCTACAAATTGGTCTCAGAGCAGGACTGCCTGTAGGAAACCCTTCTATTGGTCGATGTCGAGTCTAGTGTTGGTGAAAATTATTTATAACCTAAAAATGAGTTGTGAAAACCATCTTAGGATTCTTTTTACTCCTTACCCAATTCGCTCCATCTCTGAGTTATCTTACCTCTATTTGTTTTAACAGTTGTGTCAAAGTTTAAGGTTCTCGGGGTTGGGTTCTTACTGTCCAGTGTATGTCTCGAGTCTTTTGCTTCTATTTGCTTTCGCCGCGTTGACGTGATGTCACACGTGGTTGTCTTGTTCTGTTTACTTGTGTTAGTGCCATCTCAAGTCTCTGTACTAGGGAGGACGCTAATGCTCGATCCTAAATATTCGGAGATGGATACTAACTGTGTCCTTGTTCAAATCTCCAGAATGGCTCCTACCCGTCGTGGTAACCAAAGCGATGCTGAGCCACCGCCGCAACCCTCTATGGCGGAGGTTCTGATGGCCATTGAAGAGAACCGCCTGCGCAATGAGCGTCTGCTCGAGCAGGGTGCACGAAGGAACAATGACTGCAACACTCTCACTGAGTTCTTGCGCTCCTAGCCACCGACCTTCTCTGATACTAGAGAGCCGCTGGATGCGGACGACTAGCTGCGTGCTCTCGAGCGCAAGTTTGCTGCCCTACATGTTCCTGCTACTGAACAAGTGAACTTTGCGACCTACCTTCTGAATGGAGCCACAGGTTCTTGGTGGGAGAGTCATGTGTCGATGTTTGCTGCGGGCCATGTCTTCACCTGGGCTGAATTCCGCAATGCCTTCCGTGCTGCTTACATTCCTAAGCCCATCATGGACTTAAAGAGGAGGGAGTTCCTAGATCTGAACCAGGGATGTATGGACGTCCAAGCTTATGGGCGTGAGTTCAACCACCTGTCTCGCTACGCCCCGCGGGACGTGACCAATGATGAGGACAAACAGGAGTTGTTCCGCAAGGGGCTTGCACCGCGGCTCCGATATGAGCTGTTGCCCTTCAAGTTCCAGTCTTACCAGGACCTGTACAACCAGGCTCTCACTCCGGAGCAAGGTAGGAAGGAGCTGGAAGCTTCCAAGAGGCCAGTGCAGGGAGACCATCAGAGTTCCTTGGGTTCTGAGGTCAAGAAGCGCAGGGTCTTTGTGCCATTCAGCGCGGTGCCACGTGCTCCATACCTGCCTAGGCCCTCCGGATACAGGCCACCTCCGCCTCGCCCAGCTACTTCGAACTTGGGTGCGAGCGGAAGTGGGTATCACCCTCAGCTGCCTACGCCACCCAGCGTCACCTGCTACAGCTGTGGCCAGGCTGGTCACTACTCAAGGGAGTGTCCTCAGAAGGCACCTGCTACCGCAACACCTGCACCAGCTCCCTCCACACCAGCAGCCAAGGCTATGACTGTCAGCTGTGGTCGTCTGAACCACGTCTCTGTTGAAGAAGCTGAAGAGGATCCCAGTGTCCTCATGGGTACGCTTCGAATCAATGATATTCCCGCTTCAGTTTTGTTTGATTCTGGAGCATCACATTTATTCATATCGGTAACCTTTGCGCAAAACAACCACATACCGTTTGAAGAAATGAACACCCCTCTGGTTATTAACACCCCTGGGTCTCGTTGGCAAACCAAGAGGGTTACTCCTAAGGTTCAGATTAAAATCGGCTACTGGGCTTTCCCGTTTCCCTTGGTGTCCTTGAAATCCTCCGGCTTCGATGCCATCCTAGGAATGGATTGGCTGGGAAAATACCAGGCCAAGCTTGATTGCGTAGCCAAGACCGTCACTGTGACTGACTCTGCTGGAGGAACCATGCAGTATTGGTCTCCAACGTCCAGAACTCCATCTGTACCCAGTCCCCTCTCCCCTAAAATCAGCCTATACTTTATGGAAGGTATCACCCCACCTGAGATGCATGAGGTAGGGGTGGTGTGTGACTTCCCCGAAGTTTTTCCTGAAGAGTTGTCTGGCATGCCACCTGATCGAAGTGTGGAGTTTGTCATAGAATTGGTTCCGAGGACTGCTCTGATTTCCAAAAGGCCTTACCGCATGCCGGCTGAAGAGTTGGCTGAGCCGAAGAAACAAATTGATGAGCTGTTGGAGAAGGATTTCATTCGGCCTAGTAGCTCACCGTGGGGTTGCCATGTCATCTTTGTCAAGAAGAGGGATTCTAATGTTCCTTGTCTGGTTGTCGATTATCGACCTCTGAATTCGGTAACCATCAAAAACAAGTATCCTATTCCTCGGATAAATGACCTCTTCGATCAATTAGCTAGTGCCACTGTATTCTCCAAGATGGATCTGAGATCAGGCTACCATCAGATCAGAATTAGGAAGGAGGATATTCCGAAGACGGCTTTCACTACCCAGTATGGTTTATACGAGTATACCGTCATGTCCTTTGGTCTCACCAATGCCCCGGCTACCTTCATGAGGCTTATGAACTCCATCTTCCATGAGTACCTCGACAAATTTATCATCATATACATTGATGACATCCTCGTCTACTCCAAAAAAAGAAGAAGAGCATGCTGAGCATCCATCTTCGGCTAGTTCTGACAAAGCTTCGTGATCATCGTCTCTATGCTAAGTTCTCCATGTGTGAGTTCTGGTTAAAGGAGCTCATCTTCCTAGGTCATGTGGTGTCAGCTGCTGGAGTAGCTGTAATACCCGACAAGATTCAGTCAATTCTGGATTGGGCGATTCCAAAGTCGGTGAAAGACATCCGTAGCTTCCTTGGGTTGGCGGGTTATTACCGCGGATTCATCGAGGGCTTCTCCAAGATAGCCAAAGCATTGACTAACCTTCTCAAGAAGGATAAGAAGTTCGTATGGATAGACAAAGCTGGAGAGAGCTTCCAAACCCTAAAAGTCAAACTCACAACTACTCATGTGCTTGTCCTTCCGGACACAGACAAAGACTTTGTCGTCTACTGACGCCTCTTTACAAGGCTTAGGCTGTGTGCTAATGCAAGAAGGCCATGTGGTAGCATATGCTTCTCACCAACTTAAACCGCATGAGCACAACTGCCCAGTTCATAATCTAGAGCTTGATGCCGTGGTTCATGCTCTGAAGTAATGGAGACTCTACCTGCTGGGCAACCATTGCGAGATCTTCTCGGATCACCAGAGTCTGAAATATCTCTTCACCCAGCCAGATCTGAATCTCTGACAGAGAAGATGGTTGGAGTTAATCAAGGACTATGATGTGACACTCAACTATCAGCCCGGCAAGGCCTACGTCGTGGCAGATGCGCTGAGTCGCAAGTCTTATTGCAACACCCAGATGGTTGAGAAGGCTCAACCTGCTCTTCATGAGGAATTCGCACGTTTGAATCTAGAAATTGGTCCCTCTGGATATCTAGCAAACTTAGAGATCAAATCCACTCTTGAGGATGAGATCAAGGCAGCCCAACTGCAAGATGCTGGCATCCTCGAAATCAAAGAGAATATCGCAAGTGGGAAAGCTAAATGTTTCTCCATTGATGACTCTGGTGTTGTATATTTCGGGAACCATCTTGTGGTGCACAAGAGTGGGAATACCAAAGGGTTGATACTCTTCGAAGCTCATGAATCACCCATCTCTATTCATCTGGATAGTACCAAGATGTACCAAGATCTTCGCCGTCAATTCTGGTGGTCTTGCATGAAGCGAGAGAATGCCAAGTACGTTGCTGAATGCGACGTCTGTCGCCGTGTGTAGGCTGAACATCAAAGGCCAGCGGGTACTCTTCGCCCCACAGCTATTCTCGAGTGGAAATGGGATGAAGTGGGTATGGACTTCATTACCGGTTTCCCGAGGTCACCAAAGGGTAATAATTCCATTTGGGTAGTCATTGATCGTCTGTCCAAGGTCGCCCATTTCCTCCCTGTTCGCGAGGATATCAACTCCAGTAAACTGGTTGATCTGTATATGGCCCAGATTGTTCCTTTGCATGGGGTTCCACTGAGGATTATCTCAGACCGTGGAAGTCTATTTGTCTCCAAATTCTGCCAGAGTTTCCAAACTGCTATGGGAACCCGTCTCAATTTCAGTACAGCTTACCATCCCCAGACTGATGGACAAACTGAAAGGGTAAACCAAGTTCTAGAAGACAAGCTACGGGCATGTGTAATCTCTTTCGGTAAAGGTTGGGAAAAGTATCTCCCGTTCATGGAGTTCTCCTACAACAATAGCTATCAAGCTAGCCTGCAGATGACTCAATTTAAGGTTCTCTATGGAAGAAAATGTCGGACTCCTCTAAACTGGTCCGAAACCGGAGAGAGGCCACTCTTCGGTCCTGATGTGATCAATGAGGCTGAAGAGAAAGTCCGTATCATTCGAGAGAATCTCAAGATTGCTCAGTCCAGGCAGAAGAGCTACTATGATAAGCACCATCAGGAGGTTCACTATGAAATCGGTGACAAAGCCTATCTTCAAGTCTCTCCCCTCCGAGGCATTCGTCGTTTCGGGATCAAGGGAAAATTGGCACCTCGCTTCGTTGGTCTTTTCACCATCCTAGCCAAGCGAGGAGATCTCTCCTACTAGTTGGAGGTCCCAGAGAAATTCCCGGATGTGCATGATGTGTTCCATGTCTCTCAACTCCGCCGTTGCTTCAAAGATCCTATTCGTGGGGTTGATCATGAAGTGTTGGACATCCAGGAGGATCTGACTTACCGTGAGCATCTGTCACCCCCCTCTGACACATGTCGCCAGAGAGGCGGTCGCCCCGTGCGCCAGCCCAGGATATCCGGATGCACGTTACGACAATGCAACATAGCGGAAATATCATTACACAATAAGGCCCAAAGGGGCTACAAATGGTTTTCATGGCCATCAAGGCATGAAATTTTTTATCATGGCCAAGTATGGCATGGACAGAGTTGAACTGGCAGCGGAAGACACAGTTACGGCAATGGCTTGGTGCGACTCCATTCCACAGGCATCTGGCTGGGCTACTGATCCTAGTACGCTCCGACTCGATCTCCTTGCTATGTTAGTAGATGAATCCTTTCAACGTCTGGCCACATGAAAAGCCAGTCTGAGTACATGTAACAGCCCCAGTTTGGCACCTTAAAATATGGGCCAATTTTTCACTTTTTATTTTGCATTGCATCATGGCATACTTAGTTAAATTGCTTAAGTTGAATCAAGCAACCCTTGGAAATTTAAAACAAAGGAAGCAATACCCTTCCCAAGATTTCCAAACCAAATACATTACTCAAACTGGCAAAACCAATTGTTCTTGAGTCTCCAATTTGTCCAGGAAGCTCAAGGATATATTTTGTAAATAATTGTCAAAGGCAAATTCTTGCCGAGCAAATAAACAAAATTGGGAATTCAAATTGGATCAATACAAACTCTATTTTTGAAACCAAGTTAAGCTTTCCAAGAATTCAAACTAAAATCATGGGGTGCTTCAATATTATTCTGAGAGCCTCCATGAATATTTCCACTATTTTTGGAATTGTTTTGTAACAGCCCCAGATTAGCACCCTAAAATATGGGCCAAATTTTCACTTTTTGTTTTGCATTGCATCATGGCATCCATTTAAAATACACATGATTCTCACGGATATCGGTTGATTTTGAAAGAGCTAGGAGATTTGGTCAGAAGTCTTTCCGGTGAGGTGCGTGAACCACAACACCGGGCTTGTCGGGTTACTAGTAGGCTTAGGTCATGCTCTTGATAAACTCCAAGCATAATTTCTGCTTGAGGTTCAGAGTTGGATATGTGTGCAGATACTTCGGCCTAGCAGGTATGGAAGGAGTTTGCTGGAGTTAGCCGCAACGCAAGGTAACTAGATTTGCAAGACATGGGCTATAGCGTCAAGCTCCAGAACTAGAGCTAGATTTGGGGAATTACATGGGGTCACGATTACTAAGGGAATATTGCACCAGCATGTACTCAAATCAATGAAGCACAACTGATTCCTGATTGGGAAACATCGGAAGATGGAGAGATTTGACAACTGATTTAGAGTAAGGAACGGGCTAACAACAATCCAAGATATGCCGAAGCCTTTGTTAGCACTCTTCCGACAACTAGTGCCGAAAGGGTTTCATGAGCGGGTGTTATTGGAGGAAACACAAGTATTGATGGAAAAACTCGCTAAGAGCAATCCCGCCGTGATTCAGATGATTCCCTAACAGAAAGTCTAGCTAAAGCTAGTGGCAGAGAAAAGCATTGTCGAGGAAACCAATTACGGCTGCAACCTCGAGTTTGAAGACTAACTTTAGATTTTGCCAATCCGATGTAAGATTTGACAGTTAACGTCAGGGTTCAACAGAAAAGACCTTGGGTTAAAGATCAGCTTCATGCACTGGGACCCAAAATAGCATAATCTCACAAGGTTGACAACCCTCATGAATCATTACACCTGAGCCCTAGCACAATCCGGGACCTTCGGTTCAAGATCTTGGCTAAGACCAGGAATGTCTTGACGATCCGCACTACTTCTTCTCTTCGGGCTTTAGAATTTGCAGACAAGCAAAGTTAACCAGTAACTAAAGGTAGAACCCAACCCCGTGATCCTAAAGATTTAGAATTTGCCGATGATCAGAAGAACCGTTAAAATCAAATAGAGGTAAGATGGCATCGAGATCAGAGTGAATTGGGTAAGGAGTAAAAAGAAACCTAAGATGGTTTTCACAACTCATTTTTAGGTTAAAAATAATTTTCACGAACTACACTCGACATCGACCAATAGAAAGGGTTTCCTACAGGCAGTCCTGCTCTGATACCAACTTGTAGCTTCCCATGATTTTAGTTTGAATTTTTGGAAAACTTAACTTGGTTCCAAAATTAGAAATTTAGTTAAGCCAATTTAAATCCTCATATTTATTTCTCAATTGACAAAGTTTGGAAAAAGAGAATTGGGGATAAGAAGCAAATTTGGAACTTCCTAAACAATTTGGAAGTTCAAGAATAATGTATTTTGCCAACTTGATCTTTGCATTTGGTTTGGCCATTTTGGGCAATGCATTTAGTTTGGAAAAAGGGAGGAAGGGCTTTGCTTCCCTAGCCTTTAATTTGCAAGTTTTGCTTTATTTAGATTAATAGTGGAACCGGAGAATAGGGTGAGCACGGACGTGCTTGTAGGAGGGCCAAGGAGCCTCCAAAAATAGATTAGCAACATGCGACGCATCATCGCTCTTGTGGCACGCAATAAAATGTGCCATCTTAGAGAATCTATCCACTACCACAAAAATACTATCATGTCCTCTTTTAGTGCGTGGTAAACCTAACACAAAATCCGTACTAATATCTGCCCATGGCGTGTTAGGTGTAGGTAGTGGTGTATACAAACCGTGAGGCTTCAGTTTTGACTTGGACATGTTGCAAGTAACACAGCGCCTAACAAATATGTCCACGTCACGCCTCATCTTGGGCCAATAAAAGTGATCAGCTAGCATGAGTAACGTCTTCTCACGCCCAAAGTGACCCATCAATCCACCTGCATGTGATTCCTGCAACAACAACAAACGCACCGACGATTCTGGAACACTTAGTTTGTTAGCCCTAAACAAAAATCTATCATGGAAGTGGAATTTATCCCATGCGTGTTTGAGCATACACAAATGATATGGTTCAGCAAAATCATGATCAGTGGCATATAAATCACACAAACTCTCTAAACCTGGAATTTTAACATCTAAATGTGTCAATAACATGTTCTTCCTAGAGAGAGCATCAGCAACAACATTATCTTTCCCTTTCTTATGCTTAATGATGTAGGGAAACGACTCAATGAACTCAACCCACTTAGCAAGACGCCTATGCAAGTTAGCTTGAGCTTTCAGATATTTCAAAGCCTCATGATCAGAATGTATGATAAATTCTTTTGGCCACAAATAATGTTGCCAAACCTCAAGAACTCTAACAAGCGCATACAATTCTTTATCATAAACAGGGTAATTCAATCTAGCACCAGAAAGTTTCTCGCTGAAATAAGCAATAGGTCTACCTTCTTGCATTAAAACACCACCAATTCCTATACCACTAGCATCACACTCAACTTCAAATTGCTTATTAAAATCTGGTAATGCAAGTAATGGTGCAGAAGTAAGCAAACGTTTGAGCTCATCAAATGCAAGGTCTTGGGCAGCGCCCCACACAAAAGGTACACCTTTCTTAGTTAATTCATTCAATGGTGCAGCTATGGTACTAAAGTCTTTCACAAAACGCCTATAGAACCCAGCAAGACCGTGAAAACTTCGTACTTGACTCACATTCATGGGAGTAGGCCAATTTTGAATTGCTTCAATTTTAGATTAATCTACTTCTACCCCATGCTTAGATACAATGTATCCCAGAAATATCACCTTATCTTTTGCAAATGTGCACTTCTCAAGATTAGCATACAATTTGGCATCACGCAACACTTGCAAAACTTATCTAAGATGATCACAATGTGCAGATTCAGTTCGGCTGTAAACAAGTATATCATCAAAATACACAACCACAAATCTACCAATGAAATCTCTCAAAACATGATTCATTAAACGCATGAAAGTGCTAGGTGCATTAGTAAGACCAAAAGGCATAACTAGCCACTCATATAAACCAAATTTTGTTTTGAAAGCAGTTTTCCATTCATCCCTCCTTCATCCTAATTTGATGGTAACTACTATGCAAATCAATCTTAGAGAAAATAGCAGCACCACTCAATTCATCGAGCATATCTTCTAACCGTGGAATAGGATGACGATATCGAATAGTGATGTTATTTATAGCTCTACAATCTACACACATACGCCATGTTCCATCTTTCTTAGGAACCAAAATGACAGGAACATCACAAGGACTAAGATAGACTTGAATATACCCTTTGTCCAATAGCACTTCCACTTGCTTCTGGATCTCCTTAGTCTCCTCGGGGTTGGTCCTGTATGGCGCTCAGTTGGGAAGGGTAGTGTAACGCCCCGACCCCGGAATTATACAGAGAGGCTATGTGTTCGACACAACCATCAATGTATAAAACAAAGATCGAGACTTGTGGAACAGAACTGGCACAAAGCATGACTCTACTACACAAAACATTTATATAGCAACTCATATAACGAGGAGAAATACAAATATTACAAGGCAAAAGGATCACAGATCCTACAATTCAACAAGCGGAAGCGAAGTAGCGTTGTCTAATACAACAAGAAGCAAATTATGGCCTAAGAGGCCTATAGATAAACATCACCCAAGCCAGCTTGTTCCACGGTCCCAAGCTGCCACCTGGGAACCCCAGACTAGTAGTCGACGTCAACGAAGAAACCACCTAGTCGCTCGGCGTCGTCCTCCTCTGAAATACAAAATCATAGAGGCAGCAAAGAGAGACTGAGTACGATGTACTCGCAAGTTTAGTAGGGCGATATAGGCCCAATGACTGACGGAGGCTCTAAAGCTTTATATGTAGTTATTTTGCATAAAGCCAGTTTTCAATAAAAGAGGTAAAAGACACAAGGCATCGTCTATTCAGAATATTTTTCATAAAAGGGGTAAGAGAGTAACATTATCATCTTCGGTTCTCGGCGAACCTACTTGCAACCATCACCACTCATCTCACACAAAGGCACTCCCTCGAATCCCCCTCGAGGAAATGAACCTTTATCTCAAGTTGATTAATGCAACCTTTAGCTGCCATATCAATTAGGTTAAAAGTTATCTATGAGCTGATCCGCCTTTCCCAAGAGTTTGTCCATAACCGTGGACACGGCTTTTCGAAAAGATTAAACCCTGCAGGGGTGTACTAATTTACCCATCGGTACCGTCCGGCTCACCTAGTTGGCCCTCTTCCGGGGAAGGCCGGCGAACGGGCGCGGTTAGACCTTTACATTGCATGAGGCTTACTCAAGGACCATTAGTGTGCGGAAGGACAGGTTAAGCGCTCCCAGCGCCCTGCCCCGCGGCCACATTCCTAAACACCACCATCCTCGTTCCTTTTTCCACCCACACAACTCACGCGCAAATGGAAAACTCGAACTAGAGGACCCTTGACAAGCCCCTCACAACTTATTCGGTCAAAGGGGGTTCCATATGCCCCCACCTCCGGAAGCACGCTCGTTTTCTTGGTTCTAGCTAAAAGCACTCTCAGCCTAGGCGGCAAGAATGAGGCAAACCACCCTCCCCGAGGGCAACTCATCCAAGCCTTTAGCAATTTAATTAAGCATTACATTCATCCACCATGCCCGAATCATTCCATCGTCATCAATAAATATGGAATTAAATAACGGACATAAAGCATCTATCTCAACTAAGCATTGCTAAGCATGGCTAAGCATATAACCAACAATTAAAATTTGTATCCGGCCAACACATAAACACTAGGGTTCATAGGTAGGGATACATGTGATTGGCTCGGGAAAACATGCATTCATAGGATTCTCTATTATTTACCCAAAAGACATTTGAACCGCATGCAATATTATGGTGGATAAAATAATTTGATAAAAGCATAGGATGCTAGATGCCAAGAAGGTTAGGTTATCTCTTGCCTTGCTGCCGGGTAGCGTAGTATTGCTCGTCGGGGTAGGAGAGGGAACCCTCGACTCCGGAATCTATCGATACCCAAAAGAAAGCAAAGAACACATAAATCACACGATCACAAGGTGCAATGCGCAAACACATGATGTCATGTCAAATTGATGCAAGGATATTATTATATAAATTAAAGTCACAATTAAATGAGGAGCCAAATAATTAGTGCAATTATTTGAAAGCAACCCCATATTTATCTTAGTGACCACATTCCTTATAAAGTATTAAGTTATTAGCAAAGTGGCTCAATATGCATGAACATGACCTGAATGGGCAGGGTTTGTCATTCCGATCATTTCGACAATTTATTTGTAAATTTCGGAGCACCGGTGAATAATTGACAAATTATTTAAGTAATTGAATTTACTTCATTTAATCAAATTATGAATAACATCAAATAAGAATTTGTGATCATGATGTGATAAGTGCATGATTTAATAACATTTGAAAAGTTGATCACATTGGTGTTGTATTTGTAATTTTTGGAACAACATTTATCGGAATATGATTTTTCCCAATTAGGTCTCATTTTTTACCATTTTAGGAATTCATATATAAACAGCAAGATTAGAATTCCAAAAGACTGTTACCATGATCCTATAACATAGGGTTTGTTTTGCTGAACATTTTGATATTTGGTTTGCAATTTTTAATGCATTATTCGAAAAGATATTAAAGTTTTTAATTCAGCTTAAATAAAAAAAAGGAGGGACAAATTCCCTGGCAGGCCGGCCAGACCGGGTGCAGGCCGGCCATTATGGCCGGGCCACACACCGAGGAGCCCCGGCCACTGGGCCGGCCAATATGGCCGGGCCACGGCCCGAGAAGCCCCGGCCACGGAGCCGGCCAGGCCGGGCGAGCACGCTCGCGGTGTAACTGAACCTTTGAAAAAAATAGAACAAGATTCAGACTTGCAGATCGGAGACACAACGGCGATTTCGGCGATGATCTGCAGCAGGCTTGTGCGTGCGTGCGTGCGCACTCCAGGGCGCGCTGCTGCTGTGTGCGTGGTGCAGGGGAGGGAGGCAGGAGCAGCAACGGTTCAACACCGAAGAAGCAGGTTCGGGTCACGGACATGTCCGGCCATGGCCACCGAGATGGACGGCGTCGGGCGCGAGTGGATAGCGGCCTAGGGGTTAAGGAGACGGGAAAAGGTGTCAAAGAGGACGGCGGCTCACCTGGGATGCTTGAGCCTGCACGGTGGAGGAAGGGGAGGCTTAAGGTAGCGGCAATTTGAGCCGGAGCGCGGCGGCCGAAGGCGGGGATGTCGGGGACGCGTCCGAGGTTGTGGGCCTCCCCGGCTCGATTCCTTCCGCTTGGTGGTCGTAGGCGTCGCCGCGGACCTCCTAGACATGGCGTTGTGGCTTGGGGCGGACGGACGGCGGCGATGCGTGCTTGGCGGCGGCGTCGGACGCGGGGGATGTCGAGGACACAAACGACGGTCCCGGGCTTCCCGGCCCGATTCGCAGCTCGAGGATGAAAAGGACGGCGAGGCGAGCTTGATGGTGGCGTCGGCGTGCTCCGGGACGGCCGGAATCGACGGCGGCCGTGACGGCGGCAAGTGGCGGACAAGCTCGCTCCAGGGTCGGGTTAGGGTTCCGCGGGGAAAGGAGAAACAGGGGGGGGAGAGAGCGGGCAAGGCGCGGTGCCCTACTTATCCTCCAGCGCGGCAGGGGGCAGCGCAGCATGGCGCTAGGAGGACGGCATCGGCGGCATGGGCGCGGCAGCACAGGGAGAAGAAAGAGAGTGGAGAGGATGACAAGGGTGGCCCCTTGTCAGAGTTTAAATCTTTTCCCAAATTTCTTTTTCTGATTTTTAGAGCAGCAAGAGTTAGCTATTTAGTAGAGCTATTTAAGCAATTTATAAAAATCCGGGAAAATTCATGTGGGCTCCCTAGGTCCTGAGGAATCACCACAAAAATTGTTATCCCAAAAAATAAAATGTTTGCACCACATTTGTTCATAAGGTTTAGTTATAGCTATTTTCGTTAAATTTCAAAAACATTTAATTGGAGCAAAATAACCTTTTCCAAAAATAATGAAACTATTCATGGAGGCTCTCACAATAATATTGAAGCTCCCCCTGATTTTATTTTGAATTTTTGGAAAACTTAACTTGGTTCCAAAAATAGAATTGAATTAAACCTATAAGGAAGAATCTCAAATTTATTTATTTGATTGGCATTTATAAAAATATATTCTTAGAACTTCCGGAACAATTTGGAAATTCAAGAATAAATTGGTTTGGCCATTTTGGGGCAAAGCATTTAGTTGTGGAAAAATTGAGGAAGGGTTTTGCTTCCTTTGTTTTAAGGTGTTGCTTTGTTTCAAATTATCAATTTAAATAATTATGCCATGATGCAATGCAACACAAAAAGCGAAAATTTGGCCCGTATTTTAGGGTACCAAATTGGGGCTGTTACAGGTAGCACCTGGTATGAGATCAATTTGGTGTTCAATGCCACGCAAAGGTGGCAACCCTGCCGGTACCTCCTCTGGAAACACATCATCATACTCCTACAGAACATTAGACACACCAAGAGAAACGGGTTGCATATCATTAGAAACTAAAACCTCGCCTTTGTACATAAGCACAAGCGGCATGGCTGTAGGATCCTCACTAAATTCTCTCATATCTTCGTTGGTGGCTAATATTAGGAAATTAGGCACTCTCTCACTTTTCGTTATAGTATCACTCACAGCTATTACATTGTTCTCTCGAGCAGGGGGCTGTTCTACATTCACTTCTACTTTCTGACGAGACTCATTTACAATTTGCTGCGGTGACATGGGTTGCAACTTAATTTTCATGCCCTTGAACTCCAAGTGATATGTCTTGGCACAGCCATTATGTTGCACATGGCGATCATACAGCCAAGGCCGACCCAATAATAGATGACAAACAGTCATAGGAACCACATCAAACTCAATGGAATCCTTGTATGGTCCTATTTCAAAATTTACCCGCATCATGTGGCTGACTTTCATCTCACCATTGTCACTTAACCACTGAATGTAATATGGATTTGGATGCAGTATATATTGCAGTATCAGTTTTGCACATAATTCCTTGCTTGCAAGATTGCGGCAGCTACCTCCATCAATAATGACCTTGCAAGCCTTGTTGGGACCAACTAGTGCCTTTGTTTGGAACAAGATATAGCGCTGAGATTCAGATTGTGGCTGCACACTCAAAGCACGCTGTGAGTCAACAATTGTAGGCGCAGGAGAAGGAAAGGCATCCATGCCTCCCTCACTAGTATAGTCATCGTCATCGGAAGCATAAGGATCAGCATCATCTCCTGTCTCATATTCATTATCAGCATTCACAATCATTGTCTTTCTATTTGGACATTCCCTCTTGAAGTGTCCTTTTCCTCCACAAGTATGACAAGCCATATCTCTATTACGGGCTATAGACACATTAGAACCAGTACTAGCAGCAGGGGTAGCTGGTGTATTTGCGGGAGAAGCATTGGAGGCTTGCTTGGAGAAGGAAGAAGCTGGGCGGTTGGATGTACCCTCCATAGGTGCTACAGATGGTGATGGCGCCCTGCTAGAATACCTCCCAGAACTTGGATATCGTGCCTTGAGTTGAGCCTCTTCAGCTAGCTGTGATTCAGCCTCCCTTGCATGATGCAATAACACATTCATATTCTTGTATTGGCAATGCCGTATAATGCCCTTGATGTTATATTTCATCCCATGAAGAAATCGCTGCATAGTCATCTCAACGGATTCTCTAACTCGCGCACGCTGCAGCAACATCTCCATCTCCATGTAATAGGCATCAACGGTCATAGTCCCTTGCTTCAATTGTTGCAACTTGTCATAAACTGTACGGAGATAATTAGTGGGCACAAAGCGAGCACGCATAACCTCCTTCATCTCACGCCATGAAAGAACAGGAAGTTCATTGTCATCTCGATGGTTACTCACAATGCTTTCCCACCAACGCAATGCATAACCATCAAATTCAGAGGAAGCAAGTTTAACATTCCTATCTTCAGTGTAGTCATGCAAACGCCACAATTTTTCAATCTTGAGCTCCCAAGTAAGATACTCTTCTACATCAGGGGTGCCCTCAAGCTTTCCTCTGAAATCTTACATCTCCAATTCGTATCGATCTGGAGAGTTGAACATCAATTGAAGTGTGATCTATTTCTTCCACTGGGAATTAGTGGGAATGAGGTCGATGCGATGCTCAATCCCACGTAGAAGAGGAAGTCCGCGAGGGAGCTCATCCGGAAAGACGTCACCAAATTCCTGCAAAAGAGACATCATTGAAGGAGGAACATGGGTTAGGTCGTTAGTGTCTTTCCCGTCTCCTTTGCATAAGAGCACAAAGTGGAGAATGGATGGGTTTGCTCTCACTTCCCTCATCTCACTTTTGGTGGCTAACAAAACTACTCCATGAGTAACCCTCTTCATTTTTCCACTCATATGGGGCTTGTGGCTCTCGCTCGCGTGAAGGTGGTTCTCTCTCTCACCACTCATCTCACTAGAAATTTGTGCTTGTTGAGTCCTCGCGACGGTCTTGGCATTGTCGGCAATAACTTGACTTGGTGTCATGGGGCGAAGGACGAAGGTCTTGTTGTTCCACTTGAAGCTATATTGATTTGTACGTCCATCATGCATGGCGCCCTTGTCGAATTGCCATGGTCGTCCAAGAAGGAGGTGGCACACCGCCATGGGAGCGATGTCACACTCAATCGTATCCTCATAGGGGCCAATCTTGAAAGAGAACTTGACTTGTTGATGAATCTTGACACTCCCGGCGTTGCTTAGCCATTGTTCATGATATGGATGGGGATGCTTGGTGCGATGCAAGTTTAGTTTGTCGCACATTTCTTCGTTTGCTAGGTTGTGGCAACTCCCACCATCGATGATGACCTTGATGGACTTTCCCATGATGCCGGCTCTTGTTTGGAACAAATTGCATCTTTGGTCTTCATCTTCATGCATGTTGGTGGTCAAGACCCTTGTGACCACAATTGATGGAAGGGTGTCGCCGTCGCAATATTGGGTATCTTGTTCTTCATCCTCATTGTGTAGTGTAGCTACTTGAACCATTGCTTCATATTCATCCTCACTCACGGAGTCCCATCCGCCATTATCATTGGCTATCATGACTCTCTTGTTGATGCACTCAAATGACTTGTGTCCTTGGCCACCACACTTGAAGCATGTGATGTCACTTGACTTGCCGGTGGAAGCTTGAGATGATTGCATGGACGGTGCCAGTTTCTTGAAGATAGAAGTCGAAGGTCGACTAGAAGCGCTTGAAGGTCTTGCGGTAGATCTTGCATTAGCTTGTGGAGCTTGTGTAGGTGACGGTTGATTGGGTATTCTAGGCTTGCCAGCGAAGTAGGCCTTGGTCTTTTGATACTTGATGTCATCCGCTACTTGGCGCTCCGCCTTGGTGGCTTGGTGTATTAGCTCCACGAGGGAAGCGTAAGGTTGGAACTCGACGATCCTCTTGATGGGGTAGTTGAGGCCGTTCATGAAGCGCGCCATTGTTTTCTCTTCGGATTCTTCTACACTTGCACGCATCATGGATGTTTCCATTTCTTTGAAGTACTCGTCGACAGACTTGGTGCCTTGCTTGAGTTCTTGTAGCTTCTTGAAGAGGTCGCGTGTATAGTGCATTGGTACAAAGCGTGCTCGCATTTCTCACTTCATGTCTTCCCAAGAATCAATAGGCGCCTCATCGTTCTCCTCACGAATTATTTGTACTTGTTCCACCAAAGGAGTGCGTAGTCCTCGAAATCAAGTGATGCCATCGCTATCATCTTGTCTTCGGGGTAGTTGTGGAGGCGGAAGATCTTGTCCGCCTTGAGGGCCCAAGAGAGGTACGCTTCGGGGTCATTTGTGCCGGAGAACTTGGGCATGTTGAATTTTAGCTTCCCGAACCTCTCTTCCGCATTGAAGTATGGGCGGTGATGTTGCGCATTTTCAGGACTAAGGTAACGATGAGTGCGGTTTTGGTGGATGTGAGCTTCCCGTCTTTGGCTCTCCAAGTCCTCATCATGATGACGTCTTTGGCGCTCAAGTTCCGCTTGATCCACAACGTAGTTTGAGTTGGCGTGCTCGACATGTTGGTGTGGGTTTCCTTGCGCATGAAGATCTTGGCGTTCCTCCACATGGCGCTCTTGACATCCATTTTGGTTGTGCGCCGGATGGTGTCGCCTATTACGGGGCCGCGGTGGAGACCTTGCTCGATGTTGTCGTTGTTGAGAGGCGGCATCCTCGTGGTTGTTTGGAGATGGTTCTCGAGCATGACGTCCTTGTGAAGCGGCATCTTCATTGCGTCGAGGAGAAGGATCGGGAGCTTGGCGATGTGGAGGTTGGTCGAATTCCTCACGCCGTGGCGGCTTCGATGTGAAGAACCACCACTATGACAATGGCGAGGATGAGGGTCATCCATGTTATGGTTGTGTGGGTCATGGCGGCGAGACCTTGAGCTTGAAGAAGAGCCAAACCCGCTTGCAGTTGACAATGAAGAATGTCGATGTCGACGACCCATCCATGCAATTTCCATCCTAGGAGCCTCGAAGTTGTTGTCGATACGCTCCTCGAGGTTTGTTAGCTTGGCGTCCATCCGTTCCTCAAGTCGTCCCAATGCCTCACGAGTGCCTCGTTGTAATGCCAAATGTTGAGTTTGTGTGACGTAGATTGGGTCACTTCCCGCGCCTTCTCCTTGTTCCATTTCCCTAGACATGGTGACAACGAAAGAGTCTCGTATATATGGTGGTTAGTGAAGATCAAACCCGGCCGTCTCTTACCTTCGAAGATAGTATTGAGCCTTGTGGTCCTTGGTGAGTGAGAAGTCACGTCGCAAGGGTAAAGCATTTTGCAAGAAACGATCCGAGAGCGAATCACCAACACACACACTTATGAGGAGCTCGGTAGGGAAAGTGGCAAAGCAAATGGAACAATCAACGAAAAGGATATTGTTAAAGGTAGAAGATAACCACAATGATCCAAAACGAAAAGAACCAACCACACAAACCGACAACGGAACACACACGTGGAGATGAATGTGGGTGATGCGACTATAGGGGTGAGCAAAAGGACCTAACGAAGACTATGCTCATGTCGCAACACCGCTCGAAGGACAACTAGCTCTATTGCTTCAAAGGGCACCCAATTTGCACAAATGCGCACTCACTCTTTCTCAACACTCTTGATCTTTCGGAGCTTGCAAAACTAAGATTGTAGGACCTCGACTCATTTTTTTATGGAGTTTTTGCACGAGCCGAGACTACTAGACGATGGTAAGGTTCACTACAAGACATGCACTCACTTAGTGTCGCACTTGTACAATGCCCGCAATTGACGGGAGCTAGCTCCTATGGGATTAGATCGCGAAGAGGATGGGGTTTTATCGCAAGTTATACCTTCCAAAGTCGATGACGAACTTGAGCTTGCGGATGAGGTGGTGTAGGTGAATCCGATGCGATTGCGTAGATGATGTTGCAAGCTTCGCGTGATGTCAAAAATCAATGCAATCGGAGGAACCTCGAAGGAGAAATGCCCAAAACAAAAATTGGAAAAGGAGGAAAAAGCAGGGAAACCGGCCTGGGGGCCGGCCTGGGGGCCGGCCTGGGCCGACGAACTCGAAAATGAGCAAATTCGCAAATCCTCCAAATCCTTCAATTTCTGGGCAAAATTGGCTAAAAGTGACACAATAGAAAGGTGGAAGGGGTCCTTAGGTGATAGATCCATGGATCAAAATTACCAAAAACGCACCCAAACGGTAGATCGGTCCAAAATTGCATGAGGCTATTTTTGGTGTGGATTTTCGAAATTGGGCAAGAAGAAGAAAAAAATTTGGCGGAAAAAGTGGCAAATCAACGGTCTAATCCGTGGCAACCTAAGCTTCTGATACCATATGGTGTAGCTCGTGGCCCGATCTTCACGGATAGACGTGGGGAGAGCGATGAACACGAAGAACGAAAAGGGGGAAACACAAAGATACATGGGAGACCGTCTCGGATCGCAACCACAAGAAGGACTTACCCTTGGAGTTCCTTTTCCCTCACTGGTAGGATCAACCGGACCAATAGAATCCCGAAGAGAGACCGCGAGGTAGAATCTTCGGGAGAGATTGGTGAGCGAACGGTAGAATCACAAGCACGAGAGACCCGAAGGTAGAATCATACTTATGAGAGACCGTACACAAAGAGGGGCCTTGTACATCACCTAGACAAGTCTAGTGTGGCCATGAATTCCACAAAGGGAAGGTAGGAGCAAAGCTCAAAGTTCTATTCTTAGTCTAACCCTAGATCTGAGGGAGGTAGGAGGTATTTATAGTCTAGCCACGAAGGGGTACGGTGGGAGGACGCGGGAGACCGGCTGGGAGCCAGCCTAGGCCTGGCTGGAGGCCGGCCGCTTCTGCCGGGGGTCCGGCCTGGGTGCCGGCCTAGGCCGGGCTGGAGGCCGGGCTGGGGGCCGGTCTGGGGGCCGGTTGGCTCTGGCTTGGGGGTCGGCCTGGGAGCCAGCCCAGGCCGGGCTGGAGGCCGGCTGCCTCTGGCTGGGGGCCGGCCTGGGAGCCGGCCCAGGCCGGGCTGGAGGCCGGCTGCCTCTGGTATGCGTCCGGCCTGGGGGCCTGCCTAGGCCGGGCTGGGGGCCGGCCATGCTGTCTCCGCCTCCTTCTTCTTCTCCTTGACCACCTTCTAGGGCCTTCTCTTGGTCATCTTCTCCATCATCTTGGACCTCCTCTTGCTCATCTTTTCTACTCCATTGTAGGTCGTCATCAAGGTGGATCCTGGGTATGAACAAGGTACCGGCATGAAGTAGCAAACCATTCAAAGGGGTGTCGAGATCACACATCGAGAGGAGCGAGGTCACCTTTTCATGGAGTGCTTTGACTCTTGACCTTGTCATTGGGCCATTTGGCGTGTTGGCTATGGTGTTGTCCACATGTGGGGCTACATCAAAAAGTGCACTTAGCAAGATTACCATACAGTTTATTATCACGTAGCACTTGCAAAACTTTTCTAATATGATCACTATGCTCAGATTCATTGCGGCTGTAAATTAATATATCATCAAAGTACACAACCACAAACTTGCCAATAAATTGCCTTAAAACATGATTCATTAATCTCATGAACATACTAGGTGCATTCGTTAGCCCAAAAGGCATGACTAACCACTCATATAAACCAAATTTTGTTTTAAAAGCAGTTTTCCACTCATCCCCTTCTTTCATCCTAATTTGATGATATCCAATACGCAAGTCAATTTTAGAGAGCAAAGCAGCACCACTTAATTCATCAAGCATGTCATCTAAACGTGGAATTGGATGTCGATATATTATAGTGATGTTGTTAATTGCTCTACAGTCTATACACATGCGCCAAGTACCATCTTTCTTAGGAACCAAAATAACAGGAACAGCACAAGGACTTAGGCTTACTCTCACATAACCTTTATCAAGAAGTTCTTGTACTTGTCGCTGTATCTCCTTTGTTTCATCGGGGTTGGTGTGGTAGGCGGCTCGGTTTGGCAAAGATGCTCCTGGAATCATGTCAATTTGATGCTCAATACCCCTCAATGGTGGCAAACCAGCCGGTACCTCCTCCGGAAACACATCGCCAAATTCCTGTAACACATGAGAAACATCAATAGGAAGAGGGGTCATGTTGTTAGAAACTAGAATTTTTCCCTTGCACATAAGCATAATAGGGACTTGAGTGGGATCCTCATGAAACTCTCTCAAATCTAATTTGGTGGCTAACATGACTAGAAGACTCTTTCCCTCATTTTTTTGTTCACTCATATGTTGGTTGTGGCTCTCACTCAACGAAGTATATGCTCTCGTCTATCTACTCTCTCACATTCTTTTTCTAAATTCACTTCTATTTTTTGACGAGATTCATTTACAATTTGCTGTGGTGTCATAGGCCTCATAGTAATATCTCTCTCATGCCAATTCAAGTGATATGTGTTGGCCCTCCCATTGTGCTGAACATTCCTATCAAACTGCCATGGGCGACCCAACAAAAGATGACATACGGACATGGGCACCACATCACACTCAACGGTGTCTTTATATGGCCCAATTTGAAACTCCACACGCACCATATAGCTGACCTTCATCTCCCCTTTGTCGCTCAGCCACTGAATATAATATGGATTGGGGTGCGGTATATATTTCAGTTTCAGTTTAGCGCAAAGATCCTTGCTTGCCAAATTTCTGCAGCTGCCACCATCCACTATAACCTTGCAAGCCATCTGAGGACCAACTACAGCCTTGGTTTGAAACAGATTACAACGTTGATCTTCAAAAATTTGCTTCACACGTAGAGTGTTTTGAGAACAAACTATAGTGGGCAAATGTGTGGCATAAGCATCAAGGGCACCATCACTTGAGTACCCATCATCATCCAAATCCGCAGAATCTGGATCAGCATCATCACCGGTTTCATACTCATTGTCCTCATTGATGATCATAACTTTCTTGTTCGGACACACTTTCTTGAAGTGCCCTTTGCCTCCACAAGTGTGACACTTCATATCCCTGTTTCGGCCTGTAGAAATTGAGGAACTAGCAGCACTAGCAGCAGGTTGTGCAGCTGTCTTTGCTCTTGAAACACCGGAATCTTGCTTGCTTGAAGAATTGCCAAGAGAATTGGAATTATTGGACTGCTGTGGCGTGCTTGCAGCAGGTTGAGTAAACCTACTACGAGATGTAGCTCGTGCTGAAAATTGTGCTTCTTTGGCTGCTGTGCCTCAGCCTCAAGTGCATGATGTAGCAAGTCATTCATATCATGGTATTGGTGATGTCTAACGATGCTCTTGACTTTAAATTGCAAACCTGCGAGGAACCGCTGCATGGTCTGCTCTGGCTGTTCACGAACACGAGCACGTTGCACGATCACCTCCATCTCTTGGAAGTATTCTTTCATGGTCTTGGTACCTTGCCTCAATTGCTGCAGCTTATCATAAAGAGAACGAATGTAATTGCGTGGAACAAATCTGTCCCTCATCACTGTTTTCATAGTTCTCCATGTAACAATAGGCAGCTCTCCATCTTCTTCCCTGGTACGAACAAGGTGATCCCACCAACGCAATGCATAACCATCAAATTCAGAGGATGCCAACTTGATTTTTCTGTCCTCTGTATAGTCATGTAACCTTCACAATTTTTCTATCTTCAGCTCCCAAAATGAGATACTCTTCAACATCTGGAGACCCTGTAAATTGTGGGATAGAGAATTTAGGCTTGCCCAGCCTGTCATCTTCCCTATTCTGTGGTGCAGCAGGAAAAACGAGGTGCAGTCGTGCACCAATAGTAGCAAAACCTCGTCCTAGTCCAGAATCACCGCGGCCACCACGTCCTCGAGCACCTCGACCATCTCCACAGCCAAGTTGTTCTTGTTTGTCGCCCTGGATATCAGCAGCATGTTCATCTTCGCCATTGACACTATGATCATCACCTGCAGCTCGGTGTTGTTGAAAAAATGTACGCAGCTCCGCGAATTGCTGTGTCAATGCATCAATGGAAGTCTGTATAGTTGTGACTTGAGCTTGTGTTGCTTCTGCCGTGGCTGCAACTCTATCAACTTGCACACTAAGATTTTGTAGATCCTCATTTATTGGGTCAATTTCAGTTGTGATTTTGCGCTGCAATGTATCACGAAGTGCCTCATACTCATTCCACTGCACAACAGCCGTAGGATCCTTCTTTGCCTGCACATTAACATCCTCCATAGACATGATTAGTGCGTTAGTGCAAACAAAATTAGGATTTGGTGGATACTCTCACAACTCACTCCAAACTGAAAGAAAGGTGAATCTTACCGTTCCAAAGTGAATAGAATGTACTTACCAATCTGGTAGAAAACGGTGCGTGCACGGATGTAACAAAGCGAATACCGAGGGTCCAAATTATCACACGACAAGCAAGGGTATATGGTGGAGCTTGGTTTGGATACCTAACAACACCAAATAACAAATCCTAGTGCTAATCGTATGACACAAAGGAAACACACACAGTGGAGATAAATGGGGCGATGCAACTTTTAGGGATGAGCACAAAAGTATAGAGATATATGGGCGGAGTATAGCTCGTGTTGCAAAGCGCTGGAAAGACACTAGCAAGTGGCTCAATGAAAACAGGCACAAGATTGCTCAAATACTAGTAGTGTCACAAAGGTAATACTATCAGTTCCTCAAAAAAATAAAATATATACACACTTCGGCCTCTTTTAACTCTCTTTTTTTTTTTACTTTCTCTTTTGATTTTTTTTTGTATTTTTCAATGGCCAACACTTGAAACAGGAGCAAAGCAGAACTTGTAAGCACAATTATGAACAAGAACACAAAACTATGAGCAGCCTGTGAGCACAAAGGATCGCTAGTATTATGGGTAAACTCCTAGAAGTATTGTTGTAGAAAGGTTGTGTATAAGTCTCACAAAGTTCGGTTTTTGCCGAAACTGAAACTTAAAAGGTCCAAAAACTCGTTGTTCCTGAACGAATTTTGGGATTCCGAGGCCTCCGAGAAGGCGTAAACAGACAAAGTCAGTTTGGCTAGCTAGAGATTTTCGAGACGAATGATTTGAGTGGTCGATCGTCGAAAATGGAGTTCGTACGCAAAAGTTATGCCAGTTTGACTAAAACTGTCTAAAACCTCGCCAAAACCGTGTCGCGGCAGGAAAAACGTAGAAAAACCGTGTCGCGACAGAGTCCGAGGTCGACTCGAACTAGGGTTTGTGCCGCGGTAGAGAAAAGAAGGGAAAATCGTGTCGCGGCAGAAACCGATCTACAGTCCAACTTGAACTCGAATTGACTAATTTTTTGGATTTTTGATAGTTGGACTCCGACTCGAACTAGATGATGAGCACGGAAGCAAAAACCTAGACTCCTAAACACGAGAGAAAAGGCAACACGAAGAGAAAACGATCAGCAACTAGAAAAAGCAATTCGGTGCTATCTAGGCTATGGCGAAAATTCTAACCCTAATATTTTTTGTGAGGCTTTTTCTGGATAGGATGAAAAACAGTAAAACTAAACTATGGGATGGATTGCTCATCGAGGAAACCCGAAACTCTGATACCAAGATGATATGGGGCGGCCCAATCTTCTCGTGAGCTTGATGGTGGATTGATGGATAACTAGTGGAACACCACGATCTCTCCTTGGCTAGTCCCCGTTGCCAATGCAACATATTCAAACCCTTTGGATATTCGCAATCTTACACTCTTGCTCAATGCAACCGTTGACGAGGTTGGGACTCGACAAATCCCTGGGTCGAGTACCCCGGGTTGATTGAGGGGGAGAGAGATGAGCGCTGGTGATCACGACGGCTAACAGGCGAGGCGTTTACCCAGGTTCAGGCTCCCGGAGGATAACACCCTACTTCCTGCTTGTCTGGTATTGATGTTGAGCGTGGCTACAATGGCGAGATGGGGATCTCGCTAGGGTTTGAGATGGCGGCTATGAGTTGAAGTTAAGTTACCCTAGATGGGGGACCCTCCCAGCCTTTATATGATAGGCTGGGTCTTGGGTGAACGGTGCCGATGGCACTTACAGGACGATCAGGGCTGATGACCTAACGTCGACTATCTTGGGCCGCACGTCGTCCTTCTTGGGCCTTCCTTGGACCCTCGCCGTAGGGTTGATGGACTTGGCGTGACCCAGGTATCACCACCGTGGGGTAGTCAAAGAGTAACCCCACGACAGTAGCCCCCGAGTGCTTTGTCGAATCGTAGAGTCGGGTAAAGGACTCCTTCCTTCTGGGCACGCCACCAGGTTCCTGAAAGGAACAAATAAAATTGGTCGACTCCGGCCGTTCAGGGCTTATGGAGGATTTCTTAGTCGAAACATCGACTGCAGGGTAAAAACTGCGAGTACTGCTTTGGCCGGTGATTTTTCGACTGCGATTGTTCTGAGTCATTCGGGAGCGCGAACAGCGCTCCCGATGGGAGTAGCCCCCGAGATTAAGCTGAATTGCTTGCAATTGAGGTTAAACTCAATTTTTCTTCAGTCGAAAAGCCCGCTCCCGATGGGAGTGAAGAAGGGACTCGAATTGATGGAGTCGCAACTTGCTTTGCGTGACTTACTTTGTACTCGGCCGGTATGGCTTACTGCTTAAGTTTGTTCAGCTCGTGGAGCTTACTGTATTTCTTTTGCACTCGAATGGACTTGTCGAGTCTACTCAGCTCTTAGAGCTTACTGTATCTTTGTTGCACTCGAATGAACTGTCCGGGTGCTCCATCAGCCCATTGGCTTACTTGCTACGCCTCCGCAGGTGACGTCAGCGCTGACGTTTTCGGCGCACTCTGCATCCGATGGGACGTGACATGGTGGTCCCAGTGTCAGCATTGACTGATTCGACCATTGGGCGGCGAACTTTTCGCGGCGTGATGAAGGCGCCTCGATTCCCGCGCGTAGTGGGCGGCGTGGGCGGCGACGGTTGGCATCTCTGCGCGACGCGTGGACGGCCGGATGAGGTTGTGGAGGGTGGTTTCGTGGGGAACGGCCAGGATGAACCGACCCCGCGGTATATATTTTTCACCGCGGTGGGGAACAGTTCACCCCATCCCCATTTCGCCGAAACGGTCTTGTACCTCCTTATTCCCAATGGAACAGCAGATAACACGCAAGCTTTGCAATTGATAATCACCAGATCAAGACGAATTGGTGAGCTGAATATAGATGAATGCTTGAAGCAATTCGGTTCTGAAATTCTAGGGTTTTAGTCTTTGGTATAACGTAGTCTCCTCTATCTATGTCGCAGCCCTCATCTATTTAAGGAGAGGAGGGGTGCGGCACAACTAGCAACAAAACAAAGTCTGACTCGACTTGGACTTGGACTTCTACGATACAAACCGACCCAATAGGGTTCGGTCCAACTATGTGGCACGCAGGCCCAACATGGGTTGCACCCAAATACTTGTGAAGTCTTGGTGCAACAGTTGATGTACTCGCGTGGCCTTGGGGATTCCCTCCAATGACTTGTGCGCCTGCCTCCCTCTCCTCCCTCGCGCACCAATATTGGAATCAGTTCTTGGTGCAATGCTCTTCTCCTCCAATGCTTGTGTTATCAACAAACCTGATCATACATAAATGCATAGACATAGGTAGTATAAAGTTCTCATCAACACAAACATCAGATTCAATTAAGAGTGAGTTCACCTGTTGCTCAAGTAGCTTGGCTCGAGCTCTTGTTATTGGTCCAATCCTCACTTCATTAGATTGATCTTGTGCTGCAACATCATCATCAAGAAAAGATGGTAAAGGACTAGAGATTTCCTCATCAAGACTACCACACTTTGAAGCCGCCATAATGAAGTTTGAAGACATGGACGCATTATACAAGATGACACTTAATAAAATTCATCCAAAGCTTTTCCTAGGTGCTGCGCCTCCTTGTTTTTGGGCCAGGCTCATGTATTTTCGAGATACCTTTTAATAGGCTGTTTTTAGAGTCTGTATCTAAGGAGGAAAGCCTTCCTAGGGTAGGATTCGGCCGCCACCCCATGGCTGGACGAAATCCCACACCTTTCCTCCTTATATACCCACCTTAGGTCGTCGTTTAGACTCGGATTTTGTTTAGTTAAAAAGAACTCAGCTTTTGCTAGTCTTCGCCATAGGCACGAGTGTCGGCTAGATCCCACCTTCATCAATAAAGTTCATCTTCCATCCGCAATTCTTGATTGCATTATTGGTTCTTACTTGTTTCTCGATTGAAGGAAGAACTAGATCTTTTAGATCAGGACGATCGTGCGTCTACAGGATTGGTAACTCCCGGAGATTGGTTTAGCGATTGCATTGGCGCTGCGTACGTGTGCGTAGAAGTCGGATCGCCAAGGTCGAACTCCACCATAATCGACATATCACATCTCACCGAAAGATCGGACTACCTTTGCCCTATCATGTCTCCTGGCTGAAATATCACGTCCTTGCGCTTCTTGTTAACACGATCAACAACATATCTTCCTTTCATCTCAATTACTTGCTTGTTCTTCTCATGTATCTTCCTCACAAAATCTGCACGCTTCGATACCTCCATGTTTACTCTCTCTTGTATTGGAAGCGACAACAAATCAAGTGGTGTGATGGGCTTGAAACCATATGATATGGGCATGAAGGAGGAGGTGAATCCTAATTTTAGGACTCCACCAAACAAGGATATTTATATCGTTGTTATTTTCAATAATTAGTTTTATAATTATGTAAGTTGGGTTTGGGCCTGTCCAACCCAACCAGGTCGGTACTGTAGCTACAGTACGCCGCTACAGTATGCCCCACCTCATCCATATAAGGACCTGGCCGAGTTAGGGTTTAGGGAGTTCAATTCATTAGTCAAAAACACTTATAGTTTTGTGCTCCATTGGTGAAGCTTCCCTCCAGGGACGGCGATGCCGTTTATCAGATTATAATAGAGGTTGTTGTGAGGGTTCTTATGTTCATCAAGGATTATCAGGCCCAGGTTTGAGGCGTGGTGTTTGTCTCCACGTTGCTTGCTGGATTCCTTTCTCACCTTCAGGTGACGATCATCATCGTTATTGGAAGATTCCTATCGGTGGATTCACTGTGAAAGATCGGGACAACAATCATAGGATTATCCGCAGGTTCGCTCCTTTATCATGTGGTATAAGATTTCTAGGTTGATCACGGCGAGGTTGTGTTGATCGATCTCATCTAGATCGGTTGATTGGAAAGAGTTTGCTTGGAGCCTCTCGTGCAGATTGATTTGCTTGGAGGAGATTGTGCATAGAGGCTGCAGATTGTTATTTTGTCCGAGTTGGATCGCGTTTGTGGCATCGTTCAAGTTGCGGATCAAGTCGAACTCGAGGTCCCAATCCGAGTTGTTTTCCTGCCTCGGCATGATTTCACATCGTTTTTCCTGCCGCGAGTTCGAGTTCTACTCGGTTTGGTTGCTGCCATGACACAGTTTCGGTCAATTTTCTCTGCCGCGACACCGAGTTGAGTTCAGTTTTCTGCCGCGAGTCGGATTCCTGCCGCGACACAGTTTCGGCGAGTTTTTCCTGCTGCGACACGGTTTCGGACAGATTTTGACAGTTTTAGTCAAACTGGCATAACTTTTGCATACGAACTCCGTTTTCGACGATCGACCACTCAAATCGTTCGGCTCGAAAATCTCTATCCAGCCAAACTCACCTCGTCTGTTTACGCCTTCTCGGCAGGCTCAGAATTGCCAAATTCGTCCAGGAACATCGAGTTTTTGGTAAATTAAGTTCCAGATTCAGACTTTTCCTGCCGTGGTACCGTTTCTTGCAGTTTTTTCTGCTGCGATACAGTCTGTGCAGTAGACGCAAATATTCAGAGATGGTTTTATCCAGGAATGTTCGTGTGGTGGCAAAGTCCGACGAGATATATCATGACTACACCACTATCATGGTAGGTTTGGCACTTGAGTCCACAAACATAAAATGGAGGTTGGCGAGTTCTGACACATACATAGAGTTTCAGTCTTGGGAATCTGACATGGACCTTGGTTTCGCAAGATGTCGCACACTTGATAGCACGTTTGGTGGCCATACAGAATATGTCCTTGCCTACCGGCGTGTGGATGAGACCTTGGCTAGTTTGTGGTGTGAAGAGAGGTCTGCAATGGGAATAACTTCTAGTTGGAAAGATTTCAAACAATTTTTGACTGCTAGATTTTTGGAGATGTCCACGGAGATGGACAAGGTGGTTATTCCTGAGTATGTTGTACCATTGAGTGGGCTGAATATGCAACTGAAAAGAGTACATGATGATACTTGCATGACAACGGATAGAGGCCGGCGATGGAATTTATTTCAGGCGCAGTGTATGATCAAAGGCAAAGCATGCAAGTTGATGATTGACTGCGGTAGCTACTATAATGGCATTAGCAAGGCGGTAGTGGAGACTTTGGGGTTGTCCACATGGCATATTCCTGAACCGAAGCATGTTGAGTGGTTGAATAGCTGCGGTATGCTGAAGGTTACACATAAGGTACGTGTGCCATTTACAGTTGGTGACTATGTTGATGAGGTTGAGTGCGATGTGTTTCCATTGGAGGTGTGTGGGCTGTTACTTGGACGTCCATGGCATTATGATCGCAATGCTATGCATGCTGGAAGAGCAAATACATATTCTTTTGTGCATGATGGTAAACAGCAGACTTTGAAGCCTATGAGAGATGATCAAATTCAGTCCGATGTGGAGTTAGTGGTGCGCAAGGAGAAGTTGCATAAAGCTAAGCCAAAGCCAAGGCTAGTTAAATTGCAGCAAGAGGAGCATGATGCAAGGAGTGTTGGTACTGAATCTGAGTCAGCCGTGCATGTAGATGACAAGCCAGTTGTTCTTGTTGGTGACAAGCTGGTTGAAGGCAAGCCTCTTATTGTTGAGAGGAAGGATATTGTAGCATGTGTTCCAGTTTGTGTTGACAAAGGTGTTCAGACTGATGATGATTGTGCTGAACGTGTCTCGGTGCGTGTGGTACCACGAGTAGATGGTCGCAGCTATGTCAGCACACCTGTGAGGCGTATTGTTGGAGCAGTAGTGCGGATGCACAAACGGAAAGATGGACATGTTCGTCAGTTGTGTGGCCCGGGCATTACCACTTTGCGGGGTCATACAACGAAGGCTCATGTTCAGCGACAAAAGGCTCCAGCAAGGGTTCCTAAGAGAGGGCAGGTTGGCGCTACATCGCTGCCACGGCAAGGTTTCAATCAGGTTCCTGCCGCGGCACGCGTTGATGCAGTTTCCTGCCGGGGTACAGTTTCGGCTAGATTTCTGCCGCGGCACAGCAAGGAGAAGATGGTGGCGCCACAGTTCATATGGAGAAGAAAATCAAGTCAAGCAAGCCGAGAGGGAGGATGTGGAGTGGAAGGCAAGCGAGACTTGAAGATGGCGAAGACGCGTGATGTTGTTGTTGATATCACGCCACCTTTTCGAGCCGACCCTCAAGCACCGAGGACAACGCTTCTTGAAGGGGGGAGGATGATATGGGCAAGAAGGAGGAGGTGAAGCCTAATTTTAGGACTCCACCAAACTAGGATATTTGTGTCGTTGTTATTTTTATTTATTAGTTTTTATAATTATGTGAGTTGGGTTTGGGCCTGTCCAACCCAACCAGGTCGGTACTGTAGCTATAGTACGCCGCTACAGTACGCCCCACCTCATCCATATAAGGAGCTGGCCGAGTTAGGGTTTAGGGAGTTCAATTCATTAGTCAAAAACACTTATTTTTTGTGCTCCATTGGTGAAGCTTCCCTCCGGGGACGGTGATGCCGTTTATCAGATTATAATATAGGTTGCTGTGAGGGTTCTTGTGTTCATCAAGGATTATCAGGCTCAGGTTTGAGGCATGGTGTTTATCTCCATGTTTCTTGCTGGATTCGTTCCTCACCTTCAGGTGACGATCATCATTGTTATTGGAAGATTCCTATCGGTGGATTCGCTGTGAAAGATCGGGACAACAATCATAGGATCATCCGTAGGTTCGCTCCTTTATCACCATACACCACCTAAGACGGACATAATTGAGTAGTGGAATGCACCGCCATATTATAAGCAAACTCCACATGCGGTAAACAATCCTCCCACTCTCGCAGATTTTTCTTGATCATGGCTCGCAATAGTGTTGATAGTGTGCGATTCACCACCTCCGTTTGTCCATCAGTTTGGGGGTGACAAGTAGTACTAAACAACAGCTTTGTCCCCAGCTTCCCCCACAATGTCTACCAAAAGTAGCTCATAAACTTCACATGACGATCAGAAACAATAGTGATGTAGCCCAACCCGACGTCACCACCATATCAAGCATTCCAACACATGCCAAGTCACCATGGACATCAAAGGTGAACTCAATCCTCTCTACGAACCTCAATGCACCGCCTTTGGATGGTATACTACCTAAGCGTCTACCCTTGGTGACACACGATGAGTACGGACGCCAAGCGAGATGCCGAGGGAGCCCAAGAGTCGAAGACATCCAAGGCATACGCATGGAAGCGAAGAAGAGGAAGGAGGCGGAGACAGCCAGGCCGGCCCCCAGCCCGGCCTAGGCCGGCTCCCAGGCCAACCCCCTGCTAGAGGCAGCCGGCCTCCAGCCCGGCCTGGGCCGGCTCCCAGGCCGGCCACCAGCCAGAGCCTGCCGGCCTCCAGCCCGACCTAGGCCGGCCCCTAGGCCGGCCACCCACCTGAGCCTGCCGGCCTCCCAGCTAGCCTAGGCCGGCCCCCAGGACGGACCCCCACATGAGCCAGCCGGCCCCCCAGCCGGCCTAGGCCGGCCCCCAGGCCGGACCCTCACTAGCGCTAGCCGGCCTCCCAGCCGGCCTAGGCCGGCCCTCAGGCCGGACACCCGCGTTTCTGCCCCGTTTTGTACTACACTATAAATAGCACTCCCCTTTCCCCATTCTGGGTCAGACTAAGAATAGAACTTTGAGCTTTGCTCCTACCTTCCCTTTGTGGAATTCATGGCCACACTAGACTTGTCTAGGTGATGTACAAGGCCCCTCTTTGTGTACGGTCTCTCATAAGTATGATTCTATCTTCGGGTCTCTCGTGCTTGTGATTCTACCGTTCGCTCAGCAATCTCTCCCGAAGATTCTACCTCGCGGTCTCTCTTCGGGATTCTATTGGTCCGGTTGATCCTACCGGTGAGGGAAAAGGAACTCCAAGGGTATGTCCTTCTTGCGGTTGCGATCCGAGTCGGTCTCCCGTTTATCTTTGTGTTTTCCCCTTTTGGTTCTTCGCGTTCACCGCTTGCCACCGGTCTATTCATGAAGATCGGGCCACGAGCTACACCAAATAGTCCTTGGTACGCCATCTAATCTCAATATGTCCCTGAAAAACAGATTAGCAATATGCGACGCATCGTCGCTCTTGTGGCAGGCAATAAAGTGTGACATTTTAGAGAATCTATCCACTACCACAAATATAGAATCATGTACTCTTATTGTTCTTGGTAATCCTAGCACAAAATCCATACTAATATCCTCCCATGGAGTAGTAGGTGCAAGAAGAGGAGTATGCAAACCATGAGGCTTTAATTTTGATTTGGCCTTGTTGCAAGTGATGCAACTCCTCACAAACCTATCCACATCTCTCCTCATGCGTGGCCAGTAGAAGTGATCAGCCAACATAAGCAATGTTTTCTCACGCCCAAAGTGTCCCATTAATCCACCACTATGTGATTCCTGCAATAATAGAAAATGCACGGACGACTCGGGCAGACATAATTTGTTAGCTCTAAACAGAAATCCATCGTGAATATGAAATTTATCCCATGCTTTCACTGAAGAACACTTAGTAAAAGGCATAGAGAAATCAGGATCATTAGCATATAATTCACGTAAACTCTCCAAACAAGGAACTTGCACATCCAATTGTGTCAATAACCTATTTTTCCTAGACAAAGCATCAGCTACCACATTATCTTGGCCTTTCTTATATTTAATTATGTAAGGGAAATATTCAATGAATTCAACCCATTTAGCATGAAGTTTATTAAGATTAGACTGGCTCTTTAAAAACTTCAAAGCCTCATGATCAGAATGTATGATAAATTCTTTTGGCCACAAATAATGTTTCCAAACCTCAAGAACTCTAACAAGCACATACAATTCTTCATCATAAACAGAATAATTCAATTGGGCACCGCTCAATTTTTCAGAAAAATATGCCACGGGTTTGTTCTCTTGCATAAGCACTCCTCCAATTCCAATACCACTAGCATCACACTCAATGTCGAATTTCTTATTGAAATCAGGAAGTATTAACAATGATGCAGAAATCAAACATTTTTTAATCTCATCAAATGCAATATCTTGTGCGACCCCCGATTCAAATTCAACACCCTTCTTAGTAAGATCATTCAAAGGTGCAGCAAGAGTGCTAAAATCTTTCACAAAACGTCTATAAAAACCAGCAAGACCAAGAAAACTTCGTAATTGACTAACAGTCATTGGAATTGGCCAATTTTTAATAGCGTCAATTTTAGTTTTATCTACTTCAATTCCATGCTTAGAAACAACATATCCCAGAAATATGACCTTATCTTTGCAAAATGTGCACTTAGCAGGATTACCATAAAGTTTATTTTCACGTAGCACATGCAAAACTTGTCTAATATGATCAATATGTTCAGATTCATTGTGGCTATAGATCAATATATCATCAAAATATACTACCACAAACTTGCCAATAAAATCACGCAAAACATGGTTCATTAATCTCATGAAAGTACTAGGTGCATTAGTTAAACCAAAAGGCATCACTAACCACTCATATAAACCAAATTTCGTTTTAAAGGCTGTTTTCCACTCATCCCCCTCTTTCATCCTAATTTGATGATAACCACTACGCAAATCAATTTTAGAGAAAACAGCAGCACCACTTAATTCATCTAACATGTCTTCCAATCGTAGAATAGGATGACGATAACGAATAGTGATGTTGTTAATTGCTCTACAATCTACACACATGCGCCAAGTACCATCTTTCTTATGAACTAAAATAACAGGAACAGCACAAGGACTTAAGCTGATTCGAATATACCCTTTATCAAGAAGCTCTTGTACTTGTTTCTGAACTTCTTTCGTCTCTTGGGGATTTGTCCTATAAGGGGCTCGGTTTGGCAATGTAGCTCTCGGGATCAAGTCGATTTGATGTTCTATCCCATGCAATGGTGGCAAACCTGCGGGTACCTCCTCCGGAAACACATCATCAAATTCTTGCAACACATTAGAAACACCAATAGAGATAGGGGTCATGTCGTTAGAAACCAAAATTTCTCCATTGTGCATAAGCACAATAGGAACTAAACTAGGATCCTCACTAAATTCTCTCAAATCCTCTTTGGAGGCTAACATGCATAGTAGGTTCACTCCTTCACTTTTATTTTTACCACTCGGCTTGGTGGTGCTATGTTCACTCACAGAAATATTGTTCCCTCGTCTATCTACTCTCTCACTCTCTTTTTCAAGATTTACTTCTATTTTTGATGAGACTCATTTACAATTTGTTGTGGTGTCATAGGCCTCAAAATAATGTCCTTCCCATGCCAATTCAATTGATAGGTGTTTGCTCTTCCATTGTGCACAACACTCCTGTCGAATTGCCATGGTCTGCCGAACAATAAGTGGCAAATAGTCATAGGTACCACATCACACTGATGTAGCCCCACATGTGGACAACACCATGGCCAACACGCTTACGGGCCCGATAACAAGATCAAGAGCAAAGGCTATGCAAGATAAGGTGAACTCACTCCTATCCTCGAATCAATTCAATTTCTCCATGGATGGCTTGCTACCTCAAGTGGATACCTTGTGCATACTCAGGAGCCACCTTGGTGATGACCTACAATGGAGTAGAGAAGATGAGCAAGAGAAGGTACAAGATGATGGAGAAGATGACCAAGAGGAGATCCCAAAAGATGGTAAAGGAGAGGAAGAAGGAGGCGGAGCCAGGCTGGCCGGCCTCTAGCCCGGGCTAGGCCGGCCACCCACCAGAGCCAGCCGGCCTCCCAGCCGGCCTAGGCCGGCCCCCAGGCCGGTCACCTACCTGAGCCAGCCGGCCCCCAGGCCGGACCCCCCCCCCCAGCGCCAGCCGGCCTCCCAGCCGGCCTAGGCCGGCTCTCAGGCCGGATACCCGCGTTTCTGCCCCCGTTTTGTAATAGACTATAAATAACACTCCCCATTCCCCATTCTGGGTTAGACTAAGAATAGACTTTTGAGCTTTGCTCCTACTTTCCCTTTGTGGAACTCATGGCCACACTAGATTCATCTAGGTGATGTACAAGGCCCCTCTTTGTGTATGGTCTCTCATGAGCATGATTCTACCTTCGGGTCTCTCGTGTTTGTGATTCTACCGTTCGCTCACCAATCTCTCCCAAATGTTCTACCTCATGGTTTCTCTTCGGGATTCTATTGGTCCGGTTGTTCCTACCGGTGAAGGAAAAGGAACTCCAAGGGTAAGTCCTTCTTGTGGTTACGATCCGAGACAGTCTCCTGTGTATCTTTGTGTTTTCCCCCTTTTGGATCTTCGTGTTCATCGCTCTCCCCATGTCTATCCGTGAAGATTGGGCCACGAGCTACACCATATGGTACCAGAAGCTTCGGTTGCCACGGATTAGACCGTTGTTTTGCCACTTTTTCGACCAAAAAATTTTCTTTTTCTTGCCCAATTTCGAAAATCCACACCAAAAATAGCCTCACGCAATTTTGGACCGATCTATCGTTTGGGGGTGTTTTTGGTAGTTTTGATCCACGGATCTATCACCTAAGGACCCCTTCCACCTTTCTATTGCATCACTTTTAGCCAATTTTGCCCACAAATTGAAGGATTTGGAGGATTCGCGGATTTGCTCATTTTCGAGTTCGAACAGTCAGCCCGGCCCCTAGGCCGGACCCCTGGCAGACGCAGCCGGCCCCCAGCCCGGCCCAGGCCGGCCCCCAGGCCGGTTTCTCTGCTTCTTCCCTCCATTTTCCATTTGTTGTTTTGGGCATTTTTCCTTCATGGTTTCTTCGATTGCGTTGATTTTCGACACCACGCGAAGCTTGCAACATCTACTACGCAATCGCATCGGAGTCACCTACACCACCTCATCTGCAAGCTCAAGTTCGTCATCGACTTTGAAGGTATAACTTGCGACAAAACCCCATCCTCTTCGCGATCTAATCCTATAGGAGCCAGCTCTCGTCAATTGCGGGCATTGTACAAGTGCGACACTGAGTGAGGGCATGTCCTGTTGTGAGAATTACTATCGTCTAGTAGTCTCGGCTCGTGCAAAAAATCCATAAAAAAAACGAGTCGAGGTCCTACAATCTTAGTCTTGCATGCTCCGAACGATCAAGAGTGTTGAGAAAGAGTGAGTGCGCATTTGTGCAAATCGGGTGCCCTTCAAAGCAATAGAGCTACTTGTCCTTCGAGTGGTGTTCCGACACGAGCATAGTCTTCGTTAGGCCCTCTTGGCTCACCCCTATAGTCGCATCACCCACTTTCATCTCCACGTGTGTGTTCCTTTGTCGGTTTGTGTGGTTGGTTCTTTTCGTTTTGGATCATTGTGGTTATCTTCTACCTTTAACAATATCCTTTTCGTTGATTGTTCCATTTGGTTTACCACCTTCCCTACCGAGCTCCTCATAAGTGTGTGTGTTGGTGATTTGCTCTTGGATCGCTTCTTGCAAAACGCTTTACCCTTGCGACGTGACTTCTCACTCACCAAGGACCACAAGGCTCAATACTATCTTTGAAAGTAAGAGACGGTCGGGTTTGATCTTCACTAACCACCATATACACGAGACTCTTTTGTTGTCACCATGTCTAGAGAAATGGAACAAGGCGACGGCGCGGGAAGTGAACCAATCTATGTCACGCAAACTCAACATTTGGCACTACAACGAGGCACTCGTGAGGCATTGGGTGACTTGAGGAACGGATGGACGCCAAGCTAACAAACCTCGAGGAGCGTCTCGACAACAACTTTGAGGCTCTTCGGATGGAAATTGCTCGAATGGGTCGTCGACATCGACATTCTTATCATCAAGTGCCAGCGGGTTTGGATCTTCCTCAAGCTCAAGGTCGCCGCCATGACCCACACAACCATAACGTGGATGACCCTCATGCTCGCCATAGTCATAGTGGTGGTTCTTCTCATCGAAACCGCCACGCTCACAATGATGATATCATACCACGTCCACAACATCATGATCGTCACCAACGGCACGAAGAATTCGACCCACATCCACATCGCCAAGCTCGCGATCCCTCTCCTCGACGCAATGAAGATGCCGCTTCACAAGGACGTCATGCTCGAGAACCATCTCCAAACAACCATGCGGATGTCGCCTCTCAACATCGACAACATCGAGCAAGGTCTCCACCGCGGCCCCGTGATAGGCGACACCATCCGGCGCACAACCAAAATGGCCGTCACGAGCGCCATGTGGAGGAACACCAGGATCATCATGCGCAAGGAAATCTGCACCAACATGTCGAGAACGCCAACTCAAACCATGTTGTGGATCAAGCGGAACTTGAGCGCCAAAGACGCCATCATGATGAGGAATTGGAGAGCCAGTGACTGGAAGCTCACGTCCACCACAACCGTGCTCATCGTGAACTTAGTCCTGAAAATGTGCAACACTACTGCCCATACTTCAATGCGGAAGAGAGGTTCGGGAAGCTAAAATTCAACATGCCCAAGTTCTCCGGCACAAATGATCCCGAAGCGTACCTCTCTTGGGCTCTCAAGGTGGACAAGATCTTCCGCCTTCACAACTACCCCAAAGACAAGATGATAGCGATGGCATCACCTGAGTTCGAGGACTACGCACTCCTTTGGTGGGAACAAGTACAAATAATTCGTGAAGAGAACGATGAGGCGCCTATTGATTCTTGGGAAGACATGAAGCGAGAGATGCGAGCACGCTTTCGTCCCAATGCACTATACACGCGACCTATTCAAGAAGCTACAAGAACTCAAGCAAGGCATCAAGTCCCTCGACGAGTACTTCAAAGAAATGGAAACATCCATGATGCGTGCAAGTGTAGAAGAATCCGAAGAGCAAACAATGGCGCGCTTCATGAACAGCCTCAACTACCCCATCAAGAGGATCGTCGAGTTCCAACCTTACACTTCCCTCGTAGAGCTAGTACACCAAGCCACCAAGGCGGAGCGCCAAGTAGCGGATGACATCAAGTATCAAAAGACCAAGGCCTGCTTCACCGGCAAGCCTATAATACCCAATCAACCGTCACCTACACAAGCTCCACAAGCTAACGCAAGATCTACCGCAAGACCTTCAAGCGCTTCTATTCGACCTTCGACTTCTATCTTCAAGAAACCGGCACCGTCCATGCAATCATCTCAAGCTTCCACGGGCAAGTCAAGTGACATCACATGCTTCAAGTGTGGTGGCCAAGGACACAAGTCATTTGAGTGCACCAACAAGAGAGTCATGATAGCCAATGATAATGGCGGATGGGACTCCATGGGTGAGGATGAATATGAAGCAATGGTTCAAGTAGCTACACTACACCATGTGAATGAAGAACAAGATACCCAATATTGCGACGGCGACACCCTTCCATCACTTGTGGTCACAAGGGTCTTGACCACCAACATGCATGATGATGAAGACCAAAGATGCAATTTGTTCCAAACAAGAGCCGGCATCATGGGAAAGTCCATCAAGGTCATCATCGATGGTGGGAGTTGCCACAACCTAGCAAGCGAAGAAATGTGCGACAAACTCAACTTGCATCGCACCAAGCGTCCACACAAATATCATGTACAATGGCTAAGCAACACCGGGAGTGTCAAGATTCATCAAAAAGTCAAGGTCTCTTTCAAGATTGGCCCCTACGATGATACGGTTGAGTGTGACGTCGCTCCCATGACGGTGTGCCACCTCCTTCTTGGACGACCATGGCAATTCGACAAGGGCACCATACATGATGGATGTACAAATCAATATAGCTTCAAGTGGCACAACAAGACCTTCGTTCTTCGCCCCATGACACCAAGTCAAGTTATTGCTGACAACGCTAAGACCGTCGCGAGGACTCAACAAGCACAATCTTCTTGTGAGATGAGTGGTGAGAGAGAGAACCACCTTCACGCGAGCGAGAGCCACAAGCAAAATATGAGTGGAAAAATGAAGAGGGTTACCCATGGAGTAGTTTTGTTAGCCACCAAAAGTGAGATGAGGGAAGTGAGAGCAAACCCATCCATTCTCCACTTTGTGCTCTTATGCAAAGGAGATGGGAAAGACACTAACGACCTAACCCATGTTCCTCCTTCAATGATATCTCTTTTGCAGGAATTCGGTGACGTCTTTCTGATTGAGCTCCCTCCCGGACTTCCTCCTCTATGTGGGATTGAGCATCGCATCGACTTCCTTCCCGGTGCCCCTCTTCCCAATAGAGCGCCATACCGCACCAACCCCGAGGAGACGAAAGAGATTGAGTGCCAAATTCAAGAACTCCTCGCCAAGGGACATGTTCGTGAAAGCTTGAGTCCGTGCGCCGTTCCGGTAATCCTCGTCCCCAAGCAAGACGACACATTGCGCATGTGCATGGATTGTCGTCCCATCAACAATATCACGGTGAGATACCGACTTCCCATACCCCGCCTTGATGACATGTTAGATGAGCTTAGTGGTGCCACTATCTTCTCCAAAATCGATTTGAAAAGTGGCTATCACCAAATCCATATGCATGAAGGAAATGAATGGAAAACGGCTTTCAAAACAAAACTTGGTCTTTATGAGTGGTTTGTCATGCCCTTTGGTCTTTCCAATGCTCCTTCAACGTTTATGTGTCTTATGAATCACGTCTTGCGCACTTTCATTGGCAAGTTTGTGGTTGTCTACTTTGATGACATCCTTGTTATAGCAAATCCTTGCTTGAACATGTCGACCATGTGAAACAAGTTTTGTTAGCCCTTCGTAATGCTTCGCTCTTTGCCAACCTCAAGAAATGCACCTTTTGCACCGACAAGCTTGTGTTTTTGGGTTATGTGGTTTCTTCTAAAGGGATTGAAGTTGACACCTCTAAGATTGAGGCAATCACCAATTGGCCACCGCCAACTAATCTTGCTCAACTTTGTAGCGCCCTTGGCTTGTTTGGATTTTACCGTTGATTTGTGAAAGATTTTAGCACAATTGCTGATGTAGTGCTAGGCCCGATCTTCACGGATTTGAGGGGGAAAAGGGATGAACACGAAGAACACGGAGGGGTAGCGAGGGAGATTCATGGCAAACAAAGAGGGTAAATAGCAAATCCTGCTAAGATCTCCACCCAACAACAAACCCTCAAAAAGGCAGCCTTTGGATCGAAGAATCAAAGCCAAACTTACTCTTGTTGAAACCGATTGCTCTTACCGGCCGGTCCACCGATCCAATAGAATCACCGCAGTGAAAGATTGGTTTGTACTACTAGAGACACCGTAGTGAAAGAGTAGCAACAACAAGATCCATCCTCTAAGAGGAGCCCTAGCACAGAGGGATGAGGAGCATGGCTCACAAGTCTCCAATTCAGTCTAACCCTAGGAAAGGAAAGGGAGGTGCTATTTACAGTCTATTACAAAAAGGTGCAGAAAAGTGGGAAACCGGCCTGAGGGCCGGCCTAGGCCGGCCGGGAGGCCGGCTGGCGCAGGCAGGACACCGGCCTGGAGGCCGGCCTAGGCTAGCCGGGAGGCCGGCTGGGAGGCCGGCACGGGGGCCGACAACTTCGGAGTGTAGACCGGCCTGGGGGCCGGCCTGGGACGGCTGGGAGGCCGGCGGCCTCAGGTGGGAGGCCGGCCTGGGGACCAGCCTAGACCGGCCGGGAGGCCAGCTGGGAGGCCGGCACGGGGGCCGGCAGCGTCGGAGTGTAGCCCGGCCTGGGGGCCGGCCTGGGCCGGCTGGGAGGCCGGCGGCCTCGGGTTGGGGCCCGGCCTGGGGGCCGGCCTGGGCTGGCTGGGAGGCCGGCAGCCTCGGGTTGGAGCCCGGCCTTGGGGCCGGCCTAGGCCGGCTGAGAGGCCGACGACCCTGTCTTCGCCTCCTTCCTCCTCTTCTTGTCCCCATTGTGGGTCATCATCCGGGTGGATCTTGAGTATGCACAAGGTACCGGCATGAAGTAGCAAACCACTCAAAGGGAGGTCGAGATCACACATCGAGAGGAGCGAAGTCACCTTTTCATGAAGAGCCTTGACTCTTGACCTTGTCATTGGGCCATTTGGCGTGGTGTCCATGGTGTTGTCCACATGTGGGGCTACATCATCTCCCCCCCCCCCTTCGGAAAGAGTCGTCTTCGACTCGTCATCCTCTTGAACGCTTGCATCTCCGTGGAAAGGGGATAGGTCGGCGACGTTGAACATGTCATGCACCAAGTACTTGGAGGTTGGGATGTCAATCTTGTATGCGTTGTCGTTGATGCGCTTGAGCACTTTGAAAGGTCCGTCACCGCGAGGAGCAAGCTTGGATTTTCGTTCATCCGGGAAACGGTCCTTACGGAGGTGTAGCCACACAAGATCTCCTTCTTCGAATACCATGGGCTTCTTCAACATGTTGATCTTGGTAGCTTGGCGCTTTGTGTGCTCCTCTAGAGTTGCTCGAGTTGACTCATGTAATGTCTTCATGTAGTCAGCTCTTTTGTCGACGTCCATGTCGGTGCGCTCATGTAGAGGAAGTGGGAGGATGTCTAGGCCGGTGTTGGGGTTGAACCCATAGACAACCTCGAACGGGCTTCACTTGGACGCCCGGTGGGAGGCACGGTTGTAGGCGAACTCGGCGTGCGGTATGCATTCCTCCCAACCTTTGAGGTTTGGCTTGATTAATGCGCGAAGGAGAGTTGATAAGCTTCGATTCACCACCTTGGTTTGGCCATCGGTTTGTGGGTGGTAAGCGGTGGAGAAGAGGAGCTTGACTCCTAGCTTGGACATCAATGCCTTCCAAAAGTAGCTTGTGAACTTGACATCTTGGTCCGAAACAATGGTCTTCGGCACTCCATGTAGACGAACGATTTCCCTAAAGAACAAAGTTGCAATGTGTGAAGCATCGTTGGTCTTATTGCAAGGAATAAAGTGTGCTATTTTAGAGTAGCGATCGACAACAACAAATATTGAATCTTTGCCATTTTTTGTTCGAGGTAATCCTAAGACGAAATCCATGCTCATGTCGGACCAAGGTGTGTGTGGTATTGGTAAAGGCATATAAAGACCATGAGAGTTCAAAGTGGACTTAGCTTTGAGGCAAGTTGGGCAACGGCGCACCAAGTGCTTCACATCACGCGTCATCCGTGGCCAAAAGTAGTGTGTAGATAGCATGGCAAGTGTCTTGTCATGTCCAAAGTGTCCCATGAGGCCCCCACTATGTGATTCCTGTAAAAGCAACAAACGGAGCGAGGACTCGGGAATGCATAGTTTGTTAGCCTAACAAGAAATCCTTGTGCAAGTAGAAATCATCGCATCCTTTGTCAATTGTGCACTTTGTAAAGATAGGACCAAAGAAAGGATCGGAAGCATAGAGTTCTTTAAGGTCATCAAGGCCCAAAACGTTGATTTCAAGTTGGGTGAGTGAGATCATCTTGCGGGAAAGAGCATCCGCAACTATATTTTCCTTGCCTTTTTTGTACTTCACCACATAGGGAAAAGACTCGATGAATTCAACCCATTTGGCATGCCTTTTGTTCAAATTGGTTTGGGTTTTCAAATATTTCAATGATTCATGATCGGAATGGATAACAAACTCTTTTGTCCAAAGGTAGTGTTGCCACACTTCCAAAACACGGACTAAGGCATAGAGTTACTTGTCGTAGATTGGGTAGTTTAGGCGAGCACTATCAAGTTTTTCGCTATAATAGGCAACGGGACGGCCACATTGCATGAGGATGCCACCGATGCCAAGGCCACTAGCGTCACACTCAAGTTCAAAGGTTTTGGAGAAATCCGGCAAAGCAAGTAAAGGAGCTTCGGTCAATCTCTTCTTGAGTTCATTCAAAGCCGATTCTTGAGCATTGCCCCAAATGAAGGGTACATTCTTTTTGGTAAGCTCATTCAAGGGTCAAGAAATTGTGCTAAAATCTTTCACGAAGCGACGGTAAACCCCAAACAAACCAAGGGCACTACGAAGTTGAGCAAGATTAGTTGGCGGTGGCCAATTTGTGATTGCCTCAATCTTAAAGGTGTCAACTTCAATCCCTTTCGAAGAAACCACATAACCCAAAAACACAAGCTTGTCGGGGCAAAAGGTGCATTTCTTGAGGTTGGCAAAAAGCGAAGCATTACGAAGGGCCAACAAAACTTGCTTCACATGGTCGACATGTTCATTCAAGGATTTGCTATAAACAAGGATGTCATCAAAGTAGACAACCACAAACTTGCCAATGAAAGTGCGCAAGACGTGATTCATAAGACGCATAAATGTTGAAGGAGCATTGGAAAGACCAAAGGGCATGACAAGCCACTCATAAAGACCAAGTTTTGTTTTGAATGCGGTTTTCCATTCATCTCCTTCATGCATACGGATTTGGTGATAGCCACTTTTCAAATCAATTTTGGAGAAGATAGTGGCCCCACTAAACTCATCTAGCATGTCATCAAGTCGTGGGATAGGATGTCGATACCTCACCGTGATATTGTTGATGGGACGGCAATCCATGCACATTCATAGTGTGTCGTCTTGCTTGGGGACGAGGATGACCGGAACGGCACATGGACTCAAGCTTTCACGAACATGTCCCTTGGCGAGGAGTTCTTGAATTTGGCGCTCGATCTCCTTTGTCTCCTCGGGGTTGGTGCGGTATGGCGCTCGATTGGGTAGAGGGGCACCGGGAATGAGATCGATGCCCGGCCTTGGGGCCGGCCTAGGCCGGCTGGGAGGCCGGCAACCCTGTCTTCGCCTCCTTCCTCCTCTTCTTGTCCCCATTGTGGGTCATCATCCGGGTGGATCCTGAGTATGCACAAGGTACCGGCATGAAGTAGCAAACCACTCAAAGGGAGGTCGAGATCACACATCGAGAGGAGCGAGGTCACCTTTTCATGAAGAGCCTTGACTCTTGACCTTGTCATTGGGCCATTTGGCGTGGTGTCCATGGTGTTGTCCACATGTGGGGCTACATCAATTGCTTGCCCTTTGAATGAGCTTACCAAAACGAATTTACCCTTCATTTGGGGCAATGCTCAAGAATCGGCTTTCAATGAACTCAAGAAGAGATTGACCGAAGCTCCTTTACTTGCGTTACCGGATTTCTCGAAAACTTTTGAACTTGAATGTGATGCTAGTGGCCTTGGCATCGGCGGTGTCCTCATGCAATGTGGACGTCCCATAGCCTACTATAGCGAGAAGCTAGATGGTGCTCGCCTAAACTACCCAATTTATGACAAGGAACTTAGTCCGTGTTTTGGAAGTTTGGCAACACTACCTTTGGCCAAAAGAGTTTGTTATCCATTCCGATCACGAATCTTTGAAATATTTGAAAACCCAAGCCAATTTGAACAAAAGACATGCAAAATGGGTGGAATTCCTTGAGTGCTTTCCCTATGTCGTGAAATACAAGAAGGGAAAGGACAATATAGTCGCGGATGCTCTTTCCCGCAAGATGATTTTACTTGCCAAGCTTGAAATCAATGTTCTAGGCCTTGATGAGATTAAAGATCTCTATGCCTCCGACCCTACTTTTGGTCCTATTTTTGCAAAGTGCTCATGTGACAAGGGTTTCGATGATTTCTATTTGCACAAGGGTTTTTTGTTTAAAGCTAACAAACTTTGTATCCCCGAGTCTTCGCTTCGCTTGTTGCTTTTGAAGGAATCACATGGAGGCGGCCTCATGGGACATTTCGGACGGGACAAGACCTATGCAATGCTTTCAACACATTACTATTGGCCACGAATGAAGCGGGACGTGGAACACCTTGTACTTTGATGCCCAACATGCCTCCAAGCTAAGTCCACGTCCAACCCTCATGGCCTTTACATTCCACTTCCCATTCCATATCTTCCATGGACCGACATTAGCATGGACTTTGTGTTAGGGCTACCACGAACTAGAAATGGCAAAGATTCCATATTTGTTGTTGTTGATCGTTTCTCTAAAATGGCACATTTCATCCCTTGCAACAAGGCCAATGATGCTTCACATATTGCAACTTTGTTCTTTAGGGAAATCGTTCGTCTACATGGAATCCCGAAGACCATTGTTTCCGACCGAGACGTCAAGTTCACAAGCTACTTTTTGAAGCCATTGATGGCCAAGCTAGGAGTCAAGCTCCTCTTCTCCACAGCTTACCACCCACAAACCAATGGCCAAACCGAGGTGGTTAATCGAAGCTTGTCAACTCTCCTCCGAGCACTAATCAAGCCAAACCTCAAAGGTTGGGAGGAATGCATCCTGCACGTCGAGTTTGCCTACAACCGTGCATCGCACCGGGTGACCAAGCGAAGCCCGTTCGAAGTTGTCTATGGGTTCAACCCCAACACCGCCCTAGACATCCTCCCACTCCCTCTCCACGAGCGCACCGACATGGACTTCGACAAACGAGCCGACTACATGAAGACACTACATGAGTCCACTCGAGCTACTCTAGAGGAGCACACCAAGTGCCAAGCCGCCAAGATCAACAAGTTGAAGAAGCCCATGATATTCGAAGAAGGAGATCTTGTGTGGCTACATCTCCGTAAAGACCGTTTCCCGGATGAAAGAAAATCCAAGCTTGCTCCTCGCGGTGACGGGCCTTTCAAAGTGCTCAAGCGCATCAATGACAACGCCTACAAGATCAACATACCAATCTCAAAGTACTTGGTGCATAACACATTCAACGTCGCCGACCTATCCCCTTTCCACGAATATCCAAGTGTTCAAGATGATGACGAGTCGAGGACGACTCTTTCCGAAGGGGGGGGGGGAGATGATGTAGCCCCACATGTGGACAACACCATGGCCAACACGCCTATGGGCCCGATAACAAGATCAAGAGCAAAGGCTATGCAAGATAAGGTGAACTCACTCCTATCCTCGAATCAATTCAATTTCTCCATGAATGGCTTGCTACCTCAAGTTGTTACCTTGTGCATACTCAGGATCCACCTTGGTGATGACCTACAATGGAGTAGAGAAGATGAGCAAGAGAAGGTACAAGATGATGGAGAAGATGACCAAGAGGAGATCCCAAAAGATGGTAAAGGAGAGGAAGGAGGCGGAGCCAGGCTGGCCGGCTTCAGCCCGGCTAGGCCGGCCACCAGGCCGGCCACCCACCAGAGCCAGCCGGCCTCCCAGCCGGCCCCCAGGCCGGTCACCCACCTGAGACAGCCGGCCCCCCAGCCGGCCAAGGCTGGCCCCCAGGCCGGACGCCCCCCCCCCCCCAGCGCCAGCCGGCCTCCCAGCCGGCCTAGGCCGGCCCTCAGGCCGGACACCCGCATTTCTGCCCCCGTTTTGTAATTGACTATAAATAGCACTCCCCTTTCCCCATTCTGGGTTAGACTAAGAATAGACTTTTGAGCTTTGCTCCTACTTTCCCTTTGTGGAACTCATGGCCACACTAGATTCATCTAGGTGATGTACAAGGCCCCTCTTTGTGTACGGTCTCTCATGAGCATGATTCTACCTTCGGGTCTCTCGTGTTTGTGATTCTACCGTTCGCTCAACAATCTCTCCCGAAGATTCTACCTCACGGTCTCTCTTCGGGATTCTATTGGTCCGGTTGTTCCTACCGGTGAGGGAAAAGGAACTCCAAGGGTAAGTTCTTCTTGTGGTTGCGATCCGAGACGGTCTCCCGTGTATCTTTGTGTTTTCCCCTTTTGGATCTTCGTGTTCATCGCTCTCCCCACGTCTATGCATGAAGATCGGGCCACGAGCTACACCACACACTCAATTGTATCTTTGTATGGCCCAATCTGAAATTCAACTCGCAACATGTAGCTCACCTTCATCTCTCCATTAGCACTCAACCACTGAATATGATAAGGGTGAGGGTGTGGAATATATTTCAGTTTCAGCTTTGCACATAAATCTTTGCTTGCTAAATTTCTACAACTTCCTCCATGATACGGATGATTTGGCCCGATATTTCACCGCAAGAATCATCGGATAACTATTCTCCCAACTACGTGAGCAATGCACGTAACCTGAAGAACTTGGATAGATATAGGCGAGCAACTTGGTGATGAACACCACGCCTCACGCCAAGCTTGACAACCCTTGACAGATCAAGGACCTTCTCACCACGCACGATAACCCTTGACAGATTCAAGAACAACTCATGCCTCAATTTATTGGATAACTAGACGAGCGCATATACGCCGTCATACGCCGATCCCCGTGGGACGGTGACAACTTGAACACAATGTTCTACATAATTTTCTACCCCCTAAACCTAGCCGCCGGCTCCTTTATTTATAAGAGGCCAACATCTATTCCGTTGGACAGGTCCAAACCGAACCTAACATGACTCCTAAACCTACTTGGACTCTAACCATAGAAAACCGGCCTGTTGTAGGCTCGCCTTAACACAAGTGGCACGCAGGCCTAACTAACACAACCTTAGACATTACATATCATGATAGTTGTCCTAGAGTGTCAACCAACCAACACGATGCCAATACGATGCCCTCATCATCCTCCCCTTCTTAGAAAGGCATTGTCCTCAACGCCGGAAGGTCTTCTCCAGCGCTTGTGGCGTCAAATCAGCAACATCGCCACGCTTCTTGATGCGGGCAAAGCCCTCTAGGGTGGCCCGATCTTCATGGATTGACGAACGAGGGGACGAACGCACACAAGAACACGAAGAACAAGAGAACACAAACCCGATACAATGGACGCGTTTTCCTCATCGGTCGGTCCAACCGGCCCAATAGAATCACACAAGGGAGAGACCGCGAGGTAGAATCCCTATGTGAAAGATCGGTGTGCGCGAGGTAGAATCCCGTGAGTGAGAGACGGTGAAGTAGAATCACACACGAGAGAGACTCCGCGCAAAGAGGGGCCTTGATTCACTCCAAGATACAAATACAAGGAGAGGTCTTGAATCCCATGGGGTTCTCCACAAGGGGAGGCCTTGAATCCCACAAGGGGGAGGGGAGCACTAGCTCTAGTTCTTCTCTAAATTCTATCTGTCCGTACATTGGAAGAGGGGAAGAGCTATTTATAGTCTTAGTACAAAAAGGGGTGCAGGACACGAGTGGCAGGCCTGGGAGCCGGCCTGGGCCGGGCTGAGGGCCGGCTGCATCGGCAGGGAAGCCGGCAAGCTCTGGCAGGTGGCCGGCCTGGGAGCCGGCCTAGGCCGGGCTGGAGGCCGGATGGCTCTGGCATGTGGCTGGCCAGACTGGCTTTGCCTCCCTCTTCATCTTCGTCTTGTCTCCGCTTCTTCTTCCTCCGCATCCATGCGTACGCCTTGGATGGCTTCGACTCTTGGGCTCCCTCGGCGTCTCCCTTGGCGCCCGTACTCGTCGTGTGACACATAGTAATGTACAAGGGTAGGCGCTTAGGTAGTACACCATCCAAAGGCTATGCATTGAGGTTCGTAGAGAGGATTGAGTTCACCTTTGACGTTCGTGGTAACATGGCATATGTTGGAATGCTTGACATGGTGGTGACGTTGGGTTGGGCTACATCATCTCCCCCTCCTTCGAAAAGCGTCGTCCTCGACGCTTGCACGTCATCACCATGTGAAGGAGGTAGATGGTTTGCCGATGTAGCGGGTGTCACCATGTCGCCATTGTTACCTACATGCATCAAAGACCAAGCAAACAATGTGTGTGCATGATAGTGGAGCACATCATCCATGACATGTCCAATCTTGTTCATTACACAATTAGCACAAAACAAATATATGGGAAGCATAGCAAATGCAAGGTCAAAGTGCAAGCAACTCATCGAAACATCCTCGAGATGTGGAAACTCAAAATCTCCAACAAAATTTGAGAGTGCTATCGAAGCCATCTCATTTTGAACATATGAGCACTATTGCAAGCAAAGCATCGGAAAGAGAAATTGGTCAATATCTTTGTTGCAATAAGAGGAGAATTTGGCAAAAATACAAGAAGAGGGATGTCGAAAACATCATCATTGATGGGCCAAAAATGAAAGCATTTGTGACAAAGAATGCTCAAAATATCATTATGATGGCCAACAAACATAAGGAGAGAGAAATTGCTCATCAATTTTGTGGCAACACATAAATCATCTAGATAAAAGCTCACAGAAACATGCATGTCACAAAGGTAACCAAAATCACTCACATGTTTGCAAACCAACCAAAGGAAAGAGAAATTGTTCAATTTGTTGGAAACAAAACATGCGGAATGTATTAGAGCCGGGTTCAAACCGAAACTCACAAGTATGATGCTCTCAAGAGCTCGTTTTGTCAACTCATGCTCAATTGAGGTTGACACTAGCATGCGGGGACCATTACACACGAAATTCCACATAAAGAAATTGTGTGCATGGTACACGAACACATCATCCATCATGATGCGTCTCTTCATTTGCACATCACCAAACGCACCAAATTCAAAATTGAAGTGTGAATTATGCGTATGGTCAACATGCAAAGTGAAGGAAGGAAAATTCTCAACATAGCAAAAGGAACCATCTCCAAAAATTGAGAATGCTATGGGGGAAAACTCATTATCAAGCATTTTATCATCATTGCAAGCAACACATATGAAAGAGAAATTTTTCGACATATTGCATGCAACAATGGGAGAAAAGAGGAAGGATTCATAACAAGGCATGCATGTGGCAAGATTATCACACATAGGAAATTCCACATGATCAACAGTGGTTTTAAACAAGGTATCACATGGGAATACGAAAGAAGCATAGGTGACATCGAAAGAAACATCCACATCATGCAAGCAATCACAAGTTATTTTGTCCACTAGTGGGATCATGGCATCATCAACACCCGTATACATACCGTTATAGTCCCGCTCATGAGATGTAGGTGTTGTGGTAGAGGTAGCGGCATCCATGTGGCCGACTTGTTCATCATGTAGACATGGGGTGGCATCGCCTTCATCCTTCATGTGCATCTTCTCAAATTGAGGCTCCGTCATGTCGAGGTTTGGCGCATCTTCATCCATGGAACCTAGCAAAACATGAGAGAACACACTAGAGATAGAGGGTAAGTTGTTAGAAATCGAAATGACCTCACTTGACCTATCAACTACCTCTCGCAACTCAAGTGATGTATCACTCATTCCCTCGAAGTGGAAGCACTGAATCTCGCATATGGTGGAGGCACTCAACTCACTTGCACTCTCACTCAAGTGGGCTAGGTGGCTCTCATGCTCACATGGGATTGGTACCATCTCATCATTCAAGCACGTAGGGATAGGCTCGATATTCTCAACTCCATTCGCCGCCTTGGTTGAAGGGAAACTCCCATGCTCAACCTCCTCAACCTTGTCGCCTCCAAAGATGAATGCCATAGGATGGGCATCATCACTCGACTCCTTTGCCGAAGGGAACAACCCATGCTCGACCATAGTGGTCGCATACTCCATGCTCGCCTCCTTGGTCGAAGGGAAAATCCCATGCTCGACCATCTTCTCACCATCGTGATCCATCGTGTCTTGGCTCTTGGGGCAATCCCACATGATGTGATGAGGACATCCCTAGTCCTTTACCATTTTGTTCTATCGATGAGGTTGCTACTCAAGACAAGCCCAATGAAGTGAGGATTGGACCAATGACAAGGGCTCGTGCCAAGCTACTTGGACAACAGGTGAACTCACTCTTAATTGAATATGATGTTTGTAATAATGAGAATTTTATACTACCTAAGTCTATGCATTTGTGTATGATCAGGGTTGTTGATAACACAAACATTGGAGGAGGACCAGAGGAGCAACAAGGATCGGAGCAGGACATCACCTATGGCGCGAGGGAGGAGCGGGAGGAAGCGCAAAGAAGGAAAACGAAGAAACCCAGGCAGCCCAGCCTAAGGCCGGCCCCAGCCCGGCCAGGCACCCGAAGCCCCGGCCTCCAACCCGCAGGAAGGCCGGCCTCAACCCGGCCTAGGCCGGGCAGGCACCCGAAGCTCCCGGCCTCCAATATGCAGGAAGGCCGGCCTCAGCCTGGCCTCAGCCCGGCCTTCCTCCCGGCCAGGCCGGATTGCGTGCCATGCAAATCCTGCGCCGGCCTTGGCCCGGCCTCAGCCCGGCCTGGACCTGGCCTGCGCGTCAGTTTTGGACCGAACCGGTTTTGGTCGGTTTGTATCCGTTTTAAGTCGAACCAAACCCTATTTGAGTTGGTTTGAGTCTCACCCCAGCCCTAGGACTCCTATACAAGGCTAGGGCCGGAGGCTAGATTGAGGTTAGACTACGTTTTGATTAAACCCTAGATTGGATTGCTAAGCATTCATCTATACTAGAATTCCTCTTTGCTTCGATTGGGAATTCACCCCTCCACTTTGTTTCGATCTGGAGGTTATTGTTACCAAAGTTTGAGTGTGATCTGTTGTTCCACTGGGAATTAGTAGATTGTAGAAACCGCTTTGTGGTCGGCGGCTATGTTGCATCGGTGTGAGGCGTCACGAATATCCATTGGGTTGAAGAGCTGTTGCATTGGCAACAGGGGAGCAGCCGGAGAGTTCGTCGGAATCTCGCAAGTTACCTACATCATCATCCATCTACCACCGCTCATTGAGAAGATCGGGCCAACCCTTATCATCTTGGTATCAGATTTCCAGCGTTTACTCGATGAGCATCCACAAATTCCCGTAGAGTTACTATTTTCGTCCTATCCAGAAAAAGCCAAAAATATTAGGGTTAGTTTTCGCCATAGCCTTAGATTACATCTGTAATCAAGTTCTAGTTGCTGGTCGTTTTTCCTTTCGCGTACCTTCAATTTTCCCTTTCCGAGATAGTTTTGGTAAAACAGCCATAACTTTTGCATACGAACTCTGTTTTGGACGATCGACCCCCCCCCCCCCCCCCCAAATCATTCGTCTCGAAAAGTTCTATCCAACCAAACTCGCGTTGCCTGTTTACGCCTTCTCGGCGGTCTCGGAATCACCAAATTCGTCCGGGAACATCGAGTTTTTGGCATTTGAAGTTTCAGTTTCGGCAAAAACCGAACTTTTTGGTGAAAAACATAGACACAGCCTTTCTACAGCCCGTGATAGGAGCTTACCCATATAAGACTAGCTACGTTTTGTGCTCACAGTGTCGGGGGGAAGCCCCCGAGTGGGGTCAATATGGTAAAATAAGGTTGACTCGAAGTTGACCGAGTCAATGGAAACCGACATATCATACTGGCTTACCCGGATTCGTCCGAGTCAGGTCAAACCGACATAGTCTTATGTCGGATCATGTTTATTATATGTCGGAGTCTCCTTCATTGTTCTTATGTGCAGGAAGGGGTAAACCGAGTCAAGAGCATGGGGCATGCCTATGCCGGGTGGAAGTCATCTCGGACGGTGGTCCAAGCTCCTTGGGACACGGAGCGAGACAAGGGCGGCGGCGTGCCGCAAGTGGACGGCGTGCCGTACCTCGGCCATGCCTCTGACGCGGGTGGCGCGGCACAGTGGCGCTAGGCCTAGGCGTGGGCGTGCTGTCTGACACAGAGGGGACCGTGGCGACCAGCGCTGCCACGGTCTGGGTATGGCGCAGCGGCGCCCGTGTCGGCCGGAGACCAAGGGGTATGGCGCCAGTAGCAATGTTTTACACTGTAACCTTGGGTTTCCCTATATAAGGGGTACCAGGGGCTCCTCTTACAGGGACGATTCCCGGACAGACGCGGAGACGCTGGACAAACACTTAGTAGTTTCTGAGAGATAGCAGCAGAGCAAGAGTGCAGTCCTGAGACTCGGTAGAGGCTTAGAGTTGGTAGTTCTCCCTACCCAGCTCAAGGAGCAAGCTTGTAAACCATCTGTGATCCACTTATATACATCAGAAAAGCAGGAGTAGGGGTGTTATCTCCTCACGAGAGCCCCGAACCTGGGTAAATCGTGTGCGTGTGTGTGTGAGTGTGTGTGTGTTCGTGTCTGTACGTTTTACGTGCAAGCCCTCCCCGGTTGCCTCCAGCGTCCAATCGGCCCCACCTTAAGCCTATATGGCATCTGTCCGTGCACCACCACGACAGTTGGCGCCCACCGTGGGGCCAGCAGCGGCGCTGGCTGGTTTGTTCATCCGGACGGGTTCCTTCATCGCATCGGGTGAGCGCGTTATCTGTGGCCTTGTCCACAGGTTCGGCTCGCTCAACGTCATCAGCGACAACGCCGGTTGTTTCGGCAGCAGGCCGTTACCCCGGAACGGGTGCCTCATCGAGTTCGGCTCCCTCACCGTCTACGTCGCCACCGAGGTCCCCTGCCGGTTTCCCGAAAGGGTGCAGGTTGCAGCGGATCCCCCCGCTGTCTGTGCGGCTCGCGGCCGACGTATCGCCCGTCCCGCTGCTAGCTGTGCAGAGGTCATGATGACCGCCCCGGTTGTTGATGCCGAGGTCAGCACCAGAACTACCAGGACGGCGCGCCCGCCGCTGGAGAGGCCGGAGAATCGTCCGGAGCAGGCCGGTACATCTGCTGTGCCGGTGACGCCGAGTCCTCTTCAGGGCGCGATTGAGAAGCTGACGACTCCAGTGGCTCCGAGCGTAGATGCTGCTCTGACTCAGGCGGAGTTGGAGCAGCAGCGCTAGGAGATACTCCGAGAGGCTCAGGAGGTGGCCCGGGTCAAGCAGGACTTCGACATCTCCCTCCGTGAGTACAATATCGCTCATGGTTTTACGCCGGTAGCCAACCCAGATAGTCGCATAAATGAAGTATGTGCTAGAGTTAGAGACCTCAATGCCGAAATAGCTAGAGATGGTAGAGCTAGATCTGGTAAAACTGCTAGTTATGTGTCGGCAGGCCGGCCGAAATACAGTACCCCGGGTAAGAACCTCAGAGCTGCTGAGGCTGCCATAGCTGAGTTGCCTAATTTATCCGGTGAAGCTCGTAGTAGGCAACAGGACCGAGTTAGTGAGTTGGTAGCTGTAGCCAACAGGCAGAATGAGGCATTCCGGAATGCAAACCCGGGTGCAGGAGGATCCGGATACCTCTACTCCAATGGTGGTGCCGGAGGAGCGTCCAAGGGACAGGCCTCTTCACCGTATGTCGGTGCAAGCCGTGGCCAGAGTGTGAACTCTGGCAAGAACAAACAGATGCAGGCGTATGATCCGGTATATGCCGGAAAGCAGAAAGCTGCCCAAGGTCAACCCGGACAGGGAGCTCTAGGACCTGTTCAGGGCAGACATGAAGCCAACCGAGTTAACTCGGCAAATCCGGGTCAGCCACCTCGGTATCCGGTACCCAATCCACCTCGTCAACGACCGGGTGCCGGGTATGTCGAGCCGGCCGCTGACCGGTATGATGATGGTTACTCGGCCATGGAGCGTGCCGGGTATACAAGATACAGAGAGCTGGCGTCTGAGCGTGCACTCGGCGCTAGGCTGGGGGCTCGCCAGCTACCAGCCCACGACGTCTGTAACAAGTTAGACAGAATCTATCTGTCTGAAATGCTGGAGGAGCAAGGTCCACCAGGTCCTGCGTGTTTTGGACCCCGGATCATGAAACAGCCACCTGTGCCGAACTTCCAGCTCCCCCGGGGTGCAAAGACCTATGACGGCAGCACCAAGCCGGAGGACTGGTTGACAGATTATGTCACCGCGGTGCATATCGCTGGTGGCAGTCGCCGATGGGCCGTGCGGTATGTGCCGCAGATGCTAGAGGGACCAGCCCGAATCTGGCTGAACAATCTGGAGGAGAACAACATTGATTGCTGGCTCGACTTCTCCGACGCTTTCGTCAGCAACTTCTCCAGCACTTACAAGAGGCCGAATCGACCTCAGCAGCTGTCCATGTGTCGGCAGCGAGAAGACGAAACAGACCGGGAATATCTGACCCGGTGGAGCACGATCCGGAACTCCTGTGAAGGAGTGATTGAGTCACAAGCAATTGCATGGTTTGCGCAAGGATGCCGACATGGCTCCATGCTTTGGCAGAGACTCCAGAGGGAGATGCCGGCCACCTTGGCCGAGACTATGTCAATTGCTGACAGCTATGCACTCGGTGATCCGACACAGCCCTTGCTGACCTAGGTTGATGTGGGCAGGAGGTATCCTGCTCAAGACCGAGATAGATCGGGCCGGCGTAGCGATCGCCCGGACAACCGAAACAAGAGAAGAGATGACAGGCCGGATTACCGGTACGGGTCTGACCAGGTCGCAGCTGTCGACCAAGATCAAGCGGGTGCCGGCAGCAGCCAGCGCCAGAAGAATGAGGGTCCCTCTTGGGGCCAGAACTCGGAAGGGAAGAGGCCGTGGAACGGCGAGAAGAGGCCATGGAACGGCGAGAGGAAGCCGTGGAACGGCGAAAGGAAGCCATGGAATGGCAACAAGAAGCAGTTGGATGACCAGGAGAGGTACATCTATGAGAAAATGCTGGATGGCCCTTGCTGCTTTCACACCAGACACCCCAGCAAACCGGCTCAACACTCGACTCGTGACTGTGATCGGCACAAGAATCAGCCAGCAGCTGCTGGTCCGACACCGAGACCCGCACCTCTGACAGGTGCAAACACTCAACCCCTGAATGCACAGCCGAGGCAAGAGGATGTCAACCAGGTGGCCAACAACAACAACAACAACAGCAACAATGCTGGCCCGAGTAGGCAGAATGAGTATCGGAAGCCCCATCAGAGTTATATGGTCTTTGTGACCGAGCCCACTGATAAGCAGAGTCAACACCGGCGAGCGATGGAGGTGAACGCGGTCATGCCTGCCGTGCCCAAGTTTATGTACTGGTCCGAGGATGAGGTCAGCTGGAGCATCAGGGATCATCCAAAGGTCATGCCAAACCCGGGGGGTTATGCTCTGGTTGTGAATCCGACATTCGTTGGACCCAGCATTAACATCAGTTTCAGCCGAGTTCTTGTTGATAACGGGAGCAGCATCAACATCATGTACCGAGATACCATGGTCAAACTCGGATTAACCGAGAACATGATGCAGCCAAGCAGGACAACTTTCCACGGCATCGTACCGGGTGTCTCGCACGCACCCATGGGAGCAGTCTAGGTGGATGTCTCCTTCGGGGACGAGAATAACTGCCGGACTGAGAGTCTGCTGTTCGAGGTTGTGGATCTCGAGAGTCCGTATCATACCTTACTCGGTAGGCCAGCACTCGCCAAGTTCATGGCGTCCACTCATGTGGCTTACCTGAAAATGAAGATGCCGGGTCTGAATGGCGTCATCACTATCTCGGGCGACTACAGGCGCTCCATGGAGTGTGCCTCTGCCGGATCTCTGCTGGCCGAGTCACTTGTGATTGCCGCCGAGAAGAAAAGAATTCATGAGGTGGTCGCTTTGGCCCAATCTGCTCAACTCGGTATTCCGAGTCCGGCCAACCCGCAGCAGACTGCAACCTTCCAGGCGGCGAAGGAGTCCAAGAAAGTTGGTGTCAACGAGTCTAATCCGGAACACACCGTCATCATCGGTGCCGGGTTGGACAGCAAATAGGAAAGCAAGCTCATCCACTTCCTCCGTGAGAATCGGGATATCTTTGCATGGTCCAGTCAGGACTTGCTGGGTGTTCCGAGGGAGTTGGCTGAGCACTCTCTGCATGTCAGGCCAGATGCTAGGCCTGTGAAGCAACCGACACGGCGTCTCGCCGAAGGAAGAAGGAAGGCTGTGGGTGACGAGTTAGCCAAGTTACTCGCATCCAATGCCGTAGTAGAAGTGAAGTACCCGGACTGGTTGGCTAACCCGGTCCTGGTAGAGAAGAAAAAAGATGAGCCGGATGCTGCCACTGTCTGGCGTATGTGTGTTGATTACACACACCTGAACAAAGCATGTCCTAAAGATCCATTCCCGCTGCCCCGGATCGATCAGGTGATCGACTCCACGGCCGGGTGTGAACTACTCTCCTTTGTAGATGCGTACTCTGGTTTTCACCAGATACCGCTGAACCCAGATGATCAAATAAAGACTGCTTTTATCACCCCGTACGGGCTTATTGCTATCATGTTATGTGCTTTGGCTTGAGAAATGCTGGCGCAACTTATCAGCGTTGTATGCAAAAATGTCTGCATGATCAAATAGGTAAAAATGTGCAGGTGTATGTCGACGACATAGTTATTAAAACTAAAGAAAAACACACCCTGCTGGATGATCTCAAAGAGACATTCGCAAACTTGAGGAAATTCCGACTTAAACTTAATCCGGATAAATGTACATTCGGTGTGCCGGCAGGAAAATTACTCGGTTTCCTTGTATCTAGCCGAGGTATCGAGGCAAACCCGACTAAGATCCGGGCGATAGAAAATATGAAATTGCCGAGATGTCTCCGAGATGTCCAGAAATTCACCGGATGTCTGGCTTCTCTGAGTCGTTTCCTAGGTCGGTTGGGAGAAAAGGCCTTGCCCTTATACCAGCTGATGAAAAAATCGGACAGGTTTAGCTGGACTCCGCAAGCGGATGCGGCGTTTCATGAGTTGAAAATAATGTTGGCAACTGCGCCGATATTGGCTTCACCTTTACCGAGTGAGCCCATGTTGCTCTACATTGCGGCCACTAACCGAGTCGTTAGTGTCGTAGTGGTGGTAGAGCGAGAAGAAGAAGGAGCTATCGTGCAGAGGCCGGTATATTATTTGAGTGAGGTGCTCTCCACGTCAAAACAAAACTACCCTCACTATCAAAAAATGACTTATGGTGTCTATATGGCAGCCAAAAAACTAAAGCATTACTTCCAGGAGCATCCCATAACTGTTGTAAGTGCGGCTCCGGTGTCGGAAATCATAGGCAACCAAGATGCCAGTGGCCGAGTCGCCAAATGGGCTATTGAGCTTGCGGCTTATGCGCCGCAGTATGCAAGAAGAGATACCATCAAATCTCAAGCGGTGGCCGAGTTCCTTGTGGACTGGGCCGAGATGGAATATGAGCCGTCCTTACCGGACTCCAACTACTGGAGAATGCATTTTGACGGGTCCAAGGTAAAAGAGGGCCTGGGAGCTGGCGTAGTTCTTACTTCGCCAAAGCGAGATCAGCTGAAATATGTGTTGCAAGTACACTTTGCAGCATCCAACAATGTCGCCGAGTATGAAGCACTGATTCATGGACTCAAGGTGGCCAGAGAAATCGGAATCCGCCGGATCATCTGCTATGGTGACTCGGACCTGGTGATTCAGCAAACATCCGGCAACTGGGATGCCCTAGATGCCAACATGGCGGCATACCGGTTCCATGTCTAGAAGATTTCAGGATTCTTTGATGGGTGCGAGTTCACTCACATTCGGCGGACAGATAATGAGAGTGCAGACATGCTGTCCAAGATCGGGTCATATCGGCAAGCCATCCCGCCCGGAGTATCACTAGAGCATCTGCGTAAGCCATCAATCAAGCCTTCACCCGAGTCGGAATCGATATTCATCCCGGGTAATCCGGAGCTCGGCGTCATCCCGATGGATGTGGATGTCGGAAGCAAGTTGCAGGACTCGGGGACTGCTGCGCAGGACCCGGGGACTTCCTCGATTACATTCAGCAAGACTCGACGATTACGCTGGAGAATTGGAAAGCTGCTTGGCGGAACTCGGGAACTCCTTGGGAGGACTCGGGGACTTGTCAGCTTATGTCGGGCGCGGTGATGTCGGTGGATGCAATGGAAATCGATGAGCCTGTACCCGGCACTCGCCCTGTCCCGACATGGGCACAACCCATCATGACATTCATGTTGGATGGTACTCTACCGAGTGATGAGGTCTCGGCTAGACAAATCCAAAGGCGATCCAAATCCTTCACAATTATCAATCATGAGCTATACAAGAGAAGTGTGACCACTGTGCTTCAGCGCTGTGTCGAACCAGAAGAGGGAGAAAGAATCCTCCGAGATATTCACCAGGGGGAGTGCGGTCATCACGCTTCTTCCCGAGCTATAGTGGCTAAAGCATTCCGATATGGATTCTACTGGCCCAGTGCATTGCAGCAGGCAGAGGATATTGTCCGGAAATGTGAAGGATGTCAAAGGTTTGCTCACAAGATTCATATGCCGGCATCAGCTCTCAAAACCATTCCCATCACTTGGCCATTTGCTGTGTGGTGTCTGGATATGGTGGGACCATTTAAACCAGCCCGAGGTAACATGACTCACATCCTGGTGATGGTGGACAAGTTCACCAAGTGGATCGAGGTGAAGCCAATCAGAAAGTGCGATGGCCGCACAGCCGTGTCATTCCTAAAGGATATTATCCTAAGGTATGGGCATCCGCACAGCATTATTACGGATAATGGCACAAATTTCGCCGAGGGAGCCTTTGCTCGGTTTTGCCAGGAAAAGAGAATCCGGCTAGACCTGGCCTCGGTTGCACATCCGCAGTCCAATGGACAGGTGGAAAGATCGAATGCATTAATCTTATCCGACATCAAACCTCGGTTGATTGAGCCACTGTTGCGTGCTCCGGGTTGTTGGCTGGATGAGATCCCAGCAGTGCTGTGGAGTCTAAGGACCACGCCGAATCGCTCCACTGGCTACACGCCATTCTTCCTGGTTTATGGAGCAGAGGCGGTTCTGCCAATCGACATAGAGCATGACTCGCCAAGAGTCGCATTATATACCGAGTCTGAGGCAAGGGAAGCCCGAGAGAATGATGTCGATCTGCTCGAGGAAGCAAGAGAATTGGCATTGTCCAAATCAGCAATATATCAGCAGAATCTCCGACGCTATCATAGCCGGAAAGTAAATCCTCGCAAGTTTCGAGAAGGAGACTTGGTGCTTAGGCTGGTACAGCGCACCGCCGGAATGCACAAGCTCTCACCTCCTTGGGAAGGGCCGTTTATTGTGAGCAAAGCTTTGAACAACGATGCATATTATCTTATTGATGCCCAGGCACAGGTGAAGAACAGGATGGATAGATCCGGAGAGGAGACCAAACGGCCCTGGAATGTAGCTCTTCTTCGCCCTTTTTACTCTTAAGGACTCACTGTATGTATCTCGAAACTTTGAAATGAAATGTCGGCACTCCGAAATGAAACTCGGGAACTGCCTTGCTATGAATCTTGTGTTGTATGCTTTTCTATTTTTGTTTCCTTTATGTCGGGTGGCTCCAAAAATTGTGCTTCCATGTTTGCAAGTATTGTATGCTATGTTTTTGTAATTTTGTGACCCGAATGCCAAGAAACCCATAAGAGGTAGGCAAGGGCAGAGATTGCAAGGAATAGTAAACAAGAAAACAAACTCGGGGACTCGGCCCAAGTGCGATTCGGCACAAGTTGTTTCGTTCCTAATTTTTATGTCGGATGATTATGAGCTTTGACTCAAAGTTCATTAGTATTGTATGCCGTATGTCGGTAATCTTTTGACTCGACTGTCAAGAAACCCAAAAGAGGTAGACAAGAGCAGAGGTTGCTAAGTATGGTAAACAAGAAAACGAGCTCGGGGACTCGGTTCAGAATGATTCGGCATAGTAATTAAACCATGCTAAAAATGTGCAAAGTAAACGAACCAAGTACCAAGCATAAAAAAGCTAGAGGTTTATATTACATTTGCACCCGGCATTCTGGGGATTTGATGATTTGAGTCTTTCTCTAAGTCTAGGCAGCAGGATCCTAGATACTCGGAGCAGAGGCGGCGGCATCGGTCTTGGCCGGTTCCGAGGTCGGGGTCTCGGTGCTATCCTTGGTCGCACGGCTGAAGTGGTGCCTGTGGCTGTGTCGGGAGGAGTATCGGCTTGGATTTCTTCATCGACTTGTTCTTCGTCTTCGTCCTCGCCGTCGGTCTCCAATTCTTCCGAGTGAGGAACCCGATCACCCGGGACAAAGCTGTGTACCGGGGCATATTGGATGAGCGAGTAAGCCAACTCCTGGCGACGCTGGACGTGTTCCGGGTCAGAGAGCCACCTGGACCCGTCCCGCACGGTCTTCAGCATTTCAAGGTCGAGCTCCTCGTACCAAGATAGCACATAACTTAATGCCTCATCCGCTCCGACTCGGGCGGAGGATGATCGCCAGTCATCGAGCCTTTCCTCGGAGTTCAACAGGCATTTGGCTAGTTCATCCACAACCAAAGGGGCCTCACACCCGGGCCAGAGAACGTTGTATGCTCGGATTGCAGCGGTGAGGAGATTCATCCTGATTGCCCTCATCGGTACCAAGCGTGCCTTCAGAGCCACCAAGTGGGCATCCATATCCCACTCGGATGAGATTGGGCCACCTAGGATTTTCTCGAATCGGTGCTCTGCAGCGCTCTTATCCGCGGCAGCCTTGGTGTGGGGGAAGCGTTCTGAATAGGGAATGGCTAATGCCAAAGTAAGTTATATAAAATAGAAGTAAGAGATGGAATAAAGGCAGAAGGGGAAAGGGCTTACTGTCCATCTCGGAATTGATCTTGGAGATGTCCACCAGCCATTGTGCGATCTTGGCCTTCAGAGTTTGGAGCTCGCTCTCGGCCGAGGTAGCCTCTGACTTGGATTCTGCAAGAGATTCCTTCAGTTTCCGAGTCTCCTCTTCTCGGAGCCGCTTCTCTGTGGTGGCGGTTTTCTCCGACTCGGCGGCTCGACTCCGAGTTTGCTCCAACTCGGCTTTCAGCCGAGAAATCTCCTCCTGCTCCTTCTTCAGCTCGGCCTGGTGCGCAAGCTCGCGCTCCTGATGTGCGGCTGTGCTAAGGTAGCAGATATCAGAATGAGAAAATTGATGCAAGTACAAGTTGAAAGGCGAAATATGGCTTACACTCGATTTCCGAGATCCGTTTCTCCAAGCCTTCAGCCTTGAGCGCCGAGTCCGATACCTGGTCCAACTTGGCCCGGAGCAGTTTGAACTTGTCAGAAAGCGCTTTATGCTCCAGCAGCAACTTGCGGTGCAGTTGTGTGCGCCTGGTCATGCAAGCCTGGAAAGAGGAAATGTTAAAATGGTTGATAAAGATTCAGGCCGAGTTACCCTCACTCAACCGAGTCAGATTTACTCGGCCAAGCTCAGTCACTCGACCCGAATCTCGGGGACTGGGGATGGATAATATCTATATGAAAGAGGTAAACCAAGTTATGTTTATTCGGCACAACTTACCGCAGTTGCTTGGTCGGCTGCGAAAAGGGCAGTTTTTGCTGCGGCCATCTTTTGGGCCACCAGACTCGGCCCCGCCGGGTGCTCTGAAATGATCTAGCCTGCTGGTGACTTCGAGCTCACTTCGCTCAAGTCGGCGGCGTTCCAATCCATATGATAGTGCTCGAGGGAGCCCAGGCTTTTTCCGCTAAGTGTTTGCAGTGGCGCAAACCCCCAGCTGCTGGTCTGGATGCTGCCGGATGCCGCTGCTCCTGTGCTCGGTGGCACAATCAACTGCCGTTCCGGGTTGGGCGACACTGTTGTCACCGGTGTCTTTCCAGTTATTACCCCAGTTGTGGGAACTGGGGTCTTAGTTGTTGGCGGCTATGGCTACGGCTGTGCCGGTGGCGGTGTTGGCTTGGCCGTTGAGGTATATCTGGATTTGGATGGCGATGGCTGCGACTTGTGTTTTGGCGGCTGCTGTGCTGCTGGAGCTTGCTTTTGCTTCTGCTTCTGGTGCTGCTATGATGGAGGTGGCGGAGCTTGCTGCTGCTGCGGTGGTGGTTGCTGCGGCCGAGTCGGCTGCTCTTGCTGCTGCGGCTGTCTTGAAGACTCCGAGTCTTGCTGGACCTCGGTCTGCTCCGCCTCGGGCGCCGAAGAGCTGGCCCCGAGATAAATTACTTGGTCGGGCGCTGCGGTTGCGGCCTCGACCGAGTCTTCAGTTCCGGATCCGGATCCCGGAGCCGAGATGTCCGCGACCGGACTCATTCTTGTTGGACTCGGAACCCGAGTGTCGTCGGGCCGAGGTGGCGTCGGTGTTCTTGGCGGGACCCGGTCGGTGGACCCGGTGGTGGGGGCTTTCGCCTTCAGAGGAGCCGCGCTGAAAAGTCAAAACAGCAAAATACGTTGGCAAAAGAAGAAATACAGAAAGAGCAAGTTTAATCAAATGCATAAAGTATATGTCGGCAAGAGGGGATCTTACCCCTTAGTGACAGGGCGCTGGCGTTTCGCCGCTATCTTGGTCCTCTGTTTCTTTTTGGCGGGACCAGAGGGGCCGGAAGTTCCGGCATCTGCTGAGGCGGCTGTTCCCGCTGGGCGCTTCCGAGCTGCGCCCTTGGGTCCTGTGGCGAGGGGTGCCACCTCGAGCACCTCGTCCGAGTCAGCTGAGGGCGGGGACATCGGATAGGAGTATGAAATGGGGAGAGGATCATACACCACTAAAACCCGACAATCGTCGTCTTCATCCTCAGACCAATTTCGGATGGAGGAAGCGCGAGTCTTACCCGTGGCAGAAAGTAAGCTGGCGTCCGGGATGGGCACGTTGTCCTCGTCGTCCGGGTCTTCCGAGTCGGCCTCGACCCGGTCTTTACCCTAGTTGGTAGAGGGGTTTTCTCCGTCCTCCGTCAGCTACCGACCGAATCTCTGCGTAATGGAAACGGAGAATGATTAATATCAAGTACAAAGTTGTAACGACATAAGAGTTATGTCGGTGAAAATGTTATGTCGGCAGAGGTGCTTACATTCGGTGGAAGGTTGTTTCGGCTGTGGGGTTCTTTGCCCCATTCCCATGTCTCCGGCATCTTGGTCCGGGCTATGGCCTTGATGCGCCGCCGGATCTGGGCGTTGTCCAGCTCGACGGTGCTGACTCGGGTTTGGTCCAGCGGGCCACTCATGTGGCAGATTTTGTGGACTCGGCGCTGGAGAGGCATGACCCGGCGGCTGATAAATGTCGCAAGTAGGTCGTCAGCAGTCATTCCTTCGTCTCGGAGCTGCTCGACGACCTGGTGGATGTGGTTGACCACTAAATCCGTATCCGTGGGGTTGTACCCCCAGTTGAGTTGCGCGGTTGGGGGGCCGATGGCGAAATTCGGCAAGTTGATCATGTCCACCTCGGTGGAATTCTTCACGTAGAAGAAGGAGCGCTGCCACTTCCGGCATGACTCCAGTCCTTGGATCCGGGGAAAGATGGAGCCGCGCCGAGGTACGATGGTGGCGGCCCCGCACTGTGTCATCTCTCGGGCCGCATCCGGGTTGGCAGGATTCGGAATGACCTGCTTCCGGAAGTGGAAGTACTTGGACCACGCCTCCACGGTGGGCCAGAGGCCGAGATATCCCTCCATGAAGGAGGCAAAGGCCGAGAGTGTGGTGAAGGCGTTCGCCGGGAGTTGATGAGGTTGGAGGCCGAATTTGTTGAGGAAGCTGCGGAGGAAGTCGCTGGCGGGTAGACCGAATCCCCGCTCGAAATGCTCGACGAAGACGACATATTCCCCGTCTCGCAGATCCGGTGATGTCTCTGGACCCGGGAGCCGACACTCAACTTCGGCTGGGATCCGCCGGGTCCGGACCAACCAGTCTATGTCGGCTCTGCCGACATAGGAGCCTTCCCAGCTGGCCCGGGTGGTTTCCTCAGCCACTCCCTCTTCGACCTCTACCACCTCGAGGCTGGGGTTGTTCGACATGTCGGAGAAGAGTTCTGGAGATCTAAAAAAGGGGTACCGGCCGAGAGATCAGAGTCATTGCAGTGAAAAAGAAAGAAAAAGAAAAACAAGAAACAAAGGGGGAAGATTATGAATGCATGCATCTAATCTAGATGCAGAGGAGCTAATGCACAAGAAGAAGGAAGAGGGAAAAGTACTACGGTGGCTAACCCACCGGTGGTACAACCGCATCTGGAACTGCAAGTTCACCGGCGGCGCCGGATGCGTCGCCGCGGCGAAGAAACGAGGAAGAACAAGAGCAAGAGCTCTCATAGATTCAAAGCGCTAATGCGCAAAAGAGAAGAAGAGAAGGAAATCTTACCGCGGTATCGCGGTGTATGGCGGCGGCGCTGTGCGTCGGCGGCGTTGGCGTCCGGTGGCTCGTCGGCGCGCGCAGTCCGTGCGTGCAAGCGGCGGCGGTGCTGTGCGCGGAGGCGTGCGGCGATGCTTGTGCTCTGTGCGCTGGAGAAGGAAACGAGGGCAAGAAGAGAATGAATGCGGAGGGGAAGACCGATGCCCTCTCCCTACTATTTATGGGCGGCCGGAGGTGATCGTGGGTGCGGGATTTGCTGCGCACGATCTCATAACCGACGGGGAGTTACAGCCCCACGATCTCCGCCACGATCTCCTCTGTGGCTTAAATGCCGCACGATCGGCCACACGATGGGCCACAGAGAGGCAACGGTTATAACGCGGCACACCTGATCGGGCAGGACCCGAGGAGACGCGGGCGGTGCGATCAAGACTGCACTTGATTGCTTGCGTGTGCACAGCCTCCGAGGTGACCGGCGTGACGCAAGTGGCGTGCGTGCCAGTGGCACGTCCATCCGGGCGCAAGTGTCGAGGCGTTGGGCAGAGGTACTCTGCCACGTAGAGGAACCAATGACTCGGAGGAATTGTGGGTTCTTCCGGTGATTCGGAACAATCCGACACTAAGTCGAATATCGCAAAGGAAGGCAAAAGCTGCTTTCCGACATACAAATTGTTTACCGGCGTATGTTATGTCGGTGATCACTTAAGAATGCTGGTTTTTCGGGTAAACCTGCCGTGGCCCTACATCCGAGGCTGCAGGACCGCGCCAGCTTCGGGGACTAATGTCGGGGGGAAGCCCCCGAGTGGGGTCAATATGGTAAAATAAGGTTGACTCGGAGTTGACCGAGTCAATGGAAACCGACATATCATACTGGCTTACCCGGATTCGTCCGAGTCAGGTCAAACCGACATAGCCTTATGTCGGATCATGTTTATTATATGTCGGAGTCTCCTTCATTGTTCTTATGTGCAGGAAGGGGTAAACCGAGTCAAGAGCATGGGGCATGCCTACGCCGGGTGGAAGTCATCTCGGACGGTGGTCCAAGCTCCTTGGGACACGGAGCGAGACAAGGGCGGCGGCGTGCCGCAAGTGGACGGCGTGCCGTACCTCGGCCATGCCTCTGACGCGGGTGGCGCGGCACAGTGGCGCTAGGCCTAGGCGTGGGCGTGCTGTCTGACACAGAGGGGACCGTGGCGACCAGCGCTGCCACGGTCTGGGTATGGCGCAGCGGCGCCCGTGTCGGCCGGAGACCAAGGGGTATGGCGCCAGTAGCAATGTTTTACACTGTAACCTTGGGTTTCCCTATATAAGGGGTACCAGGGGCTCCTCTTACAGGGACGATTCCCGGACAGACGCGGAGACGCTGGACAAACACTTAGTAGTTTCTGAGAGATAGCAGCAGAGCAAGAGTGCAGTCCTGAGACTCGGTAGAGGCTTAGAGTTGGTAGTTCTCCCTACCCAGCTCAAGGAGCAAGCTTGTAAACCATCTGTGATCCACTTATATACATCAGAAAAGCAGGAGTAGGGGTGCATGTGTGTGTGAGTGTGTGTGTGTTCGTGTCTGTACGTTTTACGTGCAAGCCCTCCCCGGTTGCCTCCAGCGTCCAATCGGCCCCACCTTAAGCCTATATGGCATCTGTCCGTGCACCACCACGACACACAGGCTGCTCTTGGACATGTGTCTTGTTGCTTTTCAAGTTGTTGGTCATAAATAGTTAAAAAAAGGAGATAGTATTAAAAAAAAGAGATAGAAGTGCAAGTTTTCTGTTTTTTTTTGTGACACTGCTAGTCCTTGAGCAATCGTTTGCCTGTTAATCTGAGCTACTTGCTAGTGTCTTTCTAGTGCTTTGTGACATCCTTGTTCATAGTTGCATTGCCCAGTTTATCCCCACCGTGTGAGTTTCCTTTGTGTCATACGATCAGCACTAGGGTTTGCCTTTTGGTGTCGTTAGGTATCCCTACCAAGCTCCACAAAAATACCCTGGTTTTGTTGTGTAACACTTTGAGACCCATAATATTCGCTTCACCCCATCCGTGCACGTTCTGTCCATACAAGTGGTAAGCTATACTATTCACTTTGGAACGGTAAGATACACAATTTCTTTTGGTTTGAGTGAGTTGAGAATTTTCCACATACATATTTCTATATACCCTTGTGTGCACTAATCATGTCTTCGGGAGATGAGAATGATGATGTTGTGAGGCAAAAGAAGGATGGCAACGCTCCTGTTTGTTGGGCCGAATATGAAGCTCTTCGAGATCACCTGACACGTCAGTTCAGCGCTCAATGTGACAAGTTACAAGCAGATTTGACTGCTACGGATCTTAAGGTTGACAATGTGCTACAAACGGCCACTGATTCTGCAGCTAGTTTGGCAGCGATTCAAAACTCTATTGGTACATTGAACCGTGCTGTGCAAGTGTTGACGCAACGAAATGAACAACCTGTTGATGACGCAAGTTTTCATGGTGATCACGGTGTTGATTTTGTTCATGCAGCCAACCGTGAGGATGATAGCGTTGGTAAGCCCAAATTCAGTATTCCCAAGTTTGAAGGTTTTGTGGATGTGGAAGAATATATTAACTGGGAGTTGAAGATGGAGCAACTTTGGCGTTTGCATGATCACACTGAAGATAGAAAGATCAAGCTTGCATCTTCTGAGTTCGATGGCTATGCTTTGCTATGGTGGGACGGTCTTGTGAGTGCTAGGCGTGAAGCAAATGATGTACCAATTTTATCTTGGTGAGAGATGAAGGCGGAGATGCGTCATCGTTTTGTTCCTCGCAATTACCTCTGTTCTTTATATGATAAGTTGTAGAATTTGAAACAAGGCGCCAAGTCCGTTGATGAGTACTACAAGGAGATGGAGATGATCATGCAGCGTGCTAAGGTGCGAGAAGAACCTGAAGAAACTATGCAGCGTTTCCTTTCAGGTTTGAGCTTTAACATCAAGAGAATTGTGCGCCATCATCAATATGGCGATGTACAAGATTTGTTGCATCCAGCACGTGAAGCTGAGTTACAGTTGGCCGAAGATGCCAAATATGCGCCTCGTTCGTCCTATGGGCAGGGTAGTGTTTCATCACGAGCGACACCTAGTATGGTGCCGTCTAGTCCTGTTCCTAGTTTCCGTGGTGCTGCTTCTTCCAAGTCAGCTTCGGTTGCTCCTAATGCCAAGCCATCACCACAACCTGCTGCAAGTGCTGCGGGCTCTTCCAATTCGACAGCTCGTACACGTGATATGAACTGTCATACGTGTGGAGGAAAGGGTCACTTCAAGTGTGAGTGTCCAAACAAGAAGGTCATGTTGATTAATGAGGAGACCGGTGAGTATGAGAGTGGTGATGAGGTTGATCCTAATGCTGAGTTGGAGGAGGACAATGACGATGAGTTGTATTATGCGGATGCCGAGCGTTTACCATCTATTGTGTGCACGCCTAAGGTGCTGAGTGTGGCCCCTAGTTCTTCGGAGCAGCGATGCAATTTGTTTCAAACAAGGGCTGCAATTGGCAATGGACGTTCTTGCAAAGTAATTATTGATGGTGGCAGCTGCCACAATTTAGCTAGCAAAGAGCTCTGTCAAAAACTAAATCTGAAATATTTGCCGCATCCCCATCCATATTTTATTCAGTGGTTGAGTGAAAGTGGGGAGATGAAGGTTAATCACATGGTACAATTTGAATTTCAGATTGGACCTTACAAGGATATCGTGGAGTTTGATGTGGTTCCAATGACCGTTTGTCACTTGTTGTTGGGACGTCCCCGGCAGTTTGATAGAGATGTGCGCCACAATGGGAGAGCAAATACCTATTAGCTCAATTGGCATGGCAAGGAGGTGATGTTGCGGCCTATGACACCTCAAGAGATAACAAATGAATCTCGCCAAAAAGTGGAAGTTAACCGTGAGGCTGAGCGTGAGAGATTAGCTAGGCGAGAGACTCCACCTTCAGTGAGCGAGGGCCACAAGCCAAATTTGAGTGGTAAAAAGAAAAGTGAGGGAGAGAACAAAATAGTAATGTTAGCCACCAAATCTGATTTGAGAGAGTCACTCTAGTACCTCTTGTGCTTGTGTGCAAGGGGGAGATTCTTGTTTCTAACGACATGACCCCTCTCTCTATTGGTGTTTCTAATGTTTTGCAGGATTTTGGTGATGTTTTTCCGGAGGAAGTGCCCGCTGGTTTGCCTCCATTGCGGGGTATTGAACATCAAATTGACTTGATTCCCGGAGCGACACTTCCAAACCGAGATCCCTATAGGACCAACCCGGAGGAGACAAAGGAGATACAGCGACAAGTTCAAGAGCTTCTTGACAAAGGGTATATTCGTGTGAGCTTAAGTCCTTGTGTTGTTCCTGTTATTTTGGTTCCTAAGAAAGATGGTACTTGGCGCATGTGCGTAGATTGTAGATCGATAAATGACGTCACTATTCGTTATAGACACCCTATTCCCCGTTTGGATGACATGTTAGACGAATTAAGTGGTGCTGTTATTTTCTCTAAAATTGATTTGCGTAGTGGTTATCATCAAATTAGGATGAAAGAAGGAGATGAATGGAAAACTGCCTTTAAAACAAAATTCGGTTTATAAGAGTGGTTAGTAATGCCTTTTGGGTTAACTAATGCACCTAGTACTTTCATGAGATTGATGAATCATGTTTTGAGGCATTTCATTGGTAAATTTGTGGTAGTCTATTTTGATGATATATTGATTTATAGCTGCAATGAATCTGAACATACTGATCATATTAGACAAGTTTTGCAAGTGTTGCGTAATAATAAGCTGTATGGTAATCTTGCTAAATGCACTTTTTGCAAAGATAAGGTCATATTTCTGGGTTTTGTTGTTTCTAAGCATGGAGTAGAGGTTGATGAATTGTCGGGGGGCAACCCCCGAATAGGGGCAAAATGCCGATATAAGGGTTGACCCGGAGTTGACCGGATCACTGAAACCGACATAACTGTACCGGCATACTCAGGGTTGACCGGGTCAAGACTAACCGACATATTAGTATGTCGGTCCATGCATGTTATATGTCGGATCTTCCTTTGTTCTTCTTGTGTGCAGGGAAGGCAAAACCAAGTTACAGGGTATTCGGCATGCCTACGCCGGATAAGGAGGCTTACACGGGCCATGGTCAAGGCTCGCGTCTTGTCCCTACAATCACGGGGCAGGGCGCCGAGCCACTTGCACGATGGGACGAGGCCACTTGACCAGAGTGATAGACCTCCATGCCGCTGACCGAAGCGGTACCAGGGAGCAGTGCGCTGGAGGAGATAGATGGGACGCGCCACGCCGCAGTGACGGAAGCAGTCAGAAGACCGGAGGTGGCCACAGTGTGGGCTACGCCAGCACTGACGCCAGCCCTAACATGTGCCCTGGGCTTCCCTTTATAAGGAGCACCAGGGGCTCCTATTACAGGGACAGAGGCTGGGAGACGCTTGCATGGTTCCTACCTTACGCATAGACACTTGAGCATTTTCCTTCATAGCCAGTAGTGAGCCAGAGAAACATTCCGAGACTCGGTAGGAGCTTAGAGCTTGCCGTTCATCACGCACAGCTCAAGGAGCAAGCTTGTAAATCATTGGTAGTTCATATATATCGATCAGATAGGCAGGAGTAGGGGCTCCTCACGAGAGCCCCGAACCTGGGTAAACCGACTGTGTTGTGTTCTTTGTGTGCGTATTCTTGCGTACAAGCCCTCCCCGGGTGCCTCCAGCGTCCATCGGCCCCACAACTCAAGCCATCCTATGGCATCTGCCGTGACACCACCACGACAGTTGGCGCCCACCGTGGGGCCAGCAGCGGCGCTGGCTGGAGTTTTCATCCGGACGGGTTCTCTCATCGCGTCGGGTGAGCGTGTGGTCTGTGGCCTTGTCCACAGATTCGGCTCCCTCAACGTCATCAGCTACAACGCAGGTTGCTTCGGCAGCAGGCCACTGCCCCGGAACGGATGCCTCATCGACTTCGGCGCGCTCACGGTTTACGTCGCCACCGAGGTCCCTTGCAGGTTTCCCGAAAGGGTGCAGCTGGGAGCGGATCCACCCGCAGTCTGCGCAGCTCGCGGCCGGCGCACCGCTCGCCCCGCTAGTTGCGTGGAAGTCATGATGACCGCCCCGGGCGTCGGTGTCGGCAAAGCTATGGCGGGCGATGCTGATCCTGGCACCAGGTCAGCAAGAACAGGGCGTCCGCCCTTGGAGAAACCAGAGAACCGTGCGGCACAGGCCAGCACATCCAGCGTGCCGGTGACGCCGAGTCCTCTTCAGGACGTGATTCAGAAGCTGGCAACCCCAGTCGCACCAAGTGCAGATGCTGCCCTGACTCAAGCCAAGTTGGAGGTACAGCGCCAGAACATACTCCAGGAGGCCAGAGAGGTGGCCCGAGTCAGGCAGGAGTTCGACATATCAATGCGTGAGTATAACTCGGCTCACGGTTTCACTCCAGTAGCAAACCCAGTTAGTCGCATCGATGAGGTGCGTGCCCGAGGTAGAGACCTCAACGCAGAGATAGCTAGAGAAGGTAGAACTAGATCTGCTAGAACTGCTAGTTACGTGTCGGCTGAAAAGCCGAGATACAGCACACCCGAAAAGAACCTTAGGGCGGCAGAGGCAGCCATAGCCGAGTTGGCCGGTCTATCCGGAGACGCTCGCTCTAGGCAGCAGGATCGGGTAAACGAGTTGGTGGCTGTTGCTAACCGACAGAATGAGGCCTACCGTAAGGCTAACCCGGATGCGGGTGGATCTCGGTTCCTTCACTCAAATGGTGGAGCCGGGGAAATGTCCAAGGGACAGGCCTCCTCGCCGTATGTCGGCAGGAGCAGAGGCCAGAGTGTGAACTCTGGCAAGAACAAGCAGATGCAGGCGTATGATCCGGTTTATGCCGGAAAGCAAGTAGCCGAGCAAGGCAATGCCGGTCGGGGAAAACCAGGACCCGCCCAGGGCAGACAAGAAGCAAACTGAGTTATCCCGGCGAATCAAGGACAGCCACCTCGGCATCCGCCACCAATTCCACCTCGGCCACGACATGGTGCCGAGTACGCTGAACCGGCCGCCGACCGATACGATGATGGTTATTCGGCCATGGAGCGGGCCGGGTACACAAGATACAGAGACCTGGCATCCGAGGGTGCGCTCGGTGCCAGGCTGGGAACTCGCCAGTTGCCGGCACACGATGTCCGGAACAAGCTTGACAGAATCTATCTGTCCGAGCTCCTGGAGGATCAAGGCCCACCGGGTCCGGCATGTTTTGGATCCCGGATAATGAAGCAGGCACCTGTGCCGAATTTCCAGTTACCTCGGGGTGCCAAGATGTATGACGGCAGTACCAAGCCGGAGGATTGGCTGACAGACTATGTCACCGCTGTGCACATTGCCGGCGGAAGTCGCAGATGGGCAGTGTGGTATGTGCCGCAAATGCTTGAAGGACCAGCCCGGATCTGGCTGAATAACCTGGAGGAGGACAGCATTGACTGCTGGTTAGATTTCTCCGACGCATTCGTCAGCAACTTCTCCAGCACATACAAGAGGCCGAATCGCCCTCAGCAGCTGTCCATGTATCGGCAGAGAGAGGACGAAACCGACCGAGAGTACCTGACTCGATGGAGCACGATCCGCAACTCCTGCGAAGGAGTGATCGAGTCGCAGGCCATTGCATTGTTTGCACAAGGGTGCCGTCATGGCTCCATGCTCTGGTAGAGACTCCAGAGAGAAATGCCGGCCACCTTGGCCGAGACAATCAAGATTGCTGATAGCTACGCTTTGGGTGATCCGACACAGCCCTTACTGGCCCCGGTCGACAGAGACAGATCGGGTCGGCGAGGTGATCGTTCAGATTACCGAGGAAAGAGAAGAGAGGAGAGGCCGGATTACCGGTATGGGTCAGACCAGGTTGCTGCCATCGACCAAGATCAGATGGATGCCGGCAACAGCCAGAGACAGAAGAATGACGGTCCCGCGTGGGGCCAGAACTCGGAAGGAAGGAGGCCGTGGGACGGCGAAAAAAGACCGTGGAATGGCGAGAGGAAGCCATGGAACGGCGACAAGAGGCAGTGGGGTAACCCCAATGGGACGATGCCGGATGATCCCTGCAGCTACCACACCAAGCACCCCAGTAGACCGGCTCAGCACTCGAACCGGAACTGCAGCCGGAACAGGCGCCCGCGGGAGAACACAGGTCCGGCGACTCGACCCGCACCACTCACGGGTGTGAACGCTATCCCGGTGAACGCCCAAGCAAGGCCTGAAGATGTCAACCAAGTAGCCAACATGACCAACCCCAACAACAACTCCAACTACCCCAACAACAACGCTGGCCCGAGCCGGCAAAATCAGTACCGAGAGCCCCACCAGAGTTACATGGTCTTTGTGACCGAACCCAATGACAAGCAGAGTCAGCACAGGCGTGCGATGGAGGTAAATGCCGTTATGCCGGCGGTGCCGAAATTCATGTACTGGTCCGAGGAGGAGATCAGCTGGAGCGTCAAGGACCATCCAAAGGTCATGCCCAACCCAGGGGGTTATGCTCTAGTGTTGGATCCGACATTCGTCGGGCCCAGCATCAATGTCAGGTTTTCCCGGGTCCTCGTTGATAACGGGAGCAGCATCAACATCATGTACCGGGATACCATGGTCAAACTCGGCATAACCGAGAATATGATGCAGCCCAGCTGAACCACCTTCCACTGCATCGTGCCGGGTGTTTCACATGCACCCATGGGCACGGTTTGGGTTGATGTCGCCTTCGGCGACAAAAGCAACTGCCGGACTGAGAGTTTGCTGTTCGAGGTCGTGGATCTCGAAAGCCCGTATCACGCCTTACTCGGCAGGCCGGCACTCGCCAAGTTCATGGCGTCCACTCATGTGGCTTATCTGAAGATGAAACTTCCGGGTCCAAATGGCGTCATCACCATCTCGGGAGACTACAAGCGTTCCATGGAGTGCGCCTCAGCCGGGTTATCCCTGGCCGAATCACTGGTGATCGCCGCCGAGAAAAGGAGAATCCATGAGGTGGTGGCTCTGGCCCAGGCATCTCAGCTCGGTATGCCGAGTGTGGCCAACCCGCAGCAAACTGCAACCTTCCAGGCGGCGAAGGAATCGAAGAAGGTCGGCATCGATGAGGCTAACCCGGACCGCTCCGTCATCATCGGTGCCGGGTTGGACAAGAAATAGGAAAGCGAGCTCATCAACTTCCTCCGTGAGAATCGGGATATCTTTGCATGGTCCAGTCAGGACTTGCCGGGTGTTCCGAGGGAGTTGGCTGAGCACTCATTACACGTCAGGCCGGATGCCAGGCCCGTGAAGCAACCGACTCGGCGTCTCGCCGAAGAAAGAAGAAAGGTGGTGGGTGATGAGTTAGCCAAGTTACTCGCATCAAACTCCGTCGTGGAAGTAAAATACCCGGACTGGTTGGCTAACCCGGTCATGGTAGAGAAGAAGAAGGAAGACCCGGATCCGCCTACTGTCTGGCGCATGTGTATCGACTACACCCACCTGAACAAGTCTTGTCCAAAAGATCCTTTCCCGTTGCCCCGGATCGATCAGGTGATCGACTCCACGGCCGGATGTCAGCTGTTATCCTTTGTGGATGCCTACTCTGGTTTTCACCAGATCCCGTTAAATCCGGATGATCAAATAAAGACTGCTTTTATCACCCCGTACGGGGCTTATTGCTATCGTGTCATGTGTTTTGGTTTGAGAAATGCCGGTGCTACTTATCAGCGCTGTATGCAGAAATGTTTGCATGATCAGATAGGAAAAAATGTGCAGGTATATGTCGACGACATAGTCATAAAAACAAAAGAAAAACATACTCTGTTAGATGATCTCAGAGAAACATTCGCAAACCTGCGGAAATTTCGATTAAAACTTAATCCGGATAAGTGTACATTCGGTGTGCCGGCCGGCAAGTTACTCGGTTTCCTCGTGTTGAGCCGAGGTATCGAGGCAAATCCGACTAAGATCCGGGCAATAGAAAATATGAGGTTACCGAGATGCCTCCGAGATGTCCAAAAATTTACGGGTTGCCTGGCTTCCCTGAGTCGGTTTCTAGGTCGGCTGGGAGAAAAGGCCCTACCTTTGTACCAACTAATGAAAAAGTCTGATAGATTTAGCTGGACCCTGCAAGCGGACTCGGCCTTCCATGAGCTAAAAAAGATGTTGGCTACTGCGCCGATATTGGCTTCGCCATTACCAAGAGAGCCCATGTTGCTTTACATTGCAGCCACTAACCGAGTCGTCAGTGTCGTTGTGGTGGTGGAACGAGAAGAAGGGGGAACCACCGTGTAGAGGCCGGTGTATTACCTGAGTGAGGTGCTCTCCACCTCGAAACAAAATTACCCACACTACCAGAAAATGACCTATGGTGTGTACCTGGCGGCCAAGAAACTGAAGCATTACTTCCAGGAGCACCCAATAACTGTGGTGAGTGCGGCTCCTATTTCGGAAATCATCGGAAACCGAGATGCGAGTGGCCGAGTAGCCAAGTGGGCTATCGAGTTGGCGGCATATGCGCCGCAATACGCGAGAAGAGATACCATCAAGTCTCAAGCCGTGGCGGATTTCTTTGTCGATTGGGCCGAGATGCAGTATGAACCATCTCTGCCGGACTCCAATTACTGGAGGATGCACTTTGACGGGTCCAAGGTAAAAGAAGGCCTGGGTGCCGGCGTGGTTCTCACCTCGCCAAAGCGAGACCAGTTGAAATATGTGCTGCAAGTTCATTTCGCGGCATCCAACAATGTAGCTGAATATGAGGCATTGATCCACGGACTCAAAGTGGCCAAGGAAATCGGGGTTCGCCGAATAATCTGCTATGGTGACTCGGATTTGGTGATTCAGCAAACCTCGGGCAACTGGGATGCTCTGGATGCCAACATGGCGGCATACCGGTTCCATGTCCAAAAGATCTCGGGATTCTTTGATGGCTGCGAGTTCAATCACATCCGGCGGACCGAAAATGAAAGTGCAGACATGCTGTCCAAGATTGGATCATACCGACAGGCCATTCCGCCCGGAGTGTCTCTGGAGCATCTTCACAAGCCATCAATTAAGCCTTCACCCGAGTCAGACTCAATATTCATCCCGGGTAATCCGGAATCCAATGTCGTCCCGATGGACGTTGACGTCAGGAGCAAGCCGCTGAACCCGGGGACTGCTCCGCAGGACCCGGGGACTGCTCTGCAGGACCCGGAGACTTCCATGGATGTCGCGTGTGTTCTGTCAGACTCGAAAACAGAGTTGGAAAATTGGAAGGCCGCTTGGCGAAACTCGGGAATCCTTTGGGTGGACTCGGGGACTCGTCAGCCTATGTCGGGTGTCGTTATGTCGGTTGAAGCCATGCAAGTCGATGAGCCTGAACTCGGAACTCGTCCGGTACCGACATGGGCCCAACCCATCATGACATTCATGTTGGATGGCAGTTTACCGAGTGAAGAGGTCTCGGCCAGACAAATCCAAAGGCGATCCAAATCTTTCACAATCATCAATCGTGAGCTGTACAAGAGAAGCGTAACCACTGTGCTTCAGCGCTGTGTCGAACCAGAAGAGGGAGAAAGGATTCTCCGAGATATCCATCAGGGAGAGTGCGGTCATCACGCCTCTTCTCGAGCTATAGTGGCTAAAGCATTCCGATATGGGTTCTACTGGCCGAGTGCTCTGCAGCAAGCAGAGGACATAGTCCGGAAGTGTGAAGGATGTCAGAGATTCGCAAACAAGATTCATATGCCGGCCTCAGCACTCAAGACTTGATGTAGGCCAACCCAACGACAACACCTTGTCAAGCACTCCAACGTACGACAAGCCACCAGGGACTCCAAAGGGTGGCAAGGTACTCCATGGACTCCAATCAACTAAGGCATACGCGTGGATGAGGAGGAGAAAGCGTCATGGACAAGGAGAGGAAGAAACAAGCGAAGACAGGCAGGCCGGCCTCCAGCCCGGCCTAGGCCGGCCCCCAGGCCGGCACCCCACCAGAGCCGGCCGGCCTCCCAGCCGGCCCAGGCCGGCCCCCAGGCCGGCACCCCTCCAGACGCTGCCGGCCTCCAGGCCGGCCTAGGCCGGCTCCCAGGCCGGGCCCCCTCCAGACGCTGCCGGTCTCCAGGCCGGCCCAGGCCGGCCACCAGGCCGGGCCCCTTCCAGACGCCGCCGGCCTCCAGGCCGGCCCAGGCCGGCCACCAGGCCGGACCCCCACCTTTCACCCCCTTTTGTACTAAGACTATAAATAGCTTTCCCCCTTTTCCATTTGAGGGAGAGAAGAATGAACTAGAGTTGAGCGTTGCTCCTTCCCGTGATGGGTTCCTCCGAGGAGGATGATGAATCTCTTGTTGTAGCTACTCTTTCACTGAGGTGTCTCTAGTAGTGCAAACCAATCTTTCACTGCGGTGATTCTATTGGATCGGTGGACCGGCCGGTAAGAGAAATCGGTTTCATTAAGCGTGTTGTTGACTTGGGTTTTGGGATCCGGAGGCTGCTCCGTTGGGGGTTTGTTGCCGGGTGATTCTCCCTTGTAGGCTTCGCGAGTTATCCCCACGATTTGCCCTTTTTCCCCTCGTGTTCTTCGTTTCCACCTCCGTGTTCTTCGTGTTCATCCTCTTCCCCGCCTCAAATCCGTGAAGATCGGGCAACACCCTACATCATATGGTATCAGAGCAAGGGTTGCCACGGATTTGCCTTTGTTTCCACCCCCATATCCACAAAAATTTTCTTTGATTTTGCTAATTTCGAAAATTTCCACCAAAAATAGCCCCAAATTGCTTTTGGTTCGATCTGAGATTCTTGTGAGTTTTGGTAGGTTTTGATCCGTGGATCCATTGCTATACTTGTTGATCTACCTCCCTTTGCGTTCCCATGGCCAAATTCCTTTGATTTCCCCTCCGATTTGGTGTTTTTCGGGCCGTTTTCCGCCCAAAATCGCCCATTTTCGCGTCCCGGAGGGTAGTGTCGGCCGGCCCCCAGGCCGGTTCCCCTGCTGAAATTTTGTTTTGGCCATAACTTTTCACTCCGGACTCCGTTTTTGGTGATTTTCGTCTCTAATCGAAGCTACGGACAAGCTCTACATCACCACGGCGGTTGATCCATCATCTATTGCCACCATATTTCGTGATCAAGGAAGAGGCATTCCACTCCACGGGTGAAGATCGTCGACGAAAGGTATAACATCCCCGAACCTTCTCCCACCTTGCATCACTTGTTAGCCAAGCCATTTGTGCCTATCTTACCTATTGAGACTAGCTCATCTATGATTGCTTGGGCTTTGCACACTTGATACCTCGTAGTGTTCCGAGCAAACCTAGTATGCGCTAGTTGATATAGTTCTTGTTGGCAAGCAAAGTGAAAGGCAAAAGAGGAAAAGAGAGTAAGAGGCCAAAAGAGAATAGAAAAAGAATCAAAGGAGAGCAAATAAAAAGAAAGAGCCTCAATGCCATATCTCTTGTAGGTCGCGCTAGCTCGATGAAAAATTAATAGGTGTGGTATCTTTGTGTAAATCTTGTAGCCCACCAATAAATTGCAATCGAGTTGGTTTCTCTTGCACTTGTGTAACTTGAGCTTTAGTCTTCGCTAGGTCCATCACTAGCTCATTTTGGTTGCACAAGTCCCACTTTTCAAAGCGTGTGTTTCTATGTGCTTCACTCCTATCCTTTGAGATCGACTTGTATTTTCTTTGTGGTCATCGTGGTTCTCTACTTGCCTTTACAATATCTTGGTTTCCGGTTGTTCCATTTGCTTTCCACAATTCATACCTATCCACTCATAAGCCGTGTGTGTTTTGGAGTTGTGTTTGGATCTTTGAAATTCAAGTCACCCGCATTCTTGTGTATCGGTTTCTCTTGGCATGGTCCACTAGTTCCAATACTATCTACTAGGTGAGGTTGGTTTCTTAGTTCCTCCTACTCCACATATATATACACTTGTCTTGTGATTGACCATGTCTAGTGAGAGCGGAGCATCCTATGGAGGCCATGATGATGAGAACATGATGAGCGACAACGACTTCGGCGCGCCAAGCATGGATGACATCATGAGCGACAACGACTACGGCGCCCCAAGCATGGATGATATGGTGGACCTCGACATCGACGACACCTCCACGAGCATGGACTACATGGCGGAGAACCACCACTACTACGACTACGATGCCGCAACCGTCCATGACATGGAGAGCTACACCGACTTCGAGCCCACAAGCGTCAACGCCATGGTGGACCGCTACAACGACTACAACTCCAATGATGTGGCGGGACCCTACATGGACTACGACTCCTCAAGGCACGTCAAGGATCTGCCACGCGCTACACATCATGTGGATGACGACACCGACGATGAGTACCCACCTCGGCGATCCTCAAGACCAAGAACTCAAGAGCGCCACCGCCGTCAAGAACCTACAAGCTCAAGGAGACGGAGCTCAAGGCATCTTCGCCTAGAGGACAAGGAGACACGCCCTCCTCCTCAACGTCAAGCTACCTCACCCTCGAGACGGCGGCCAATGCAAAGTGCCTATGCACACGAGTCTTCATCAAGGATCACCAAGGATCTTCATCGACGTGCATCTACTCATGATCATCATCGACGTCACTATGAGGACTCCAGCCACTCAAGGCCACGCCATCAAGAAACAACTTCCACATACAAGTTGGTGGCAAGTACACATCAAATGGAGCCTCCTCCGCGTGCCACCACCAAACGGGTGTCCAAGCGTAGATCACACTCCAAGACGGACCGGGACATGCTTCTCAAACTCAAGGCCGACCTCGATGAGTTGAAGACCAAGCTCGACACCGACAATGACAACTTCGAGCAAGCCAAGCTCAAGGCCGACGCCGATGGCGACAAGCTCATGGCCGACCTCAAGACCATCCGCGAGGAGTTCGTTGCCGGGTTATCCAAGTTCTTCTCGCCCTCACATGACTCTTCACCGAGCTTATCGTCGACTCCACTACAAGTTGGTGACCACGAAGATGGCGAGAAGACGGTCGAGCATGGGATTTTCCCTTCGACCAAGGAGGCGAGCATGGAGGATGCTTCCACTATGGATGTCGAATCAAGTGGAGAGGCCGAGCATGGGATGTTCCCTTCGGCAAAGGAGTTGAGTGATGATGCCCACCCTACGGCATTCACCTTTGGAGGCGAAAAGGTTGAGGAGGTTGAGCATGGGAGTTTCCCTTCAACCAAGGTGGCGATTGGAGTTGAGCATACCGAGCCTATCCCTATGTGCTTGAATGATGAGATGGTACCAATCCCATGTGAGCATGAGATCCACCTAGCCCACTTGAGTGAGAGTGCAAGTGAGTTGAGTGCCTCCACCATATGCAAGATTGAGTGCTTCCATTTTGAGGAAATGAGGGATACACCACTTGAGTTGGGAGAGGTAGTTGATAGGTCAAGTGAGGCCATTTCGATTTCTAACAACTTACCCTCTACCTCTAGTGTGTCCTCTCATGTTCTACTAGGTTCCATGGACGATGAGACGCCAATCCTCGACATGATGGTGCCTATGATGGAGAAGATGTACATGGAGGATGAAGACGATGCCACCCCATGCTTACATGAAGATGTACAAGTCGGCTACATGGACGCCGCTACCTCTACCACAACACCTACTTCTCATGAGCGGGACTACAAAGGTACGCATATGGGTGTTGATGATGCCATGATCCCACTAGTGGACATGATGACTTGTGATTGCTTGCATGCTATGGATGATCCTTTTGATGTCACATATGCTTCGTTCATATTCCCATGTGATACCTTGTTTCAAACCAATGTTGATCATGCGGAATTATCTATTTGTGATGATCTTTCCATATACATGCCTTGTTATGAAACTTTCGAATTTTCTCCCATTGTTGCATCCAAGAAGTTGAACAATTTCTCTTTCCAATGCTTGGTTTGCAATAATGTTGATATGATGTCTTATGAGAATGCCCCCATAGCTTTCTCAAAATTTGGAGATTCTTCCTTTTGCCATGTTGAGAATTTACCCTTCCTTTTGCATATTGACCACTCACATATGTCATACATTCCTTTTGATATTGGTGTGTTTGGTGATGTGCAAATGGATAGATGCGTCATAATGGATGATGCATTCATGTACCATGCACACAATTTCTTTTTATGGAATTTCGTGTGTAATGGCTCACGCTTCATAATGTCAACTTCAATTGAACATGAGTTGACAAAAAGAGCTCTTGAGAGCATTTTCCATGAGAGTTGTGGCTCCGACCAACCTCTATGCCCTTTTCCATGTTTTGCATCGAACAAATTGAACAATTGCTCTTTCCTTTGGTTTGCGTGCAAACATGTGAGTGCTTTGGTTTTCCTTTGTGACTTTCATGCTCCCTTGATCTTCCTTGTCGATGATTTATGTGTTGCAAAAAGTATGATGAACAATTGTTCTTTCCGTTGGCTTATTTGCAACCATAATGATAGTTTGAGCATATCTTGTCATGAGGCCTTTGGATATTGTCTTATTGGTGTTGCAACAAAATTGATGAAAACTTGCTCTTCTCTTTGCTTTGTTTGCACCCATGATGGCGATGATAAGAGCCTCCCTCGATTTGTGTGGTTCACAAACTTTTCCTTCCGATGCTTTGAATGCAATGGACTTCATATGGTTCACAATGAGATAGGTATCTTAGCCTTCTCTACTTTTCTTGGAGATTTTGTGTTCCCCACTTTTGAGGATGTTTCGAAGAGTTGCTTTCCCAATGACCTTGCTTTTGAACTACATTCTATACATGTGTGTTGTGCTAACGGTGTTATGAACAAATTTGGACATGTCGTCAATGATGTGCTCCTCTATCATGCACACACATATTTTGCTTGGTCTTTGGTGCGTATAGGTAACAATAGCGGCATGGTGACTTCCACGTCAACGTCAAGCCATCTATCTCCTTCACATGATGAGGACGTGCTAGCGTCGTGGACGACGCTTTTCGAAGGAGGGGGAGATGATGTAGGCCAACCCAACGACAACACCTTGTCAAGCACTCCAACGTACGACAAGCCACCAGGGACTCCAAAGGGTGGCAAGGTACTCCATGGACTCCAATCAACTAAGGCATACGCGTGGATGAGGAGGAGAAAGCGTCATGGACAAGGAGAGGAAGAAACAAGCGAAGACAGGCAGGCCGGCCTCCAGCCCGGCCTAGGCCGGCCCCCAGGCCGGCACCCCACCAGAGCCGGCCGGCCTCCCAGCCGGCCCAGGCCGGCCCCCAGGCCGGCACCCCTCCAGACGCTGCCGGCCTCCAGGCCGGCCTAGGCCGGCTCCCAGGCCGGGCCCCCTCCAGACGCTGCCGGTCTCCAGGCCGGCCCAGGCCGGCCACCAGGCCGGGCCCCTTCCAGACGCCGCCGGCCTCCAGGCCGGCCCAGGCCGGCCACCAGGCCGGACCCCCACCTTTCACCCCCTTTTGTACTAAGACTATAAATAGCTTTCCCCCTTTTCCATTTGAGGGAGAGAAGAATGAACTAGAGTTGAGCGTTGCTCCTTCCCGTGATGGGTTCCTCCGAGGAGGATGATGAATCTCTTGTTGTAGCTACTCTTTCACTGAGGTGTCTCTAGTAGTGCAAACCAATCTTTCACTGCGGTGATTCTATTGGATCGGTGGACCGGCCGGTAAGAGAAATCGGTTTCATTAAGCGTGTTGTTGACTTGGGTTTTGGGATCCGGAGGCTGCTCCGTTGGGGGTTTGTTGCCGGGTGATTCTCCCTTGTAGGCTTCGCGAGTTATCCCCACGATTTGCCCTTTTTCCCCTCGTGTTCTTCGTTTCCACCTCTGTGTTCTTCGTGTTCATCCTCTTCCCCGCCTCAAATCCGTGAAGATCGGGCAACACCCTACATCAAGACTATCCCCATCACTTGGCCCTTTGCGGTGTGGTGTCTGGATATGGTGGGACCGTTTAAACCGGCCCGAGGTAACATGACTCACATATTGGTGATGGTGGACAAGTTTACCAAATGGATCGAGGTGAAAACAATAAGAAAGTGTGACGGCCGCACAGCTGTGTCATTCTTGAAGGATATTATCCTGAGGTATGGGCACCCAGATAGCATCATCACTGATAACGGCACAAATTTCGCCGAGGGAGCCTTTGCTCGGTTTTGCCAGGAGAAGAGAATCCGACTAGACCTGGCATCGGTCGCACATCCACAGTCCAATGAGCAAGTGGAAAGATCAAATGCTCTGATCTTATCCGGCATAAAACCCCGGCTAATTGAGCCACTGTTACGTGCTCCGGGGTGTTGGCTGGACGAGATCCCAGCAGTACTGTGGAGTCTACGGACTACACCGAATCGCTCTACCGGCTATGCGCCATTCTTCCTGGTCTACGGAGCAGAGGCAGTTCTGCCAACCGACATACAGCATGACTCGCCGAGAGTTGCTTTATATACCGAGTCAGAGGCAAGAGAAGCCCGAGAAAACGATGTTGATTTGCTCGAAGAAGCACGAGAGTTGGCATTGTCCAAGTCAGCAATATATCAGCAAAATCTCCGACGCTATCACAGTCGGAAGGTGAATCCTCGCAAGTTCCGAGAAGGAGACCTCGTGCTTAGGCTTGTGCAGCGCACAGCCGGGATGCACAAGTTGTCACCTCCATGGGAGGGACCATTTATCGTGAGCAAAGCTTTGAACAATGATGCCTACTATCTTATAGATGCTCAGAAACAGGTGAAGAACAGGATGGACCGATCCGGAGAGGAGACCAAGCGCCCTTGGAATGTAGCTCTTCTCCGCCCTTTCTACTCTTAAGGACCCACTGTATGTATCTCGAAACCCAGAAATGGAATGTCGGCACCCCGAGAAGAGACTCGGGGACTGCCTTGTTGAAAAAAATCTGTGTTTATCTTTGTATTTATTTCCTTATGTCGGATGGCTCTAAAAACAGTGTCACCGTGTCTGTAAGTATTGTATGCTGTGTTCTCGTGATTTTGTGACTCGACTGCCAAAACACCGAAAAAGGTAGGCAAGAGCAAAGATTACCAGGTGCAGTACACAAGAAAACCGACTCGGGGACTCGGTCCAGGAGCGATTCGGTTTCCTTTTTTAAGTAATGTGCTTGTGTCGGATGGCTCTAAAAACTGTGTCACCATGTGGGCAAGTATTGTATGCTGTGTTCTCGTGATCCTGTGACTCGACTGCCAAAACACCGAAAAAGGTAGGCAAGAGCAAGGGTTATCAGGTGCAGTAAACAAGAAAACCGACTCGGGGACTCGGTCCAGGAGCGATTCGGTCTCCTTTTCTAAATAATAAGCTTGTGTCGGATGGCCTTGGCTATTTTTCCAAGTTTCAAAGTACTGTATGCTGTACAACGGTCGTTTTGTGACTCGATTGCCAAAACGCCGAAATGGTAGGCAAGAGCAGAGATGGCAAGAGTATAGTAAACAAGAAATTGAACTCGGGGACTCGGTTCAAAGTGATCCGACATACGGCTAAACTTGTTAAGACATGCAAAGTAAAATGCCAGATATCAACCATAAAAAGTGCAAGGTATATATTACATCTGCACCCGGCATTCCGGGGATTTAACGAGTTGAGTTTTTCCTGAAAAGTTTAGGCAGCAGCATCCGAAGATTTTTGTGCAGAAGGAGAGGCGGGAGTCTCGGTTGCGGTTTCCTCAGCTGTAGACTCGGTAGCAGTGCCGGTGGCTGACTCGGGTGGAGTGTCGGCTTCGATTTCTTCGTCGACGGCCTCTTCTTCGTCTTCTTCTCCGCTCTCTCCTTCAACCGGGATCTCCTCGGGTTGGGGAACCCGGTCGCCAGCGACAAAGGAGTGCACCGGGGCGTACTGGATAAGGGAATGAGCAAATTCTTGGCGACGCCGAATGTGATCCGGATCGGTGAGCCACTTTGACCCGTCGCGCAGAGTCTTGAGCTTGTCGAGGTCAAGCCCCTCGTACCAGGATAGCACGTACATCAACACCTCGTCTGCGCCGACTCGGGTGGAGGACGATCGCCAGTCATCGAGCCTTGCCTCGGAGGCCAGCAGGCACTTGGCCANTCCGGATCAGTGAGCCATTTTGACCCGTCGCGCAGAGTCTTGAGCTTGTCGAGATCGAGCCCCTCATACCAGGATAGCACGTACATCAACGCCTCGTCTGCGCCGACTCGGGCCTTGGCCAACTCATCGACGACAGCAGGGGCCTCGCACCCGGGCCAGAGAACATTGTAAGCTCGGATTGCAGCAGTAAGAAGATTCATCCCGATAGCCCGCATCGGTACCAGGCATGCCTTCAGAGCCACCAAGTGTGCATCCATATCCCACTCGGCTGAGATGGGGCCATCTTGGATTTCCTTATGCCGGTGTGCTGCAGCGCTCTTGTCCGCGATAGCCTTGGTGTGGGGGAAGCGTTCTGAGTAGGGAATGGCTAACGCCGAAATAAGTTACAGGAGGATAAAAGTGATAAAGTGAATAAAGGCAGAAGGGGAAGGGGCTTACTGTCCATCTCGGAGTTGATGCTGGATATATCCACCAGCCACTTCGCAATCTTGGTCTTCAGAGCTTGGAGCTCGCTCTCAGCTGAGATTGCCTGTGACTTGGACTCTTCAAGAGACTCCTCGAATTTCCGAGTCTCCTCGACTCGGAGCTGCTTTTCCTCGGCAGCGCTCTTCTCGAGCTCGGCGGCTCGGCTCCGAGATAGCTCTAATTTGGCTTTCAGCCGGGACACCTCCTCCTGCTCTCTCTTCAGCTCGGCTTGATGTGCAAGCTCGCGCTCCTTATGTGCGGCTGTACCGAGGTAGCGAGTGTCAGAATAAGCGAATGGATGCAAGTACAGGTGGAAGGGCAAAATAAGGCTTACTCTCGATTTCCAAGATCCGCTTCTCCAATCCTTCGGCCTTGAGTGCCGAATCAGACACTTGATCCAGCTTGGCCCGGAGCAGCTTGAACTTGTTGGAGAGCACCTTGTGCTCCAGCAGCAACTTGCGGTGTATTTGTGTCCGCTTGGTCATGCAAGCCTGAAAAGAAGAAATGTCAGTATTGTTGATGAAGATTCAGGCCGAGTTACCTTCACTCAACCGAGTTACCTTTACTCGGCCGAGCCACAGTCACTCAACCCGAATCTCAGGGACTGGGGATAGATGATATCTACGTTAAAGTAAAGCAAACCGAGTTACCTTTACTCGGCACAACTTACCGCAGTTGCTTGGTCGGCTGCAAAAAGGGCAGTTTTGGCTGCGGCCATCTTTTGGGCCACCAGACTCGGCCCCGCCGGATGTTCCGAGACAATTTGGCCTGCTGGTGACCTCGAGCTCACCTCGCTCAGGTCGGCAGCGTTCCAGTCCGTGTGGTAGTGCTCAAGGGAGCCCAGACTTTGCCCGCTCGAGGTTTTCAAGGGCCCAAACCCCCAATTAACTGCAGAGGTCTGGGCGCTGGTCACTGCTGTGGCCGTTCCGGATGGCCCTTGGAGGACGATTTGGCGCTCCGAGTTAGGCGGCAGGTCCTTGGCAGCTGCGGCTTTCTCCGGCGCTTTCCCGGCCGCGGTGGGTGCAGCTCTGTCTGCTGCTGTTCCGGCCGTGCCGGATGCAGTTTTCCTCGGTGATGGCTTCCCGGCCGTAGCAGGCGCGGGCGTTGTCTGTTTCTCTTGCTGCTGCTGCTTCGGAGGAGATGGCCGTGGCGGTTGTGTCAGAGCGGGCTGTGGCTGCGGTTGCGGCTGCGGTATCTCTTGCTGCTGCGGATGTTGCTGTTGCTGTTGTTGTCGCTGTTGATGTTGCTGTTGCTGTTGCTGTTGCTGTTGCTGCAGCTGTTGCTGTTGTGGTGGCTGTGGCGGTCCTTGCTGCGGCTGACTCGGATGTGCCGAGTCTTCTGGATCCGCAGTCTTCTCTATTTCGGGGGCCGACGAGCTGGCCCCGAGACTCATGGACATGTCGGTCGCCTCCGACTCGGTGTCTCTAGTTCCGGATCCCGAAACCGTTGGAGGCACTATCGGGCTGGTCCGTGGCGGACTCAACAGTCTTGTGTCGTCCGGCCGAGTTGGCGTCGGAGTCCTGAGGGGAACCGAGTCAGTGGGCTCGGTTGGAACCTCCAGAGGAGCGGAGCTGCAAAGCAAAGAAGCAAAGGGTATTGTCAGAGGGAGAAGAATAAATACGGTTAAGCATATAAGGTTTATGCCGGCAAAAAGGAATCTTACCCCTTAGTAACGGGGCGCTCGCGGCGCTTCACTATGGTCTTTGCTCGGCGTTGCTTCTTCGCCGGACCAGATGCGCCGGATGTTCCGGCACCGGCAGACGCAGCTGCTGGGCGCTTCCGAACTGCGTCCTTGGGTCCCACGGCGAGGGGCTCCACCTCGAGCACCGTGTCATCCGCGTCAGCTGGGGGCGAGCACACCGGGTAAGCGAACGAAACCGGGAGAGGATCTTGTACCTCTAGAATTCGACAGTCGTCATCATCGTCATCCGACCAGTCTCGGACACGAGCCTTACCCGTGACAGGAACTGAGCCGACATCAGGGATCGGCATGTTGTCTTCATTATCCAGATCCTCCGAGTCAGCCTCGACCCGGTCTGCACCCCATTTGGAGGCGGGATTCGATCCGTCCTCCTTCTTTTGCCGCGCGAATCTCTGAATGGTGGAAACAGAGAAAGTTTAAGGCCAAGTGTAAAAGGGGAACCGACATAAGAGTTTATGTCGGCCGAAGATGTATGTCAATTCAAGTTACTTACATTGGGCGGACAGTTGCTCCGACTGTGAGGTTCTTTGCCCCACTCCCACTCCTCCGTCATCTTCGTCCGGGCTATGGCCTTGACCCGCTGCCGGATCTGGGCCTTGTTCAGCTCGACGGTGCTTATCCGGGTCGGATCAAGAGGGCCACTCATGTGGCAAATCTTGTGGACTCGGCGCTGAAGGGGCGAGACCCGGCGGCTAATGAATGTCGCCAATAGGTCGTCAGCGGTCAACCCTTCTCCTCTGAGTTGCTCCACGACTTCGTGGATCTGGTTGACCTCAACCTCTTTGTCGGTTGGATTGTACCCCCAATTGAGTTGCGCCGTAGGGGGGCCGATGACGAAATTCGGCAGATTAATCAGGTCGGCGTCGGTCAAATTCTTGACATAGAAGAAGGAGCGGTGCCATTTCCGGCATGACTCCAAGCCGTTGATCCGGGGGAAGATTGAGCTGCGCCGAGGTGTGACCGTGGCGGCCCCACACTGGGTCATCATCTTGGGGGCGGCCGGGTCAGCGGGATTCGGAATAACCTGCTTCCGGAAGGAGAAATACTTGGACCACGCGCGGACGGTGGCCTTGAGACCGAGATAGCCCTCGGTGAAGGAGACGAAGGAGGATAAGGTGGTGATGGCATTTACTGGTAAGTGATGAGGCTGGAGACCGAAACTATCGACGAAGTTTCGGAAGAACACGCTGGCGGGTAATCCGAATCCCTGATCAAAGTGCGCGATGAAGACGACATATTCGCCTTCCTTGAGACTCGGTGCCTGGCATTCGGCACTCTACTCCGGGCGGGATCCGTCGCGTCCGGACTAGCCAATCTAACTCGGCTCTTCCGACATCGGAACCTTCCCAGGAGGCCCGAGTGGATCCCTCCACTGTGCTTTCTTCAACCGAATCAATCACCTCGAGAGCGGCGGCGTCCGACATATCGGTGAGAGGTTACCGAGATCTGCAAAATGAACCAACCGACGGTGAGCAATGTGTGCCGTAATGAAAATAGAAGGAAAAAGGGGGAAAATACGCATGCATCTAATCTAGATGCAGAAAAAGTTCTACGGCGGCTAGTCCTCCGGCGGCGAACCGCTGCCGTGACCACAAATTCACCGGCGGCGCTCGATGCGTCGCCGCGATAAGAACTAGAGGAAGAACTCAAGAAAGGATAAGAACAGAGGGCACCGAAGGAAATGGTAATGCGCAAAAGAGAAAAAGAAAGAAGAAGACAGAGAAAGAGACCTTACCGCGGTGGCGCGGTATACGGCGGAGGCGCTGAGCGACGGCGGCGTCGGCGTCCGGTGGCTCGTCGGCGTGCGCGGTCCGTGCGTACGAGCGGCGGCGGTGCTGTACGCGGAGGCGTGCGGTGTTGCGGTGCTCTGTGCGCAGGAGAGTAGAATGAAGAAGAGGAGTGAATGCGAAGGGGGAAAAGATTTGCCCCGCTCCCCCTATTTATTTACGGCGGAGGAGATCGTGGGCGCGCGATTTGCTGCGCACGATCCTGTAACGGACGGGAAGTTACCGCCCCACGATCTCCGTCACGATTTCTTCAGTGGCTTAACTGCCGCACGATCGGCCACACGATGGGTTACAGGAGGCCAACGGTCTAAGGGTGGTACACACGATCGGGGTAAGACCCGAGGCGACGCACGGCGGAGTGGTCAAGGGTGCACTCAAGTGCTTACGTGGGCACAGCGGCCGAAACGACCGGCGTCACCCAGGTGGCACGCATGCCTGTGGCATGTCCATCCGTGCACAGAGACCAAGGCGTCAAGCAGAGATGCTCTGCCACGTAGTAAATCAATGACTCGGAGGAGCTAAGGGGTTTTCCCTGTAAGTCGGAATGATCCGACATAAGATGAGATACCATGTTGGGATGCAAATTGCTTTCTGACATACGAATTTCGCCGGCATGTATTATGTCGGTGAACAACTAAGGATGCTGGGTTTCGGGTAAACCTGCCGTGGCCCTTCATCCGAGGCTGCAGGACCGCGCCAGCTTCGGGGACTAATGTCGGGGGGCAACCCCCGGATATGGGCGAGATGCCGATATAAGGGTTGACTCGGAGTTGACCGGATCACTGAAACCGACATAACTGTACCGGCATACTCAGGGTTGACCGGGTCAAGACTAACCGACATATTGGTATGTCGGTTCATGCATGTTATATGTCGGATCTTCCTTTGTTCTTCTTGTGTGCAGGGAAGGCAAAACCGAGTTACAAAGTATTCGGCATGCCTAAGCCGGATAAGGAGGATACCTCGGGCCGTGGTCAAGGCTCACGTCTTGTCCCTACAATCACGGGGCAGGTGCCGAGCCACTTGCACGATGGGACGAGGCCACTTGACCAGAGTGATAGACCTCCATGCCGCTGACCGAAGCGGTACCGGGGAGAAGTGCGCTGGAGGTGATAGATGGGACGCGCCACGCCACAGTGACGGAAGCAGTCAGAAGACCGGAGGTGGCCACAGTGTGAGCTACGCCAGCACCGACGTCAGCCCTAAACCTGTGCCCTGGGCTTCCCTTTATAAGGAGCACCAGGGGCTCCTCTTACGACGACGCTTGCACGGATACCTGCCTCACGCATACATACTTGAGCATTAATTTCGTAGCCATGAGAGAACCAAAAAAGCTGCCCCGAGACTCAGTTGAGGCCTAGACCGTGCTGTTCTTCCATCACAGCTCAAGGAGCAAGCTTGTAAATCAGTGATAGTCCATATATATCGATCAGATAGGCAGGAGTAGGGGTGTTATCTCCTCACGAGAGCCCCGAACCTGGGTAAACCGCGTGTGTTGTGTTCTTTGTGTGCGTGTTCGTGCGTACAAGCCCTCCCCGGGTGCCTCCAGCGTCCATCGGCCCCACAACTCAAGCCATCCTATGGCATCTGCCGTGACACCACCACGACAAAAGACTAGGGACATATTACCGTTTATATTCCACACAGATGTATTTGTTTCTGATTAATACAATTCTAGCATGGAATTAAACATATCATGAACGGGGAAATATGATAAACAATAATCATAATTATTGCCTCTTGGGCATATCTCCAACAGTCTCCCACTTGCACTAGAGTCAATAATCTAGTTTACATTTGTAGCAATCTAACACCCATGGCCTCTCGGTGTTGATCATGTTTTGCTCGTGGAAGAGGTTTAGTCAACGGGTCTGCCACATTCTGATCCGTATGCACCTTGCAAATCTCTATGTCACCATCCTTGACATTCTCACGCAAATTGTGATAGCGGCGCTTAATATGCTTGGTATTCTTGTGTGAAGTCGGGTCCTTAGCAAGAGCTATTGCACCTGTATTATCACAGTACAGGGCCAGAGGTCTTGACGCACTTGGAACCATGCTCAGCTCTGAGAGGAACTCCTTCATCCAGACTGCTTCACTTGCTGCCAACGAGGCCGCAACATTGTAACATCCCAAATTTTCAAAAATGCATAAGCATGCATTCATTCATAAGCATCATGTTTTATTGCATATAAAATCTTGTTTTGAATCTTTAAATATAAATTTTGGTTTAAATATTTTGTTTTGACATAATAGGGTGCTAAGCAACCCTTGTCACTAAAACAATTATTTTCTCTTTGTTTATTTGAAAACTATGTGCCAAAGTGTTCTATATAGAACAAGGTTTCCAAAAAGTATTTATTCAAATTTTTCTGATTTGTTTTGACTCTATTTTGAAAGTATTTGGAAAAACAGAAAATAGAAAAAGAAAAGAGAACAAAAAAAGGGAACCGGCCGTTCCGGCCGAACCAGCCCAACCGCGGCCCAACTCTTCCCGCACCCCGGCCCAAGTTCGTGCGCAGCACCAGCCCGCCAGCAGCCTCCCCGCGCCTCCCTCTCTCTCTCGCTGACCGTCGGGTCCCACCCGTCAGGGTGACGTCACCCGTTCCTCTTCCCCTCCCCTGCACCGTCGAACGGGAAGTAACCGCCGGTGGCCACCTTGATTGCGGGCGTTTCCTTCCACTAATCAACGCGAGCACCCCGCCTTCTTAAGCCCCTCCTCGCACTCTCTCCCCTCCGCTCGAAACCCTAGCAGGCCCACCGCCAGGCTGCTGGATCGAGAGCTCGCAACGCCGCCGTCCGCCGCCGGTAAACGCACACGCCGCGGCCAGCTCCGGCGACCCCCGCCTCTCCTCTGCACCCGTTTCTCCCTCACCTCTCCCTGCGCTCCCTTTTGACACCTTTTGGTGCTCTCTACGCCCGTAGGAAGTCGTCGCCGTCCACGACCGTCTCGGACCGCCGCCGCCCGCTACTCCGGCGAGCAATAGCCGGAGGAGGAGAAGCAGACGAAGCTCGCCGCCGCGCCACCGATTCCGCCTCGCCGCCGCCGTCACCGAGGTAGGACGAAATCGTCCCGGGAAGCCTCCGCACGCCGGGAACGCGCTCGCCGCCATGTCGCCGCCGTCGCGCCATGTTCTTTTCTTTTTTTCTGAAACGGTATCGGCCAGTAGAAACGCGCCATGTGGCCGCTGAGTCAGCGCCCAGTCAGCAAGCCCAGTCAGCCCGGCTGACTTGTAATTCCAGAAATTGAATAAAATGCCAGATTTTAGTGCAAACTTGTAAAATTCATATCTTGAGTTCTGTTTAATCAAAAATTGCAAACTTTATATCAAAATGCTTGGAAAAATGTTTTCTATCCATTGGTGTGTTCAAATTGCACCTTTGCATCATGCATTTAAATGATTTTTACAGAATCATAAAATAAGGTATTTTAGCCTATGTCTTATTTTCTAAGTTATTAAACACTGTAAAAATTGTGATCATGAGCATCATGCATATGTTAGACAACAGAAACTTTAATATAATAATATTTCCTTAATTTGTGGTTTGTTAGCTTGCATTTCATGCATTCATATTATTTTGTATTGCCTCATGTTGATTGTTGTATTGAATTGGTGATCTTTTGTTTGTTGAATAGATTGTGAGGAGTGCAAGACGTATTGTGAGTGCTGCGACAACCCGAACAACGATCAAGGCAAGTGTATACTCAAATTCATGAAAGTCCTATTATTTTATTATGTATGCATGATAGGTTTGCTACAGTTTTATTATTATGCTATGCAAACTTGTTAGATCATATCCTGTTGACTAGGTACCTATATTAATTTAGTAGAAATGCTTGCTGCAATTGTGAAAGTTTTGATGTAGTAAGTTAAGTGAAAATTCTACTAAATTAATGAACCACCTGGGTGGAATTGGATGGCTTCGGATGTTCAAAGTTGAGTGGCTGCTCAGGCCCATTTTCATGGTGTGAACCTGAGTATGTGCACTTGTGGATGGCCACCTAGGGTTTTAGATTAATGTCACACCATGTTTGTTTCCCCGACCGTGCAACCACTAGTCATATGGGCTCTGTCTTGACGGAGTAAGTTGTATGGACCTGGGTCAGCGAGATCTGAAGATGTAGCGGGGTAGGTGGACGGTGATCTCGCTAGTAGTACCACGGGAAAGTACTTCTGAAAAGTCTCGTCTCGGTCGTCTCCTTTCCTTTTCACTAAATGAGGGTTAAGGTTAGAATGGGTTGATCGAGTCTAGTGGGGAAAGTGCCACAAACTCTCGAGAGTGTAAAACTAAGATCTTAGCCGTGTCCCCGGTAATGGACAATTACAAGTGACCGAATATGGATGTCGACAGAAGATCTCTTCATTCCAATTTCAGAATAAAATTGATGGGTGAACACGGGTAAATGAGACCTTGGATGCATTCCATGGGTGTGTCTCATATTCTTATTTGAGAAAGAAATGTTTTACGAAAAGTAGGACAAAATTTGCTTTACGCAATAGCCTTGAACTCCACCAGCCAAATAAGCATGTAGTGTTAGTCTTGCCATTTTATATTCCACCAAAGTATCACTTGCCGGCCTGTCACAAGGTATTGACCCAAATTCCCTGGGCTGCAACGTTAATGTTGCAGGTTATTACGATGATGAGTGAGACGCCTCTTCGAGCTTACAACCAACATGATCGCCAGTGGCTCATGGAGATGATGGAGCTCTGTGCTATTTATATTGCTGCGAGTGAACTCTGAAATAAAATGTTGAACCATTTACTCTTTTAAAGCTAGCCTTCGGCTATGCGAAGTTGTAATGGATTATTTTACTTCTGGATCAATCGTACCGCGTTGTAATAATTATTGACATTGATGCATGGTATTACATCTTTTGTGAATTGCTATCCATACTCGATCCATTGAATAGCATATTTCACGATGTGTTCTTGCTTTTCTAAGCGAGGGCGCCACAAGATGGTATCAGAGCGTAATGTTGCCTGTAGGCTCGAAAACCATAGGTTTGGATAGAAAATTTAGGATGGCCCTTTTATTTGTTAAATTTCGAAATGCTTTTATTATTTGAAATTACATATTGTT